>CM052538.1:185493133-185542718 GCA_028533065.1 Trachops cirrhosus | reverse complement strand
TAACATAAACAGTCAATTAACACATATTTTTTATGTTATATGTAGTATATACTGTATTCTTACAATGATGTAAGCTGGAGAAAAGAAAATGTTATTAAGAAAATCATAAGGAAGAGAAAATACATTTAAGTATTTATTGAAAACATCTTCACATAAGTGGACCATGGAGTTCAAACCACGTTGTTCAAGGTCAACCGCGCGTGCTCTATAGTACAGCAATGCTCATTGGACAGGAGCACACAGCGCAGTCTATCACATCCCCTCTCATTGGCTGAGAGCACATGGTCTCCTGACAGCATGAAGAAAACAGACATTGCAATAGACTCTAATGGCTTGTGTGTGGAGACATGGAGTTTTCCTTTGAAAGTATGACTACGAAATCATCTCAGAGAAAAGCAGTTTTATAACAAATTAGTGCTGCGTGAGGCGGTAATAAAAATAAATGTAGCATACATGTACTTGAGAAATCATTTTATATTAAAAGAAATCATCTTTAATGCAGACGTTTCATGATTTGAGGCCTACTGTTTCCCTAGGCCAAACTAGTTCAATAATTCCAAAGTAAGACAATGCCTATTTTTGGACAGGAACAAGGTGCCGACTTGGGCCAAGTTTTCTCATCTTATGGGGTGTTTTCGCCATGCAGTGACTGTGTACGTAGACATTCCCAGTGACTGATGGCGTGGCCACCCACTTTTGTAAATCACATTTTATTGTAGCACTGCACACTCATTCTTTTAGGTCTTGGCTGTATGAAAACAGAGTCGCATGGTTGTGGTGGAGGACATTCAGCTCTCAACACCTATACTATGTTCTACCTGCGCCTGGAGAGAAGGGTTGGACTCCCTGCTGTGGACACTGGTATCATTTCTGTGCCTTTAGACAGATAGAGGGGGTTTCATGAACTCAAAAAATGAAGTAACATAGACTACTTACCTCTATTTCCGTGAATAGAGCAGTGCCATTCTATATAATCGGCAATTTTAAATTTTCTAGTAGCCACACTAGAAAAGTGAAAAGAAACAGGTAAAATTAATTTCAGTAATATGTTTTATTTAACCCAATCTATCCAAAGTTTTATCATTTCGACATCTGATCAACAGACAAATTTAGTAATGGCATATTTCTCATTCTCTTTTCATTCTGAGCCTTCCAACCCAATGTATATTTTATACTCACAGTACACCTAGGTCCAGACTGGCCACAGCCCAGGTGCTGTGAGCCACACAGAGGTAGTGGCCACCGCACTGGGCACAGCAGGCCTGCCAGCAAGGGGACGCAGATGGCCTCATTGTTTTTATTTATTCATTCAGCTTTCATGCAACTTTAAAAATCCCTGAAGTCTTACAAAGGTAAAGACAGAGACCCTTTTCTGAAAGACTTTAATTCTTTCTTAATTACGTATATGCTTATATAGTTATTTTACACTTTTCTGAGTTTCAAAAGGTACAGTGATGGTAGACATTAGGAAAAGCTTGCTAGATTTCTGGAGGGACTGTCACTTACTCGCACATAACCAGAGCATGAACAGGATCACCAGATGAGAAGACAGGAGGAGATTTCAATCTGGAAGCACCTTGTATAAGCTAACCTTTTTCTGTAAACCAGAGAAGCCACTAGCTGGTAGTTCTCCCAGCATGGCCCAGGTACATGGACACACCGATCTAAACGAGGCGGAAGCTCAGGAGCCGAACATTCCTTGAATGACTGAGTACCTAAGTAGAGTCATGGGCCACTTCAGGACGTTTTGGGCAGTGACAGACCTCATACGTGACAGTGGAGTGCCACAGAGCCCAGGTGTGTGATAGGCTCCACCATTGGGCTGCCGGAAGTGCACTCTGCGATGTGCATACGACGACGGTGTCTGCTAATGATGCCTTTCTCAGAACGCATCCCCGTCATTAAGCAGCATGTGCCTATGAAACATTCCTTCTTCTCTTTCTTACCTCCTCTGACTTCTTCTAAACAGTTGTTCCCCTCCCATTTGGTTTCAGTCAAATGTACCTCCAAGCTTATAGAATTATTTGGATAATTAGTTACTACGCCACGAATCATAACATTTCCTGTTGACCAAATTTTTCAGTCTCTCACCATTTCATAATCTGGTTGAAATGACTCTCTTTGACTTAATTTTTTTAACAATGTTCAGAAAAGAGAGATTCAGACTATATCAGGAGCTAGGTTAAGAAATGGAGAAAGATGCCCTGGCTGGTGTGGCTTAGTGAATTAAGCGCGGGCCTGTGAACCAAGAGATCACGGTTCGATTCCCAGTCAGGGCACGTGCCTGGGTTGCAGGCCAGTTCCCAGCAGGGAATGCACAGGAAGCAACCATACATTGATATTTCTCTCCCTCTCTCCTTCCCTTCCCCTCTGAAGATAAATAAATAAAATCTTTAAAAAAAAAAAAAGAAATGGAGAAAGCTTTCATGGAAACAGATTTTTTTTCTCTGTGTGTGTGATATGAAAAGTATATTTGTGTTAAATATTCTTTAGACCCCTTTAACTGTGTCCATATTTTATATAATCCACCCACTAAGTGGCCAAGAAACACCATCCTCTTAAAATACAGACACAAAATACTTGCATGTTGCACAAACATGCAGGTATTGGTTGGCAGTGGCTGATCTTTCTAACAGAAGAAAAAAACGGTGAGCATGAGCCTGGCCTCTCCTGGCTTACTGCAGGCAGCGTGCAGGGGTCAGGTGGTGATTTTTTGGCACGCGTATTTCCATTACTTCTGTCTTGCACATGAAAGATATCATTAATCAACCACTACATTCCTTCCTGCTGAGCACGAATGTGAGCCCAGAAACTTCCTAAATGCAACACTCCAGGAAGGCGCTATCGAAGGATAGGAGTTGGCAAATGAGATAAGACCCGCTTAACATCTTTGGTATACAAAGCAGGGTTTAGCATCCAAGACAGTGGTTAAAAGATAAGGAGCTGCTTCTATTCTACGCTAAAATATGGCCACTTGAAAACAGCCTTACGAAGTTCTCAAGGGTAGGGGTAAAAGACGCATTTGTCAGGAGGTGGGTAAAGAATGGGCAGCATTAAACTAGGTGAAGGCCATTAAATCATTTTTTAAAAATTTTGTTTATTAATTATTTATTGAACAATTACCAAGAGTGTAAACATCTGAGCTTTTAGGAATTTTCTTCCCACTTTCTTGTTCTAAATATTTCACCAGAAGTTTCCATTTTCAAATGGCTAACATACTTTAAACTACAGATTTTTAAAATTTTGATTTATTAATTTTTAGAGCAAAAAGAAGAGGGGGAGAGAAAGAGAAAGAGAATATCATTGATTTGTTGTTCCGCTTACTTATGCATTCATTGGTTCATTCTCGTACGTGCCCTGACCGGAGATCAAACTTACAACCTTAGCGTATCGGGATGACATTCTGACCCACTGAGCTAACCAGCCAGGGCCTAAACTACAAAATTTTTAAATAATGGAACCTACTCTTAATAAAGTCACCTCTTCCCCAACCTCTCCATTCATGAGCAATTGATATCTCATAAGGTTTACGAATCTATTTATATATCAACCTGTTCTTTGTATATGTAGCCCTTCTAGGCATTGTGCTTACTGATATTGCTTTGTTTTGCTTGGGTCTTGTTTTTTAATTATAAAGGACATCTAAATTAATATTGGCCCTGCTACTCTGAAGTTCATTTGCTGTTTATTGACTTTTCAGTGTTATGAGTAAACAACATTTATTTTTCTATCAACTTAGCTATTCGTATAATGTGACTCAGTTTACGTCTTCTTTCTTATAGTGTATTGCTCCAGCTTTTTATATCATTGGGTTTTTTTGTTTGCTGATTTTTAAACAAAGGATCCATTCTACAAAGAAGACAGAATACAGTATTAGCTGCCATTCTTACTCATTTTAAAGGAAACAATGCCTTTTTTGCAGCAGTAACTCATCTACCCAGAGGTCATTTTTCCAATAATGTCAGTCATAGAGAACACGGCTCAAAGGAAAAGGCCTCGGATCTCATTTGCTAAGCTCATGCATTCTGCTTTTTCACTTTCTTACTCTGTCATTCAGGGACTGTCTTCCCCCATGTTACACGTAGTGAGTCTCTTAGCCCATAGAAGATGATTCAAAGGCATCACGAGGCATCTAGAAATCAACACGATGGTTGGTAATGAAGGAGGAGGTAGAAAAAGAACCAGATTCACAGCTTCAAACATTATAGCAAGTAGGGGGCCATTTTGTGTTTGGTTAAAGGGTCCTGCATCACAGTGGAGTAATCTCCACGCCCCTGGAAATCATGCCCCCAGCTACAACTTTGCTTACTGAGTTTATTTCTTGTCCAGTACTCTCTGTTTAAGGAGAGGTGGGCATGATTCACTTTGGGAGACTGCTGAGTGGAGGTAAGGTGGTCGGAAGGAAAGAGAACAGGCTTTGGAGCAGAGCAGAGCTTTTGGCTTCCCACCGCTGCCTACTTCTCATGGAACCGACACCTCCCAGTCTCATTTCTTTATCTATGAAGTAGAGAAAATAGCCAATGAGATGATGTTGATCAAGTACCTGCCTGAATAAAGGCGGGCATTGGAATCCCCCAGCCTGAAGTCTCAAGTCCAAAGGTATGAGTAGAGAGAAAATGCCAGAACCCAGTGGGAACAGTGTGACAAAGGAAAGGTAAGACCAAGTGCTGCAGGGTGGGGTGGGGCGGGATGGGGGACCTAAACCGGGAGAGGATTTGTAAAGGCCGTGGCACCCTAGAGAAGGAAGAGGGGCTCCTCAAACTTCCCTTGTGGATGGGGAGGGAACTACTGAGAAATGGGAAATGTTTTCTTTGTTGTTGTTTATTTTTAAAGATTTTATGTTATTTTATTTATTGGTTTATTTTTAGAGAGAGAGTGAGGGAGGGAGAAAGAGAAGGAGAGAAACATTGATGTGGGAGAGAAACATCCGTTGGTTGCCTCTAGCACCATACCCCGTAACTGCGGGCTGGACCTGCAACCCAGGTGTGTGCCCTGAAGGGAATTGAACTGGAGACCCTTTGCTTTGCAGGACCACGCCCAGCTCGCTGAGCCACGCTGCTGAGGGCCAAAAGGCTTTTGTTTTTTTAACAATAGTTTAATTGAAGTCTCTGCCTGGTGTGGGGAAAGTGGGTGCCTGTACAGGGCTCCTGGTTTTAGCTGGGAAAAGGGAGTACAGGAAGCATTTCACCTCGTTTCTTTTTTCAGAGTATGATTACATTTTATTTTCAAATTTGTTTTTGAAAGCAGTTTAGAGTTCACAGAAAAATGGAAAGGGAGGTTCAGAGATTTCCCACATACCCTCTGCCCCAGCACGTCCACAGCCTTCCCATCATCAACGTCCCCCACCAGAGCCGTACGCTTGTGTCAGCGCCTGAGCCCGAATCAGCCCGCAGTTATCACTCAAAGCCCGTCCTTGGCAGTAGGGTTCACTCTCGGTGGTGTGCATTCTTTGGTGTGGACAAACGTGTCACTAATGACATGTGTCTATCACCATGCATCCTCCAGAGCAGTTTCACTGCCCTAAAAATCCTCTTGCTCCACCTATTCATCCCCGCCCCCCCGCCTCCAGCCTCTGGCGACCACGGATCTTTTTACTGTCTCCATAGTTTTGCCTTTTCCAGAAAGTCATGGAGCCAGAATTGTACAGTATGCAGTCTTTGCAGACTGGTTTCTTTCACTTGGTAATATGCATTTAAGTTTTCTCCATGTCTTTCTGTGTTTTAATAGCGCATTCCTTTTTGGCACCGAATATCATCCTTTGTCTGAATGTACCACAGTTTATTTCTCCATTCCCCTACTGAAGGACAAATTGGTTCCTTCCAGTTTTGGGTGATTATGAATAAAGCTGCTATAAGCATCTGTGTGCAATTTTTTGTGTGTGTGGACATAAGTTTTTAACTCCCTTGGGTAAACACCGAGGAGCGCAATTGCTGGATCATATGGTAAGAGCATGTTTAGTTTTGTAAGAAACTGCCAACCTCTCTTCCACAGCGGCTGTACCATTTTGCAGCCCCACCAACAGTGAATGAGAATTCCTGTTGTTCCACAGCCTCATCAGCATTCGGTGTTGTCGGTGGTCTAGATTTTGGCCATTCTCATAGGTGTGTAGTGGTATCTCATTGGTGTTTTAACTTGCATGAGGTGAGCCTGTTTGTGAAACTTTAAAGAAATTTTTAAGTGAAATGCAGTCCTCTCTACCTGCAAAGCACATGAAGTTCTTCACATGCTGTAAGGATGTCTTTTCATTCGTTCACTCAGTTTTTAATACACTTATTGTGTCTACTGCATACCAGGTACTGTGTGAGCTGCTTGGTGTACAATAGTAGAGTAACTGTAGTGGTTTAAAAAGGAATAATAACACTGTCAGGAGTGTTTCCTATTTTACCACTACCAAAATCCTGAAAAATACGAAAGCTCCCCACTCTACCACTTGGCATGTGTCCAATTTGAGTTGACATTTAATTGGGTCAGCATTTAGTGGTGACAGAGGGTGGTATTTAGTTGAATATGTTTCCCCAAATATAAAGAATTAGCTGGACTAAGGAAGATACGGGAAGGGAGGACTTGGTCTTGAGTGGGCAATCAGCAGCCAAAGACTTTTCTTCCGCTCTTCTTCTGCCGACCGTTGGTGTGGCATTAGCCCCTGCGAAGACCTCCCAGCTTGGCCGTAGGTCTGCAGGAAGGAAAGTTTTCTTACTGAAAGAGTACAACCCCTGGTTTTGACATGTGGTCTCTTGTTTATCTGCATAACATTAGGGCAAGGCTTCACATTAAGGGTAGTCTTCTACCATACCTCAGTAACCTCAACAATGCAAAAGATCCATCATTTGTATTTTCATCAAAGCATTCATCTGAGATCATGTTTGAAAGATGAATTTGTCTGTTGTAGGTCCTAGAGATGATGACTTCAATAAAAAAAAAAAGTGTTTCCTACCTTAAAAACTCAACGGAATGTCAAAGAAAAGATAGTTTAATTTGGGGCATCAAGAAAGGCGGTCAAAGTCGAATGGTTTTCCAAGTGGCCAGTCATAGCTGTGTCTAAGCATAGGAGAAAAATTTAGTCTCACATTATCTTAGAATTTATTTTCTCCTTTTTATTGAGTTTGCCTCAGCAAGTCTTGGAATTTTGATTTCAGAGGCCCTGGGGATTCTCAAACAATCACCGGCTTCATCTTGCTGATCAGGAACTGGAGCTCGAAGAGGTTGGACGATGCTCTGGCTGCCTGCTGTATTGGTAGCAGAGAGTTTACTGGACACAGACGGGCTCAGGGGAAAGGCACAGCTGTTGCTTCCATCTCAGAAAAGACTCTCAGGCAGAACAGCATCTGGGGCGTGATGTTTGGAATATCTTATATAGCTGGTGAGAGTTTCATAGACAAGACAGAGGCACTTTCATGAAAGGAATTATCGATCGGTCGTTGCCACCTCATTTTATCTGCAGTACGTAGACGAGCTTTTTTTCTGCTGAATGTTGCAGTTAGCATCAGCTTCTACCTTTGCCCCTCTCACTTCACTGGCAGTGCGCCACCACGAAAGGCACCGGGCTGGTCCTTTGAACCTCACAGTTCCCTTCGGTACCACTTTCCTTCAGCAGCAGGTCCCCCACTTGCTGTTTATCTAATAAAATCAGAAATGTGTGTGTGTGTGTGTGCACACATGCACACATGCAGATAAAGCCCAGTGGCCTAAGGAATTTTACTGCCCGGTTTAACAACTCAGTAAAAGGGATTTTACATTACAAGCTGTTTTCCCCCTTCTGTATGATGAAGAAACGACTGGTCTTTTAATTTACAGCCTTCTCTTAAAGAGGAGGTTGCATCAGCTACAATAAATTCTGGATAAAAATGTTTCTGCTAATTCATTTTTCACTGAACCAACCAGTCTGCCAACAAGCTGCTTCTTTATATGAATTCAAACTGATAGTGAAATATTTTAAAGCAATATATCGGTGGCTTCTTTTAACTTGTTTGATCATTTAAAATCCCGTATTGCACAGAATGTAATTACCTCTTTCAATAAGTATTTGCCATGATTTTGAAGTTAAGTTATACTGTTTTCGAAGCAGAAGGTAAGTAAAAATGCACTGAACCAAGTACAGAGATTCAGGATGCTGATGGACCCGATGATTATGAAGGCCAAGATGCACAGGAATGGGATCTAGTCCAAGGCTTCAAGTGGCACCCAAATGTTAACGATGTCCAAATCTTTAGCCTAGTCCCTCTCTGGAATGCTAGATGCATGTACCAAAGTATTTATTTTCTGTCTGCATTTGGGTGGCAAGTAAATATTTCTAACTTAACAGGGCCAAGCAGAATTTCCAGTTCACCCGTCTGACCTCCGAAGTAGCTTTGCTTTAGTGTTCCCTATCAGTGGGCTGGCGTTACTGTCCACTTACTTGCTTAAGACAGAAATCTAAGGGTTACCTTCAATTTCTCTCTCTCCTTCCCCACTAACATCCAGCTGTAACTTCAAAAGTTATCCTGAGTCTTTCCACTATCATTACCCTCATCCAAGTCCTCACCACCCCTCTCCTGGACCACTACAATTACCGCCCAACCTGTTTCTTAGCTTCTAATCTTGGCTCTCTGCAAACTGCTTTCCACACAAGAGCTAAAGTGAGCTTTTCAAAATATGAATCAGACCATGGTCCTCGCCTGCTTAAACTCTGCAGTGGCATCTCATCACACTAAGCAAAAATCTGAACTCCTTGCTCTGACTTACAGAGCTCGGAAGGGTCTGGTTCCGGTCCCACCCGCTGCCTCGTTTCTTTCACTTTCAACTTCCCTCATTCCACTCCACCAACTCTGACCTTCTTTCCTTCCCTCTAACGCGCCTGTATTCCTCAGGGTTCTGCGGGGAGAACCAACAGTATGTTTATGTTCATGTGCGTAGAGAGATCTATTATCAGGGATTGGCCCACGTGCCTGTGGAAGGTGAGAAGTCCCGCTGTCTGACTCCACAGGCCTGAGAACCAGGAGAGCGGATGGTGTAAACCCCAGTTCAAGAGCAAGAGGGCACCGATGGCCTAGCTCGGGTAGCCGGACAGAGAGAAGCCCCCCTTCCTCCACCGTTTTGTTCTATTCAGGCTCTCAGTGGACTGGCTGAAACCCACCTGCACGGGGAAGGGCGATGTACTTTATTCAATCCACAGACTCAAATGCTAACACCTTCCCTGTCACACCTAGAAAGGATGTTTTCACCAACTATCTATCTGGGCAACTAATATATCATGACCTAGTCAACTTGACACAGGACTTGAACCATCACGGATGGTTCCTCAAATGCTCTTCCCATCATTGCGTAGCTGGTTCCTTCTTGTCAGTGGATCACCTTGAGAGCCACCTTTGCCTGACAAGCCCTTCCCTGGCCATCCCGAGTACAGTAGCTACCCAAGTTTCTCCACTTATTTTCGCTTCTGGATTAAGGTTGAAACAGGAGGAGGGGGAGAACATTTCGATGATCTCACAGGCTCTTTTTAACCCGAGGCCTATGGACTCCACAGTTCCCTGAAACAGTGGCCATATTTGTTACGTCTTTGTATATGTTGGTAGTTGCCTCAAATACTCAAAAAAGAGCGAGATCCATAAACATTTAAGAGACATTCGAAACGGAACCGGCGGTCCACTCATTGGTGCCCATCTCTCTTTGCCCCCCCCATCTTCCTTTTATCTAGAAAATTAGAATTTACATTTTATGCAGCATCCCAGTCCTTTCCCCCTGGACGCCCATGCTGGCATCAAGACAGAGAAAAAGCACCTGTGTTCACTTCGGACAACACCACGGAAGTTCGGTCCTCAGCATCCTGGGCCAGTTGTGAGAAGACGCGCCCCACTGCGTTCTGCAGAAGACACTGCATCTCCGACAGGCTGTTCTAATCTCATCTTATTATCCGGCTCTTACTAAAATACCGATCCCCTGGGAGGGAAAAATGAATCTCGGTGTGAGTTCTTTAGCACAAACCAACGTCTTGAAAGAAATGTGAATGAAAAACCACACTGGCATCATTTCAAAGCTACAGGAGGAGAAGGAATAACCAGAAACCCTCCATCACCACTGAGGAAGGGCAGGGGTAGGGGAAGTAAGTGGCTTATGTAAAGTAGGGAGAGCGGAACTGGGAAGTGGGGAGGTAGCGAGGCACAAGTTCCTAAATCCACGAGCTGTGTGACAATAAAGTAAGCCACCGACAAGAGCTGAGATTTCTCTAGTTACATACATTCCAGTGTGATGGCCCAGCAATAATTTTTAGAGCAGTATTCAAACATATCCACCCAAGGAAGTTAACGTGCCTTTTTTTGTCATTAACAAAAGCGAATCCCACCGTGTGATCCAGCCTGTATAGCGCTCTGCTAATACAAGATATAGACACATCGGGGAGATTCACACTCATAACTACCAGAAGTGATGAGCTGCTTATTTTTTCATTTTTCTTGGCAACATCAGTAGACCTGCCCTCCCAGAAATTAAAATACTAGACTACACAGAGCCCTAGCTAGTTATCAGTGCTTTAATCGGTGCTTCTAAAGGGTCTCGTTTCCACCAAATTCCCATGAAAAGAAAACATTAACTAATAAGAGAGTGAATTGGGGGCTCTTTTTGTATTACTGACTTTGTAAGCTCAGTTGCCCATTTTGCTCAGCAAATATTCTGAAGAGGCACCCATGGCGATCAGTTCCAGTTTTCAGAGAGCATGAACCAGGGTGTGCGACATAAGGAAGGGCGCCATATTCACAGTAACGGAATGGGATATGTTTAAGGCAGTGTTTGCCCTTCGGACCCAAGAGAGTATCCGGGACTGCCTGGTTTCTCCTCCCCAGGTTCCACTTCAGCCCTATGAACTGGGGCACTGTTCACCTCTCTGAATCTTACAAGGAGGATCGTAAACAGGGCTGATTTCTTCTTTGTGTGTGTGTGTGTGTGTGTGTGTGTGTGTGTGTGCGCGCGTGCATTTTCCGGGGCAGCAGAGCACTCACCATGCTCCTTGGAGGAGACCAGAGAGCCCCTCCTCACCTCCTTCCATCCCCTCCCTCAGACTCAGACTGTACCCGGCCCAGCTTCCTGCAGGTCTCCTCCGTGGCTCATGCAAACGATAGGGACTCAGCAATACGGTCACGCAGTCAGAACGAAGGTGCTCCATAGGCTGGTAAGGGCTCCCTGGACTCTAAGCTGAGATTGAGGACCTTTTCTGAGATTCCCTGAAGGATGCTCTCGGCATCATTTGGAAGCACCATTGCAGAATGGATCACATTGTAACGTAAGTTCCTGGTCCTTCTCCATCCATCTTTCCCAGTGGGTTAGACACTCCTCAAGGGGAGAACGTTGACTTCCTTACTGGAATTGAGTTGGCCGATGGTTGGCTTTCAGTGTTAGTTCAACAGCTAAATGAACAATCGAAACAAACAGGTTTGAGGAATTACAGGACAGGATTTCAGGGGGAGAAAAGGCATAGGCACAACGTCGTGGGTGGAAAACCAAGATCAGCAGTTAAGTGTGGCAGAGGAGACACTAATTTAGGCAAGTAAGTGGAGATACACTGGAGAGAAAAGCTGTGAGAAATTATGGGGGTCCTGGAGTGCTGAGGGGGATAGAAATTGCATATTGTGTACTCCGGATAATGGGGAGTCATCAAAGATTGGGGGCCAGAAAGTGCTAGAACCAAAGTGGTGTTTTGGGCAACTAAGTATGCAGCCAAAACTAAGTCCAGAGCAGCTTCCCTGGAGCCGGCAGCGAGTGGAGGCAGGCAGCCGTGTGCAGACCGTGGGCCAGCTGGGGACTGGCCTAGCGGCGGCAGAGGCAAGACTTGCTCAGATATCGTAACTGTATCGAGCATCAGATTGTCCAGGGTCCTGACCCCTGGAGAAGTCTTTGTTCTTTTTCCAGCTCGCATCTGCTTGGACTCCCAGGTCTGATGGGCTTTTCTCTCTTGGCTACCCAAGCAGCACGTGTCGTCTGGTGTGAGAATAACTGGGAAGCAGTGCGGGGTTCGCGAGGGGCGGTGGCAGAGGCCAAGAGATGAAAGAGGCTGCGCTGAGGCAGAGGCCGTGGGGATGGAGAGGGAGGGCCTGGCTTAAGAACACTTTCTGAAGCAGAATCCATAGAATTCGGTGAATGAATTGGAGCGGGAGGGAAGGGCGTGTGAAGGATAACTTTCAGGTTCCCAGACACTGACTGTAGGAACACAGAAAGAGGAAGCCCAGGGCAAGAGGGTAACTATTTCAGCTTCAGACATATTAAATTGAAAGTGACAGCAAAATTTCCAGGTGGAGGGGTCCAGACGCTTTATCGGGGACAGAGATTTGAAATTCGGGAGGGAGGTGGGTACTGGTTATCGGTGATCGTTCAAGGCACGGAAATGGGTGTGATCACCGGGAGAGAGCAGGTGGAAAGGAAAAGAGGCAATGATAGAACAGGAGTGTCAGGAGATGGGGGTGGGAGCGGGGCAGGAGCCAGGGGCAGTGTCTAGGAAGGACTGGCCAGAAAGGTAGGAGAAAGCAGGGGGTGAGGAAGGCCAGAGTTTTCAGAAAAGGAAAGGAGCGGCAGTACACAGCGGAGACGGGTAGGAGAGCTGTAGGGGATTCATTCGTGCGTTAGTGAGAGCGGTTTCAGTGGAAGCCAGGTTGAGGAAGGCATGGGGAAAAGAAGGCAGAACCCCAGGCCCCACTCTTCACAGCAGTTTGGACGGACACTCCCCTTCGTCACCCAGTAACAGAGACTCTGGACGACTGAACGCAAAGGAAATCGATGTGAAGGCGGAGGGCGGTGCCTTTCATTGAGACCTCCACTCTGATTCTCTTCACTCTACCCTGCTTTCATCTAAGACCCTGAGCTTTGGTTTCGGGGTGCATTGGTGGCTGTTAGCAGTAGTGGAAGTGAAAGGCTTAAGGATGTTTTTGTCTTCTTGTTTTGTAAGAAATTATTCAACTTCCACTTTTAACATGCTGGGGGAATAATATGAAAAACTTGCCTTCCTGGTTTTTATCAGTGGAAGTTCGTATTGTCTCAGTCTCTTAAAGAATCAGTTCTTGGCTCACTGAGACAAAATGCTCCATCTCACATGGAAAATGTCTTATCGTCAAGTCCAATGGCATCAAGAAAAGTCGATGGATGAATTATAAGTATTCACCACAATGTGATTTTGTAAGGCAAAGAGGGAAGACTGAATACAGAACCTGAATATTGAAACTGTTTTTTTCTCTATTAAAAAAATACAACAGAAAAAAATAATGTTTTTTCTATTATTATGGAGGTTCATTTTACTCTTTGTTTTCGGTCAGAGCGCTAGTGCATTACATTGTTTCGTGTCGTTACAGAAACCCTTCCCTGCCTGTGGTATCAGAAACATGTACAGCAGCCCTCTCCGATTCTTCGGGGGATACATTCCTAGAACCCCAGTGGATGCCTGAAACCATGGATAGTACGGAACCCTATATATACCACAGTTTTTCTTACATAAAGCATACATACTGCATACATACCTTTTTTGCTTACAGGAAACACTACAGCTTCTCTTTGGCATATCCAAATTGACAGTGTTACCACTCTTGCGCCTTGGGGGCCATTATTACATAAAACGAGGGTTACCTGAACGCAAGCACTGTGATGGCGTGGCTGTCCATCCGACAACCGAGACGGCCACTGGTGTCTAATGGGCGTGTTTCATGTACAGGGTGGGTACCCTGGACAAAGGGATGATTCACATTTGGGTGGGATGAAGCGAGATGGCTTACGATTTCATCATTCTACTCAGAGCAGTATGCAATTGAAAACTCATGAATTGTTTACTTCTGGAATTTTCCATCTAATATTTTTGAACCACAGTAGACTGCGAGTAACTGTGGGTAAGTGAAACTATGGAAAGTGAGACCATGTATAAGGGGGGAACTACTGTAGGTAACACATTCCCCATGGAAAAATGTACCTGTGATGAAATTTGCTCACATTTCTGGTTTATTCACTCAGCACCACCAGCCAAGGGTAACTGGTTAAATCTGCCTTGAGAGCGACTGGCTCATTCTATGACCACAGAAGGCCCTACACTTAAATATGTGTCGTTACAACAAGCGGAGTCTGGAGAGAGTGGGGGATCCACGCAAACTCAGTGCTACTGCTCATAAAACAATGGCTGGTTGGTACAGCTGGTATCCAAGAGGGAAGCCCTGGGACAAGGCCCTTATGTCAGTCAATAGAAGCTGACTCTGGCTGATCTAAGAAGAAGGGGCATTTATGTACAGCGCGGTGGGTGGCCCGCAAGAATCCTCAGGAGGGCCGGAGGACAGCAATGAGGTGGTGCAGCCTGGATCCCGGCTCAAGTCCCATAGCAATGCCGCAGACTGGTCTGGTGACGTCCCCTGCAACGACTCAACGATGCTGCACTGTGCCCTAGAAGCTGCTGCCACCCGCCTGGCTGCTGACTTTGGCACTGTCCCCTCCTTCCAGTCACTAGCTGTAGAGGAGCCTCAGTTATGCCCCTCCCCCACAACTTCAAGAAAGGCTGGGAAGATGGTCTCTGGCACTTCCGGTCTTTAATGGGGAAGTGGCTTTGCCTCTTAAGGTTAGGGAATCCCCAGGCGCAGGAAGAAGTTCACATCCTGGGCAACTAAAGAGTGACAAATGTCATTCTTGCGCTTGAGAACTAGGAATATATCTTCACCTTCCTCATGGGCCCAGACCCAGCTCAACGCACTGCATGTAATAGGGGCCAGCCAAGCTTTCGATTACGGACACTCTGCCTACTTACGTTCAGGGGTGAGCTCCAGCTCACAGACTGCTAATAGCCTAGAGAGCTCAGCGACTGGACAGCACAGATAGTCTTTGCTTTTTAAAGCTGTGGCTCTTTTGCTGAACCCGTTGCAATACGTCCATACAGTACTCACCTTCTTTGATGGGATCTATGTCAAAGCCATTAACAAAACTCACCAGCCACTCCTCGGTGAAAATCTTCTCCTGGCCCCCATGAGAACATCAGAGTTTGCGTGGTAGAGGAAATAAGGAAATAAGAGTGTTGAAATCCTCTGGTCTCTATTAAGTTGGAGAGAGAAAAGATACCATTGGCATTTTATGATGAACATCTCAAAAGCTGTATGCTGGGTGGCCGGGGAATCACCCACGGTGTCATTGGACAAGATTGTCCTTGCTAGTCACTGCCCACCAGGAGGAAGAGTGTGGAGCTGGTGGAGTGGCGAGCCATCTGTTTTCTGTGACTTGAGGAAAGCGCCGGGGGCTTCGATGGTGAGGCTCTCAAGTCTACCACCAAACAGCTACCTTAAAATGACTTCCACACAGGCAACGTTTTGTTTTTGCGTTTTCCCCCCGACAGTAATGTTTGCTGTTGTAGCGTACAATGTGATGCCTTGCAGGCACTGGACACTTGGCAACTTTTTTTCTTGGTGGTGATAACAGCTAGAGATAACATAAATTGCCTCTTATTTTGGTAAAAACTTGCTACAGTTTTGGGCCCTGAGGAGGGATTTGAATATAGTATACTAAACATACAGGTGAAGTGTTAGACCTACTGTGTAGGCATTACTGATTTTGATGCATTTGAACGAGATTATTGCCATTGTTAGATGAGCATTTGTTGTCAAGATAGAATAGAGTAGGAGCTGCACACTACGAATCCAACTTCCTGTAATGTTAATATGGCAAATAACTGTGATACATTTATCAAAGCCAAGAAATTGACATGGATACAAGCTGTCAGCTAAACTACAGGCTTCATTTGGATCCCCCTCCCATGTCTTGTTAATTTTTTACTACTAATTTGAGCTGCTTGCTATATAGTAGAGCGTTAATTCAGGGAATGGAGGTTAGACATAGCAGTGGCTCAGAAAAACTATAAAACCTACCATTTTATGACAAACATAGATATGTTTTAAATTTTGGCCCCAAATATTTTCCATGTGTGATCTGATTTCACCCTCCCCAGAAACCAAGAGGGCAGGGGTGAATGCTGTCGTATCTACCTTGCAATTAAGACAGAAGGACTTGGGATTCCAAGCAATTGTTTGCAAGACAGCTCAGCTGGGAAGGGTCAGAGCCCGGATGTGGACTGAGGACTCTGATTCCGAAGCCTACCGCAGTGAGACTGTGGGTGTCAGCTCTACGGTACAGGCCGAAGGGCATCATCACAGGTGTGATACACGTACCGCCTCTCCATCAGCAGCGTTGCCCAGAACTCACTTTCCAAGGTGGTCTGGATCAACTGTGGCTGGTGGCCCTGGTGGGGGAGGTTGCCCTGTAACATGTGACTCTAAGTGAAATGTGTGGTGTGTGGAATCGGTTCCACCCTTGACACCCTGACCTTGCACTCTCGAACAGGAAGTCCTCCCTGGCTCCTTCCTCTGCGGGGTGACTGTGGGGCTGCCTGCGGCTGGCCAGCCCTGCCAGAGCAGCTGAGAGGAGCAGAGCGCAAACATCCATCCCCACGCGCCTTTTGCTTTTCTTGCCGGAGTGTTTCAAGGCTTAATTAACGTGTGCAAAGTGATCGGAAATGCAGAAATAAAAGGAGCTGGGGAACTGTCGAGTGCTGACGATTACCTGAGGCCAGGCAGCTGAAAAAGGGAGGCCCAGGGAGACAACGAGGGTCTGGGGAGACACAGAGGCCGTCAGCTCGGCAGCCAGCTGGTTGGCCCAGAGCCAGAGGACCGTTTCTGCGGCTTCTGCCCCCAGCCTCCCTCTCAAGGCTTACACTGCAGCTCTGCTCAGGAATCAGACCTGGGGATAAACAACTCCCAAAGGGCCGAGCCGGAGCGGAGCAGAGGGGGTCTGAGGACACAAACGGCCGCCAATTCCGTCACTGGCCCTGTAGAGACAGGGTCAAATGTCACCTATCCTCCGGCATTGTCGACGCAGGACCGTCCCCGCGTTACTGGATTCGGTCAATGAAGGAGTAAATGGGATAAATATCAAAGATTGGAATGAAGCAAAGTGTGCTCTGTTCATTCCGTTTGACAAGCATGGATTCATAGTAGTGATTTAGTACTATCACCTGTGGGAGGCAATAAATCTCGTGTAAAGTGGTGGGTAAAAATAATGAAGTCTGAGTCACGTGCTATTTCACCATCTCCTGAATGTGCGTTCCCGAAAGGGCAAGGCTATTGGTTTCACGGAGAATGTTAAAGCTTGTGACTCCATAGGGTGGAGGCGGGCAGCATTTTATTGCAATTTAAAGCATACAGAAAAGCAAGTGAAAAATCTTGCAGCATATCCTCATACCACCTGTATCTAAAAAGTTAGCATTGCAGGGTTTTCTCCTACAGAGTGCGGGTTTCGGTGCATGTGTATATAAGTGGTGGCTATGTATACAGCCTATTCTAAACTGTTTACAATAGTGGAGGGAAAGGGTTTATTTGGGTAATCCAAAGTTTATATTAGGCTTTCATCATGTTTTTATGTCCTGCTTGGCCTAATAGTTGGGTTGTTATCCATCTCCTGAGCCTGCAAACTGAGGATGTGGCTGCTGGAGGCCCCCTACAGTTTGGCATGGGGCCAAGGGGCGACATGGAGCCAACCCCATGATCAAGGAGGGAGGGTCACACTGCGAAACGTCCTCTCCCCTTCAACACCAGGACCATCGTGTGAAACGGAAGATCGGCAAAAGGACAGCCAGGCAGCCGCCACCCCCCCACTCGTGTCTGCTCCCTGATGGTCAGGGAGGCCAGAAGATGCTCTTGTCCACAGCCGCAGCAGGGGGATTTCTTGACAGCCAGCACCCACCACAGTCATCCAGTTTGTTCTTTTCTGGACATTGCACTTGGACTGATTCCTCTTGGAGTTGTATCTGTGGCTGCCTTTGGTGTATGTAACAATATGTGACACCCACAGGACTGAAGGATTATCTGAAACCACCAATGATGGCTTCCTTCAGGTCTGCATCCGCTCTTGCCAGAACTACACAACAACCTCCTATAAGTCTCCTGCCTCTGTCTTGCTCCCTTCTAAATGATCCTCGGTACAGGTCCTAGGAGGATCCTTATAAAACACAAAGTCCCTTTCAAATACTATGGTGGTGAATTTTATGTATCAGCATAACTGGGTCATGGGGTGCTCAGGTATTCAGTCGAACATTTTTCTGGTATGTCTGTGATGGTGTTTTGGATGAGATAAATATTTGAATCTGTAGACTGAATAAAGCAGACTGCCCTTCTTGGTGTGGGCGGGCCTCACCTAATTTGTTGAGTGTCTGAATAGGACTAAAAGATTGAGTAAGGAAGAACTCAGCCTGCCTGAAGGCCTTGAGCTGGGACATTGGTTCTTTCCTGTCTTCAGACTCAAACGGGCACATCTGTGCTTCCTGGGTCTTGAGCCTGCTGGTGTTTGGGCTGGAACCACAGCACGGGTCCGGGTTTTCACCTTGCTGACTGTTGATCTTAGAACTTGTCAGCCCCCATAATCATGTGAGCCAATTACTTATAATAAAGCTTTCTCTATATATTTAGGTAGATCCTGTTGGTTCTATTTCTTTGGAGAACCCTGACTGATACAAATACCTTATTATTTACTGACTTCATTCATTCATTCATTCACTTATTCATTCATTAAAAAAATTTAGTGAGCACCTGCTAGGGGGCCAGAAACTGTTTTATGTTCTTGGAAATTAACACTGAACAAAACAAGGATTCCTAGCCTTAAGGAACTTCTATTCATGTGGGCAGGGCTAGCGGTGGAGGGAGAGAGGCAGTGAATAACCAGTAACATGTCAGAAGGTAGTAAGTGCAAGAGAAAAAGGACGAGAAAGGACGAGGTTGAGCAGGATGGGGAAGATCAAGAGAAATTGAGGAGACAGTTGAACAAAGGCTTAAAGGAGATAAAGAGGTTTGCCAGGAGGAAAGCAAGATAGACTTCAAACCTGGTGGACACTGGCCCCTGCCCGTAGGGACCTGCAGGCACTTCCTTGTCTGAACCCTCCGTTTTAGCCACGCTGCCCTCTGTGCAGTACCCCGATCTGCCTGGAACTTTCACCCCTCCATGCCTTTCCCTGGGCCCAGGATGTCCCCTCGATTGGGACCTTCTCCCCACTCTTGTTTACCTCTACTTGTCCTTGATCTTACCTCTACTTGTCCTTGAAGACTCATAGCTTCTACCAAGGCTGTCTACCTGGTGATTTCTTGTGCCTCTTTTGGTGTCCACTAGACTTGGATCTGAGCTGTAATTCTGCCCCTAAGTAATCTATGTCACTTTGGGCAAGTTTGTTCATGTGTTAAATGGGAATAAAAATAGTACCCTGCTTATAAAGAACCAGAAAAGAGAAAATGCAGGTAAATTGATTCAGTGACTCTCGACTGCTATTATTGTCATTCTTCCTCTTCCCCTCCTCCACCCCATGCCCTTCCTCCCCTCCTCCTCTCTGTCTGTGCACCTGGGGAGCCCAGGGCCAGCCCCTCACCTCCCTCCAAAGGCACTCTGACTGGCTCTTGAAAGCAGGCTCAAGTCTCCCTTCTCTGGGCCCTAGGCCCTGGCCCCACACCCTGGCCGGCTGCCTTGGTTTCCTCACTCACATCCCTCACCCCTGTCCCATCAGCTTTGTCCCAGATCACATTCTGGCTGCAGAGTCAGGCTTTTTCCTGGCTTTCCAGAGCAGCTTAACTCAGTGCTGGAATGTTTCTTGTGAAACTCCCTGCTTCGGGCCCCGTAAGAAAACCCTGGGCCTGCGGGATCAGGCCCGACCCCTGCCTGGGGCGGACGCAACAAGGCTTCGGCAGCAGGGACACCAAACCCCTTGAAACGTTTATCATAGAACAAATTTTTAAAAATAGAATTTATTTTGTATAAGTTTTCTTTTCACAGAAAAATCCTGTTCGGGCGCACATACCTCACACCCAGTTTCCTCTGTTAGTAACAGCTGACATTTTACCGTGTGGTGCATTTGTTACAGCCAGTGAACCCATATTGATAGCTTATTACTAGACGAGTCCATACGTTATTCAGATTTCCTTCGTTTTTCACCTGATGCCCTTTTCTGTGCCAGGAGCCCACCCAGCACACTGCAACACATTTAATAGTCTCATCTCCTTAAAGGTCCTCTTCGCTCGAACAGTTTCTCAGCATTTCCTTGTTTTTGATGACTTTGATGGTTTTGAGGAGTAGTGCTCAGGTATTTTGTAAGATGCTCTTCCCCTGGATTTGCTGATGTGCACAGAAGGAATGTAATGCAGGGGGCTGCTCATGTAGGTGATGGAGGATCTGAGGTGCAGACAGGGGAAGGTGAAGTTCCTCAGACTAATTTCAGCAGAAAGCCTTTAATGTCCCCGGGCTGGAGTGTTAGCAGGAAGTGGCAGCGTTACCTAAGCCAAGGCCTGGGGTCCCTTGGAAGAAGCCTCAGCCAGATGCAGCCACTGCTGGAGGGAGGGGGGAGAACTTCTTGGGCTTTCCCTTTCCTCCCACCTCCACTGTCCCTCCAGTCGGCCTGTAAGAGGCTGCTCCTAACAGCACCGTGCAGAGGGCATGGCTGAGCATGGCTCTAAAGAGCCATGGCTTCAAACTGGCCCAGACTGGGACAGCTGGCGTTTGAACACAAGCACCTGTGATGTGGTTTTATTGCAGCATTTACCCCACTGCTCTGCGATGCAATGATTTGCCTGCACATGGGCTCTGAAGGGTGACTAGTGCTTTGAGGGCAGTGTTTGTGTTTTGATACCCATAGTCCTGAAACAGTACCTTGCTCATAGTAGGTTTTCAGCATTTGAAATATACACAGTCGAATGTATGAATGAATGAATGAATGATTGGTTTCTTTTGACTCCTACCTCTCTTGTGTGCTCTAGCTTTGAGGAAGGCTCACCACCAGTATTTCTTTTCAGCTTTATCACCTCCTATTGGTGCTAAGATGACTTTGAGCCTAGCATTTGCAACATTTGAAGGCCACATGGGTGGTGGGACTATAAAGTAATTAGACCAGTTTGCAACAAGGAATCAAGTTGTGCATTAACCCTTCCAAGGAAGGGTTATGTTCCTAAGGAAGGTCATCCATAGCTTCCAGTGAGCTGGCATGCCTAGCTTCTTCCTTATGAGCTACACAAAACAAAGGAATGAGTCCTTTTTAAGAATAAAATGTTTCTGTCTTTACAGCTAAATGTCACCCAGCCCTCACCTGGCTGGTACTTGGGTGGGCTGGGACACATCATCAGAGAAGTTACATTTCCTTTCGGCGGAGGGGAGGAGGAAGTGGACTGCCGCAAACAGAACTGACTGGTGACTTGCCACGGGTGCACAAGGGCTGAGAAGTAACGCCCTGGTTGTCACCAGGTCTGAGCCAGGGCACCCTGGCTCTCACTAGTAGGCCCTCGGGTATCTGAAATGTCTGAGGTCCCAGGGTTTTCAAGGACTTTCGGTGCTGGGATGCCACTTGAGAAAACCTCATTTATCTGTGTACAGAGTCCACTATTAGTCTCTGAGAAAGAGCAAAAAGGTACCTAGGTGACGGGAGCGTTGCTCAGCCTAGAGCAGTCAGTGTTCTGTCTGAGGGTGCCCTGCGGACAGCCTCAGGACAGGAACCTGGCCAGCCCAGGTCCGCTCATCATCTTGTCTAACAGAGACTAAAATATTTTCAGCTAGTCTCTTCTTTCCTTTCTGCTAAATTGCTGCTCTAATACAGGTGAAAAATGATGACTACGGAAGCCTCCCTGCATTTACCTTTTGGGTGCCTCTTTTTCCACAGTAATTATAGAGAAATTATAGTTGGGAAGCCAGTGGTGTACTTGAAAAAGCAGAAATCTGGCCCTGATCTGCGTGGCTCAAATTGTTGGGTGTCGCCTGGCAAAGCAAAGTGTCCCTGGTTTGATTCCCGGTCAGGGCACATGCCTGGGTTGCGGGCCAGGTCCTCAGTTTGGGGTGTGTGAGAGGCAATTGATTGACGTTTCTCTCACACGGATGTTTCTTTCCCTTTCTTTCTCCCTCCCTTCCCCTCTCTCTAAAAATAAATAAATAAAATCTTTTTAAAAAGACAGGAAAAGCAGAAATCTGTTGGAAATGTTGTGATTTTGCTACACTTCAATACTTCTACTTTCTCACTTAACAATTGGGAATCAGATGTCTGTCTTAGAATGGGTGTGGCAAAGATCACGAGATGTAGGTGAGAGTGCTTCGAAGATGGACGAGTGTAACACATTACAGCTCGTTCTTTGCATGGACCTAAGGCAGCAGAACAGGTGCTTTTGATATTTAATTAATACTAATACTTTTATTTAGCTACAATTGGGAAGGAGGAAGGCAAGAGTACTTTTCAAAGGGACTTTTTCTGCTCCAAAAATAGAACTCAGAAAACACATATTTGATTTTCCTTTTCGTGTCAAACCACAGTGCCATTGTTATTAGCAGTTTTACAGAATCGTGACCTTCAAACTTGGAGATATCAAAGGCTGAAAGTAAGCTCCCCGTCTTGAAGCCTTTCAAACACGCTTTTCACACCAACCCGCTTTTATTTTGAATTAAGGGCTGATAAGAATTGTCCTCTTAAATGAGCACTTGGAAGTTTAAAAGTTGCCTTCCAGGTGAGTTTCAGTGAATGAAGGTACTGAGGGGTCACTGAAGGCCCTTTTGGGGGGACAGTGTGGGTAATCTGTTATAGGGGGTTCATGTAACACCCTTTCCACATTTAAAAAAATTAGAACTTGCATTTTTCCTAAGTGTACAAAAGCTGCTTTGTGTATATGCCTAGAATCATAATTTACTTTCCGTTTACTGAATTTGTGAATTTTTGCAATTGTTTTAATTTGTAATTAAGTTTTCTCTAGAAGGCACACCATATGCCGCCATTAATTCTTGTTGATTTCTTAAGAGATACATGAGTGCATATTTTTTGATGCGATTTTTGAAGTCTCTTGAAAATCAAATTATTGCGTGTTTAGCCATATGGGCCTTTGTTATTTAAAATAGCATATGATAAATAAGAGAAAGCAAAATGCAAAAGAACCTGTTAGAAAAAAATGGAAAAACTGTTTAAAATACTGCTAGCCTTTTTTATTTTGCGTTATATTTTTGACACCTATCTTGGTCAATCCCGCACCGTCTCTTACGGTCTGTGAATATACACTATCACACGTGCACCGGCAAACACCTACGGAAACGTTACTGCCCCGTTTTACACTGGGGCTGCAGCTATTAACAGCCTCCTTCAATGAGTCCAGCTGTAGCAAATGGTTTTCTGTAGCATCTCACGCCATAATTTCACAATATCTCCAGTTCATTCGCACATACGGCGTCCGGTTTAGAAAGGGACCGACGCGTGTTTCGGTTTGCGCGGGGATTCACGGTGCTCAGAGCTGCATGCCCTACGGCGGGCGCAGACGCTGCCACCGGCGGACGCGCGGCGCGCACTAGGACCCAGCAGGGCTCCGGGCCCGGGGAGCAGCCGCGCCGCCGACCCCGGGCGGGCGCCGGGGCTGGAGCCGGGGTTCCGGCTGCGTTCGGCTGCAGCTCCGCCGGGAGACGGCGCGACCCGGCGGCAGGGCCACCCGCGAGTCCAGTGCCGCCGCAGCCCCCCAATGCAGCCGCGAGAAGCAGCGCGGGGGGCAGGCGATCGAAGGTAACGAAAATGGGGCTCATTTCCTGCCTCCTGATCTTCTGCTCTGGTTCAGCATTGTCACGAGAAGCCCTCACTATTCAGGCTGCTGCATTTTGGGGCACCCTTTGATTTTTTAAGGGGTCCGCCCCCATATTTCCACCTGGCTCGATTGATTTATAGCATGCAGCCCATATGGGAGAGGTCCAGGGATGGCAAGTTGCATGTTTTCATTAGTTTTGTCTCAAAAGTAAGTTTATTTTTTTAAAAAAAGTTTCTCAGAAATTTGTGCATAGTCGTTTAATTTTTAAAAAAAATATAGCAGAGAAATGGATAATTTTAAAATTTATGAAATAATTGATGTGGTTCTGTTAATGACTTACTAGGGCTTTACTTTTGTGGGCTCCCCAGGCGTTACTTTTATTTTCAAGGAACTAGCGTGTTAAATGTGGAGTTTGGCTCAAGCAGAGTTTCCAGCATTGCTGTCGCAACTGTTTTGCTATCAATTATAAACAGAGTGTCCAATCTGTGGGCAGTGCAAGCCTCTTTTCAAATACTGTAACTGGTTATCCTGATGTGACACCTACAGATGAGAGTTTCCTCCGAGGGCCGTCAGAATATTTCTGGTTTTGGAGAAACATTGTTTCGAGGAGAAAACCATGATGCCTAGCTGGAGAGGCTGAAGAGACTATTTTTCATGCTTTGTTTGTACTCTGGGGATGACATTTGGGGAAGGGAAACGTATTCTTTCTTGGCAGCTTTTTAATTGTGGGATTATTAATTTATGTAATTTATTAGTTTCAATGGGTTGGGCCCGGGCCGTTCTCTGTCACAGGATGTGCTTAAGGTGACACGTTTGCCAGCAGTTGGGACACATGATTGCCAGTGTAAAATGTGCCTCGTCTGAAAGGACTGGTCTGCTGGGAGCTTCCGTGTGGAGCCGTGGTGGGCAAGGTGCGAGCGGCCCACTGGGGAAAGAGGGAATCATTTTCCTTAGCTGAGGAAGAGACCCTGTTCTATTCCTTTTGTTCCCTGTTTTTCATTGATCGCCAGCTCTGCCTTAAAGAGGGGAGTGCAGCCGGAGAGCGCAGAGCTGGGAAGCCTGCACCGCTGACTGTAGCTCACTTCAACTCTCACACTGATTGGTCAGTAAGACGGACTTGCGAAAACAGTCACCCCAAACCTCCTGGTACGACCGCGCTGTAAATTCATATTAGTCGTCTCGCGCACAGATTTTTGCAAGATTGATTTTTAATTTGGGTGCAGTCTGCCTGACATACCTTTAAGTTTAATTTTTTTTTTGTCGTTATTGCTATCAAGAGTAAAGTAGGCCATTTTGTTGACAAATTTCTTTGCAGATGTCAGCCACTGGCTTACATTTGGAGACATATCACTTTCCAGTCCATTCTCCATGCTTTCTGCTCAGGAGTTGTAGAATGCAAAGTTGTTCAACTTAGAATAATTTTTCCTAACCGTTTTTTGATCTGAAATAGCACCATCAGCAGATGGATGCTTACTTTGATAATGTATCTTTACTTTGATAATGTGTCTGTGCACTGGCAGTAGCATGCACTAAATTTAAGTCTGCAACAGTGGGGAAAAAAAGGCGACGAAGAGCTAACAGTCAAAATTGGCTTCTGGTTTGAGGAGAATGCATTTCAAATCCAAGAAAAAAACATATTCTTATGAGGATGAGTTAGTAAATTATGTGAAATGTTGTATCTATAAGAGAAAAAAATATGAGGCTGGTGGACATCTCCATCTGAGCCTTGAAGCACCCCAGTTAAAGAAGCACCCTCCCAGAAGTTGTTAAATGTATAAACACTTTTCTGATTGGCTTAAAAATTTAGTCACAGGAAGTGGATGGTATCTAGTAACCATGAGTGGAGACATGGTTGTCATGGAAACTAAGAAGAGTAACCCCCCTCCCCACCACACATACGCGACCATAACCACCACTTTAAAGAAAAAAAAATCCTGCATGTCATCACAGATGCCTGGAGAACATGCCGGCTTCTGTGAGCTTTCCCACAGCATCTGTTGAAACCTGAGACCGTGCCTGTCAAATCAAGGTCATTTTACCACAACAACCAAAAATGCAGTCTCCTAGATTTCATAACTATATTTTATTGAAAATACGAGAGGAAGAAAACCTTAAAGCAAGGGTGAGCACATGTGCTTACTTGGCATTTTGCTGCTTCTGAGTTGTGCAAGGAAAGGCGAAAAAGGTATTTGAGCGCTTAATTGTGAGTCAGATTGATTTGTATGTCTGCTGTTGGAATGAAACTCTGTTCAGAGCTGTAAAGACCAGTAACGTGACATGTTACCTGTGGATGAAAGGTCGTTTGGGGGAAGGTATAATGAAGACTCTCTGTTTGCAGGAGGGTTCCCAGTTGAACTCTCAAGAATTCGAAGAACTGTGGCATTTTAGAAACCCGCTCCAGGGCGGCGTGTGCAGAGCTAAAGGAGGGCCACGGCTGGTGCTTTGGGGGAGGGGGGTGTTCTCAGTAGCTGATTGCGAACAGGAAAACTAAACTAAAATAAGAATGGTTTCAAAACTGCAACTATTATTACTTGGTTAACTTAGAAAAGTTTCCTCTTCTTTTGTGACTAGAGAAGAATGCCTTAGTAAATTTTTAGGACAATGGGAGATTCCCAAAATCAAGGTTGTGACTCTTTTCAATGTATTGGTAATGGCTTCAGTGAAGGGGTGAAGAAAAGCTTGAGAGCCCCCCCACTTTCCCTTTGCTAAGTGAAATAAACCGTGGAGGCCCTCTCTGAAATTTTGGCTCTGGGGATGAACACTGAACCTTCTCAATATAAAGACATTGTGTTTCTTATATTTCTCTAATCTTGCCAATGGTAGTCTTTACATTTAAAGTTTTTGATGTTCATTTAGAAATATCTTCCTTCCGATCATGATGATTTAGAGCATTGTACTGCTTTATCTTAATTGAAAACAGTCAGTTTTAAATCTCATTTAATTAACACCGATCTTTTTAAAAAGCAGCAAATTCACCTTGTTTTCATCAACTAAGTGCCTTGGGGGAGAGAGGAGGCAGAAGAACCCTAACATTGTTGGGGCGATTTAGCCCATATTTCATGATCCCTGCCTGTCAGATGTTGAATGGATTGTGAGTTGGTGAAAAAGGTTAAGTTTAATGGCACAACTGTTCTCTTTTAGCAAAGGATTTCCTGTAAGGAGCTTTCTTATCTGTGGCTGTGTTCATTGGCAGGAAACATGTCAGTTGCTTGTTTTTACAAACCGAAGGAAATGAATGGGATTTGTTGGTTTCTAGAATCTGCCTTCATGTTCCATTGTCTGTCAGACAGTTTGCTCAGAACGCTTCATTTCCAAAGGGACTTCTGAGGATCACAATGAAGTCACTCCAGATCTTTCGCATTTCTGTTTATTTATTTTTGACTTGGGACGAGAAAAACCGATCGTTATGCTACTATGTACGACTTATTTTACCAATACAAATGAACAAGGTGCTCAGTCAAGTTCCCGTTCATTTTCAGTTGTCCGACGTACGCATATGCACCGCAGCAGGGACTTGCGATGGCCGTGCTAGATTTCCAGTAATTAGTCTAGAATACCAAGCAAATGCCAGTCTTGATTTCGGATTAGCCTGGAGAGGGAAAGGGAGTGAGGCAGCTTCACTCTCTTTGCGCATTAGAAAAAAATGCATTCAGACTACATGTCAGGTATATGCCTACTTTGCCGGTAACAGAGATTTGATGTTGCGGAAAGGTTAGAAATTGGAACTAGGGGTGTGCTGAAACCAGTTTGAGTCCATATGAGAAGACCAGTCTTAACTCTGAGATTTATTGGGCAAAAGTCTGGATTATTTTTGGATACTGTACATAAATATATTTGTTGTAATTGACGTATGGTTCAGATTCTGGAAGAAGAAACAGGGTGAGCTTCTCTGAAGGGAGGTCAACCTATAGACTCCGTCTGAAGGGAGCAGACTGGGGAGGGAGCCAAGGGTGCCCGAGCGAGAGAGGACCATTCGCTCAGGCAATGGCTTTCACACCTTTTTGAATACCTCATTTTTTATTTATATTTAGCACCAAATGAAATCTTACGCAAGACCCTAATATATGAGTGGAATGAAAACAGAGATGCTTTGAGGGAGCCAAGAGCCAGAGGCCCAGAGCCGCTCTCGTCCCCTGTGCCTGGGGCACGCCCTGGAACCCTAATACTGCTCTGAACACAAGCTGAAAACCACTGCTTTTAAAGTGCCCAGAATATTCTCTCGAGGCCGGAGGGAAGGCCTGGACCATCTTAGTCGAAGAGAGAACTTCGTCCTGACAGTTTAAGATGGTGCTTATGTTTAAAGGGGGCAGGAGCCAGGTATGTGATACCATGCAGTCTAATAAGCCAGCATGCAGAAAGACTGGGCTGGCCATACGCATGAAAAAGCCCAGGTCCAGTCTGTAAGGAGGGAAGACAAAGAGTGTCTTAAGGATAGCTTACAAACCAGGGCCCCCCTCTCCTAACAAGTTATACAAACATAGCACATAGTGCTTGAGATCCATTGGTTATGATTGCACTATGATGCATAAATTTATTCTGACCACCTCAGGGTGTGTTATAGCGCTGTTATCCTATCTGTCACTGAAAGTTATTTCATATTAAGTGTCATTCATGAAATGAAAGTTTTTTTCCAAGCTATATAATCTGCTTGGCAGGCTCACTGGTGTTTTGAGTGTTGAATAAAATGATAACACACAGCTGATATTTGAATATCATGAAATATATTCAAATGATCATCTCTAATTATGAGATTGACTGAAATGGCCGTGCTGGGGTTGGGCTCAGGTCTCCTAGTCTACATCCCAGAAGCTACAGGTACTAAGGTCTCTGGTGGCAGCAGGTAGGGGAACCCCCTTGAGTCGCACTCTCGATCCTCACTAGCCCTGATTCACAGACGCACGGTTTACGGAGGTGGGGAGAAACCAGCAGAGAGGGCCGGCAGGTTAGAGGAGCGCTGTATTTCTCAAGGCCACGGCCAGCCTCCCTGTGTCGTTTCACGGTGGCTGCACAGTTGCGGCATTTGTAGACGGGGAAAATACACGCTCCTCTCAGTATTTGCCTGTTACTTCCACGGTGCTTGCCGTGTTTCTCTCACCTGCGTGGGGTTAGAGATGGTGATTAAAATCATCAGTGTCCCAGGAAGCCACAGTTCTTCCAACAATTTGTGCTGGAACATTTTCTTTTTCTAAAGATTTTACTTATTTATTTTTAGAGAGAGGGGATGGGAGGGAGAAAGAGAGGGAGAGAACCATGGATGTGAGAGAGAAACATCGGTCCCGTGACACTTCATTTCATGAGATGAGGCCCAACCAACTGGCCCACACCAGTTAGGGCTGGAACGCTTTCTTTTTTGGAGAAAAATCTTTCCTCTACAAAGATAAAACTAGTCGAAACACAAAGTAGTTGCTTGTGGTAGTGGATGAAAATGATGGTGGTTAACTTTTATTTGTTTAATTGTGTTGAATAAGATGTTCTCATTTAGGCTGTGTAAAGCTATCTTATTCCTCCTCCCACCTGCCATAGAAAACCAACAGAACTGCTTCAAGGTGTATTCATGATAATAGACCAGTGATTCTTCCTCTTTTTTAAAAGATTTTATTTTTATTTATTTTTAGAGAGAAAAGAAGGGAAAGAGAAAGAGAGAGAAAGAAACATCAATGTATGGTTGCCTCTCATGCACCCCTCCTACTGGGGACCTGGCCTGCAACCCAGGCATGTGCCCTGACTGGGAATCGAACAGGTGACCCTTCGGTTCGCAGGCCTGTGCTCAATCCACTGAGCCATACCAGCCAGAGTGGTTCTTGAGTAAGCATTTAAACTTTGCTATTTGGGGGGACTTAGATATCTCCTCACACTCTGAAATTTCCTGATTAGGCAAACTTAAACATTTTTGCAGCCTTTAAAATGAAAACAATTACCACTTAATGACAAGTTAATACATACCCAATTAAGACCGCCATGTTGTTTTGTAGGACTAGATTTAGCATTTAGAATGGTGTCTTGAAAAAAGAAAAAATTACTCTGGGTAAATTTGGCAATATTGGATAATATAGAAAAACCATATCACACTGGTAAGGGGCTCTCATATATCTGGTGTTGGCCCTACATTATTTTAATTGATTCTTATAATAACCTAGAAATAATTACTACTACTACTAAGTAATGGTAGTAAACATTAACATCCCATTTGACAGATGAAAAACTGAGGCAACTGTGTTCTCAGAGCCACAGTCTTTGGCCGCCAAGTAGTTCTTGCCCTGACTCCAAATTGCAGGTGTCCCCACCCCACTGGCTGTCTCCCTGCGGTCCCTCTGTCTCTGCCCCGGGTCATGACTCCCCTTTCCAGGCTGAGAACAGAGTCTCCTCCTGGGAATAATTGCAGGGTTGACTGGGGAAAATTTGCTGTGACTCTGGCAAGAAACCGGGCTATGCTTGTCATTCAGTGTTCCCTGTCTGACCATTAGTAATGGGAGGGACTTTCTAGTTCCTGATTATCTTCTTAAATCCTCATAGTTTGCCCCTTCATCTACACCTGAGCACATTCGCCCATTTGGTAACTGGATGGCCCTTTCCCTAGGGACACGACTTTCCTGGATCACTGACGTTACTCTTAGGCTTTCTGTCGGTGGCATCCACAGAAACAGACTTCCTAGACCACACATTCACTGTTGTAATTTGTCTGAACTGCCCCGAAACTCAGGGGTGCAAACGCATCTCTTTAATTTCTTCCTGAATGAAAAAACAGTGGGCTTCAGTTGTCAGATTAGCAGGATGTCCAGTATCTCCTTCGTGGGTCTCCCTACCCCTGAATCACACCGACCCCACATGGGTTTGTACAGGCCAAGCCGAGGTCAGTTTGACTTCCTCGTCTAAGCCGGGAGCTCTGTTTGTGTCTGTCTAGGGGGCCCACTCTGCTAAGCATACACACAAATGTGGGGAAACCAGTCACCCAGCCAGTCATTCAGGGAACAGTCATGGAGCACCTACAGCACACCGGGAACTGTGCTGGGGACATGAGGGTGTAGAAATCACTCCGGGACAGCCCACCACCTGTTCTCTAACTCTCATTGGCCTCTTAGACTGTAAATGTCCTTCTTTTGAAGTCCATGTTCTAAGCTGATACTGACAGATGGAAGTGACGCCCTCCCTGAGTTCCTTCCTTGGGGCACATGCCTTTTGTTTTTATTTAGAAGCTGGCCTTGCAAGGAGGGTTCCCGCGTAGGTCAGTTACTTGGGAGACGATCTCGGGATGACACCAGTCGGGGCGCGGGTGGGAGATGAGAAAGAGAAGGCAGCCAACAGTGACGTTTCTCTCCAGTCATCCCTGTGCAGGGGAGCTGAGGCCCCCTGCAGCTTGCTTGGAGCTGCTGTCCAACATGCCACATGTTGCTTTCAGTCCCCGGTGGGTGACTGCTCTCGGGCCTTGCATCCCCGCACTCGAGGGTGGCGTGCGAGCTGGCGGAGTGGGCTTTGGCGGTGGAGGTGCAGCTGACAGGCTAAGAAAGTAGAGGCTGACAGGGGCTCGGCGGGGCGTCAGCTGCTTCTCTGACCTGTCTCTACTCTCTAGCTCCTCCCACAGTCTCGGAAAGGTAGACACCTTAGAGGAAGGATCGTTTTTTCCAGAGGGCTCCAAACTTCCAAATGAATGAAGATCCTGGGCCAGTGGCTCTTCAGTGGGAAGGGAGCAAGAGAAATGGCCTAAGTGCAGAATCTAGACGTTCAGGCAGAACTTTTCAATAGGGCGCACATTTCGTCTGTTTGTTTTGCCTTTGATGCAACAAGCGCGGTCCTTGTGTCCTAGGTGGAAAGCTTGGGCAGCACTTGGTTTACATCCCCCCATAACCTGAGACTCAGTAATGTGGAAATCCAGGGGGGATTATTATGAAGGCTGATCATAAAGCTCCTGGAAAGCCCTTGGCACAGAGCCTGGCACATGGTTACGACTGAAATTATTGCAGCTATTTTTATTTTTAAGTTGTCATTGTTGTCGTCACGTCTCTCTACTTGGGACCTGTGGTGGCTCCCTGTGGGTCACCTTACCCAGTCTGTCCTCCTCGGTCTCACTTTCAGGACCTTCTATAATCTGGCCCTACCCATTAGTGCTCAGGAAATGCCCCCAGTTCTGGCCAGGCTTTACTCGCCTCTGAGCTCGCCTTGCCCCTTCCAGCCGCCTGCCCTCGTGCACCCTGCCCCTGGCCCCCGCCGTCATGCCCCCCCTTCGCATGTTGCAGGGTCACAAGTGTCACCCACCCTGCAGCTCAGTGTGCAGAAAAAATGCCGTTAGTTCGTTTTGTCTATGGCAAGTCATCCTCCCCAGAAAACACCCATGGACACCAGGGGAAAGAGTAGTAACTCTTGATCCCATCCATTTTAAAACTTAGTTTGACCTAATGGCCCAAATGGTTGCTTAAGATAACTCCGTCTTCCTAGGAAAACAATGTCCATGTTGTCCGCCTCCTTTGCCCGTGCTGGTGTGTGTGGGACCGGGCATCCAGGGCACTCCTCCTTTTATTTCTCGGAGGACAAGCAGACTCAGGTTCCTTGGGTGGGACCAGGGCTGGGGGTGCTCTGCTCTAAGGCACTAGGTCTCTCGCCTATTGGTACTGCTTGTTCTGTGCAGTAGGTCCTTGAATAACATAGTTTTATTCAAGGTTGCTTTATTATAACATTATAACATTTTAATGTTGATGAGATGCCTTAGGAACTTAACTCTTGTTTATATCAATTAGCCTATGGTAAACATGGTTTTGTTATAACATGTTGTTTCACTTAAAGACATAGAAGCTATCAACGACATTGACAATGACAATGACATTACTGTACTAGCAGTTGAGAGCTGTGGCTTCTATAATACGTAGTCTAGTCCGGTGGCTTCCACAGACCCACAGTGAGATACAGATACAGTGTCACGAGATTCTAGTAAGCACATAGGACAAATGTGTGCATATTTCACAATATGGTATTATTCTTGCTACACCGGGAGGCACTCTTATCTCTTCCATTCTATTTTATTTAATGAAAAAAAAGTAGCATGGGTTGGGACCCAATAAATGACTCCCAGGTTGCCACAGAGTTGATCTGCTTGTCCTCTCAGCTTTATCAGAATCCTCTGTGGTGTCCCCTGCTGACTCCTTGCCACCTCAGCTCCACGCAGCAAACTCTGGGTGTTGGCCACATCCTCCATCAAGCCCAGTGGCCTGGTGGTCTTTGCAAGGGGTCCCCTCCTGTGGCCAGAGCCGCCCTGAAGCACCACCTCGTAGCTCCCTGTGCTGGATCTTGCTGCAGCACCAGGCTGATGAAGCTGTGCCCCAGACGGGTACAGGCCGTCTCCCCTAGCGATGCAGATGCGCAGGGATTCTCCCTCCACATTCAGGAAGTGGAATCACCTAGGGGTGAGTCGGTACCAGCAGCCAACCACTCCACTGTCTCATTTTCTTATCTCCTCGCCCATAGTTACCTGGACTGCAAAAGGAGCAGGGTCTTCTTTTCTTCCCATGTGTGATCTCATTCTTTTACCACTGAGTCAGAAAGATGAGGGACTTGATTATCCCTAACTGGTGAAAGCAGCGTCTCCTACACCCTTTGGGTGAATTATTTGAGCTGGGTCCTCCAGACTCCTATTAAATTGTAGAAAATCCTATCTCAAGGCAAAGTCTGACTTTCAAGAGTACGGAATCTCTGCCTGTGGCAGAGTCTACTTTTTTCTCCCCTATGTCCATTCTCTCCACATTTTAGCTGGCAGCAGCTAATAACCACATTTCTAAGACTCCCTTGCAGCTAAGAATGGCAAAATTGTAGTCATTAGGATGTGAGTAGATGTGAAATATGTTGTTTCTGGTTTGTGTCCATGTTCTTCCTTTTTTTTTTTTTTTTTACAATTTTACCACATTTCTTACCCTGAAGCTGTATGTATTGTAGTTTAGATGTACATGCTTTCTTACAAACAAAAACATTATAGATATGCCTGTACCTGTCCACAGAGCATCCAGCCATGTACTATGAAAAATAGAGACATTTATTGAAGGAGATACAAGATACAAGAAACATTGTACGTAGGACAATGACGCTTCAGTCCCTTTCAATAGGCACCTTGGGACCTCACACAGTTCTCCCAATTGCCATGAGCTGCTCTGTTGTCTTTCCCTGAATCTCATCAACGGTCTGAAATCTCTTCCCTTTCAAAGGTGATTTTAGTTTTGGGAAAAGCCAGAAGTCACGGGGCGCCAAATTTGGGCTGTAGTGGGGCTGAGTCCCCTGGATGATTTCACGTTTTGACGAAAACCTCTGAACGAGACAAGATGCATAAGTGGGCGGGTTGTCGTAATGAAGCTGCCAATCACCAGGAGCCCATAGCTGCAGCCTTTTGCATCATCTCAATAGTTTTTGCGTGGAGGAATGTTCAAGCTTAATGCCAAAAAATGCAAAATTTGATGCAGATTTGTTGCTCTGCTCTCTCAGTCATTTTGAACGTGACAGCCATGCAGCACACACATGCTCACTCAACAGCGTCTGCCACCCCCACTTAGCACAGTGAAGTCGGCATTGTTCACACATGCTCATTCCCATCCACTGGCCTTGGCTGCCAGGTTACATCCATGTTGTGCACACCATTCTCTTATAATAACAATGGTTGGACTTTTTCCAGACAGACCTCGTATATGTATTTCTATAATATATATTTCTATTTTCCTTTTTGGTTTTTGTTCAACATTATGTTCCTGAGAAACACCTGTGTTATTGAGTGTGATGTAATTTATTCATTTCTTTACTGCCATATAATATTCCATGGTGTGGATATACTGAAGTTTATCTATTTTACCATCAGTGGACTTTTGGTTTGTTTTGTTATTACAGTATTGCTATGAACAGTCTTAGTAAAGTCTAAAGCTAGTTAATGTCTTTCCTCTCAAACAATGCAAACACCTTACCGCCAGTCACACCACCCACTTTGCAATTTAGGTCCCACAGGTTAGGCATTCTCATTTTAAAATAAAAGTGTTTATTCAGATTTATCCATGCATTTTCTGCTTTCTTTGCTTATAATTCCTCCTCCTTCCCCCAACCCTCAGATGACCTCTCTTCTTAGATTTCATTTAGTGAGACTAAATTGAGGGAAAACTAATTCAGTTATTGTTTGTTGGAAATTTTTATTTTTTTGTTTTCTTAAAATATAGTTTTGCTAGATATAAAATATATTTTTGCTAGGTATAAAATTCTAGTTATTTTTTTTTTAACACACTAAAGATATTCCATTGTTTCCTGGCTTCTGCTGAGAAATCAATGGTAAGTCCAACTGGCACTTGCCACTGAAGGTAATCTGTTTTCAAGAGTACGTTATGTCTGCTTTGAAGACATTCTTTTTGTTTTTTACGTATTTCTAAATTGTCTAGATGTGAATTTCTTAGTATTTCTTTTTTAACTTGGGTTTGTGTGTGTGTGTGTGTGTGTGTGTGTGAATTTTTGGATTACTTTTTTTCATTAGTTCTTGAAGATTCTCAGAATTTGCCCCTGCTCTGTACAATTCTCTTTTACTTCTGAATTTCAGATTAGGTATATGTTAGATTTTTGTTCGCTGTCATTTTTATGTCCTAACCTCACTTTCATACTTTCTGTCTCTCAGTATATCTTTATGTGCTGTAGTCTAGATAACTTTTCAGTCTTCATTTCCTGCATTTACTCTGTTTAATCCTGCTTGCAGTGTATATGCTTGTTTCCTTCTCTTATTTATTTACACATTTATTTTGTATTTAGGTTGGGGATGATCCCAGGCATCTAGTAGAGACAAATGCAAAACCTAGAGAAATTCACCTTCAACTCGAACCCTCAAGAATCCCCACTGATATAGTCTCAGAAAGACAAACAAGCATAAGGTCACAGTATGATAAAGCAGAACAAGAATCACAAGTACACACACATTCGTAAGGAAACAAGCATCGTGAACAACAGCTAGCAGAAATACTAGGTAGTGGAACTGAACCTGCAAATGCTTGATAACTTTAAAATCTAAAAACCAATAAAAAAATGAATACATAAAAACCAAATGGGTGTCCTGATTCGGGGGTGGCTCCCATTCGGGTGGTGATTTGGGGAGCCAGAGCTTTCCATTCTGTGGCTCTGCCATTTCCAGCCCGCGGCTCCCAAGGCCGTTGGGCTTGTTTGGACACACTGGCAAAAAGGAAAGAGCACAGAGACTCCTGAGTGACAGGTTTTTAGCAGCCTGTCCTAGGCGTTGCGAATTCTGCTTCCTCTCCCATTCCATTAGGTAATTCTTGGTCAAATCGCTCCATCTGGCTGCTCGCAGGTGTTGCTGGGAAAGGCTGTCTGGGTGGGAGCCTGGGATGGAAGAGAAACGGGTTTAACAAGCAGCCAGTCCACCCTCTTCCATGTCTTTCTTCTCCGAGACTTTAGCCTGACCCGATTTTTCTCTTCTCTGAGCTGCTGTTGCATTTATGGTCACGTCAGCAAGTTTAGGATCTAATTGTCCTCAATTATTTCATATTTGTATAGTTTAAATTTCCAACTATATAATAATTTCCTTGAAGGTGTGACTTTTGTGCTGATCTTTTTAAAAAAATTATTGGTTGATTTTAGAGATAGAGAAAGGGGGCGAGAGAGAAACATTGATTTGTTGTTCCCTTATTGATGCATTCATTGGTTGATTCTTATACGTGCTCTGACCCCAGCTCGAACTTGCAAGCTTGACGTACGGGACCAGTGCTGTAATCACCTGAGCTACCCAGCCAGGGCTATGCCGCCCTTTTGAAAATGGCCCGTACCACTCCGTTTTGAACATGCAGTATGCTCTAAAAAAAATTTAAACCTCTGAATGAAAGGAGAATGTTCTTGTTCTAAGGAGATAATTGCTGACCTATTTAGGGATGTAGTGCTGTGGCTGGCAACTTATTCATTATAGTATTCCTTCAACTTTGCTTCTTAGATTTGAAATTTGTCAAAATAAATCTTTAGAGAAAAAAATTAACCCCCTGAAGCTTGGAAGAGGCTTTACAAACATCAGTGGCCTTTCCGTGGGGGGTTAGTTCAGTCGAAATCAGCCCTTTCGGCTTCCTCTGGGTTGTTCGGAGAATTCCGTCAGTCATTCTAGAAACACCTGTTGATGTCCAGATACTGTTGTGTGGTTGGGGACAGGGAGATGATCAACACAGGTAAGACCCTGCCCTAGGGTGGATTAGATGAAGCGGCGTAAACAAACTGCTTTGAGTGGAGAAAGACCTTTATTTACAGTTGACTTTGTGATTGAAATAGTGGTCGTGAGGTTCTAGGTTATTTGTACGATGTGAAAGAAAACAGCGTGGTGCTTTCTCAAGTCATTCTGGAGAGGCCTTGCCCTCCTTTCCCCGCGGTTTTAGGCCTGGCTTAGTGAGGCCAACCCTTCTTCGGGCCAGTATTTAGCCAGTCGACAAGCAGAGGGGTTCAGCTCTTCGGTATTCCTCAGGGCCACAGATAACGTAAGCCGGGCTGGGCCCTGGGTGATCGGCCTCAGTGTCTCTCTCTTCTTGAGTTTAACTCGCTACTTGCTACTAGGCTGAGTGTCTTCAATGCTTGATTTTTAATCTCAGTTGCTGTTGGTCTTAGTAAATGAGAATGGCATGTGGGCCTCGGTTAAATCATTGGAATCGTGACTTGTTTTCTTTTCACTGAGTAGTTTTCTTCCTCTGCCACACTGTGTTGTGGATGGGAAAATACACTAACATCTCAGTAACTAATCTATTATCCACCTGCTTGGATACAAACACCAGGCATGTGGCAAATTACTTTACATGCCGATAAAGCCTGTGTTTTGGAAAAATGTTGGGCTGTTTATACACAAAACATTGTTTTGAGTCCGCCATCTGAAGTATGCAGATGAAGAATAGGGAGCAGGATCCTGAATAGGATCATCGACATTCCAGGAAGGGTCAGGTTGGAAAGTACAAGATGTGGTGAGTCTATAATTAGGTCCTGGCGTGTTTTATTTGCTTGAGCATCTCCTTCGGCTTAGCTCTGGCACTGGTCATGGAACAGGTCTCCAGCCCAAAGGCTTTCAGTAGGAAGATGACTCAGGTGGCCCGTCAGGCTCCCCAAGGGCCAAGACAGAACAGGCTCTTCACTCATTACATTGTTTCCTTCACGGAACAGAGCATAGCATTTCTGACAGATGAGAGGCGAGTACACCATTTCCAATAAAATGATGGAGTTAAGGAGGGGCAGTCCGGAGTGCTCTCCTTGGAAATTATGTTCACTTTCTTCTCAACACTAAGGCATCTCTCATCTTTTTAGGAAAAGTTCTCTTTTGTTTGGAACAGCTTCACAAACTACTCTTTCAGAGGTACCAAGTCTCAGCCGAGGACTTTAATGAGAAACAGAGTTTGGAGCTAGCCGGCTGGGTAGAGTAGTTAACTCCCTCTGTTGATTCAATGAGCTGCTGAATGGTCTCTTCCCACATTGAGCAAAGGGTCATTTCTATCCTGAATACATATATATTCTGTCATATGTACTCAGTTATACACAGGGAAGAGACAAGACTTCCATATTCTTGATATGGCCAATGTGATTTCAAAATAATTTAATATTTGTAAGTGAAGTATTCCATGCACTATTATTAGGAGGACCATATATCCATTTGTCTGTGGTAGCTTTGGTGTATGCCTAAGGCCCCAATGTAATTATTCATAGTGAGTGCTGCCTCTCATTTTTCAAAACTGTTCTGGTGTGTGTGATAAATTGTAGTCACCTCACTTACAATGGTAGTCAGTGTATCTATCAACAGTAGATCGGTTTTGTTCAAATCAACTCTTCTGCTGAGAAAATCTGCTTAAAATAAAAACAAAGAAACAAAAGCCCATTTGGAAGCACTGGAGAGCCATCCAGGTGCTGAGGAATTGCAGAGCTGAGATGTGGGAGGAGGAAAAGCCTGAAGAGAGCCTAGCTTCTGGATCTTTTTCTCCAGATAATTGTCAGTTGCAAAAGTGGTGGCTAAGAGACTAAGAAGCTTAGCAGAACTTTCAACAAACTCATGGTGTTGGAGGCGTGGTAACTGTACTCAGGACCTGCCAAAAAGCAGAATCCCTAGTAAACAACTCAGACTTTCTTCAGGAACCCTAAGTCAAGATGAACCAGAAATAGAAAAATTCCCACAGGGACTGAAGTCAAAAATCAAATATTTCAGATTAGTGTCCCCAGCTTAAGTGCCTGCCAGAAGTCAAAGAAAAAAGCCTTTTGGGAGGAATATAAACCTTTCAGAGCCCAATGTTATCTCCAGAGTTTTTCATGTGCTATATCTGTCACCCAGTGAAAAAGACAAGACATGAGTAAAAACAAAGAAAACAACTGATAAATGAGATAAACCTACAAGAATCCAGATAGTGTATTAATCATATATGGTCTCTAAAATGTGATAAATATATTGAAAGAGTTAAAAGATAAGATTTAAACATTTGCCAAAGAAGTGAAAAATAATAAGAAGCTAGATCAGAAAAATACAGTTACTGAAGTTAAAACCTATGTAGATGGGCTTTTTAGGGTATTGCAAATCTTTAAAGTCTGCACAACTGAATTAATATACTGAGTCCATTGAGTGTACAATTATAGTAGGAGAATTTTATGGAATGGAAATTATACTTTAATAAAGCTATGGATTCAATGGAGTAGATGCTGCTCAAGAGAAAATTAATGAACCAGAACACAGGGCAGAAGAGAATACCCAAAATAAAGAATGGAGAGGCAAAATGATGGAAAATAAATACGGGGCTCTGAAAGACATGTAAAATATGGTGGAAAGCCCTAATATATGTGTAACTGGAACTTTAGTAGGAGAGGAGAGAGAAAAATGGAACAGAAAAAATAATTGGAAAAAATGGCTGAGAATTTTCTAAAACTAACAAATGATACAAACCCACAGAATTAAGAAGCCCTAGAACACACAAGCAGGATGAGCACAAAGAAACCTTTACCTATAAACAGCATAGTGAGATTTCTGGAGACAAAAACAAAGAACAAGCTGAAAAGCACTCAGGGCTGGAGAAACAGGTACCTTTTGCCTTCAATGGAGCAACAATAAGATTGACAACTTATTCTTCAATTCAAATAATAGATGTCAGAAGGAAATGGAATGATATCTTCAAATTGCTAAAACAACTGTTAACCATGAATTCTGTCTCTGCCTAAAAGATTTCTCAAAAATGAAGAAAAACTTAACATCTTTAAAATTATTTCAGGGCCAGATATATACTAAGGGAAATACTTAAAAGCATCATTTGGATAGAAGGAAAAGCATACCAGATCAAAGCTCAGAGATGTAGGAGGGTATGAAGATCAATAGAAATAATAGTTATATAGTTAAATAGAAATAAATATCAACTGTATAAAATAATAATTTGTCTTGTGCAGTTTAAAATATATAGGGAATAAAATATATGATCAAACTAAAGGCTGGAGAAATTAATGAAGTTAAATTGTTCTCAAGTCCTTAAACTGTGTAGGAAGTAATACAAAACTAATTTGTATTAGCCATTAATAAGTCAAGGATGCATGTTTTAAACTCTGGATAATTTTTTAAAGGACAATGAAGGGATATATAATAAGCCAAGATAAGTGGAAAATAGAATAATAAAAATACTCAGATAATTCAAAAGAAGGTAGAAAATGGGAGAAAAAAGATCTAAATAAAAATTAGTAGTTTTGCCCTGGCTGGTGTGGCTCAGTAGATTAATCACTGGCCTGAAAACTGAAAGGTGCTGGTTCAATTCCCAGTCAGGGCACGTGCCTGGTTTGTGGGCCAGGTCCCCAGTTGAGGGGCGTGCGAGATGCAACTGACGTTTCTCTCTCACATTGATGTTTCTCCTCCTCTCTTTCTCCCTCACTTCCCCTCTCTCTGAAAATAAATAAGTAAAATCTTTTTTAAAAAAGAAATTTCAACATATCTCTCCTACTAATTATTATAGCCAGCAGACAAAAATCAGTGAGGACAGCACAGTGTGAAGAAAGTTAATTAACAGATTCGACCTAATTATAAAGTAGTGCACTCAGCAAATGTAGAATACACATTCCTTTCCAGAGCACATAGAATATTTGACATCACCTACATTTTGTGTCATTAAGAAGCTCAGCAAATTTTCAAAGATTGAAATTATACAGAGAATACTTTCAGATCACAGTGACATTAGACTAGAATTCAGTAACAAAAGACATAATGAAAAATTCCCATATGTTTAGAAATTATCAATCATGGGCCAATGAAGAAATGACAGTGAAAATTAGATGATATTTAGAAATTAATGACAATGAGCATACAAAATATGAAATGCAGCTAAAGCCATGATTTGAGGCACATGTATAGCCTCAATTACATACATTAGAAGAAATGGAGAGGTTTATAATAAATAACCTGAACATTAATTTCAAGCAGTTAAAACGAACAATGATTAAATTTAAAAAACAGGTGTGAGGAAGGAAATAAAAACAGGAGAAGAAAGTAATGAAATAGAAAACAGACATCCCTTAGAGAGACTCAGTAGAGATAAAGGACTAATAAAATTGATAAATCTTGGTGAAACTAATCAAAGAAAAGCACAAATGACTAATATCAGGAAAGAAACCAGGAACATCACTGCATTTAAAAGACAATAAAAGGAAAAAAGATAATAAAGGGAAAAAAGATAATAAAGGAAGGAATATGATGAATAACCCAAAGGCAATATTATAAAATTTTCTTTCTTTTCCTTCCTTACTCTTTCTTTCTTTCTTTCTTTCTTACCTATTTATTTATTTATTTATTTATTTATTTTTGAAATGAAATTTTAAAAGAACTGAATGAGTTTTCTAAAAATGCCATTATCAAAACTGACATAAGAGAAACAACAGTCATAGTAGCCCTATATCTACTCATATGAATGTGTAATTAAAACCGTACCACAAGGATGACTTCAGACCTAGACGACTTTTGTGCTTAATTCATTGAGTATTTAAGGAAGAAATAACATGTATTTGTCACAAACTGTTTCAGGTAATGGAAAAAGAAGAAACACTCCCAACTTGTTTCAAGAGGTCAGCAGGATTCTGACACTGAAACCTGACACTGTAACACAGGCAGCTGAGCGCCAGCACCAGGGCCCTGGGAGCCACCGCTGTGGACTCCTACCGCCCCCTCGGTTCGGAGGGAAAAGAGCAGGTGTTGGAAAGGTGGATGGGGTAGCTCTGGAACCGAAGCCCACTGAGCTTTTCCTTATTCTCTGCACACATAAAAATCCCCCAAATGTTCCTCTAGCCCTAGGGAAAGGGAAAGGTCCCTAAAAACACAACTGAAATTAAATTTTTATCAAGTGAGGTCCAGAGTTAATTATAAATAAAGTAATGGCATGTCCCTTGCACTCAGCTTGCACCAAATGTGGGGCAAATGTGTGCCCATTACACATAAAATCAGCTCAAGATCCTCAGGGAACCCATATTTGGGGGAGAGCAGTCTCGCCCTGGATTGGGGATCAGGCAATCAGGTGTTGGTACAAAGAATCATACAGAAGGGGACTGGGCAGGGCTGGGGGATCCCCTTTAAAGGGCACGGGACAGTGGCATCCACTTTTGGCGGTGTGACATGGCCCATGACTCTTGCCTGGATTTACGTAGTTACTCAGATGGACTGAGAACCCCACACAATGATGTGCATGCCCAGAACAAACTTTAGTTAGAAGTCCTCAGCAGGGTGGTCCTAAAGCACTGAGAACTTACCAAACTCTTCATAGTCTGGAACGAAATAATCTCTCCTAGAACCTCCATGAGAAACTGGTTTTGTTCACCCACTTTATAGATGATGAAGTTGTGGTGGAGGGAGAAATCCTGAGCCTAATATGAGTTCCCAGGCCATTTGTTTCTGGAAAATCTGAACAGCAGAGTTCCTCTTCTTGGTTGATTTTCTAGACTTCACCAGAAATACTGATATGGTGTCTGAAAAAGATAGGCATTGGAATTAAATAGATTCAGGCTCAAATTCGGGCTTTGCTGCCACTTACCTGGATGACCTTGGCCATGGTTCTGGACACCTCAATTTTGTCTTCTTCATAATAGTAATAACTTATAAAGTTAGGAACAAATATAGGGAAGTCTATTTACTTATTCATATTTTTACTTATTGAGCAGATATTACTGGGTGTCTATGCTGTAGCTAGGTGAGAAGGGTGGGCAGTGTTCCTGTTACCGTAGAGCTGACAGCTGATTGAAGGGACTGGGAACCAGCAACTAGTTAAACAAAACCAAGATAAAGAATGATAGCGAGGCCACTTTGATAGGAATGACTAGAGGAGAGTTCTCTAGTTATAAAGCCCCAGCCAATGGGCACAGTGCATGCCAAAGCCCTGAGTGGGGTCCCATATGCGTGTCTGAGGAGCAGAACGAAGGACCATTGTGGCTGGAGGCTGATGAGTCGTGGATCGACTAGAAGACGAAATGGCAAGGCCCCATCGCTCTGGGTCTTACAGGCAAAGGAAGGGTGGTTGTTGTGACAGGTGTACCAGATCGAAGGGGAAACTTCTGGAGAATTTTAAACAAAGGAGTCACTGAGTCTGGCGTATTTATTTATTCTGTTAAATTTATTTTTAGTTATAGTTGACATACAATATTATATTAGTTTCAGATGTACAACATAATGACCAAACTTTTATATACCTTGTGAAATGATCGCCATTATAAATGTAGTAGCCGTCAGTCACTGAACATAGTTATTACAATATTATTGACCATATTCCCCAAGCTGTGCTTTACATTTATGAGACTTATTTTATAACCGGAAGTTCGTACTTATTAATCCTCTTCCCATTTTCTGCCCATCCCTCTGGTAACCATCAGTTTGTTCTCTGTATCCAGTTTTGTCTGTTTCTGTTTTGTTTCTGATTTATTCTTTAATATTTTTAAATTTATTGATTTGAGAGAGTGAGAGACATCGATTTGTTGTTCCACTTATTTATGCGTTCATTGGCTGATTCTTGTATGTGCACTGACTGGGGATTGAACCCACAACCTTGGCATATCGGGATGTCTCTCTAACCAACTGAGCTACCCAGCCAGGGCTATGAGTTTTAATTTTTATTTTTTAATTAAAATTTTTTAAATCCTCACTTGAGGATATGCTTAGAAAGAGGAAGAGGGAGAGAGAGAGAAACATTGATTGGGTGCCTACCCTACTCACCCTCACCAGGGATCTGACCCGCAGCCTTTTGGTGCATGGTATGATGCTCCAATCAACTAAGCCACCCGGGCAGGGCCATGATTTATGTTTTCAAAAGAACATTCTGGCTGCTGTATGGAGAACGGAAGCAGAGAGACCAGTTAAGATGTATGGACAGTGTGTGGGAGAGAGGGGCTTCGACTACAGTGGTGAAGTGGAAAGGTGAGAATAGGAAGATTCAGGATGTATTTTGGAAGTAACACTGATGGATTAAAAGTGGAGGGCGAGGGGGAAAGGAGCAATGGAGGATTATTTTAGGATTTCGGACGGTGGTGTAATTTCCTGAGATTGGAAAGAGAGATGGCATTCAGAAGTTGTGTTTGGGGCAGCCTCGTTGAGAGGCCTGTTGGGAAGTCAGGAAGGCGGCTGGGTTATTTGCATGTAGAGCTGGGGTGGGGGAGAGTCACTAGCTCCAAGGTGGTTCTGCAGGTGTAAGATTGGGAAAGACCACCCAGAGAGAGGGGGCAGGGAAGAGAAAAGGGCTCAAGACAGAGTCCTGTGGCACTAAAATGTGGAGGCTGGACCAAAGAAGGAGGAGCTAGCAAAAAAAAAAATCATTGAGAAGAAGCTTTCACTGAAGGTAAAGGAGAATTGAGCATGCGGTGTCCCGGAAGTCAAGAAGCGTCACGTTGACCAGCTGTCGCTGGACACACAGTAGACACTGCGTGAGTTAGTTTTCCCTTAATATAAATCGTATCTTTCTTTTATCTTAGGTCTTTCAGGAGCTATAATTTTACTTTTCTTCCCAGCATAAATTCAATTTGCCATGACATTTTTTACCTCTTTCATAATGTCTTTGGAAGCTGAAATACAGGGCCCTGCAGAGTCATGGCTCGGCCACCCCACTTGGAAAGCGCACCCTTAGCAGCCTGCAAATGCACCAACGGAAGATTTCTCTTCTGCCATAAGTTCACATGATTTAATTTGTCTGCGTAACCCGCCGTCGGAGGTTTTCTTAGAGTCCTGACATCGAACAGAGTAATTAATGCTTTAGGCTTTTAGGAACTGTTTCAGGTTTTTATTAATCACCGTCGTGATTGCACACATGAATTATGAAGGAGTTATTTTGGTAGTTGGATTTCCTCCCCAGAAAAATTTCCATATTTGTTCATTATGAACTGATTGCCTGGAGAAGAAGAATAAAAATGGAGACTGTTCCCTGGGTCCTAGGCAGACATTTCAAATTACGCAGAGTGAGGGTTGGTTCATAGTAAACAGAAGTGCGAGTTGTTCGAAGTTGGTAGTTAAGTGCTTTCTCTCCCCTCCCTGTAAGTGCGAGATTCTTTGTGACCGCCCGGCATAGATGGGTTTTTGTGAGCTGTTTGAAGGGGCGTGAACGTCAGAAGGCGTGCGCAGGTTTCGTTTGGCTTGTCTGTGATTCCCGTCACCGGAGGAATCACCATGAGGACCTTCACGGTTGGCGCGCTGTTCTTTGGGCTGTTTTCCAGGAGACATAGGCATCCAAGTAAGTGGAAAGAAATAATTCCTTCTAATTTTATTTGGGGAAAACATCATGAATTTTCCAAACTATGCGATTTTATTTGAGACCAACGTATGAAGAAATGTGATGGGTGGCATCTAGTCCTTAGGATTCGATCTCAAGTGTAAAAAACAAAACATGATAACTGTTTTGTGTGAAACTCCACTGTCCTGCCCCTCCTCCCCCAAGGCACCCATTCAGCCCAGACACAGGCGGGTTTTCTGCATAAATGCTACGGTGCCTGCAGGTGGGTCCTACTGGCTGTTTTCCCTGGCGTGGGGGAAAATGTAGGTTTCCCCTGTGTCTCCAGGAAATTTTACTCCATGCCTTTTACTTCGACAAGAGACTCGCTGCTTTGCTGGGAACAGGGCTCTTTTCAATGATTAGAGTGATTTTCCATGATTCTACCATACTTGGGGAAGATTTTTGAGACTACAAATAAAAGACGAAGTGGTTAAATCAGTGTGTGGATGGAGGCAGCCACTCTGGGAGCAGGCAGGGCCTTGGCTGTTGAGCGAAAATACCTGTTTTTGCTCTAACTGCCATCTCCACTCCTCCTAAGTGGCCAGTTGGGATGAGGGGTGGGGAAAGGATCTGGGTTGGGCAGGAGGAGGTCCGGTTGCAAAGTCGATAGCGGAAGTATCCCGGCAGGACGGCAGACACGGGATCTGCATCCTGCATAGATAAGGGAAGGATTTGATACCCAGCAGACACCTCCCCGCTCCTGCTAAGAGGGGCTTGCTGAGACATACCATGCACTTCTAATCTGATGGTCTTTTCATCTTAATTTACTTGCAACCTGCTTTTTTTTTGTAGGTAACAGCATTTCTGACAAAGGTGATAAATTTGCTAAAGCTTAACATTAAGATTCTTTCCTCATATGCGTGTTATATAATTATATATACATTTGGGCTCAAAGGTCCCAGTCTAACAAATTCCCTTCACAGGAGTACCATTTGAGAGCCCATTCTCTCATTAATTTTATTTGACATTTATGTCAACATTACATTCCTAGCCTAAAGGGAGAAATCACATGTGTACACAGGGGTGTATTTTAAAGTGGAGTATTTAGTTTGGCAGTGAAAAGCAGCCAGCTAAGTCTGCTAAAGCAAAATTTTCTAAATTAGTTAATAGAAAGTGGTCTAAAAGCACGAAATCTAACTTGTTCTACAAAGTGCTAAATGCTGGCGCACATGGCCAGTTTGGTATTTGTTACATTTTTTCCCTCCGGGGCTCCCGGAGTTGACTTTAAAATGGTGTCTGGCAAACTGACTTGGGGGCCATCAGAGGCCAAAGAAACGGTCCGAGAATAAGTCCCCACGGCGTCGGGAGTGCAAGCTGCTAATGTGAGACCCGGCGCAAAAATCAGCCCCGATGCCTCTCCCACTTACACAGGCACTGCCGGGCCAGGACTTTATCAGCAGAACGCGAGGCGTCCGCTCCCCACTTCTGAAGCAAGTTTTCACAGACGTGGCCGTGGAAGTGGGAGGGCAGTCGGGAGCCCCGTCGGAGCATCGTGAGCTGCATTATTTCTCCGACTAGCTGATGGCGTGGCTGCGACGTTGCTTAGAGCTTCCAAATGGAGACTGAACCAGGATCGGGGGCGGGGCGGGGGTTATCAGCCCTAAGCAAGGAATGCTTGTTAGACAGCGTTGATGTCCTCTGCCTTAGGGGTCTCGGTTGAATTTTGAGTCAGTGGGTGCCACTGGGGAGAAAAGGAGCTACCCCCAAGCAACATCCAAGGGCCCTACCGGGGCGGTTCTTTTCGGTTCCGGAATGCTGACCTCCACATTCTTTGCGGTTTGTGCGTTCTGGAACTGTGCTTTGTGCTTGGCTGTGAGGATGAACTGCAGACTGGGGTTTTGTTTTGCAGGGAGCTCGCCAGCGTTGGAGAAGACCAGCCTTGGGCAAAGGCAGAGAGCTGGCAGTTTGTGAAGCCCTTTCTTCGTCTTCACTCCAGCATTTATCTCTACCCCACCGTGGCCTCCCGGCCCTGCCGGGGTTTACTGACCCACAGCAGGCATTCCAGTCCCTTCTATGCTGTCTTCATCGGCACTCTGCAGGGTCCAGTGGTTGGTGACCAGCGGACCTGCGAGCCTGTCCAGATGGCAAGGCCCCTCAAGGTCCTCAGTCGAGAGATTTTAACTGTGACTTCTGGTATCAGTAGCCCCTGGGGGTCCATTGGTGGGCTGGCCACTTAATACCTCTGAAAGTTAGGAGTGCTGTCAGGGAAGATGAGGAGGAGCACAGTTGAAGTTTATGAAGGAGAAACTTCGAGCCTGGATCAGCCTCAGTGGCTCAGACAGCTTTGTTCTTAGCACCTTAGCTTGGCTTCGAGGGTGTTGTGATTTTCTTACCTCACCTCATCTGCATAAGCTCTGGCTAGCCATGGTGGGTGCATTTGTGTGCAGGGTAAGTGCTGGTGGTGGCGGTGGTCTCTGTCTGTGTGCGGGGGGAGGTGCTTGGTTTCGGAGTTCTGGTATACCCTTTCAACCCTCTTACAAGCACCTCATGCAGAACTAAGAAATTCACCTTTTTCTGGCAGTCAGGGTAATTCTGGATTTCATAGGGAGGAGATTTGGGGAGCTAGAAAGGCCCTGGAGGTTTGAGCCACTTCTGCACATAGAGATAAACCCAGAGAGGTTCTAAGGGTCAGGTTTCCTGACAGTTGCCCCGTCTTCTTTTCTCCTTTCAGCTACCGTGTATAGGACGATCAGAGAAGCTTCCCATGGGCACACCAGTGTAGTGGGGTGGGCAGTGGTAGGAATTCCTTGGCTGAGAGCTGATGAGAGTCGTGTTCCAGCGCCCTGGAATGGCAGGGTCTTCAGGACTGTGGAGCACACCCCGGGCCATTGGCTCCGTTTTAAACAGAATTAAGTGAACTACCATTCCCTTAGAAACACCCGTTTTTCTGGAATTTTTGCTGCTGCCTCCAGCTACCCATGGGGGTCTTAGTCCATTCACACTGCTGTAACAGTACCACAGCCTGGGTGGCTTATGAACAGCAGAAGGTTTTTTCTTGCTGTGTGGAGGCGGAAGTCTGAGATCAAGGCGCCAGCATGGTGGGGTGAGGGCCCTCTTCTAGGTCACAGACTTTTCACTGAATGGCAGCAAGGGCTAAAAGGCTCTCTGGGGATCTGCTTAAAAGGGCACTAATCCCCATTCATGGGGCCTCCACTCTTGTAACCCAATCACCTCTCAAAGGTACCACCTCCTAACACTGTCACACTGGGGTTAGGATTCCAATGTGTGAATTCTGAAGGGGGCACAAACCTTCAGAACAGAGTAAAGGTGACAGTTTTCAGCCAGGAAAGGCTGAGGATCTGCTCTGGGGGTGCTGGGAGGATTGGGTGGGGGCCACAGGGGAGGGCTCAGATCCACAGCAGTAGAGGACAACGACCCTGGAGACAATCCCCTCTGCCTCCTGTCCCGTTAGGAAGTGCTCTGTCTCTGAAGACCTTGCTTTACACAGATGCCCCCTCCTCCCTTGGCCTGCACACCTGGCTGGAGAGCTGGGTCTGACGGGCCCGTGGTTCCTGTCCCCAGTGCCTGTTCACCTGGCATCCGGCTCATTGCTCTGCCCGGAAGGGAACGAGGGAGTGTTCGTACCGTCTGGAGGGGCGCTGTCGGGCAGCTTTCTTCTCCAGTGCAGTTTAGAGGTTGCCACTGGACCAGCTCTGTGGCTGGAAGGCCCAGTCCCTTCTTTTCTTTTCTTGTGTAAAGATTTTATTTATTTATTTTTAGAGAGAGAGGAGGGAGAAAGAGAGGAAGAGAAACATCGATGGGTTGCTTCTTGTACACGCCCCGACTGGGGACCAAACTTGCAACCCAGGCATGTGCCCTGGCCAGGGGTGAACTGGCGACCTTTTCTTTGCAGGACGATGCCAGGGTGGCCCAGTCAGTCCCTTCTTTAATGAAATATTTGGAAAGCAACAAGTGCAGCTGGTTTTCTCTAAGTGCAGCTTTATTGGCATCTGGCTTCTTGTAATATATTTTTAATATACTATATGTCCTGTATCTGAGTAAATCAGTAGGTGTGTTTTGAAATTAAATATTTGCCAAGGGCCAGGTTCTCCTGGTGCTCAATTATTGATAACAAATTTCACAGACACTCTATGAGAGTTGATGATATATGATTTTCAAGTGACCTGCCATTTATTAGACTTTATCTGCCCATGAAATCCATTTCCAATTCAGACCATATCTACTGTGGGGATTGCTTGCCAGAAATCTATTCCCAGGTTTCTCCTTATTTCAGTGAAATATCTCTGTCTCAGCACCTTTCCCAAGGTGGCTGATCTAATCAGGGCCCCAATCACTTATCGCTTCTCATTTCCTTTGGCAGGTCTGTCAAAC
>CM052538.1:185365963-185492633 GCA_028533065.1 Trachops cirrhosus | reverse complement strand
GTTTAGAGCATCACCTTTGCTGTTGTCCGGAGAATGGTCCTGAGGTGGGCGTGACTGCAGCCATGGAGACCAGGGAAGTGATGTCCCTGGTGCAGATCAAGGTGTGAAGAGAACTTTCAGGTTTATTGGAAGGGAGGGACAGGGATCCAAGGGGTTGCATTTATTAAGATGTGAGAAATTGGGGGGCTGGTGGGAGGACAGATTTGGGGGGAAAGTCTAAAGTTCCGCATGTTCTGATTTGAAACCAGGTGTGCAGATGGCACAAGGCACTCTTTGGAGCTGGGTCACCTTCCCTGTCCGTGCCACTCATGAATCATCCCTTGGATGAACAACGAGGCTTGTTCTTACGTGTGAATCTTCCCTAGGTTTGTATCATGCGGCACTCACAGTAGGTAACGTAACTGCTTGCTTGCAGAAGATGCTCAATAAGTAATTGGTAATGCCTTGCTTGTTCGAAGAGCACGACTCCAAAGCAAGAGAAAGGAACTGTGGTTAAGGGGGAAAGGGGCAAGTGCAGAGGGTTTAATTTGTGTGTGTGGAGTCGATGAGGAAAACCAATGAGGTGCCGGTCTTCTGAAAGGAGACGTTAGATGACTAAGAGGAAGGAGTGAAAGAGAAACTAGTTTGAGGGAACGCACCTGGACATCGGGCCCCTGCGTGATCCTTGTACCTGTAACGTCGGGTTGGCTGTTGGTTGGGGTCAGGGTCACGTGCACACCCCTCTCTTCTCTTCCCCTCTCCATGTATCCTCCTTTCTCTGCCCTGCTCTCTCATTCCCTCCTTAGAGGGGGAAAAGGCAAGGTGATGGGGAGGAGGAGAGCAAAGCCACGGGCTTCGTTCAGGTGTCACAATGTCACAGGGGACGTTGTCTGAAATATGTCCTAGCTGCTGTCACACACAAATGCGAACCGGTCCTGAACAATTTCATCTCCCGAAAACCAGCACGATGGGCGTCATTTTCCCTTCATGGTCTCAGTGTTCGGGGAGATTGAAGCTGGTGATAGCGGCACCACTTATTAACTTAAAAGTGCTTTTCTGTGATGTGTCCCACGTCCCAAACTAGTAATTTTTGACAAAGCCCAATAATGAGGGCAATGTCTCGTGATTTTAAAAGCTAAGCATTTGTTGCATTTTTAAAAAAAAAATTCAAGTTATTTCTTCTCTGTAGGAAAGTAAAGAAATCTGTGATAAAAATAATAATTAAATGCTGACAGTGCTAAATTTCTACTCAGCATGAGCTGGCAGCAGTTCCGTATCAAAACATTAGGTCATTTGAAGGGAAAAAAATCTGATTAAATACCTCTGTAGGCTTTTCTGATTAGCCGTTCTTAAAAGAGTCCGTGACAGTAATGAAAGGGTGTAATTTGACAGCCGCAATTTACTCTTGAAAAAAAGGTAAAATAGAATAGAGCGTATGCATGAGGTTTTTACAGGAATTTCTCGTGGGTCTTTACTAGCGGGGTTTGTTTTACTAATCACTAGTTTCGAGCCGTTCCGAAGAGCCCACCAGCAAGGGGTTATACGAGATGACAAGTACGTGGTCCCGCAGGGGCGAGGGTCAGGGACCGTTTCCATGCCAGCCTTTCCTCGCTTTCTTTCTTTTTCTCCTCCACGCAGGCGGTTTCGTGTTTCTGGGGTTACATGACCTTGACGTGAGCAGGTTTGGGAAAGGAAGTGTAGGTTGCAGAGATCCTCCTCGCATCCCGTGTATTAATTTTCTGAGTCTGGCAGCTCCCGGCGTCTCTTTGTATTAACTCGCCATGGCACGAGGGCTGCAGGCCAGGTTTGACATGAAGATGGAATGATTATGTGGCATATGGTAAATGCAACCGCCGCCACTAATTACTCTTTCTTTTCTCTTTCTCCTTGACTTCGGCTGGTCTTCGAAGGTTTCTTGAATTTGGAAGTATTCTCCTTTTTTCAGCTCCATTACACTCTAACCTTCAGTGGGTAGGAGCGTGAATGACTTTCTGGGCTATGATGTGATAGAATCATCGCTTCAAACCTAAGAGAGGCCTTAGGGCTCATCCAGCCCAAATACGTCATTTCAAGGACCAGGACACTGGGTCCAGGGGGGTTCACCTGGGGGGATTTGCGGAATGGAGCCTGGAACTCAAGTCTCCCAAGCTTCAGACGAGCCTGTCTGTGGTTCTTCTTTCCTATCCTACCTCCCAGAGCTGAAATGAAGCAATTATACTAGTGTCCTCTGGCTGCCATAACAAAGTACTACCTACTGGGTGGCTCTATTCTCTCCTACGTCCTGGAGGATGGAGATCCCAAATCCAGGTGTCAGCAGAGCCGTGCAGACACCTGCTCCACGGGAGCGTCTGCTCTGTGCCTTTCCTTTCTCCCAGCGTCTGGAGTTGCTGGCAGTCCTTGGCATTCCTCGGCTGTGGTGGCGCAGCCCCGGTCTCCACTCTCACATCACATGGTGTTCTCTCTGTCCGTGTTTCTGTCAGTCTCTCTCTCTTCTTAGGACACCAGTCGTATTGGATTGAGGGCCCACCTTACTCCGGTATGACCTCATCTTAACTAATTGCATCTGCCAGATCCTATTTCCAAATAAGGTCACCTCCTGAGGTCCCCGGAGTTAGGGCGTCAACATACTTTTTTCCCCCTCAGTAGTTTTATAGTTTTCCTTTTTACTTAGATTTTTTTTGTTACATCTTGAGTGTATTTTTAAATCACACTTTACCGTCAATATTATTTCATATTAGTTTCATGTGTACCAACACATCTTTTTAGGGGACACAATTCAGCGTGTAACAGGTGAGCTGGGGTCAGGCTTTCCATGATGAGTCTGGGAGACGGTTAACTGCGATGAATCATTATCACCTTCAACTGCACTTCCAGAGCTTGTTCTGTCTTTATGCTTTTCCTGTCAAGTGCAGGAACCCGAGTCCTTCCCATTTATTATTAATGATGATGATGTGTAGCTTTCACTTTTAGCAGGGAGTGAGAGCATGGAGGGCAACCCGGGGATTAGCCATAAAGAAAGGATGAAGTTAGAAACAATTCAGAGACAAGATTTGAGTTGCAGATTTTTATAGAGATTTTCTGAGTAATCTTTTCACTCCTTATTAAAGCCCTTCAGTCTGGAGAGTTGTTTTTTATATTTTATATTTATCTACTTATTTTTATATTGTGTTTCTTTATAATTTAAAATATACAATAATTTATTCCATAGTATTTATTCTGTAACTTATTCAGTAATCATAGTTATTCTTTCTCCTTTTTAAAAATTCATTGATTTGAGAGAGAGAGAGAGAGAGAGAAAAACATCAATTTGTTTTTCCACTTATCTATGCACTCATTGATTGTTGATTGTTGTATGTGCCCTGACTGGGGATCGAATCCACAACTTTGGCGTATTGGAATGATGCTCTAACCAAGTGTGTTTCTTTCTCTTTAACTATTATATTTTCACTGTTCCTCACTCTAAATTCACCTTCTGGAAAGCTTGATTATTTTAATTTCTTTGATCCTATCACACTCTGCACATAATCCATAATGGCTCTGCGTTTCCTGCCATTGTTATCTCCTAGCGGTGGCCTTATCCAGCCTCCCACAAGCAAAACAGATTTACTTCCCAGTTTCCAAATATACCTTGTACCTGTCTACCTCCTTGCTTTGCTCTGGCTCCTCTTGCCATCTGAAACGGTGTCCCCCTCCCTTTTCTCCCTCTCTGGATACAACCTACCCTCAGGGTCTTGTATCCGTCATCCATCCTTCATGGATGCGGCCCCAACAGGAAGTGATCCTCTCCTGAGTAAATTCTATTAGAATTCCTTGTCAGTGCCTCATTTGGATCCCACAGGACTGCCTTTTCATGCTATCTCTTTATAGAGGTAGTGGATTAGCAGTCACGAGCCCTGCCTTCTCCCTGTGGTTCTGCCATTACAACTGCGTGATGTTGGGGCACTTCCAATATTGCCTGCCACACTGTGGTTCTATGAGAGTCAAATGAGGTAGAACATTAAAATTATTTCTTGGAACTTTTCTGTGAGAAGTACTATTCAAGTATTTCTTGCTGAATATACCTCAGTTTACTCACTTGTAAAATGGACTTATTAATAATAATAGTACCTAATGAGGACTAATTGAGTCAAGCACAGAGGGCGGAACCTTGTTTACAGTAAGTCATTTCGATAATATGCAACAGTTGTCATCATTGTCATCATCCTCATCATATCTGGGCAGATAGGATTGTATGCCCCTTAGGAAAGAGACCTCGGGCTCTCCTCCGTGCTTAGGGTGCGCCCTTATACTGGCTCTCCAGCAGACACTTGCTGGCTAAAGGGGGACTTCCGTTTTTCTTGTTGTGCTCAGTACTTACACATGCGTTCTCTTTTTTCCCCTCTTCCTGAGACATTAAAATTCCCACTGATCACTCGTTAGCCTGGAAGTTTTCAAATGAATAGAAATCAACTCTCTGACAGCGGTGTTGATTTTGGCTCTGACCCTAAATTAGTTTGATAGGTAAATCGCCGCGGTGGTGTGCAGAGGCCATCATTCAGAGTGGTCCCCATTCATTTTCTTGCGATACCTCCTCATCAGGATGTAACATGGGCATGTTTGAAATGGAACATCCTCTGTTTAATTGAGTGTCGTTTTGACAGCATCAAGGTTTGTGGAGTGTCCTCGTAGTAACCCTTTGAAGGTATGTCGGGGAGGAGAATTGTCTTACCAAATGGCTGGGCAGAAAATTTCTTTCCGCGTGTGTGTGGTGTCTGGTTAAGTGATAGTTGGGAAGTGGGGAGAACCAGAAACACTTTGCAGATGACTATCCGGAAGTAAAAGTTTTATACGTTGCCTAAAAATACATGGCACAATCTGCAATCTGCTCCCCACCACACACAAATTTGTAAATTACATGCTTTTAGTTATCGGTACAAATTTCAAATTTCCTTGAAACTCCCCCCCACCTTGGGTAAACAAGGATACCCCAACCCCCTGCCTTGGGGAAATCTTACCAATACACTTTCCTCACCAAGACCAAGTCTGTTCATCCCTCATATTTCTTTGCGTGGATGGAAAGATAGAAATCCGTCTGGGGGCTAATGTGAGTGTATTTCTTTTCATTCCATACATCAGTCTGATTCCCTGAATGACCCTAATGCCCAAACCTTTTGACAACCGACTCTCTTTTTAGGACATGTGATTTCAGTACTTTAACCAAGAATCGATGGTGTGACAGCAAAATTAGCGATGTTTATTTAGGAGTTGTTTTTCCTGTAAGAGGTTGAATGAGAAAATGTCCAAATCCTACTTCCTAGGTACAGGTCGAGGAAGAGCCGTAGATGCTGCTGCAGAGGGGGCTCCAGGAGGAGACAAAGGAACAAAAAAGGGTCTTGTTGTTGTGATGTGATGGTGAATTAATATAACAATCACACCTGGACCCCTTTCCCTACACATACACACACACACACACACACACACACACACACACACACACACCATTCCTCCCTTCCAACTGGATCACACCAACCTAACCAGAGCCTTTCTCATAAATGCCACTGTCACAGTTACACAGACCACTCTCCTTCAGATACTTTTGGAACACCGTCTCCTCTGCCACCATGCTTCCCCGGTGCCTGTGAAACTAGGCAGTGCCTTTGGAGGGGTCCCAAAGCCATCAGGGAAGCCACCTCTTGGCAATACCCACTCAATATGGCATCTTCCCTTCCTTCCCCTCCAGAGCCTTCACAGATCCCCACCTTCTGCTCAAGCCCGGTGGGCCTTTCTATACCCTGCTCATCTCAATTGAGGCTGTACCTCCTGTGCTCACTCTGGAGGTGGTATTCCGTCTGGGCTGATTTCAGCTGGAAGGCACCTGGACTCCCTTACCTGTCATTTATTGCCAGCATCCTTCCCATTTGGTCTGGGCGTGGTTCCATGTTTTAAAGAATCTAGAGCAACTCTGTATTCAAAATTCCAGCTCTGTTGGAAATTTCTAAACCAGACTATATGGAGGCCGCAGAGCAGGGTCAAAAGGGGGAGACCTGGTTTCCAATGTCAGCTGGTCTCACCGATGGGCTGTGTGATCTGCAGAAAGTGTGTCCTCAGAGCCAAAAGGGAAGGGGTATGTGACGCGCTTGTCTCTGTACCTGGCCTGCACACACCTAAGTGGTATAGCTGGTTTTATTTTCCTTTTGCATATCCTTAGAGATACCAAAAAGTGAATCACTTGAAAGCAGGTAATACTTGCTGGGCCATGTAATTTTTGGTCCATAACAATAGATCATTATAAAGTAATGAGACTTAGATTTGTAAACTGGCTCTGGAGTCACCTCTAAAATCAGTGACAAGATATACTATTGTTCATAAAGCCAGGGTATTCCAGGGCTAGCTTTTTATTGTCCAAAGCTGCTGTACCAGGACTGAGTTGTACAGATAACTTGGGGATATGGTACTGTTCCCCATCTATACATCCAGTGAGCACAGGCTGTGTGAGGGGATGGGCCCCAATTTCTCTCCCCATCCCATCACCAGTGATCCAGGGGCTATAAGGGGACCACAACCCAGCCAGCCCCCTGCCTATGCTTCGGTTTGTGCAAGGACTAGCCTCGATGACCTTCACTGGCTTTGGAAGGCCCCCCTCTTCCCCCAAGTATGTTTCTGAGCTAGTTCTACTGCCTCTGTCCCCTCCTGAGCTGTCAGAGTGCCAGCTGGGCACCAGAGCTACAGAGAATAACTTTACCTGGTCCTCATACCTTCCCTCCAGTGTTAAAAGGAGAGGTTCTGATGCATTGTATTAAAAAAAAAAAAAAGAGTCCTATGACTTTGTAATCACACTTTCCCTATTACTTCTGGTAGCACTGTGCCTTCTGGAGGAGGCGAGTGAGAATCTAAAGTGATAAATAGGAAGAAGATTCATGTTGAGAGGCCTGAGCCTGCTCCAATGTGAATAGGTTTCACGAGTTTTGTTGAGTCTCAGCCAGGTAACGGAAATCAAGCTGCAGCCCATCTCAATCCGTTGTTGCCCCTATTTTGCAGCTGGCTTTCCAGGGCCTGCTGTAGCCATTGTGATGGAGCCACCTGCCCGCTCCCCCCTCGCCTCTGTGATGGCTGGGTCTGCCAGACCCCTGGGCTCCAGACCTAGGCCTCTCCTCACTGCACAGCTGAGGCTGACTCAGCCTTCCCTGAAGGATGGGGCTTGCCCAAGACTCAGGATGAATCTCAACGTGAGGCAATGTTTAGGGAACTTGATCCACCATGTTTCCTTGACCTTAAGTCTTGGTTCTTTTCATTGGTTCCTTATATTGGTCCCCAAGTTGCTACTTTTTCCTGAGCCCAAACCTCCTGTCTTATTTTCCTGGTGGAGAACCCAGGAACTAGGGGCTTGGTCTCAGCCTGCCCAGTCCATGCAGTAGAGCCTGTCTCTCAGCATTAGCCCAACAGATGTCGCAGCGGCCTGCCTGTCCATGAGCTCTGAGGTTTGCACGGCTACTTTCCTGGTCTCCATGGCACGGCATTCTGTTTTCTGACTTTGTATAGTTTCCTACACTAACCACTTTTTTTTTTTTACTGCCCTGCCCTTTGTACTCAGTGGAGATACTTCATGCAGGTTTTAACCATATGCTCCAGGCAAAGATAGATAGATAGATAGATAGATAGATAGATAGACAGATAGACAGATACAGACAGACCTGTACAGAAGTGGAAACAAGTCTTCAGTATCCACAATACACATTATGGATTTTTACGTCTATAAGGTCAGTCCATTTTAAAGCAGTTTTTAATTTCAAAGTGGTTTTGTCCACCCTAGTTTTTTGCCTTACGTTTTGACTGCCGTTCCTAACTTCTGAATAACATGAGACCACGTTTTGTGTGATGTCAAAGACCTCCTTCCAATGCTTGCCAGGGAAGCTTTGTCTCCAGTACCCGCTCCGCCCCAGTGCGCAGATCTGCTGACGCCCTGCCGGGGGCCCTGTCTGCAGCTAACCAGGAACCCAGGCCGCAGCGCAGGCTCTGGGCAGCTCCCAGGCTGGGAGATGAAGCCAGTAGTGGTGGTGCCAGCAAGAGCTGGTTCGATGTCCTTTCAGCTGTTTAGCCGAATTGCATGTCTTACCTGCCCTGTGCATCGGATGGGAGCTCCATCGGACTGTAATGGAATTTCCAGACAATCTTAATGTGCTTATTCTGCTAGGATTTTTCAACTGGGTGAATATTAACCCTTCAGTAAGAATGGTAAATGGGAAGAGAGTTTTCCCTATATTTCTATGGAAAGAACTACTTGAAAGAAATGAACAAATTCACGTAGCAACTACATTAAAGGGAGAAATTGGTACCTATCACTAAAGGTATAAGCTCAGATTTATGAAATATCACTCACCATATGGTCTGGCCACTCGGGCCTTGAAGATAGTCAAGAGTCTGGGTGACAGGGCTTAGAGTCTGGGCGACAGGGCTTTGAGTCTGTCAGGGCTTTTGAGCTAAGTCCTCCCTAGTGCAGTGCAGTACTAGAGCCCAGCCCACAGCTTTCTGGCCCTGCCACTGTGCTCACCGGGCCCTTGCCCGCCTGCAGGTCTGTGGCTGCATCCCAGGCCCTCAGAGGCAGCTCTCAGTGGGTTTGCCTCTTTTTGTTTTTGTCCCCATTGGTTATGGCTCTGGACCCCCTGCCCAATCCTCCTCCTACCCTCGACCTACCCCAATGTGGGCAGAATATAGTTCTTCCTGCTTCTTTAGATCCTTCCTGTCTCTTTTTCCAAATCAGTTTGATACTTTCCATCCCAAAGCCCCTTTCTGATAAACTAGAGACCATATCTCTGGGGACAGGCCCCAAAATACTTAGGAATTAATACCCTAGGTTGAACCCAGAAGCAGTTCTTGTCAATTATCAAAAAATGACAGGCCCGTAGGGTTTGTGACCTTTTCCTGTGCTGTCCTGGGGGCTCCTCCTTCTGCCCTTTCATAGGAGTGGATATATTCAATATGTATACATCCCCTCCCCTACGGCATTCAATATGAGAATCCCTGTAACTCCCCTCCACCCAGGTTGATAATAACAGGTACGTACACTGGTGATGTACATGGCGTCAGCGTTTGTCTAAGCTTTGGCTCAAAGAACAGAATGAGAACATACAAAGTTTTAGTTTTTCTTATTTGCTTGTTATGCATAAAAACTAGCCAGGCAAATAGGAAGTGCAAATTTATCATTAAAGAAAAAGAGGGTATTTCCTTTCTAATCTTTTCTACCAACCAAGAGTCATTTTGACATAGTAAACACACACAGAGACGCCATTAGACTCGAAGGTAAACTACATGAGTTCCAGTCTGCAAACTTTCAGTGAGCTCTTTGGTCAAATTTGCTAACCCTCTAAATCTTGGCTTTCAGGGCTATAAAATAGTAATATTTTTATGCCTCCTGACTAGCTTATTGGAATTATTAAATTGAATAATATGTGAGTGGGCCTAAAGAATTATAAAGCACTATACAAAAGACCAGTTTGGGTATTATTTGTTGGAAAGATTGCTTTTAATGAAGAAAAGAAAATGGTAGAGAGTCACCTGGGATATGAAGATGCAGTTGACAGAGAAGGAAACAAGTGGCTCTTAAACGCAGGAAAAGTTGATTATTCCCAGTGCTAATCAGAGAACTATAAACTAAAAGTTTAATACATCACGTTCACCTGCCAGGTTGGCGAAGGTCAAAATAGTTGGCAATGCTCTGTGTGAGCCAAGGTGCGGAGAGACATAGACGCATTGCTGATGGGAGTATGAACTGATACAGTTTCTAGGAAGAGCACACTGGTAATACTAACTGAATTAGAAAATGCATATATCTTTGGTCTGGTAGTTCCATTTCTTAAAATTTGTTCTGCAGCTGTGTTTGCACTTGTACGAAATGAGACAGTTCTGTATATACTGATACAGGATGATCTCGAATATGTGTTAAGTGAAAGTGCAAAGTACAGAACAGTTTATACAAACCATTGTTTTGTTTTTCTACAAAGAAATGTTAGTATTTGCATAGATTATATCTGAAAGGATAAGCTAGATTTAGATAATTGTTTTAATTTTTTCTTTCTCTTTTTTTTTTTTGGTGGTAGTATTTGCTTTTTTTTTTCCTGTTGAAGAGTGGAATTGAGTGGCTAGTGACACAGGTGATAAAATTACTTACTTTTCACTGTGTATCCTTTTTGAACCTTCTGATTTGTGTACCATATGTAGATATTGCCATTGTTTTTACATTGAAACAAAACAAAAAGGAAACAGAAAAGGGAACAAAAAATATATCATCCAAGCTCCAACTCTCCTGTTTTCCTCTTGCTAAAATAAAATAAAATGAAATGAAAGGAAGAAGGAAGTCACGTTAAGGGGAATTATTCAGTTTTTTTTTCCTTTCTGCCCTTTATCGTGTTTGACTCTTTGTTGAAGTTAAAATATTTTCCTTCTACTGTTTGGAAAACTCAGTCGACCCCTTACAACTACAAAAAGTGATTTTATTTTCACCACTCTAATAAGCCAGACAGTCATGCCTGTGCTTTTCCCTTGATCTGCCAATCTTTATTTCTGAGATCTGAGTAACCCTTGAAACGTTGTGAGCATCAAACCGAACCTAGATACGCATTTTCCCTGACTTGCCAGTGAGCGGCAGAGTGGGCTGGAGCGCACCCTTGGGGTCCGCCGCCCAGGGAATTAATCTCCGCAGTAATTAGATAGCTGTTCCGGGCCGTGGATCCTGAGTGGGTATTGAATATTGTGTTAGGAGACTCAAGTGTGGCCTTCCTGCTTTATTAGAAATTACAAGTTGTGTATTTTGGGAATCAGGCCTCCCGAGTTTTGCTTTCTGTAGTTTACTCTTTTTAAACTTGCATGCTGTTTAGGCAGAGTGTTCCTTTAATTAGGCTCGTCTTTTTAACTCACCCGACGAGCCCTGCTTTACAGTTCATGTGCCAGATTGTCCCCTTTGTGTAATTATGGGGGCCCACGTGGCCTCTGTTGCTATGAAGGCCAAAGGGAGCCCCTCCCCGTCATCAGATGGGGTCTCGTGAAGATTTTCAGAGGAGGAGCCCCTCCACAAACGGGTGCCAAATGGGGTGTTCTGAAAGAGCCCATCATGTTGACTGTCCCCTTCGATTAGGAGAATGCACCACGCCCCCCTGCCCCGCCCCCGGGACCCCCTCCCACGCCCCCGGGACCCCCTCCCACGCTCAGTAACGAGCTCGTTTTCTTGTGTGCATAGACGATTTGGAGTTAAAGGCTAATACTGCAACTGAGGGTCACGTTTACTTTCCTGTTGTGAGCTGAAGTGACTTGTTTGTTTGAATGGGGTTCAGCTCGTTTATACATTATTCATACCTGTAAGTCAGAGATAATATGGGTGGTTGTGGCACATATGTGAACTGCATGCCTCTGTTTGCCGAGGGGACTTGGTGTAGCTGAGGTTTTCCGGCAGTCCTTACTGCCTCACTTAAGCAAACAAACAGTGAGATCCTTGACAAAACAACAGAGCACAGGATCCTGAGCGATTTCTGAGATAGTCTTTACAATGATTGGCCCACGGCCTGTCCTAACCCCATGTACTGTAAGAAGCAGCTCTGAGTCCTTTGAAGAACAAAGGTAAATCTCAAAGCAACAGATTTCCTTCTGTTTTCCTTCAGTGTTTGGCTCCAATTCAGTAATTAATTTTACAGGGATCCTCCAATCGTGATAATGATGGTACATTATATGATTACTTTTTCCTAGGAGACTCTTCCTTGGATTCTGGAATCTCTGGGTTCCTAGCTTTGTGGGGTCTCGCATAAGAACTTATGTCATGGTATGAAATTGTAAAACAAAAACAAACTACACTTCTCTGGCAAGAGAGGCTTCTAATAGCCAAGCCTGAATCATGGATGAGGCCCTAAAAATAGATCATACCCTAAGACAGGCAGATATCTGGTGGGAAGGAAAGCAAATGTTGGAAGTGGGGGTAAACCAGGACTTTGTTTTACAAGTACGAGTATTCACTACACAGGGTGGAGCAAAATAGGCTTACAGTTGTTTGTGAAAATAACATAATAATGAATAAATAATGATACAAGAATAAACTGTTTCGCATACTCAGAACTGGAAACCTACTTTTGCCCCGCACTGCATACTCAGCACCATGCCACCCAGGCACACGGTGTGTGGGAATGGAGTGGTTGACCAGATGGATGGGGCCCACTGTAAGGAATAAACACCAGTCTAGATGCCCTGGAGAGCTGTGTAGAGGCACTAGTGGGCACGAGACCCCCAATATGTTAACACCTTGGATTCCCAGGGGAGAGGCAACTTTGGAGGGAGCTGGGGTGCCCTTTGGTGAGGGGGTCAGATGGGATATAGTGGTATCGGTAGGAAGGACCGGTGTTGGTACGACCAGGGAATGTGGAAGCGTCAGAACCTATTTCTGCTCTATGACTTTGACTTGAATCTCACAAAACGGAGTAGTACAGAAGACAAAAAACAAAGGGGATTAACCCCCAAAAGTGAAAGAACCCAGAGCTCTTGATCTGCTTAGCCTCGGGGAGTGTCCGTGAAAAGGATGTTTTCCCCTACCTCACCATCCCATCACTTGGCTGTTTTAAAAAATTGGCTCTTCTGCCTTGTGCTGCAGTGAAAATATTTCCGCAATTCTTGGTAAGTAAATGGAGTCTTAAAGCTTAAATCTCTGCCCCGGGCAAGGAACCAAAGGATGTCATTGTGCATAACTTCAAAGGCTGATAAGATGTTTTAAGGTCGCTGCTCCCTGAAAGACTTTCTTTCTTTTAAGGCCAGCCAGAAACCTTCGTGTGCACGTCCCACCGTTGTTACCACGCGAAGTAGAAGACTGTTTCTTTATTTCTTTAATGCACGTCCATGGAGGCTCTCTCTTGCATGCCTCTACCCCACAGAATGTATTCTCTCTCTGACTGTCCTACAATGATTGCATTGTGCTCTGGGTGATGGATGGCCAGTAAGCATGACATTAAAAGCAGTACCTTTTCTGCCCGGACGAGTCAAGGAAACTGTGGTCTCTGTTGCCCCATTTCTGCGTTTGCGGAAGCAGCCACCCAAGGGCATGGGGATCTTGGTTTTGTTTTTGATTTTGGGAGGTTATGACTGGTGAGGTACATGCTGGTGAAAAGTAAGCAAGCTGCTTGCTTTCTCATCATCTCTGATCATCTACCATTTAAAGTCTCTTGGTGACAGGTCACACCAGTTTCGTTCAGAGTCTATTCTTTGTCAAGGACACTGCTCTCTCTTTGATCAATTTTCTCCCTGGGCAATGCAGACTCTGTTGGTTTCTCTCTGTCACCAGTGGACCCTTTGGTGAGACAGACACCAATGAAAGAAGGTGGGAGGTTCCCGGTGAATTGTCTGGGAAGTGGGGAGACACTGGCCATGCTGCTGGCAGTGTGTGCTATTGGCTGCACATGTTCTCCCGTGGAATATCTTCCAGCTGTAACAAGTTCTTTAATGCCTTTTTATTTTGAAAATGGAGGTCTGCACTGTCAAGTCTAGGAGGAAAAGGCTTCAGAAGAGAAAGAATGGAGTCCTTGGAATGATTCATCACCCCAGACATGGGCAGCGGGACAGGACGGCCAAAGAGGTTGGCGCCTCCCTTGTATCCTTTGAGCACAGTGCGTGGAGCTCCTCGCCGCTCAGTAAATGCCTGCAGGTAGCTTAATGAAAGTACAGTTTAGGGTTCTGGTGCTTGTGTTGTTCTCTTGTCCTTTACCTGAATTCCTGGCTCTGAGGATGGAGACAAAGCTCTCTGGCCTGCCCTCTGATGCTGCTGTACGTTAGTTACTGTAGTTCACGAGCATCTCATTGCCGCCTTCCATTGAAGGAGTGTCAGCCAGCCTGCCAGAAAAAAATGTAACAGAAACGAGACTTGGGAACCTCACAGTCTGAAGTGCTCATTCTCGCATTCCAGACTGATACCCTCAGGCACACTGGAGATAGCTTAATAAAAGCATATTTGTAACACTCCGGTTCCAACCAGATCAAAGGGCAGAGAGCCTTCCCGGGTTGCAGCCGCCCAGATGAAAACTGGGCCCTGGAAGTGAGCCTGGGTGACTTGGCCATACCTTGGATCCGAGAAGAAACACCAGTTTGGTTATGGATATTCGAGCCATCAGATGGAGACTTTGAAGTCTCTTTGCCTACAATAAATTGGTTTCAGGCCCCCTTCCCCCGCCACGTCCCCGCCAGCTTGGACTAGTTTAAGACGGTGGTTGCTTGCAAAGTGGCGCTTTGGGTGTTGGAAATCATGCACACGCCAAGGAGTGCTGGTGTGCTGGGGGCCAGGGTGGGCCCAGCTCGGAGACGGGATCTTTTGGAATGTTCTAGAAGTTACTGTGATTGGGACGACTCGGAGGAACTAAAGCTATAGGTAAAGCGGAACCTTACCGTCTTTCCTCACACAGACTATGAAATGTTGGTGTTTTTGTTGCCTGGATCAGCTTTTTTCAGACTTTTAGATACCATGGATTAATGAAATTTCAAAAGAAAAGTGTCTTATTTATTTTTTTGCAAGTAAGGGCTTTAAAAATTACCATCTGTTATCATGATAAACTTATGAAACAAAGAGTGATCCAAAAAAATCAGTAAGAATTTAACTAGAATAAAAGCAGTCTTTTAAATATAGCATTTAGTATTATTTTTTATTTTTATTTTTTTAAATATTTAAAATTTTAAAAAGATTTTATTTTTTATTTTTAGAGAGAGGGGAAGGGAGGAGAAGGAGAGGGAGAGAAACATCAATGGGTGGTTGCCTCTTGCACGCCCCCTACTGGGGACCTGACCTGCAACTGGGCATGTGCCCTGACTGTGAACTGAACTGGCAACCCTTTGTTTTGCAGGCCAGCACTCAATCCACTGAGCCACACCAGCCAGGGCTAGTATTTTTTTTTTTTTAAGAAACCTTAATACATTGTAATGATTTTTGTCATTTTTACCTCTGGCCAGTGAAAGCTTTGTCACTGACCAGTACTGGTTTATGAACAGGTATTTGAAAACTATTGTTTTAGGCTACATACATTATGTAATATATATGTATACATAGATCCATACACACAAATTGAAAAAAATCATAATTATTATGGTAATAACTCACATTTACTTTAGGCTTTTAATTACAGAGTACTTTTACATATATTATCCCATATAATCAGCTAGTGTATGCCTTTGAAACATAAATTAGTCTTAATAGCTTAAGCTAAATAGAATTAAGAATAGAAGGGAAGTCTAATGTTTAAACTGTTAGTGTCCTAGAGTCAAATATGAATAATTTTAAAAATTATCTACTGCTTTGATTTCCCCATGTCTCTGTTACCCAGCTACATTAGCAAGGGTAAATAAACATGCCACTGCGATGATATACACATATCCTTATAACCATATGTACATATAACCATACATACTCACATACGTGCATATATTTATGATGTTTTTTTCTGAATAAAAATGAAAACATGTACTCAGACAAACAAAACATCCCTGTGGGGACTAAAACTTATCTGAAACAGAGTGCGAGGGAATCCGAGGAGTATGTGAGGCAGGGATTAAGAGTGCGGAGGGAGGAGGGAAGGGGAGAGGAGGGGAGGGCAGGGGAGAGTGGGGAGGAGAAGGAGGAGGGAAGAAGACAGAGTTGCAAGTGAAAAGACAGTCTTTATTTTAAGTGAATAGGGGTGTTTCTAGTCCCAAACTTATATTTAAAAACAAATACATATTTGACTTCAACTCAAGTGTCTCACGAGAACATCTGAATATAGGTGTGTCTGATTTTGAATGTCGTCTTTGAACACAATAATAAAGTGTTTTCTCAATTGCCAGCTTCTCTTTCCAGCTCCTGCTTGCTCTCTCAGGATTATAGACTCCCTAAGGTTTCCCAAAAGAGGGTGTTAGCTCCAGGATGCTGTTCGCAAGAGTTTTTCTGAAGCAAAATCTGTTGCAAGAGCAGCAGCCTAGTTGCTAAATGAGCAGTCTTATTGTGAAGACCCTCGACCAAACCAGAACTTCAGTTAGGCATTAATTAATCAGTCAATTAATGGAATCAGGCTTTGCTCATTCAACACATTTACTCGCTGCCTCCTCGGGTCAGGTTTAGGTTGGTGTTGGGCAGTGGGGTTACTGATAGAGCTCACGATAAAGTGGCTTCTAACCTTAGAGAGCTCCCAGTCTCTTGCAGAGAGACACAAACTAGGAAAGAAAAATTAGATACAAATAGTGGTGAGCTCTGGATAGGGAACAAATAGGGTGCTATTATCAATAAACTTGAAGGAAACAATCTTGCAGACTCATCAGGTAAAGAGAAAATTTGACAACCAACGATTGACAGCTGATATTCAGTGTGTGTGTGTGCACGCGCGCACACACAGATATGTGCATATATGTGTGTATGTGTAGGCGGGTGTATGTGTGTATAAATATATATATTTACATATAGTCTCTCCAGAAAGTATCCAGCCATGTGATATGAAAAATAGACATTTACTGATGAAGATACAAGAAACATTGTACACAGGACAAGGACACCTCAGTCCCCTTCAAAGTAGGCACCTTGGGACCTCACACAGTTCTCCCAATCGCCATCAGCTGCCCCATTGTATTTTCCTGAATCTCATCAATGGTCTGAAATCTCTTCCCTTTCACAGGTGATTTTAGTTTTGGGAAAAGCCAGAAGTTTCAGGGCGCTAAATCTGCGCTGTAGGAGGGCTGAGTCACCTGGGTGATTTGATGTTTCACCAAAACACTCTGCATGAGATGTGATATATGAGTGGGCACATTGTTGTGATGAAGCTGCCAATCACCAGTTGCCCATAGCTGCAGCTTTCTGAATCATCCGAATGGTTTCCATGCAGGAATAGTCAAGCTTAACAAAATTTGATGCAGGTTCATTGCTCTACTCCCTCAGTCATTTTGAATGCAACAGCCACACAGTACGCATGCTCACTCAACGGTGTCTACCGCCCCCACTGACTAGTGCAGTGAAGTCATCATTGTTCACGCATGTGCATTCCAGTCCACTCTCCTTGGCCACCAGGTTACACTGAGGTCACGCAGACTGTTCTCATTATGTTAACAATGGCTGAACTTTTTCTGAACAGACCTCGTATGTGTACATATACACACATGAAAGAGACAAAGGTTTAACACGTGTGTATTGCTTTTATTACATAGACATTTTAAGAAAGAAAACCATTAGGAAAAAATGATGAACGCCTAGTGTTCTCTTGGCCTCTACTTCCTGAGCAATTGCTCTGCAAAGCCACTGTTTCCTAGACTACTTCCAGGGAGCGAAGGGCACTCCAGTAGGAAGGGAAGAGTCAGTTGCTGACTTAATACTCATAGCACAGACTCTCCTTTTCATAACAGCTCTGGTGGTTTGACCCGCTATCCCAGGTTATCCATAAAGTAGAAAATGTAATTTTTAATGTTTGGGGTTATACATACATGCCATTTTGTTTTCTTTCAATAAAAATGGAAATCATCGCACATCCACTGAACATCTTCTCTGAATAAGGCCCTGAGCTTGCACTTGGGGACCAAGTGACGAACATGATGTAGGAAAGGTGCGGTGCAGGGGCAGAGCTACAGGTAACGGGGAAATGAGTTGGGGGAGCAGGACTCAGCAGAGATTTTGGGGGTGGCATTGGGAGTAGACTTTAAAGAGTGGGCAAGTGGGCCACGCACCTGCTCAGCCACCTCTACAAGCTCACGTTTACCCATTAAGTCTCTTTTTTCATATTAAAACGAGCAACTCTTTGTTTCCTGAAGGCATATGTCTTGTTAGGGAGCAATAATAATATACCAATTTCCATCAAGTTGCATTTTATCATCATAATGGTTACAGAGGAGGCTGCTTTTAGCTCCTGCAGTGCATTTTAATGTGTTGCAAGAAACATGGAAACTGACTAGAGGCATAATGGATCCATAATGGACGAGGAGCTGGCGAGGCCACAGAAGGGACGTGTGGTGGCTGCGGGGGAAAGCGCTTTGCTTGAAGTCCTGCGCGTTCTCCGCATCGGAAGGGGCCCACGCTCCTAGGAGACAGCGTGGGCCAAGTTGCTGGTCTGCCTGGTCTGGGTGCCTTCTGCCTTCCGTGTGTCCCGTGGTGGCGCTGTGCCCGCCGAGGATCACAGGTTCGGGCTCGCGTGCGAAGAGGAAGCGCTCTGTCAATGCCAGTGCGCGCGGCTTTCCGAAGAGGCCGTTGTGGAAGGAGCCGATACATTATGAATGCCGCGCAGCATGTTTTCCTAAAGGAAAAGTTTGAGATCAAGTGTGAGTGCACCGTATGGCGTCCGGAGCCCTGGCGGGTCGGCCTGCTTCACACCTGAACCCTGCGAACAGACAGGCGTGGCCTTGGAGCTGTCACCCGCGACGTGTGGGGAGTCTGGGCACCTCGGCCAGCATATCTTAGAGGTGGTTTCATAAATGAACACAATAAATGCCGAACTAGCCTTTTGCAGAACTTAGTGAGTGAGAAGAAGCAATTTCACATGCCCTAAGAGTAAATGTATTCTAAATAAGGAGTGGCCAAAAGGCCCCCTTTTTTTTTTTACTACTCCTGCAGCACAGGGATGGGACCTCAGAGCCCCTAGTGAGCCCTTGTGATTGTTGACTGAAGCGCTCAGATGTTCACAAAAGAAGCTGCAAATGCCTTCACCAAGACCAGACACAAAAGCGGATGTGAATCTAGAACTCATTATCTGGAGGCTCTATGATATAACACTAATATTTTCCCAGATATTCTTGGACGCTGTTTTTTTCTCATTGCATTGGGATATTCTTTTTTCTTTTTAGATTTTACTTATTTATTTTTAGAGAGAGGGGAAGGGAAGGAGAAAGAGGGAAAGAAACATCAATGTGTGGTTGCCTCTCATGCACCCCTACTGGGGACCTGGCCTGCAACCCAGCCATGTGCCCTGACTGGGAATCAAACCAGCAACCCTTTGGTTCAGAGGCCAGCATTCAATCCACTGAGCCTCACCAGCCAGGGCAAGGGATGTTCTTATTAAAACAAAATCCTGTGGATACTAGAAGGTGCAAGAGATTGGTCATCCAGTAGAATAAACTTTGGCAAACTACTTTTCCTGATAAGTTAGTCTTTTGCTGGGTGTTGGGATATTGTCTGTCTCTCCCTGATTCCTGCATTTAGAAGCGAGTAAGTTACAGTACATTTTGATTCTAGTTTAATCCATCAAAATCAAGTTAGTTGTAAGTGATGGAAGAGCTTACTTTGTGTAGTCCGGGCTGCCTGGAGATGTCAGCCACATGCCAAAAGCTTGCTCGTTGCCTGGCAACCTTGCCGGAGGAATAGATTTTCTGCCACTGGCTCCCTTTTTAGTTGAGGTGGAATCTATTACCACTACCATTCTAGCAGAGACAACCGGAGCCAGAGTTTAGCTGAAAAGAAGGCCAGAGTTTTGTTTTTGTTTTCCCTTTTTTTTTGTTTTTGATAACCCAGCACCATGTTTCTGGCATTTGAACACTACTGCTAATTTTATTGGCTTCTTCATAAAGACTTAGAGCTTATTAACATGACTCGACATCGCTGAGGCTAAGGAGGTCAGTCTTGTACCTCCTTGGCTCCTAAGGAAGCTCATTGTTTAATTTCTGTAGAAACTGCCATGCAGGGAATGGGTCGGGACCATGAGCATCCATGTTGAATGTGGAACAGATAAGAATGACTTCATTTGCCCCCAAACTTTTCTAAGTCCTCACTGGGTGTACTTGTAGGCTTGTGCTTTCTGGAGGCAAATTTATCATCTGGCTGTTGAAGTTGTTATTTCTTCAAGTGAATACGATCTAGCTCTGATTGAAAAGTACCTGTGCATCCCTTCCTCGTATCCTTCAATCAGAGGATGTCTTTTCTCCTTTTGTAGCTAAATATTTCACCAGCAGGATTGATGGTTTCCATCTACCAGGGGGGTTTGCGTTACTGTCAGCTCGATTGTTTTGCTTATGCTCTTAATGTAATAGCTTTGGGTTGTTGCAAGGGAAGATGATGGCTTAGCCCAGGTCAGGTGGCTAGAGTGATTTGCCTCTGCTGAAATGCAATTTTAATAATGGACTGTATCGGCTCGATGTGTTTTCTCGCTCCTTTGTAAAACAAAGGAAAATCTCAGCGCATTAACCCATTGGTGGCAGGAAACATCAAAATTGCCAAGAACCACTTAATTAAATGACACTTGTGTCTCAAATTAGAAATCTTGCAGACAGGCTGCAGGAATTCTTGGGAGGGGAGAGGAAGGGGTGGCACCTTTTTCAGTGAGTGGACACTGGCCACCTCATTCCCACTCTTTCTGAAGGCCAAATGCAGAAAAGTACAGTTTGTGATTTGGCAGTGAAATGAACCGTCTCGAAGAAACCATGACTAACTCAATAAAGCAATCCCGGAATGCGTTTCTTTGTTCCTGTTATTCTAAACTTTATTAATTATGATAACTCAGTCATTCAGGTTTATGTTTTCCCGAGTAATCTTAGCCTGTCACTGACACAGGGGACCTTTAAGAGCATGGTTCAAACACCCGACGTTACAAAGAAGGAAAGCAGGGAGGTGCAAAAGTTGACTCGGGGATGCACAGCTGTGCCGAGAATGACAAGGCAGGCACCCCAGTCCGGGCCGGTTGGCTCAGTGACAGTGCCACCCCATACACGATGTGTTTGAAATGAAGCGAAGAAGGAAAAGCACTACTTCCATAACTCTGACTGCAACCAGATATCCAACAAATACGTAATGCCCGCCCGCCACGGGTGCGCAGGCACTGGGCGAGCTGCTGGGAAGGGCAAGGTCTTCACTTTCCAGAAGTTACATTCAAAGGTGGGAGAACCTCGCAGTCAATGATAAAACAATGTGAGAGAAGTGCTGGTTGTGATATATATACTTAGCTAAGATACAGGTGAACACGGGACCGCTGGTAACAATGAGATGACAGAGCGTTGTCTGTGAAGTGCTCAACTCTTCGGGAACACCTGCTAACAGAAAATAGGTGGGATTCACCGAAGCCTCCAGGACTGATTCATTGTCACACATTGTTGCTGTCGCAGTGGGGAGATCTGCCCGGTGAGGCAGTGAGCTGCCTGGGACACAGTATACAAAACAGAATCTGAATTGGTAGGGACCCGAGAACTTCTCCACCTCAGACATACTGTGACTCGGCTACTTCATTCATTCGTTTGCTCACCCATTCATTCAGTCCCTTCACACTGCAAATGCTTCTTAGACACTTCCAACTCACTATCAAAAATCTCTGCTCAACGAAAATACTTCCAAGACTCAATTTGACACACATACATCGAGGAATACTCTACACAAACTTCTGTTAGCAGCAGTCTGTGGGCATTTTATCATAATGAAAGTTGAGAGGTGAAGTCATACAGCTAACTGGTTGCTTTAGTGCCCTGGGCAACTTTATGTGCAGGATTTTTTTTTTAAAAAATGTGTACTATGAAATTCTAGCGTGAGGATTGCTTTAGTTTTAGGTCTGTGTTCAGCAGGCCCTTTGGCGGGCAGCGGTGAAGATTAATTGACTTTGCCAAGTAGAGCGTGTTTTCAAAGTCTTGATCTTATCACGGACCACGTGGTGGCTTGTCGCTGGCTTTCCCACTGCCCCGCGCAGTTCCCCAGAAGCACCCTGGGTCCCGGAGTCCGCTGCACGTTTGTCGAGGACGGTTCTGGCATTTCCTTTCACCACCGCGCCGCAAGCGCCGATCCGAAGGAATGGAATGAGAAAACAAGGAAAAGCATTTCTCCTGCTGATTTCTACTGTTTTCTTTGTTTTCCCGAAACAGTGTGCTATCTGGACATCAGATTTCATAGAAAAGTAGACCTAGCCGAGGGCACTGTTTTTGTAATTTCACATTAAACTCATTTCCTTGAAAAGTTGGCTGGAGAGGAGTTTTCTTCAGACTGTTCTTCCATTTTGGTGTGTTTCTCCCCCCCTCCCCCAGGGACCTGCCGAGCCTTTCACTGGCGTTTGAGTTGAATGGATGTTCGTTTTAACATAAGAAGACACAGCTCCTCGGACTAACCACACTCTCTGGGACCTCTCAGGTCACCCCTGAGTGTCACTTGGGGTGGCTTTTGCCCATTGAAGTTTTTCTCTGCTCTAGACACTCCGCTGGAGGATTGGACTCAGCCTGAGGGGCGGATAATGTCATTATTCCCATTTGACTCTGTGGAACCTGAGGCTGTGAAAATTTAGGCCAAGGTCACACAGTGTAAGTGGAGAGCAGGACCCAAAGCTGTAGTTCTGTAATTTCAAAGCCCCTCTAGGACTACGGGCACTTGCTATAATGCCTCCTTCATTTTTCCATTATAGGCACCCTCTTTTTTTTCTTTTAACTGTGACCAAGTCCTTATAATAGGAAGAGGAGGTGATTTATGTATCGTTTTCACTAAACCAGTATTTTCTATGTGTTTTCAACAATACCAGCCAGCTAGATGCTTCTAAAACAAACAAAAACGGTCCTGCATTAGATCACTGTGGTCAGCACTGCACACTGTGCCCTGTTCTAGGAGGTTCTGAATTCACTTTGCATATGAAAGTTCTGAGATGTCCTTCTGCCAAAACAAAGTATTTTTATTTTAAAATTTAAAACTATTATTTTATTAATTTCCCCCAATTTCCATTTTTTAAAAAAGTGAGGCATTCATTTTAGAGAGGGGGGAAAGGGGAGGGAGAGAGAGAGGAGCCTCGATGTTTGTCGTCCCACTTCTTCATGCCTCTTGATTGCGGCCTGCCTGGGGTTGCGGCCTGCCTCGATGGTTGACTCTTGATTGCGGCCTGCCTGGGGACCGAACCCACGACCTGGCGTGTGGGGTGGACACCCTGCCCGACCCGGCTACCGAGCCAGGGCTCCCAAATCTCCATTGGATCACAGAACCTGCCTGCTCCCCCAGTGCCTTTTAAAGCGCAGTCTGGGGAAGTCTGCAATGATAGACAGGCCTGGAGGTTGGTGCACTCCATGGAGCAACTGAGTTTAAGAGAAGAAAAAATGGCGTTCCGAGGCCCCCAGAGGTCACGGCTTCCTGCTTGGCCCTGTTCCACTTTAAAAGGGAGCTTTTATTTTTTTTTACCACGATTCCTGCAAGACAAGAAATGTGAGCCCCCTCTTCTTTATCTCCAGCCTGCAGACTTTATTTATTTATTTATTTATTTATTTATTTATGTATTTATCTCTTCACTTGCCGGAGTCGGGAGGGACCAGGTCCCTCGCTCGCTCAGCGCCTCTCCCCGACCAGTGTTCCTTACGCTCCTAGAGGGGAGGAACCGAGCTGTGTCATCTTGGCTCACTGACCACTTAGAAAGTACGCAGTCGGTCGGCGTTTTGAATAAGAGAACAAATGCAGGATGTGGACCTGGTTTTGTGAGTTGACTCTCGCCAAGTGAATAACCCTTTTTCTTTGGGTGACAGTGAGAAATCTGAGAAGCTGCCGTAATTCATTTATATCACTAGGGTTCCATTTGGTAAATGATACCTCCTGTTGTCTAATTTAATTAGTAATTGTGTTTTCAGTTCCAATTGAAAGCCTCAGAAGAAAGGATTGCAGTAAACGGTGGTATTTGGTATTATTATTGTTACCTAATTATATTTACGGCTGTGACGGTTTTAGATTAAGGTGCTTTTCAAGAAAGAACTTGTCCATCTTGGTTTTTCTCTGTACCTCCCCGCCCCCCGTGCATTCTGAAGTCCAGTATTCAGCATGAGCCCTCTTTTGCAGCTATGTAAATTATACACGCAGTTTTGCTTTTGTTTTTTTTTAAGTATGACCTAAAGTGATAGGCAAGCGTGTTGCCAACCTCAGAGGTTGAGCCGTGTCTTCTCCGAGATGTCGCCATACGTGGGCAAAGGCAGCGTGGCCCCAGGGAAGTTGGGAGATGTGGTGCCTGCTTTCTTTGGCTCTGCCACGTACCTGTCAGATGGCTTTGGACGGTCCATTCATTCATCCGTTCATCGAACACTTTATGAACTATCTACCGTGCTCGGTGTCCGGGGCTGGGCAAGATGCTAGGATGACAAAGACGAATGGGACACTGTCTTTGTTCCTAAGGAACTTCCTGTTTAGAGTGTAAATTCAGACACATAGCCCAATGTGTTCAGAGAAGTGCCATGGTGCTTTATTGGAAAGGTGTCCAGGTGGAGTGGGAGCCCAGAGCAGGGGGAGGGGCAATGATACCTGCACCACAGACAGGCTTAGTGGCAGAAGTTATTTTGGGGAAATATATATGGATATATATTTGGAGGAAATATGCATATACCATATATACTAAATATATGGCAGCTGAAGGGGTTATGCCATGATGAGGAGTTTGGACTTTATGCCTCTGTAATTTCCTGATGATGGGAACCACTGACGAGCTTTCAGCAGGAAAAGGCACTGTCATTTTTGTGTTTTAGAAAGACGTGTGTGGAGGATGAATCTACTTAATGTCTGTGAGCCTCACTTTCCTCCTCTGTAAGATGGACACAAATAACACCCACTCTTCTTGCCTCATGAGTTTGTCTGGATTGCATTTTTCTCTTTAAAATGTGCCCCTCCTTTTAGAATAGCTAATGTGCCCTCACTACTTTCTAAGATGTTAATTCTCACAACAACCCTCTGAAGGTTATTATTGCTATTATTTACATCTTAGAGATGGGGATGATCACAGAGGCTTGGATAAGATCTGACCCAGGAACACACAGCTAGTACTAGGCACAGCCGGGATTTGAACCCAGGTCTGCCAGATTCTGGAGCCCCATGCCCTTCGCCACCATGCAATGCTGTTAAGCTGTTGGCAAATCTTTCATCTGCCCGTCATTTCTCACCTGAAACATCATGGCTGGTGGCTGTATTTGCCCCCATTGACCTTAGCAAAGAGTATCAATGTTTTGGAAAGACTCAAGATCAGCACCCAACAAACGTGCCTTTATTTTTAACTATTTAATCTTTGTCTGTAATAATGTGATCTTTTATTAAAATAGAACCAAATTTATGGAGCAGAATATGTGGCTTTAATTCTTTTGAACTAACTGGTATTACAAACAACCTGTGTTTCTATGGGCACGTCCATAAATCTTCCTTCCAATGTTAACAGAAAATCAATCGTGACTCCGACTCCATTCTTTTGAGGAGTTCCTTTGAAGATCCACATTGTGAATGGGTAAAAGCAAACCTGAAGAGGATGTGATGAGGTGGATTAGAGCAAGGGAAAGACCTTAAATAGGATAGGCCCGTCGGGAGGAGTTGCTGAAGAGCAGATGAGACAAAGGCACATGGTTTGGCAGCTCGGCAAGCTCTGCTTGTTGAAAAAACGGTCTGGAAAATATTCTAGAAGCTCACACACAGAGGGTTGCAATCCAAGGACAAGTTAACAGCACCTCTTTGGTAAAATGTGTGTTTGTTTACTCTATTTTGTCTGTGCCAGGTCACTGTAGGGTGAAAAGGATGCATGTCTGCTAACCATGAATGAGTGCCTTTACGTCCTGCTGCTTGAGGACTCAGGAGGTTCAAGAAGAAGAATTAAAATGCTGCTCCATGTCTTGACCTGTGTTCAGTGTGCCCAAAAATAGCCCTGAAAAAATACCAAGGTTACACATTTTGTGGCTGGGGAGGAACATTTTGATCAGCTTTCAGCTGCTCATAAAAAATAAATACTGCTGTGTTCTTATATGGGCTGTTTCTTGAAGATCTTTTAGAGTAGATTTCCAGCTGAAATTTCACCTCAACTAAAAAAAAAATGCTGTGCCTTACTTTACACATTAGGCATGTCATGCCAGAGGAAAATAATGGAGTCATAAAGAGAAAATGCTCTATTGAGATAAAACAGCTGTCCTTTATACTAACTGCTTAAGTATAATTCATCTGCTGTTTGTAGGTTATGCTTTAATGGGAAGGAATATGGAGGGAATGAGAAAGAATCTCTTTATTAAGTGGAAGAGCCTTGCAAACGTATATATACAGCCCCCACTTGAAGCAGCTATTTTAGAAGAGCAGGTCCTGGAATATGGGTCAACGTATGTTCCCCAAGACCTTATGACTCTGCTGCCTGGCACGTAGGAAGGATGGAGTAAGCCCAGGGTGTGCGGAGCCGTGGACAGCACTGACCTCATGGCATCCGTGCGAGGCAGTGGGTGTCACTGCCTCGCATCCTAACTCTGGAGCGGAAGTCTTCAAGCCAGACTCAGAGCCCTGGGTTAAGTCTTCAGGTTGCTAGGCCCCTTTCTTTAAGGTTAAAAATGTGAAATTCTAGTGTTCCTTTGAAAATTAGTTCTGATATTTTTTTCATCACAGAGAAAGCCTAAGTATATTCTCTCTGAACCTCATAATAGGAAAAAGGGAAAAGAAAACCACATCCAGATGTAGGCAGAACTCCAAGTAATGGGAAGATAAGTGGGGTGATGGTGATCCAGGTGACTCGGGGAAGTGGGAATTGACCCTAATTTGCTGCTGTTAAGGAGAAAAGAAATAGAGCTGCGTTCTTGAATACGGGTCAGATGGTCAGAACCCCAGATCCCAACTTAAGGGGGAGCTTTTCTCTTTCCTTTTTGGGATTTCCGGGGAATGTCCGTGTGGTGTAACATAAGTAAGAACACACAGGGCTTTTCCGTAGTACTTTGCTAATGATAAGCTTTGACCTTCAGTAACTCACAACTTCTGTGAGACTAGTTTTCCTCCATCTGTAAAACAGGACTAATGCTGTCTCTTTTGTCTTCTGTTCTCAAATTGGGCACAGTCTGATTAAAAAAACAAAACAAAATGGGTCATTCCTTACGAGGAATACCCTCCCGAGCCCATTGAGAATGGGTCTGTTCACCTGAACACCAACCAGAAACGGTCAGGGAGTCACAGCTGGTACCCAGGTGGATCCAGGGGCCCGGAAGCAGCCTTGAGTAGGGCTTCTCAATGGAATATGCCCGCAGATCTCCTGGAGAGGGTAAAGTACGGACCCCGATGCAACAGCCTTTCCAGGTGATGCCGAGGACACCGGTCCCCAGGCCCCTCGCTGAGAGGCCTGGCAGTTCCAAACACCTGCTGGTGAGAGTGCTTTTCTTAGGGCAGCGGGGAGGAGGGGGACGTGGCCCAAGAAGACGTGTGTGTGGTTGCCCCCTTGCATGAGAGGGACGAAGCACAAACACAATAGTAGTGCTTTAGCGTTGAGTTCGTGTGGCCCCCAAGCCCCTAGGTGTGGTCAATGCCTACTTATGTTCTCGACTGCCCTCTTATAGGTGCTAATCTTTACACAGTTTCCATTGTCTGTGTGCCCCTCAAGGGAGCCTGAGCATAAAAATTTAGTTTTTCTCCATGAATATTTTTCCATTTTTATTGAATTCTCACATGTCAGCCTCCTAACTTTCTCTGTCTGTGATTCTATCTAATATTGGGTTGGCCAAAAAGTCCATGTAGTTTTTTTTGTAAAATAAAAGACACGGTTTTCCTTCTCATCAACAACTTTATTGATTTGGATATTTTGAGTATGTCGGCTGTCTCCTGTGTGGTATAACATTGATTGTTCTTGATTAATGCCTTCGCTGATTAATGCCAGCGATTTGTTCGCTGTCAACTTCAACTGGTCTGCCCGACCATGGAGCATCGTCCAGTGAGAAATCTCTGGCACAAAACTTCACAGACCACTTCTGACACATTCAGTCAGTCACCGCACCTTCTCCACACACTGCACAAATCTTTTTTGCATTTCAGCTGCGTTTTTACCTTTCTTGAAATAATAAAACATAGACTCTGAAAATGTTGTGTATTTTCTTCCACCCTTCAATTTAAATGGCTGCACAAAAATTCACCAATTTTGATAAGTTCTTTAAAAATATACACTGATATGACAGCTGTCACAATATAATCTAACAAAATTGTTTTGAATGTAGTTAAAGACAATTAAGTGCTACTAGAGCCATCTTATGGGAAACACCAAATGGACTTTTTGGCCAACCCAATATCTCTCTTCAGCCTTTGGTACTTACATGTATAGAGGGACCTCTTTTATCTGGTGCCCGCAGTAGCGATTAAAAAAAAAATCTCCAGGCAAATGGCAAAATAAGCATCCACTTGGCCTCACCCTTATTGGGTTATCAGTGAAAATACTGGGGTAAAATCAACCTGCCAACATCATTATAAACAAAACCTTCTCATTGTATTGTTTGCCCAACTGATAGGTTTTTGTTTTGCCACCGTGAATCAGGAGCTGTGTTGTGTTTTCCCGATCATTTTGTAATGTTCTCACACACTATTTAAGGTTTGTGAAGTTTAAGAATAGATGTGGTTTTGTGTGTTCTAATTTAAACGGAGTTTGGAAAGGGAAGAGGGTTTTTAAAGATATGGCTGTGACATGTTTATTACAAACACGTGAAAATGGAGCCTGTGATTATGCTGGTAGGATATATATTGTGCCTTGTCAACACGAAAGCTTTTATGTTTAGGAGGCTGACATGTGAGAATACATAAGAAAATTTGTTGGTTTTAGAGAGAGGAAGGGAGAGAGAGACTTTGATTTTTTGGTCTACTTATTGATGCGTTCATTGGTTGATTCTTATATGTGCCCTGACCCTGGGGATTGAATCCGCAGCCCTGGTGTATCGGGATGACGCTGTAACCAACTGAGCTAACTGGCCATGGCAAAAGCTTTTATGTGTGTGTATTTAACATGGCATCTTCTTTAAAAACATTAGAACTGATGGTGTCTCTGGGAAGACTTAAACATACTGTGGTCCTTTATAACCAGGCTTCTTAAAGTTTCTGTGGCTTTCTCTTAGCACTGCACACCTTTTGAAATCGAGCTGTTTTTCACTAGCCCCAGTCAGTCATCCCTCATTCTCTAAGCCAGGGGTTCTCAGATAGCAGCATGCCACAGAATCACCTGGAAGGCTTATTAACACAGAGCCTGCTGGGCTCTACTACCAGGGTTTCTGACTTAGGAGGTCTGGAGTGGGGCCTGAGAACGTGCATTTCTGCCATATCACCAGGTGATGCTGACGCTGCTGGTTCGGGTGCCACTGCATGTTAAGCCCTTGCTAAGTGTAGTATATAAAGAGCCAACAGTATATACAGGGCAGGGCAAGAGTAGGTCTACTGCTGTGAGTACACGAAACACAGTTTATTCATGTGTTGTTATTTATTAGTTATTGCATTATTTTCTATATGAACAGCAGTGAACCTGCTCTTGCCCCGCCCTGTAGTGTACGTTGCTGATGCATCATCACCGAGGAGCTTGTCAGAAGTGCAGAATCTCAGGGCCCAGTCCAGGCCTCCAGAGTCAGAATTTGCATTTTAACAAGAGCCTCCTTTTGGAAGGAGCATTCTTTTTTATTCTTTTTTAAATTTTTTCTTTTTAAATTTTATTTATTTATTTATTTTTAGAGAGAGGGGAAGGGAAGGAGAAAGAGAGGAAGAGAAACATCATGTGTGGTTGCCTTTCATGTGGCCCCCACTAGGGACCTGGCCTGCAACCCAGGCATGTGCCCTGACCGGCGACCCTTTATTCTTTTTTTAATCTCCTTTGTTCACTTAATAACTATATTTCTTTATTAGTCATTGCTTTAGTATTTGTAGCATATATCTTTAACTTATCAAGTCTACCTCCAAGTGATATTATACTAATTAATATGTGATAATGTGATATAAGAATCTTAAAAGATGTACTGCTATTTCTTTTCTCCTGGCCTTTGTGCTAGTGTTATGTGTTTTACTTCTATGTTTGTTATAAACCCCACCATTCATTGGTATTATTTTTGCTTTGAACAACCCCTTGTCTATGAAAGAGATTGAAATAATAGGAAAGATGTATTTTATATTAACCTATGTAGTGATCATTTCCAGTGCTTTCCATCCTTTTGCGTATGTCCAGATTTTCATCTGCACTTGCTTTTCCTGCACCTGAATGTCTTCCTTCAACATTCCTTATAGTGCGATCTACTTGTGATCAATTCCTTTAGCTTTTGTATGTCTGAAGGAGTATTTCACTTTGTTTTTAAAAGCTATTTTCACTGGGTATAAAATTCTAACTTGACAAGTTTTTTCCTTTCATCATTTTAAACATGAGGCTCCACTGTCTTCTGACTTTCATTGTTTCTGATGAGAAATCTACTGTCATCTTTATTTTTGCTCTTCTGTATGCTTTCCACCCATTCTGGGTGCATTCATCATGTCTTCTGATTTGGGTTTTCAAATCATTATTTCCTCCAAAAGTTTTGAGTAGGATATGCTTGGACGTGGTTTTCTTTGTATGTATCTTGCTTGGTGTTTACTGATCTTAAACGTGAAAATTCATGTCTTTAGTCAAATTTGGGGCATTATATCTTCAGATAATCCTTATGCTTCATTATTTCTCTCCTGTCCTCCTCCCCTGTCCTTCTCAGACTTTGGTAGTGGTAAGTAGGTAGGTAGGTGGGTGGGTACATGGATGCATACATAGATAGACAGGTAGACAACAGTTTCATAGGCCCCCACAGTTCTAATTTTTAAGTCTTTATTTTTCTCTGTTTTATAGACTGACTAAGTCTGTTTTGTCTTCAAGTTCATAGATTCTCTTCTGGTCTCTCTATTCTGTTCTTAAGCCCATTTAGGAGATTTTATTTTTTAATTTTAGGTTTTTATTCTTCATTTGGTTGCATTTGATTCTTGTTCATGTTGAACCTATTTTGTTTATATCATGTGTATTGTGTTTTGTGGTAAAATATCATGTGCATAGTTTTAATAGTCTCTTAAAATCCTTGTGTGTTAATTCCAACATCTGGATCCTCCTGGGGGCGATCTTTTTTATTCCTTTTGACATCTCTTTCAAGTACAGGTCATATTTTCTTGTTTCTTCCTGTGTCTCGACGTGTGTCTAGACATTTTGGATGATAACCTGGATTTGGGGGAAAAAACTCCGTTATTCTTGAAAAACATTGATTTGTTTTATTTCATCCAGCAGTCTTTCTTATGGTGGGCAGCAGCTAAATTTCTTTCCTGTTTTTTTAGCTTTAGCTTTTGTGCTTGTAATTGTCCCCACAGCTGAAGAGCCACAGATTTGGGCAGAGTTTCCCATGAAACCTGGGACTTGCGCCTCTCAGACGCTCTTCTTTCTTGGGTCTCGCGCTTGCCTTTAGAGCTGCTGTGGCCGCCTACACTCTGCCTTCTGGTTCTGCAGCCAGTAGCACCTTGGGTCTCCGCCCGAGCTTTAAGCTCCTCTTGTGACACTGGCTGGTGAAAAGTCCTCAAATACAGAAGGTCCCCCTGTGTTTGCCCCTCGGTGTTCCTCACTGCCTGCAGGTGGTATTTCTGTTAGTCTCTTTGCTCATTTGCTTGTTCTTTAAACCGAAGGTTGGTAGTTGTTATCTGTAAGAGGACGGATTTGTTGGAAACTGTTCTACTGTTATCAGAAGCAAAATCCTCCTCTTTCCCTAACTTCTAAAGTTTTATCCCTGGCTCTAAGTTCTTAAGTCTCCCAGGGCTCCCCGCCCCCACCCCTGACAGAGAAGGCATTAGTGTCTCTCCTAGGCCATCGCAGACTTGACTCCCGCTTTTCCTTGAGGGACTGTGTGCTCGACTCGCTTCATTCCCGTTGGCCTCCTCTTCTCAGGACAGGCTTTACCCCTCACATCCGACCTTCCTTGCTCGAGGCTCTCCTGTTCCAAACTGCCTCCACCGCCTTCGCCCAGACCTTCCTCCTGCATCGCGTTCACACTTTCTGCCTTGCTCGGAGAGCATCAGTGGCTCTCCACTGCCCGTGATGGCCGTCTCCTCACTCATGGGCAGTGATGTATCAGTGGTTCTGGAAGCCAGTGGCCCTCCACTTCTTTCCCATAGTTTTCTGGCTTCCCTGAAGGTGAGGGAGGCAGAAAGAACGAACAGGCCACCGCAGCTCCACCCTTGACTTGACCGTCAGTATATAGCAGACACACCTTAGAACTCCCGAGAAACGAGCAAACACGGCTTTCCTTCGTATGTGAGCATCCTGAGGCCTCCGCAGTGGGGCTCAGGCTCCTGCCTGGCCTCAGTTTCCCCACCCCTCCCGACACCATGTCCTCTCCCTTAGCCCCCTTCGCTTTGAGCAGGTAGGCCTACCATTCCCGTTCACGTGTCTGAGGATGGGTGCTAGCGAAGAACTCATTCTTTAAGGCCAAATTCCAATTCCTGCTTCTGTTCTCACTTGAAGGCTTCCCTGACTGCCCGTGGCTGGAAGTCATCTCTCCCTGTGCCGGGCCCTTTCGTTTATGTCTTCGAATCGTTTAACATGTTTTGTTACCAGTAACAGAGACCCCTGCAGACAAACTTAGTTTTTCCTGGGGTCGGGGAGAATGTATTATAAAGAAACGTGGGTATCGGACTGGCTGATTCCCATCCTCTAAATCCTGATTCCACGTTCCTGAGAAAGATCGTCCGATTGGCCTGCTCGAGTCAGTCTAGGCCCGGAGAGCAAGGTTGCTTGATAGAAACATGGCGCCTGATGCAGGGGGTTCAGGTGATTTGGGGTTGACCAAAGGGAAAGATATGACCACAAGGTGGCAGTAGCGCACATGACTGTATCGGGTAGTACTTCCCGCAGGTTTGCACAGGATGGGGTGGTGGGGCTGAGGGGAGAAGCCCCTCAGGCTAAGGTGGGAGAGTTGGGGGTTGGTCCTAAGGAAGGGAGGGGGGTAAGGGAACTCCAGGGAAAGGGGGTATTGGAGAAGGAGCTTATCTGTGTCCAGGTGATGTCATTCAGCCACAGCATGTCGCGGAGGAGTCCACGGAGTCTCTAGGTCAAAGAGTCCCTCCAAAGGGCAGGAGTGACTTAGGGTGTTAAAAGCACAAGGCCGGATCTTATCAATGGCCGGCGGATGTTGGGTGTCGGATGTAAAGTAGGCAGGCTCTAAATGGCTAAAAATCTGCTTGCTTGGGCTTTTACAATAATCGGATGTGTAGAAATTTGAGCTTGGCACCAGGCCTTTGAGCTGACAGTTCTCAGACGGCAGTGAAGAAATAAACACAACTCAGGGGCTGTGTACACGGGTCATCTTTGCCTCCTTTGCATAACGCCCAGGCTCATCCCTGTTGATTCTGGTAGCACGGAGGGGAATTGAAAGGAGAAGGAGACAGTTTCCAGAGAAAGTAGCGACCTCCACAGTTTCCCTCCTGGCTCTCATCACAGCCGCTTAAACGCGGTGAATGTTGGCGTGTGCACCGCCCCCTGCAAGCTCCCGGGCGTCTTATCTCTGCATTAGCTAGCGTACCCTTTACCTTGTTACCCACGGTGAAAGTGAAATCACGTTATTGAATGAACGAGTGGATAAATGCGTAAATGCTTTGCTCCTCTCTGACAGGCCGGGAGTCTGTGTCAAATCTTCCTTCTGGCGCTGTCCCTGGCCAGTCTTTGTATTTTCTCTTCCGGGCTCTTCTATGCCATCCCTTTGGCATGTGCCATCTTCTGTGGTTACGTTTGGACTCCTACCAAGATTGTAACCTTCTGGAAGGCTTGGGGTACAGCCTCCATTTCTTTAACCTTTCACGCTGTGGCAGTCATGCCCCACCTGCGGAGTGGGGGACACTGCCCCATCTGGTCGGGGTGCATGCCAGCTGCAAGGCCTGGTCCTCGGTGGGGCAGGCTGAGCAGAGTACGAAACTGCAGTCATGTCTCAGGAAAGCCTCAGTGGTGGCCAGGAGGACAACCAAGTGTGACCTACAGAAGCAACACAAACAGGAAGTCAAGTGATAAAGTCAGTGCTGACTTTAAAGAGAGTGTGGAGGAGGGCAGGCCGGCCCAGCTCAGGGGACAGGTCAAGGGGAGCTGTTCCAGGCTCAGACTGAGAACAGTGACAACTGGCCAGAGCGTCTCATTTTCAGGGTGTCTGTGTTACAAAGCCACGGGAAGGCTGACGTTCTCTTGGTTTCTAACACAGAGCTTCACAAGCACTAGGGGGCCACTGAGTATCGTTATAGTATTTTCCTGAGTCCTAGGAGGCACTTGAATCCCAGAACTGAGAACTCAGGCCACAGCGGAAGGATAAGGTATTGCGGGCAGAGTAGTAAGCGTGTGCTCGTCCTTGACATTGTGTTTGCGTATTTACTTCTGCACCTTAGAAGAGTGGAAGCTTCTGTCTCCACCTGGCCTGTGTCAGGATTTGGAAGATTAAAGCAACACAGAGCGCACAGAGAGGGGAACGTCGGCCAGATCCCAGTTTTCTAAAGCCCCTGAAGCACGATCTCCACACAGAGCCATCTCTGCGTGTCCGGCGTCTGCACACAGATAAGACGCCCCCTGTGTGCAAGCGCCGCACAACACGGGCCAACTCCTGCTCCTCTGTGATGCACAGCACAAGGAGGATGTCAACTACTGTCCTGTAACAGTCCGGATGCCCAACTCGGACAGTTGGATGCGGGGGTTTTCTTTCACACTGGGTGGCATTCTGAAAACCCTGCAGCCATCTGAAGTGCTGTGGCTGTGGACCCAGGCGGTGGAGGAGATCGGGAGCGCACCTGCCCCAGGTCCCAGAGGCAGTCACACTGCCACAGGTATGACCCTTTAAACTGGGGTGTCCAACCTGCAACCTGGGGGCCGCATGCAGGCCAGCACAAAATCGTAAATTTGCTTAAAACATGATGAGATTCGTTTGTGATTACATGTCACAATGTATTTAATGGGTGGCCCGAGATGACTCTTCCTCTTCTTCCAGTGTGGCCCAGGGACGCCACAAGGTTGGACATGCCTGCTTCCAAGGCCCCCTGGGCCCCCAGGGCTGCAGGAATGGTTTCTGCTGCAGCCCGGGACCCTTGGCGTTCGTGACTGGGCAGTCTAAACACTGACTCTGGGACTTTCATTGCGTGTTTTTTTTTTTTCCCATCGTAGTTTGTGTTCAACGTTTTCTGTATTAGTTTCAGGTGTACAGTGTAGCGGATAGACACTCCCATAGGCTACAAAGTGTTCCCTCCAGTAATTCAGGTGCCCACCCGGCCCCACAGACAGCTGTCACAATAGTGTTGGCCGCATTCCCTGTACTTTACCTTACGTCCCCAGGCCTGTTTTGTAAGGACCAATCCGTACTTCGTAATCCCATCACCTTTTTTTTTTACCTCTTCCCCCAGCACCACTGCCCTCTGGCCTCCATCAGTTTGTCCTCTGTGTCTGTGAGTCTGTTTCTATTCTGTTCGTTCACTTCTTGTGCTCTCTGGAGTCTACGTACACGTGACATCATATGGCATTTCCCTTCCCCTGGCTGGCTGATGGCACTCGGCTAGCGCCCTGCAGGTCCCCCGTGCTGCGCACGCACACATTCTGCCTGGCTGGTCCCTTCCTAAACGGTCTTCACCGTATTCGGAGCACTTCCCTGAAGGAAAACCTCAAGCCTTTCCAAATGACAGCGCATGGCGTCGCTGACGACGGTGACGCCTTCTCAGCGGCTGTAAGTCTTGGAGGGAATTTTTTTTCTGCCCGTGCCCGAAATGGGTTGTTAGTCCAGCGGTGACCCTCCAGGCGGACACGAAACGCGCTTGGTGTGAATGTCTCCCGTCTCCGTGCTGTTGGAATGACACACAGATGGGGATCGGCTTAGGCTCTTGGGCCTCCCTTCTTTAGTGCAACAGACAGATCCGCGGGAAGCACTGAGTAAAGCGAAGCTAGTAGAACGGCAAGATGCACAGATGGAGTGGGGACTATAAAATTCCTCGAAAGCGCAAGCGAATGAATGTGTGATGAACTAAAATTAAAGCTGGTTGCGCGAGGCAGTGAGAGTGGTGGAGACTGGGCCGTCCTGTGACAGCGTAAGCTCTGCTCGTGACTCACGTGACCGGACCAGCCTCTTTGGGCCTTGGTTTGGTTTTAGTAGGTGACGTCCATTTCTGCGGCCTAAGAGTGCGGCTCTAAGATTGTGTGAGTAGGAGCATTCCTTGGCAGTTTGACTGTACTTAACCGAGGCAACATGGCTGTTGCCTTGGCGTGTGGTTTACATGGGTGGGCCCCAGGGAGGAGGTGAGGACAGCCGTGCGCTTATAATCACAGATGCTAAGGTCTCAAGTGTGATTGATGCTGAGGCCAAGGGCAAGTTCATTTACAGCAGCCCGCTGCCTTTGAGATCTGCAGCAGCAGAGCTTGGGGAAGAGCAGAACATTGCTCTGTTGCCCCAGCCCTGGGTGACTGGAGAGCTCAGGTGTCCGGCTGTTAGCACAGCTTCCCGCCGCTCTCCACCCTCCTCTTCCTTCACTCACTGCTTTCCTCGTTTTCTAGCATCTTCTCCTCTGTTCTGGCTTGTCTCGTTATTATCTTGTCTTCCATCATCAGCATCATTCCCTGGTTCTCCAGTGGCCCTTCCGAAACAGCAGCCTGCATCCCGGAAGAAAGAAAGGAAGCTAGAGCAATGCCCCCTTTTTCCAGTTCACCTGGAAATGCCACCAACTTTTCTCTGAGTGCAGGAGAGGGGGTGTGCGTATGTGCGTGTGGAGAGAAAGACAGAGAAAGGGACTGCTACATTTGGTGTAACAGTGGGTGGGGTTTAGCATTAAAAAAAACCCCTCAAAAATAGTTGTGTTGGAAACAGCATTGAACACTGTGGAAGCCGCACTTGGGAAGTAGGGTTTGGGGGAGCTGCGGCTGCCTGGTTTCTTTCGTACATTTCATTCCTGTTACTCGACACGTGCGAGGCTGCCCCGAGTGCCACCTGACAGCTGCGGCTGCAGTCCTGCGGGGGGGCAGGGCACACTGAGGCGAAGGCACCTGAGAAACAGGGCGGTAGGAAGGGGAAGATGTAGCAGATGTAGGAAGGGGCTCTGCCCTCCTGCTCTCTACCTGAAAGCAGAGCATGGATTTCCTGAGAAAGCTGCCTTCCCTTGAGCAGGACGAGACCATTCTCGTCACTGGAGACAGGGGGTTGAAGCTGAAACGAGTCTGTACGACCTTACTGGAATAGCCCTTATCTTCCCTTAGTGTCCCCTACATGTTTTCCAGTCACTTTCCAACCAACCCTCTTTTCCTTTCTCTTGTCATACCCCCACCATTTATCACTCTTTGTTAAAATGGTATATAAAACCGCCTGGTCTAACTGCTTTTGTTGGGAGTTCGCTTCTTTCTCTGAAGCCCCCTGTGCCATGTAAAAATATTAATATCAAGTAAAATTTGTATGTGTTTTGTCCTGCTAAACTGTCTTCTGTCAGTTCACAGGCCCCAGGTACAGAACCTAAGGGGGCAGAGGAGAAGTCTTTCCTCCTCTGAAGTTCCCCAGCAGCTGGTCATGCAGCGCCCCCACCCCCCTAGGGCGTCCTGCCCTGTTCTGGAGGGATGCAGACACAGGGCTTTGTTCTGTGTTGCAGACAAATGGCTGAGTGCACGCGCCATTCCGAGAAAGCAGCATGCTCTTCTGGAGAGTCTGCACCATTCATGTCAGGACTGCAAAACCTCGTTAAGCCTGGGTCAGTTTGTGGCCAGTGCCTTTCGGGGATGACCTCTAGGATTCAGGTCTAACTGGACTCTGAGAGATGTGGGTTACGATGTGCAATATGAACCAAGCAGGTCTTCTGAAAACACCGCTCCCCTGGGGTGGTTGGAATGTGAGTTGAGGAACCCTCGGCATCCCATGATTGTCCGCACGCCCACTCTGGCCAGGTGTGCACAGGGGGATGGAATGGGAGCAGAAGTAGCCCTTGGGAAGAGGCATGGTGGTGAACTTGGTAATTCCCTTAAATCTGTGACCTCAAAGTTGCAATGGCCAGTCTCCAACAATACCCTTTCATTCTGAGTGGGATGGTGACTGTGATCACGGATTTTCTGGGAGTTTAGGGGAAGCCACTCCCCCGCCCCCACTGGTCTCCTGGATGGTTGGAGATGTGCACTGGAGAGATGCTCAGCCAGTCAGAGGGCAGTGTGGGTCCTGGACTTTCTCTGCACACACAGTCCCATTCCCCCTGCACCCACTTAGCTGTGGCTGCCTGCAGTGAGTATGCAGGACTAGCTCCCAGGAACATTGACTTTCTTGGGCTCCACAGATGTCATGAGACTGACTGAGGACCCCTGTCCTGGGTTTTGGAGTGGAAGCCATTCTCAAACCAGCTCCCAGATTCTGTTTATAAAGAGGAGCAGAGTACAAGGAGTATTGGGGTTTAGGAGGCATGGGTTCGAGTCCCAGCCCTACCACCAAATGGCAGTGAGACCCAGTGCAAGTCACTTCTGGGAGCCTCAGGGTCCTCGTGAACAAAACAAGGAATTCTCCACCCTGCTTTCTAGCTTTTCTCAAATTGTCCCCATTTGTGTGCCAGGGTGGGAGTCCCCTCTTATGTGGAGGTCTGCCTGCCAAATTAGTTCCGCTCTTGTCTGTGCACGCCCCAGGGTGGGGGGGGTGGGGTACGGAATCCAGGCTTCGTGGTGAATGGGAGTGGGAGAGCGTGGGGAATGCCTTTCCCCATGAAGCCCGAACTTTCACGACAAGATAAAAATAGCTCCTACAATCTGTAACAACTGATCCTTTTGAAATTGCGAAGAAGTAGTTTTTTTTTTTCAGATTGTATCAGTTGTAAGCAAATGATCAGTGAAATCCTTGAGGGTGATTGTTGGCTCTTTAAAAATTTCATTAAAAATTAAAGTCTTTCTTCATTCCCCAAATATTTAAAGACTTATTATGTACCACACGCTGGAATCCATGCGGCAGTGAGCAAAACCGACAAAAACCCTAACCACTTCGGACCGATATGCTAGTGGGGAGATGGACAATGATCAAAATAAATAATATGTATAATGTGCAAATAGTAATAAGTGCTGTGGAGAAGGATGCAGCAGAGAAGGGCCTATCGGAGGTGCAGGGGTGGCGGCTGTGCCTTCAAACCAGATGTCTGGGGCAGGTTCCCCCACGGAAGGAGGCGAGGGTTCATGCACGGCAGGTGGATGCCTAGAGGAGGAATTCTGCAGGCAGCGGGGACAGCAAGCATGAGGCCCTAGCAGGGGTCTGGTGCGGACCAGGAATGGCAAGGGGACAGTGTGGGTGCAACAGAGGGAGGGAGGGGGGTACCTAGGGGGGTACCTTCAAGCTCAGGGTGGTACAGTTGGTGTGGTGGTGGAAGTGGATGCCAGATGATGTAAAAGCTAGTGGGAAGGTTTTGAGGGACATGATACGACCCTCTTGAACCATGCATGGGTTAGGGATGCCAGCCTACCGTGCATTCGAAAATCCGAGTTTAAACTTTTCAGTCCCCTCAAGCTTAACTACTAATAGCCTACTATTGACCGTAAGCCTTACTGATAAACATATATAGTTGATTAACACAGATTTTATATGTTATATGTATTATCTACTGTAGTCCTATCATAAGTAAGCTAGAGAAAAGAAAATGTTATTATGAAAATCCTAAGAGAAAATACCTTTACTGCATTTATTGAAAAAAATCTGTGTGTAAGTGGACCCATGCAATTCAAACATGTTCACACGTCACCTGTACTTGAAAAGGGTCAGTTGACAGCAATTTTTTTTTTGTCTTGTACAAAGCCTGTCATTCGGAGCAGAGGAAAAGCCTGAAGTCACAAGGTCACAGACTGTGTGGTGTTCTAGATCCTGCCATCTAGTGTGTGACCCACGGGCGGGCAGAGTGGGCAGCCCCCGAGCGCTTTTAGAAGTGTGGAACCTCAGCCCCACCCAGACGTGCCGAGTCAGACAGAACGCGAATCTCACAGGCCTGCAAGGGGTCCGTGGGCACCGTCAAGTTTGAGAAGCACTGGTCTAGCGATGTCTGCGGCTTTGGGCATCAGGAACCTGCCCAAACCGTGTCCGCCAGGGTGTCTCCTCGATGTGCTCAGAGATGTTCTCTCTTCTTGGCAGAGTGTTACAAAGGTACGAGGTCTACACCACGGTGGAAAGAGCAGGGAGCGTGCTTTGCGCAGAGTGATGGGCGTGGCCGCTAAGCTCTGCACCAAGGTCCATCGTCTTTTTTCCCCCATCGTCTTTTGCCAGGTCCCTTCATGGGCCCAGAGGTTCCAGAGGCAGGAAGAGTGGTTGCCTTTGAGAGTGCATGGGCACGTTGCTTCTCTTGACAAGCATCAGCATTGCATTGTACGGACTGGTCCGTTCCGGCATCAGGCCCCGCCTACTTGGCCTGCCCTCCAGAAACAAAGCACACATCCTGGAATCTTGGTGATCTAATTTTGGTTCAACTATTATTAACTTCCGAGCAAATCACTTCACATGCCTGGATGTCAGGCTCCTTATTGATAAATGAGGTTACGATCATTTCTACTTCATGGGCATGTTTACCGAAGGCTGCATTACACGAATGCGCTCGAGCGCTGTTCTTCCGCGTGTGGTTTCCAGGCTTGAGTCACTACATACCAGCATACCTGAAAAAAAGTGCGAAAGCTTTCCCTACTTTGTTCATTTAATGATTGCAGCATTGACAACAGATAGTGGCAAATGCCTATTAATGTTACTCCCGGATTATTATGGGTTAAGAAACAAGTTAAGCATCGACCTTTCTTGGCTGTTTCTGAATTAGTCACACTTCCCAGCATTTGTGTATGTCAGCAGTATGACCTAAAATAACGTGAGGGTTGAAATCCTTCAGGATATGTTTTAGATTTCTCCTTACAATAAGTTAAGGCGATCTGATATGTGGCTTGCCATCCAAGAGAAAGACCTTTTCGGCAAAGCGCTAGCTCGACGAGGGCGTTTTTATTGAACGTGGGTTTCTTCTGGATGAGGTTGAATTCTCAAATTTCTCCAGTGTCTCCTGGCCTGCTAAGGGCTCCAGCAGAAAGCTGTCTTCATTTGTCACTGCCATTTTCCACTGGTGGGGCAACTCGATAGGGGCGGTTGCCCTGCGTCTTACCTTACCGCCTTGGAACTCCAGAGCAGCGCAGCGCCCGCTGGGGTCGGGTGTTTTCAGATCTCTGCCATTGTGCCGTTAGGTGACCTTCTGGGCTCACTGGCCGGCCACATCCTCAGCGGCTGTCCTTGCTGTAGGAGGCAGGTGGCTTCAGGGGCGGTGTTTTCATTGGTTGCGTGATTTTAGGCAACTTATTGAGTCAGGCAAGCAAGCAAGCAAGCAAGCAACACAACTCTGACAGTCACCACCAAAATGCCCTTGGTCACGCCAGCGTCTCCCGTCAAGCTTAGGCTGCAGAGATAAGATTTGACCGTGACAACTTAGCCAGGCGGAAACCACGTAGGGGCTGCATCGGGGATCACACATCTTTTCCTGCCCGCTGCTGTTCCACCTGATTTTCTGTTTCACTGCACGGGTGGAGAGCGTCCCAGACCTCCAGGGCGCACACAGGCCTGTTCAGGGAGAAAGAGCATCAGGACAAGTTCCTGTCTGGTTCAGGGGCCCCTGGCGTGAGTGGGGCTGGATCCAGGCACTTTGGGTGCCAGTTTCCCTGAAGAGCTCTTTGGGATTGGGGTCATGGTCACAGCTGGTCCTGGGGGTCATGGTTCCCTCCAGAGGGAATTTGGTCTAGTAATGGTGTAGTATATCATCGTATAGAAGGTTTATACCGAGACAAAGGTTGCTCCAAAGCGGTGTGAAGCCACCTCAGAGACGGCCCCCAGACCTGGGTCATTGATTAGGGTTAGTGTTGGGGCATTACAGAGTGGGGCAGAGACACCCCAACATCTCGTCATGCAGAGATGCGGCCCCTTTTTATGCTCTTGCCCTCTCTAGTGGCCCCAAGGAGAGCACCAGTCTCCATGAACTGGGGCAGATTGAAGGGTCAGTCCCTTGTGAATTATTCTGGGACAGACCCAGAAGAAACCTACCAGTTTGTTCTCCCAGCTTATCAACAAGTTGGCAGAAGGTTGCTCACTTCTGTCACAAGCCTGGCCATCCACTTCTTGTTTCCAGATGCACAGGCATGAAAACTCTCACTGTCTGGACCGCCTCGTGGTGTCACCAGCATCCTGCATCAAGTGGGTTGCATCTTCGACACTTACTGGGGGAAGTGAGCCAGCATAAGGATTTCAGGCTTCCGTGGGCTGGTATCCCCCAAATGCACAGGAGTGGATTAGCGATGCACGTGACCCCTTGGTTTGTACATTCCCTTACTGGGTGACCCAGATAGAGGCCTGGCCCCGGGACAGGATGAGCGAGGCTAGCTGGGCACTGCCAGGAAACCCTTCCAGCTGGGGCACGGGGGGCTCCAGCCATCCCAGCGAGGGGTGTGCAAACAAGCGTGAGAGTGAGGGGGAGAGTCCCTGCTGTTGGTTTGGCCCGGGGTCATTTTCTTTCTGGTATGTAAATAAATAGAAAGAAATGAGGAGAAAATCCGATGGGCTTGATCCTGGAGCTTATTTCATGGTGTCACGTGTAGGCAGCAGCCATTGTGAGTGGTCTTCTTGTTTTTGTCCAAGTGTTACCCAAACTTGAACAATTTAGAATCTCCTCTGTGTGTTCACGTGCCCAGTGGAGCCAGAATCACTATTGTGCCCCCGTTAGTGGCCAAGCAGAGCTCCAGAGTGGCCGTGACCCAGTGAAAATCGCGCCCTCATAAGGAGCCAGGCTGCCAGAACCCCGGGCCCTGCCCTGTCTGTCCCACTATCATCCCTCGGATGGTGAAGTAGCTGCTCTATAAAACGTGTGGTTGCTATGAACTGCTGCTGTTGGTAAGGGGAGTTGGAAACACTCTCATTGCTAGATTACCTTTCAAATATTCAAATTCATGCACCAGTAGCATATGGCTAGAACTTTTATTTTTTCACTCCGATGTCTTCCAATGCGCTTCATTGAATTCCAAATCCACATCAGGTTTTAATTTTGAAAATGCCAACTGTATAGTCACTGAATGTGAGAAATGAAGAGAACTTTCATGAATTTTTTGTTAAATTGTGGTGATTTATTTTTCTGCATTCCTATAAACCAGCTGTATGGATCCCCGCCCCCCCCGCCCCCGCCCATTTTGGTTCCTTTGCATCTGGATAATCCTGAGGAAACAATGTTACCAGTGCATTCTCAGCTGATTTTCTGCGAGGCGGTGCCACCGCAGCACCTATCAGGCATCAGAGAAGGGACCAGGACATCTCTTCTGTCACCTCTGCTGGCCAGGAGCATGGCCTCCCTGTGGGGGGCTGGGGGAGCCTTTGTGGTCCTCGGACGGCTGTGTCTGCCGTGTCTTCTCTGCCCGCACAAAACTGGGTGGGTCCGGCATTATCTGACTCTATTTTCTTCTCACTGGGGTTGAGTTCAGTTTGTACGTGTCATTTATGTTTTTGTTTCCTACCAGGTGAGAGTTTGCAAGCACTTTAGAACTAATAAAGAAGGGCTTTTATCTGCTAGAGTTTCCTCAGTTGCAGAGAAAATTGGTCCCACCATGTGGGTGGGGGTGTGTTTTAATGAGCTCAGTTAGAGACTGTCAGTGAAAAAGAATGTGGCCCTGAAAGTCAGAAAACCGCGGACAGAGGGAGCCCAGCTCCGGGTCACCCACTGTGGAGACATCCCCCCACCCCCCGCCCCCACTCACAAAAGTTTCCAAATGCACCACAATCCACCTGATTTATACATTGTACATCTCTGAATCTAAGTTTGCATTAATTGTAAAAGGTAACATTATTTTGTGTATCACTAAGAAAAATGCTGCCTAATGTTATAATTAGTTGTACTCATTTCAGAGGGTTCAAACGCAGAAAAATGTGCATTTTAGAATTGGTGAAATACAGTTTAATTATGAAGTTGAGTTGCATTTGGGTCCTGAGATAATGCTAACCTTTGTGAGTTTTATGGTGATTTATTTCTAATATAAAAAAATCTAAAACACCATCGTGCCCATTACCCAACTTTGACGGATCTTAGCCTTGTCCCATATTTTCTTCACATACATATTTTAAAAAAACGAAACACAGAAGATGCATTTGCGGACCCCTGAGCCCCCTCCTCAGTCCCAGGGCTCAGCTCTTCCTTGTGCCCCCTGTGGCCACCGTCTTGGATTTGTTGTTCCTCACCTCCGCACCTGTGTGCGAACTCTGAATATCTCTGCACCCATACATGCACTCAGCGGTCTTAGAACACGGCTACTTGCCCACCAGAATTCGTTCTCTGCAACATCTTCTCCGTAATAGAGCCCAAAGCTTTCGCTGGACACCTTCTGCCCCAGTGGCTCAGCGACTATGGCTGATGGAGGAACACGGGAGGGATGCAATGATGTGTACGTTTTACCTTTAAAACGAGGGAGTGAGCCCTTCACGTTCCCTTACCTCTGTGTTCCTGGTTAGGACAGGGCCAGGGTGAGAGTGTGCTACTGAAAACCAACAGGGGTGGGAAAGACCGGGGGAGAGAGCCGAGCAACAGGAGAGAAAGATCCAGAGTCCCTGCCCTCAGGGTACATCCACCCTCCGCCTCTGCTGCTGGACTGCCCTCCATCTTGGGCTGTTGTGCGAGGAGTAAACGAACAACGTATTTTGCCCGGCAGGTGTGGCTCAGTGGATTGGAGCATCGTCCTGTACACCAAGATGTTCGGGGTTTGATTCCTGGTCAGGGCACTTACCTAGGTTGCAGGTTCGATCCCCAATCGGGGTGCGTATGGGAGGCAACCAGTTGATGTCCCTCTCTCCCACAGATGTGTCTCTCTCTGTCTCTCTCTCCCTTCCTCTCTCTCTAAAATCAACAAACATATTAAAAAAGCCAAAACCTTATTTTTACTTAAGTCAGTGTTACTTGGTCTTTTCAAAAACAGGCCCCCAAAATTGTTCTGATAGAAGTGGTTTATATTCTGATTATGTATATTACTAGTGACTTACTGTATTAAAAACTTCCAGTTTTATTAAGTAGGGAAGATTAAGGTAAAATACACTAGTGTAATTCACTGCATCCTCGGATTAAAAAGAAAAAAAAAGCATTGTTTTACGACTCCCCCACAGCTGGGTGTTAGTGTCCAGTCCCGGAGTGGCCACAAGCCCTTGGAGGGTGCATGCGTTGAGCTCCCTGAACATTGTCCATGGAGAGACCGAGGAAGTTCATACCCTCTGAGAACAGCCAGCTGCTCTGTCCCCAACCAGAGATATTTAAAGCGAACCTCACAGTGATAATTGCAGAGTGAAAAGTTTCCATTCCCAGGAGAATTTTCTTCCCAAATGCTGACTGAGCATCCACATGAGTGTCAGGAGAGTGAGGCCTTCCTGGTTCGCGTCTTTTCTCCAGCAGCTGGGCGGGGAACTCCTCACAACCGCCTGACCACTGGCAGAGTGGCTGCCCAGGAAGGGGATGACCCTCACTAGCTGGTGGGCACTCTTGCAGAGCGAGGCCAGGGTCCCCTGATGGTTGGAATGCTTGCTTTCTGCAGAGTGGTGAAGGGCTCCGGGGCTCTACCCAGAAGGGCAATGTCATGATGGAGCCTCGGATGGGCAAGTGGGGACGGGATGTGTACAGGGACCATCTTCAGTCCTTTCCTGTCCCCCTCTGCAGCCGATACTGCCTGATTGGGAGCCCACCCACTAGCTTGTCCCTAATCTCACAGGTCAGCTTGGCTTCTGTCCTTAACGGCAGGTCTGGTGTTTGCTTTCTCTCTCAAAGGGCACTTGGAACAGTGCTCCAAGGCACCTGGCCGCTCCTTTTGACTGGTACGCCAGATACCAGATACACCTTCACCCAGGGCTCTCCCTGCCTTTGCATTAAGCATCAGGCGATAAGGGGACTCTCAGGCTTCCGCGGTCTGTGCATTGTTGCTTCGATGCAGAGGACCACGGTGCCTGTGTGCTCTGCGTTCCCACGTACAAACATTCAACACGCACAGCAGAGGCTCCTGGGTAAACGGGAGGTGAGGCCTCCTTTCAGGAAGACTCAACAAGCTGAGCTTTGCTCAGTAGTGCCCAGAAATTAAATTCACGGTGGAAAGAAACAGAACCGAGCCCTACAGATTCCTTCCCTTCAGCGGAGACGGGGACCGCGCCGTGCAGAGTCCTGCGTAGTGAGAAGAAAATCGGTCTGGGCGACTGTGAGAGTCAGATTGTGCATTCCCGTCTGAGGGGACACCAGATTCCCTTAGACGGTTTTTACGTCCTGAAAAATGAACATCAGGAGGAAACGTTCCCGTAAAACCAGAGCTTGTATTGATCAGCCTAGTAACCAGTTCACCAGAAAATTCTATTCTGAGTGTTTTTGCATTCATCACCTGTATCACAAAAAATTATTGAAGTAAAAAAAAAGCAAACATAAACTAAAATTGAAAAGCAAGCTGGGCCCTGACCCGTGTGGCTCAGTTGGTTGGGTATCATCCGCAAAGCGAAATGTCGCCGGTTCGAATCCTGGTCAGGGCACATGACTGGGTTGCAGTTTCAGTCCCAGGTCGGGCGCACACGAGAGGCAGCCGATCTTAGGATCATTTCTCTCTCACATCGATGTTTCTCCCCTCTCTTTCTCCCTCCCTCCCCATCTCTCTAAAAAATAAACAAAAATTAAAAAAAATTTAAAAGCTGGTGTGCCCTGAGAACACCTGATTTATAAACCTTATAATGCCAAAGAGATGGCCCCCCCCAAAAAAAAAGGAAGAAAGGACATTCCGAAGTAAAAAGGTTTTAAATTATAGGCAAATTGCTCATTAGGTGGCTGGCTTTAGGCTAATTGACCTAGAGCCAATGGCATCTGAAAGCTGACACTATTGTGATGGGGGACACTTTCTGAAGCCTGTATTCATCTTATTTCAGACAAAATTCTAGCCAACTCTCTTATTTGGTTTCCCAGCCGCTGGCATAGTAGATGTGAATCAAAGTAGGGAGGAAACAGCGAGAGCCAGGCCGCTGTGCCTGGTGGGAAGGCCAGCCGATGCCCCGACAGCCCGGGAGGGCCAAGCGGCGGCCAGAGAAAATTAAAATGTAGATACAAGGCTTAGGAAATCACCGTGGCGTGGGGCTGTTCCTGTGTGGGCGGCCTCCCCGCCGCTGCGGCTGTGGCTTCTGAGAACTCTGCTGTATCATAGCGTGCACGACACCCGCCAAGTCGTGAAAACCGTAGCGGGCCACGCCACGAGCTGTGTGCTTTGCCCGATTCGTTGTTTCCTTATACAGTCCATTCTGCACAGCTTTTTGTCAGAAGGGACCGAATCACTGCCTCGAGCTGGACCAAGTGTGTGTGAGGGCACCGGGCCCCCCTGCCCCTCTGGGAAGCCTCCCCAGGACGGCCACTCCACCTCAGGAATGTTCTGCTGCTGCTTCAGGGGCCCCCGGAATAAATTCGGTCGGCTGGAAGAATTTACTTCTACGAAGTCTCCTTTCACCAAAATGTAGCACGACCAAATCCATTTAACTCCTGCTATCAAGGGTGCTGTGCATAAGAGGTCATGAATGACCCGAGTCACGATGGCACCCACTTCCGAGGATTGGCGGTGGAGAGCCCAGAATGCCTTGCTCCCTTAGGGAAGGGCATTACCCAGAGCTCCCCAGAGAAGCATTGCCAGGGCTACATAGACACACATGCACACCCACACATTTTACATAGACACACACATGCATAGGTATGTCTGCACCCCAAATTAGCTATCACAGGATGATAACTACTTTCCTGCTGCTGCTTGCTGCTCCCAATCCTCTTTCACCCCCAAAGCCCAGGGGACCTGCAGCCATCTGATCCCTGCAAGGCCCTCCTAGAGGAGGGGACCCAGGGCTGGGTATGTGGGACGCAAGGGGGCTCAGGGCTTTGTGAGCAGGCTGAGGTCTTGTGCTTTGGAGCCAGTGCTGGGCTCAGCCTGTAGGCTGGGTCCTGTCTGCCCGCTCTTGGGAGGAGAGGGTGGGTGGGCAAGGTCAGAGAGGAGCGTTAGCTTAACCAGCAGCCATAGTTAGTATCTGCACTAATTACCATATAATGTGCCCCCATGTATAATGTGCACCCATGTTTTGGGCCCAATTTTCAAGAAAAAAAATTTCCCATTTTAATTTTTTAATTCAATTATTTATTTATTTGTATCTAGAAACAAAACTGATCGTCATATTCCAGGGTATTATTTTGCATATGGATATCATTATTGCTCTCTAGAGTTATACTTTTAATGCATAAGCATATATAAAAGAATTAAAAACATTTATGTAAATATGGAATTAGTACTACTTATGCATAATGCACATCCTTATTTTTCCCTAAAAAATTTGGACAAAAAGGTACACATTATACATGGCAAAATACGGTACACTGATACTTTGTATCTCACCTTTTAGAAGTTATTTTTTAAAGTTATGCCCTGGCTGGTGTGGCTCAGTGGATTGAGCGTGGGCTGTGAACCAAAGGGTTGCCAGTTCGATTCCTAGTCAGGGCACGTGCCTGGGTTGCGGGCCAGATCCCCAGTGGGGGGCACTTGAGAGGCAACCACACATTGATATTTCTCTCCCTCTCTTCCAAATAAAATCTTTAAAGAAAGATAAAGTTATTTTAAGTCCTTTACAACCAGCTGCATGTGTGAGCCACCTAGAGACAGAGTGGATGTGGACAGAGCATTAGACCAGGCAGCAGGGACAGGGCTCCGCCACGCAGTGTGTGACCTTGGGCCAGTCACCGATCTTCAGAACCGCAGCGCTCTGCACTGTGAGGTGAGGCTGTCGATACTCGCCACGCTAATTCACAGTATGACCTTGGGACGGTCTAATGAAGTGACCTATGTGAAAATGCCTGGTGACACTCGAGAGATGTAGATGCAGAAATGTGACATGTGTCAGGAACAATTGCTTTTGTTTACTGTGGCCCTGCTCCTTAAGTTGGTAAGTGCTGGCCACGATTAGCCACCATGAGTTAATGAGTTCTACCTGCTCTGCCGATACTCCAAGACGAGGCTCGGCACTGGACCCTAACGTCATCCTGGGATTGCCTTTAAGAAGCAATTTATCTCTTTCACCAGTACGGTTTGTGTATCTATTTTCTGTTTTGCTTTCTCTTAGGGATGAGTTGGTTGTTATTATCATAGTGTATAGCCAAGAATGATTCAATTTAGAAAATAATAGGAAAAATTTGCTTAGCTTTGATAGGATACTTTTGCCATAATTCCCACAAATAAAGTAGTGGTTTCTTTAAAAAATGCCAGTTCAGAATCATAGATCTGCACTTTTAAAGCCTACAATTGATTGTTTCGTGTGAAAATTATATTCAGATGAAGCACACCAGCATGCAAATCTGAAGTGTGGTCATTTTCATCTAGACTGAGTATTATTAGCTAGCCCAAGGGATAGGTATAATTCGGATTTTGAGCAGCTGACTTTTGTCTACTGTGGTGCATAACCCCGTCATTTAAAGAGGCGTGCCAGTTTGAACAATAGCATGATGTCCCAATGCACCAAAATCTACACATTTTGGTTTTTAGGCGTATTGAAAGAATTAGACTTTTCTCTGTTGGTCCAAACAGGTGATAAGATCAAAGATTCGAACTTGCAGCAAATAAGAGAACATTCAGGTTCCAGGAAAATCAGATTTCTTGCTGGATGATGGCAGATTCCCATCTCGTTACTCACTCATTCTAATGCCTTCTATAGGTTTGGAAACAAAGACCAGGCAGGGACAGATGAAGCCCTGGTTGAGGGTTTATGCCTTTGCCTAATTAAAACTATTGGGTTTACAGCCTGCTAACGCAGCTCTGCTTGGAAGGGAAAACAGCTTAGCCTGGATCCACTTGAGAAAGTTCGCAAAACCTCCCTCTGCCTTTCACAGAACCGAGAAGGCACAATGCTGATAGCATCTTTATTCTGCGATAACTGTTCTTAGGTGAGATAAAACGCTCCCTTTTGTGTGTGTGTTCTCCCCACACCGTTTGCAATGAAAGAAACAAAGTTCTCCGTTACTCCCAGGAGAAGTTAGTGAAAGGGTCTACTGCCTGGCGGCACCACCTTAAGCAGATACCCAGCAGGCTAGGTTGGCACACAGCTCAATTTCAGCCACCCGTATTTTCAGGTGTACCATATGTATTTAGTACATCATTTGATAATGCTAAAAAAAATATTAAAGCAGTGTGAGACTAAAGGAGAAAGAAGATGAATGTTAGCATTCCCCTGGGGTTCATGGGTGAAGGAATTAACACAGCGTGGCACTCTACCCTAGCTGTGTTTGTTTCCATGGCAACAGCTACGTACATGTTTCAGACTATCTACAGTGACACAGTTGCAGAAATAGTAGCTTGCAGGTTTCTGATATCGCATCAGTGGACAGGCAGCACGCACTGTATTAAGTAAGTGTAAAAGAACTTAAAATATAGCTCTGATTCAGCTAAGCAATGAATTGGGGTGGGGGTTGGCGTTCCCCACCCCTCACAACGACCGCAAAATCTGGGCAAAGTTGAAAGTTGCAAGATTCCAGCCAAACAATTGTCCTTGCTTGGGTAAATATCATCCAAAGAGACAAATGTGAGTGAGTTACAGAGGTAAGAAAATGGCCTTGGCAGATGACATATTTAAGAAGGATATTGCTAGTGAAGCTAATTTTTTGGAGGGGGGAGTAGTGGTGGGTAAGGAATAAAAGCTTTGGTTGAAAATAGCCGAGTCTTAAAGCAAATCTAATGTGCAACAGAATCTTTGACTGCTGCTGAGTTTATGGCAACTAAGGTCTTTGAATGTATCATTGTAGAAATTGCTTTTATATAAAAATGATCAGGTGAGGAGCAGAGAGGTTGATTGGGTGTGCAGTTAAAGGGAAATTGGGGCTCCATTGTCTTCTCCGAATGCTTATGTAAATATCTCTCTTCCCTGGGATGACCCTGGTTTGTCTTTGACATTTGCTGCTACTTTTTGGTACCATTTGCTGGTCTCTGTGTTTATATTATGCTGCCACATTGTAGCTTGATAAGACTTGAGTGTTGGTTAGAGAACAACCAAGTGAAGATGATAGACTTTGTAAGTGTGTGACTTTGCAATCAAATTGCACAGTAATTTAGGAGAAGTGTACAAATGGTTATTTATTTACATGCCAGACCTCTGCTTTTTGAATAGCAGCCTAGGTATTAGGTTAATAGATTTCAACATGCACGTTTTGATTGTGGGAGCTTTCAAGTATGTTGTAGTTCCATTTATCCTGAGTTTTTAATGTCAAAATATTTTTATATGCCCGTTCTTCAGTTTAAGCCTGCGTTTACCTTATAGTTTTATTATTCGTGTGTCAGTGAAGAGAATGCAAAATGGCATGGTAATTCAAGCTAATCTGTTCATTTGAGGAGGATTAGTTTTCTGACCGTAGGTGGACTTGTACAAAAAGTGGCACGGGAGACATGCGAGCCTTTTGTAGTGTACGAGACTGTTTTTTATGTGCATGGGGAACTACCTACAGCTGCTGCTACGTGTTTGTCTTCACAGTAATTATTTGATTAGACATTAAGAGAACATGGGGAGGGGTGTCTGGAGCTTCCCAAACGCCTGGGTAATATGGAGGGCTAGAACATATTTTGTGTTGTAAGTCAGGGGCTTGAACCCTAGAATGTTCGACACCCCAGGGGTGGGGTGATACGATTTGCCTTTCTAAATAAGGTGATCCAAAATGAAACTAACCTTGGAGCCTCCCATTTATGCCCATTTGTCGTCTGAGTCACCCAAAGATGGGAAGTGAAGTTTGTGAGATTTTTTTTAACGGCGGCTCATACCAAAGGGCAGCTCCATGCTCGGAGACTCCCCTGCCTGCTCCCACGCTCATCCCTGTGCTTTTTGAGACACTAGACCATGTTGGGGGCCTGCGGGAGGACGGGCTTGCAGACCCCTCCCCTGTGCCCTGGCGTGGGCCCTGTGTATCCCCATGGTGGGCGGCTTCTCTCGGTGACAGCTGCAGGAAGCCACCTGTGCTTGTCCCCCCGCCCCCCCCCACCCCAGGCAGAGGAACCGAATACCATTGGTATGAGGGTTTACATCACGTTCTGCTATTATTACATTTGAGGGGCCTGGAAACCTTGGGCTCATGAACCTTGGGCTCGGAAGCTGGAAATCAGAAAAGTTTCAATGAGCGCTTCTGGATGACTGGTTCAACATTTGCCCATCTGGGAGTGCTAGAGCACGCAGGCCCTTCCAACGGTCGCGACGTTTGTGTATTGTTTTCACCGCCCAGAAATATTTTCCATGTTAAAAAAAACCCCACCAGTGTGTGCCATGTCATTTAACTCTTTTGTAAGAACAAAAAAACCACATACATCTAAATGCCAAGCCCTAGGCTGAATCCAGTCATTTGAATTTAAGCCCTGGCAGGGCTTGTAGGAAACTCAATTGCTTCCATTGGAAGGGCCAGGAAATTGATTTGGAAAAAAAAATAAATTTGAGGGATTCCCAATAGTGGCAGCATGGAATGAATAAGAGAAAAAGGAAGATACAGACAGATCTTATTACCAGTCTTCAATGGGAACAGAATTGCCAGAATCAACTTCCTCAGGCACAGCTCGTCTGGAGTCCCCACCGCCAGTCACTTCTGACCGGTCTCGGTGGTCACGGGGTACAAGCAAGTCTGCAGGCTGGTGTCCAGGGCTCTCCGCCCCAGGTACCTGCCTGGCCTGCCCTCTCACTAGGTCCTCTTTCCCTTGAGCATCCTTGCTTGCCCTCAGGTGCTAAATACTGTGGCCTGGCCTCACCAGGAAGCTTCTAGGCCTTTCTCTTGCTGCTCTATCTGTCCAGAAGCCTTCACTCCCATCTCTGCTTGGTAAGACCCAGCTCCAAATCCAGTTCCTCCATAAAACCTTACAGATCTCCGCCCCTCCCCTGCCCCCGCCATCATTAGAATGATTTTCCGTCTTCCCATGTCCCATAACAGTTTCTTTGTCTTCAGTTAAAGCACTTAGTTCCCTATATTAAGATTACTTGTATCTCTTCTTAATTGAGATGGAAGCGTATGAGAGACAAAGGACCATGGCTTCTCACTCCCGTAGCTTTGGTCTCACCTGGAACAACAGTACGTGGAACTGTTGTATTTATTTCATTGCCTTCTTGAAGACTTGTACAGCTACACGTCACTGCAGTCTTCAGACGCTCATGTTCTGTGCGTAATGAGAATCTGTGGGACGCCACAGCCCCCAAGGCCCGTCTGCCACAGCCCCGAGCATCTGAACCAGTTCAGGCACTTCCGGGGGCTTCCACACTTCCAGCTGTTTGACATCATCTAAACACAGAACCGAGGGAATGGCTGGGTTTTTTTTTTCTTCGTATTCATAGTGTCACGAGATTTTAGAGCCGAACAGGAACCTTGTAGAGCTGAACCCCTCAAACCACGGAGGAGAGAATTGTGAACCTGAACTAAGTGACTTTTCCAAAGCCACACGTTGGTTAGTGGCCCAGGTGTGTGGCCCGGATATTGCCCATAACGTCTTACATGGTCCTGTCTACGAGCCTCCCTGACCGAGGCCTTGGGTGCCACTTAGGATTCTGCAGTCAACTCGTGCTTTCGGCCCCGTGTTGGGATTGCCTGGCTTTCTGTATGCAAACACTGTCCTGAGACAATTAAACTCTTCGCTGATATCTCTGGGGTCGAATTAAAAACAAAAGTGGACTGAGAGTTGAACTCGGCGGGGGGACTAGGAGCAATGCTAACGGTTCATTAGCCATCGCCTCGCTGAGGTTATGGCAGCTGCTGAATTCAGTCAAGTTCAGACCCTTAAAAAGAGTGGAAAAAAGAAAGCACATACTTTCCAGAGCCTGGGCACTGCACAGCTGGGCCAGCTGGGCGCAGCACCGTGGCAGAAAGATCTCTTCAGTCTCAGAAATATGAGCCCCGAGCTTGCACACAGGGAGGGGACTGCGGCCGCGACGGGACCTGATTTGGCGTTACGTTTCTGGGCTTGTGGGCGCCTGCAGTTGCATTAGACTCGGCTCCTATGGGAAGCCCATGAGTATCTAAAGAAAGAACCAGCCCTCCACACTGACAAGCGGAGCGAGCTCTGTGTGCATGTGTGTGTTTAAAGGCCTGCGTCTGAGGTCGACAGGCTTTTTAAGAGGAGCGCTTGGTTTTCTGTATAAAAGTGTACTTCCTCTTGTCCAGAGTTAGCCTGTTAAGGGAATAAAGCACAATTCAGGTTTCCGAGTTGGAAGCCTGATTAATCTCTCTGCCAGTTACATATGGAAATAAATTAGTAAATGGCCCATCTGGGACGAGACTACTGCAGAGATGATAAATGATCGCCATCGTGCATGTCTGTGCTGCCGAAGACTGAGCAGTGCTCCCCCGGCGCTGCCGAGAGATAACTGGATGCTCCGTCCTGGTCAGACGGATGAAATTTTGTAAAAAATCACAAGTAAAAAATTTACTGTGAAATGTTTCGTGGGAGAGTGCTTCGGCTGCTGCCAAGTGTGTTCCTTAGAAGTGCAACGTCTGCAAATATTTAAAAGGAATCTCAAGGGCAAAAGAAACATTGTACTTTTATATTTTCCAAGGCCAGTAGAGTAACAAGTATTAATTAGTCTCCAAATGTCTCAATGAGCAGGATAATTCTATACCTCTGTGTGGTATTGCAACTTTATAATTTTCATAGCAACTTTATGTCTGTTTTCTTATTTAAGTTTCAAAGATGTTGGGCAAGTCAATGCCTCTATTTCCTGATCCGTGAAACACTGAGGTTTCGTGGTTGAGTGCCTTTTGCCCATGGTGACTCAGGAGGCCAAACGGCAGAGCTGGGATAAGCTGCCAGATATCACCAATGCCGGGTCCAGCGTCACTTCGTCAGAGCCTGTGTGACATCTGCAACACTTTCAGTATCACATCCTTCATTTGGCTGCACCAGGCAGGAAAGCATTCTCTTTATGTCAGGTTCCTAGAAACTAAAGCCATACCTTCTTTTTCTTTTCCAAAAATTTATTTATGTATGTATTCTTAGAGGGGAAGGGAGAGGGGGAAGGGAGGGAGATAAATGTCAATGTGTTGTTGCCTCTTGCATACCCACACTGGGGATCTGGCCTGCAACCCAGGCATGTGCCCTGACTAGGAATTGAACCCATAACCTTTCGGTTCACAGGCCGGCGCTCAATCCATTGAGCCCTATCAACCAGGGCTCAGTCATACCTTCTTGACTGGGAAAATATCTTTTTTCTCTACTTGGAGATCTTAAGTATCAGTTTAACTTGTTTTTTAAAAAAATGATTAAAAAAATTTTAATTGAGATATAATTGAAATATAGCATTACATTAGTTTTCAGCATATGACCTAATGATATATTTGTATATATTGCAAAATAATCACAGCAATAAGTCTAGTTAACACTTGTCACCTTACAGAGTTACAATTTTTTATGTGTGATAAGAGCTTTTAAGATCTACCCGCTTAGCAACTTTTAAATGTGCAGTAGAGTATTATCATCCTAGTCACCATGCTGTACGTTACATCCCCATGACTTATTTTATAAGTAGAAGTCTGTACCTATTGATGACGTTTATCCATTCCTGCTCCCAACCCTTTAACTTTGTCCTGTGACTGAGGCACAACTCTACTCCCTTGAGTTACTTTATAAAGCTAAAACCACAGATGTCCTCAGGGGCTTTTTAGGGGTGGTAAGATTCTGCCCCTTGCAGAATGGCCTGAGGCTGCTGTGACAGCAGAGCCTCACACCTACTTTAAAATGTTCTTTTGTGTGTTTCTCCTGGGCAAACCTTCAGCACTTAATCTTTGAAGCAGCTGAGATGCTCCCCTCTGGAAAATGCAATACAAAACAATACAGAAAAGCAAACTGGGTTTAGAAATCTGTGAGTCACCCCGTTTATGAGATGTCAATTTCTAAACAGAAGCAACAGATGCCCCTGGATGGTTTTCACACCAGAAAGAGGCCCCGGGGCCCCAGCAGTTACCTGTCTGTCCTGGAAAGTAACCTTGTCTCACCTGGATCACCATCAGGGGTCTCCGGTATCGGCCAGACCTGGCTATTCCATGCACCTGAATAACCTTCATGCCTTCTCACCTCTGGGGCTGGGCTTTAGTGATTACTTCCTGGTCAAAATCCTGCTCAATGCCCGTTAGTATTATTTATCTTTCTCTTACCTGCTCCTACTCTAACCTCACCACAAACACATGTCTCCTCTGAAGCCCTCTCTCTAGCTGTTCTTGCAGGGGTAACACAGTCTGTCTGCATTTGAGTTGCCTGTATACATGTTTTGTCTCCCATAGTGGACAACAGACTTCTCAAAGGTGGCGATTTCATCCTCTTCTCTCTCTGACCCTTCCATCTTTCCTTGAATCCCCAGCTCAGTCCTTCGCCCTTAACCGAAATTTAACACACATTAGAGTAAGGTAATTTGTTTTATAACAACAGACTAGATGTCTTTGGATGGGCAGATAAAGATCTGAAGTGTATGGGAATCACTGGAAGGGCTTGTTAGATCAGATTCCTGGACCCCACCTCCAAATATTCAGAGTCAGGTGGTCTTGGGCGGGAGTCAAGAGTTTGCACTTCTCACCAACTCACGGGTATCGTTCCTGCTGCTCTTCCGGGGACCACCATTTGAGAACCACTGATTTAATGAGTTTATTTCCTAACATGCTCACATTACAGCCTCTAGTGTAGCACCATTGTTTTTATCAGACAGACTACTAATCTGCCTGCCTTGAGGCAGAGGCTAAAAAAGTTATCTTCCGTCAAATTATGATGCAAACCATCTCATGTACCAACTTTTCTATTTTGCAAGATTATTGCTTAACTGTGGCTCAGAGGCCTGCAGTGCCTCTAGTGAGCTGTCGCTCCGTGGGGCCTTCCTCCCCAGGGGCAGAGCCAGGGTCATTTTATTTCACAAAAACAGAACGGGGAGTCACTGATGTCGCAGCCCGCCTCCCTGTCTTCCCCGTAGGTCAAGGCTGGTCCACGTGGTGGCACCCTGGCCTTGAATGCTCATTGGTGCCCTGGCGTTTCTCCTTTGTGTGAACAAGTGTTTCGGGAGCAACTCTAGCAAAATAAAATGATCTCACAAATGTCTCGTGGTAGTAAAATAAGGTAATCTCACAATGTCCGTGGCATGTATTTTCAAACGTCTGAGTCCTTGGATGCCCCGCGAGGCGGTTTCAAGAACACTCCACCGTGAAAGACCCAGGGCTTCAATAACTTCCCGAGCAGTCACGCGGCGCTGTTGCAAGTGACTCTCTCCCTGAAGTGTGTCATCGTTTAGAGTGAGGCGAGAGAGACATCCATTGTGGTTGAGAGGGGCCTCTCTCTTCCTCTGCTCTAATCCCGTCTTCCTTCTGCTCCTCTCCACCAGCCACTAGAAGCATCATCTCCTGGAAGACCAGAGTTCTTGTGATAATGGAGGCTTCTTGGTCCTTTCCGTGACGGAGCAATGCTGACCTCGGTTTCCTGGACCCATTCTGACTCAGGTAACCACACTGTGCCTTCCCCAGCTCGCTCACACCTCACCGACATTGCACGGAATAAATGAAATGCCAAAGCTATATTTAAATGCAAATGCCAAATGGATTGTTTCTCCATCAGTTGGTATCCTTCCTTCTTCCTCCCACTCTTCTTAATGATCAAGTTATGCAGCTGATCAGACTGACAATGTGGTCAATCCAATGTAGGCATTAAGAGAATGAAAACACTGAATCACGTCTTCATTGAAAGTTTGGGTGTGTGTCGCAGACACGCAAAGCAGAAGGAACATCGCTGGGAAGTTTTCGTATGGAGACCAGATTCTACTGTAGTTCCTCTAAATCATTTCATCATTTTCTTTCTCATAAGACCATGTTTTACTTGAATTGATCTTTCTAATGCTGTACCTTTTCACTGAGGGCAATAAGTATTACTGAGTATCTGCTGGTTATGCATTCTTGGGACAGATGGGGATAAAATAATGTAAGACGTGGAGCTCCACATGGAGCTCCCTGCGTAACTGAAGATCCAGGAGCCACTCGTGAGGAGGTGGCGGATGGTGGCACCCCCTGGAGCTGGGGCTGGGCACTGACGCTAGCTCTGTGGTTGAGGGAACTGAGAGACATTTAAGATTGAGATTGAATTCTTGGGAGAGGGAGGGCCCCAGGTGGCCTTGGTCACTGTGGATCATTAGGCCTGGAGGCAGGAAGAGGAGCAGCATGGGGCCTGGGTGGGCAGATGGGAGCGAGCCCGCTGTGAGCCCAGGCAGTGAGGGCCCTGGCTGCCTGGACCAGGACCCCGATCCTTCATCACAGCCTGAGCTGTGCTCCCCCGAGAGCCTGGGCCCCTTAAGGTTTCCCTGAGTAAACCCCACCTACCCTGTTAGAGTGGGGCCTTGGCTGACAGCTTCCTTTAGGGACAGCAGTCATCGTCGCCCCGGCCCTGACTTGCCTGCCACTTTGCTGGACTTTCCTGCTTCTTTGGGTCTGTCCATTCCCGGCCACTGCCTGCCTACCTGATTATTTAGTCTTCTCTCGCACACCTGCACCCTTCTTCCCCTCCAAGGTCTACCTGGCCGGTGTGGCTGGAAAAGGCCCTGGGATGAACCGGGGACTGTGTGAGGTCAGTACCTGGTGATTCACACGGTGCTAGTCTGAGCTGAAAAGTGGAATTGACAGGTAGGAAGCATAAGCCAAGAGCACGAGTTTAAAAGTCGATGCTGAGAGCATTTCTAGAGAGTTCTGAAAGCCGGAAGTCAGAGATAGTCTCAAGGCTGAATAAGGAGTCACAGTCAGGGATGGGGAGCCAGATGCCCCATGGCCAAGTACACCTTTTTCCAGTGTTGCTTCTGGATAAAGCAGTGGCGGCTTTTGCTGCCCTGGGTCTTGAAAGTACCACTGAGACTTGCATTCTGAGGCTCCTGCCCTTCCTATCGGGCCTGCCCCGGCCATACTCCCCCCGCTTGGTGTGCTCTGGGGCTCCTGCAGCGAGGTTCCACCTGCCTAGGAGTTTGGGCCTTCCTGGAAATGGAGCCTTGCAGCACTAGCCACCAGGTGACTGTCCTGTGGCCAGTGTTTTGAGACTACAGGCCTCCTGCATCTTGTGACACCTACATCTTAAAATGTGGCTTCCTGGTTGCTGCAACATGTTAAGAAAAAAAAAAGCAGTCAAAAGCACACACTCATTCTTGAGTGCCTTAGACTAGAAATGACCCCAACCAATTCCACACCCCCAGCCCATTGGCCAGAATTAGTCACACGACCCTGTCTCGCTGCCGGGAGGCTGGGAAGCAGGGTGGAGCAGAGGAATGCTTGGGGTCCCCACTGCCCCTGCAGTATTTGTCACTCTGGGAACACCTATACTTTTTCTGTGTTTTTGTTTGCTCATTATTAAAGGGTGATAAACCCAGCCCTATATTTTTTCACACAATTTATTGTGCAAAAATAAGATATATGAAAGAGCTTTAAAAGGTGCCATGTGTGGTAAAATATCTAAGATAAAATTGTCACTTAATTTCTTTATCGCATCTTGAACAGCGATGGGCTGGAGGCAGGGTGGTCACACGTGCCCCGGGACCGGTCCCCATTCCCCCGTTGACCCAGCCTAGTTGTCACACAGTCCTCCCTTCCTCACCCGGAAGTATCGGGGTGTAGACAGTAAAGTATGTGATCTCCCCAGCTTGACCCCACTGGTCACCTTGGAGATTCTTGTTACCTGCTGTTTATTGAGCTTTTCCTAAAAGTCAGGCACTGTTCTAAGCTTTTGCCTCCATGACTCCGTTTAATCCGCAAACAAACCTGTGAGGTTTTGAAGATGAGGTAGTGGATGCAGGAAGGGTCGAGTTGCCCGTGATCACACAGCTATCAAGTGGCAGCACTTTGCCCAGAACCTGGGTCTGCCTGGCTGGAAGTGCCCCACGGGGCTGCCTCGCTCACCCTTGACCATGTGGGGCCCCACTTTCTGGACACTGCCTTGGGCCTCTGTTCCCAGACCACAAGCTGGTAGAAAGTTGCAGCCTTGAGCGGTGAGTTTATCCTTATGACCCGGACAAGCAGTCAAGATATAAGATCACTTTGTGAGTCTCCAGAATCAGCAAGTAGCGGGACCAGGGCTGGCGAGCTTGTCTCCTGACTTCCTGTCAGCCCCTTCCCATCCCCACTACCCTGGCGTTGACACGGGCCGCTTGCTTTAAAACTGGGCACCGCATTGTGCGTTGGGAGAAAAGACTCTTTGGAAACCCAGGGTGGAGCAGAGCTCCAGCCAGTGAGCGCTCGCCGTGCGCTACGCAGTCGATCCAAACAGGCAGCCGCCCAACACAAACAGCCAGGAGAAACCGAGCTCTGTTTTCAGCAAGTTTATTTACAAATTTGTTTATTAAAAAAAAAGCTGGACCACAACCAAAGACCAGTTTGCTCGCAGAATAATATCAAACAAAAAACCATCTACTCCCAAGCTGGTATTAATTTCCCTGGTTGCTGGCCTTCCTAATCAGTGTTCAAAACCAAACCCATGATATCAAAGGGAAGAGCCTCTGAACAATGAGCCAAATGTGGCAGAGCCTGTACTGCACGGCTTGCTTCAAGAACCCCCGCCCCCCCAAAATTACATATGTGGTTTCTACATGTACAAAAAAAATGAAAGGAATTCCATTATGAAAGAAAAATTAGATGGAAATTTCTAATCCTATCTCACAAACAATATAGGAATAACTTTAAAATATTCTGCTTTAAGCATGCATTTAATTTGTGCTCTGGGAACCAAATAATGTTGCTAAGATAAAGCATTCTAATAATGATTTATGTAAATTTATTTGTACAAAGTAATGGTGTAGTTGCCTATAGCAAATTGCTTGGAATATGAAATGATATTTATGAAGTCTTTTTTGTCCTCTGAATGAATACAATGGAGAAAATGAGCGGCTCCAGGAAGGGAAAGAAATCGTGTTCAAAATGCACTCTGGTGCCTCCAGAGGCAGAGACAGCTGGACAGGCTAGGGGGTGTGTAAATAGTCAACAACTCAATTCAGCGTGTTGTCTGTCCTGTGATGCTGTTGTCATTGAAGCCATTTTAAACGCCACACAGAGAGAGTGTGTGTCAGATTCTTAGAAGGCTAGAACCCTCCATCCCAGTGATCATAAGCCGCTCCAACACCAGAGCTCTTTCAGAACAGCCAATGACAGATTGCTTGTTCTCATGGTGCCCGGGTGGACGGGACGCTTCCAACGTGGGGTATGCAGAGGCCAGTGTAATTGAAAATTGGTCCATGAATGTCGGTTCCCAGGTACTTTAATACGAAGGAAGTTATGCTTGAGTCATCAAGGGGACCCAAATGTTAACAAACAAAACAAAAAAACTCGCCCGGAGACTGATTCATAGACCTGCAGGGAGTTTTCCGATGGGCTGCCCAGGTAGAGCCTCTGATAATGGCTCTAGGTGTTTCCCGAAAGCGTTTGAACTAAATGGAAATTCCCACATATGCAACAGATCGTGTGCTGGCCTTGTAAGTGCCTCGTATTTGCCATAACCTGTACTATTTGGAAATGGCAAGCTGTTAACACCTTAGTTTCGGGAGGCATCACTTTTCTTTTCCTCAGAATATTTTTACTGTCTCACTTGGCCATGGCGATCATTTTTGTGAGGTTGGGTGAGAGTTTGTATTCTGTACAAAGAAACTGAGAGCCACGGAAGTCACCAAGCAAGACATCACAGAATGGAGGGGACAGCTTCCCTGCTAGCATTTGTCCTGCTGCGACCACAAACTACAGCAGATGAAAGAAATTTGTGAATTCTGAGGCTCTTGCTTTATTTAAAATGAATTCAGCATTTCGGTCCCTCATAAGCCATTTTGGATTGGCACCAGCTACCCTGAGGGAAATGGGCTTGTCTAATGGGACAGAATGACTTTGCAGTTTGGCTGTGAGCTGCAGCGGGCCAAGGGCTGAAGTTGGAGCTCCTGGGGGAGGGGCGGAAAGCCTGAACGGGACTGCAGAGCAGAATGAAAACAAGGCGGGCTTCAGGGAAAGAGGGCGTGGCCTGGGTGTTCCGCAGAGCCGTCTAGTGGGCCTGGCGCAGAAGCCGTGGCCTCCGGCAGGGTTGGTTTTAGTGCCGTGGCCCGGGATCCCTGGGCTGAGGCACTGGATGTGAGGGGGAGAGTATAAGCCCTGCTTTCAGATTCCAGTCCTCCTGCTTTCTAGCTGAATGACTTCGGGTGTGATTTCTGGGCTCTGGATTCCCAGACATTTGTAAGGCGCCTGAGCCTCCATTTCCCCATCTGTAAAATGGGGGCGATGAATTTACCATCTAGAAATGGTGTAAAATAATCCTTAGAAAATACTTGGCACAGTGCTTGGCAGATGGTAAACACTCATGGTAGCTGTTAAAATGATTATAATGGTTATTCCTTAAGAATCTATGGCCCTGACTGATAATGGGAAATGAAATTGAAACCCATTTTTATGTCACTGAGGATTAATCTAAAACCTTTCGAAATCAGTTCCTGGTTACCAAAAGATAACAAGGTAACTGTGAATTCATTCATTTGTCCATTCAACCAACAGCTTCTGGTGTCCAAGGGCCTTTGCAGGCTGTTTGTGAGGGAGGAGGAGGCTGGGCACAGAGTTCTGGGTAAGGGAGATTTTTGCACCTGGCAAGTAGGCACTGCGCAGGCCACGTTAATATAATGGTCTTTGTCTTACAAGAATTCAGAAATTAAACTGGCCTGAATCCTTAGTTGTTGCTGAAAGTGCTGGTTCTGGTCCAGGCTCTGCAAACTGGTTTCCTGCAGAACAGTCGTCTTGGCTGGCTATGGAGCAGGTTTATGTCAAGATGAATGGCTGGAAAGTCTGTGGTCATTCGCTCCTTCTGCCTGCAGAAGAAGGCACTCACATTCTTTGCACATGTGTTCTTGGCCATTGTAGGTCAGGCCCCTGGGCTGGAAGTGTAAATATGCCCTTTCCTTAGAATTCATTTCCATGAGAAGCATAGGTATACACTGCTTTCTTATCTAGGCTTGCGGTGAATACAACGTAAAGCGTGTTGATTTTTTCCAGACGGCTATGTTGTTATGTCACCTTAGAAAGGGTGTTTCACAGAAATTTCTCTGAGGGAAGATAAGGAAATGTGAAACGACCTGAAGTAAAAAGAGAGAATAAGTAATAATTCTCCGATTCTGGATCCAGTCTGGTCGAGTTCACGGGCCTCCTGTGGGGAAGGCAGAGAGGGCTTCCTGAGGTGCGTCCTTGAGTTTAGAGCGTGATGCTGGTCGGGGTGGGGGTGGGGTGGGGTGGGGTGGGGTGGGGAGGAGAACAGACAGCTACGCACAAGTAAGTGTTCAAACATGACCTTTTCCCCAGTCCAAGGCAAAGAAGAAAATAAGCACAAGATAGAGAGTTCAATATCCTTACTTGGCAAAATAAAAAGTTGGCAATCTACGCTTGTTCCCGAAACTATTTTTGAAATTTTATGGCAGTGCGAACTCACGATCTGGGAACCGGCGGGAGTGGGTGCTCTGGCCCCTGCTCATCTGCGCAGGGTCGCCTCCCTGTCTTCCTGCCGGGCTCCCGCTTCTGCTGACTGGGGGTCCGCAGCCTGTGGCTTATCCTCCTCATTAAAAAGGAGGTTAGCGAGTGTTAAAGGCGTCACAGCAATTAAAACTTTTTTCCTGATTTAAGGAGGGAAAACAAGCATTTGAAAAGATGAGCAGTCATCTGCCCATAGTACTCTGGGTTAGGAATCCACAGTCAGCCCTGGCTGAGTAACTCAGTTGGTTAGAGCACCGTCCTGATATGCCAAGGTTGCGAGTTCGATTCCTGGTCAGGACACATACAAGAGTCAACCAATGAATGCATAAATAAGTGGAAAAACAAATTGATGTTTCTCTCTCTCTCTTGCTAAAAATAAATTAAAAAAAAAAAGTACGCAGCCACACACTGATCTCCTGGCAGAAATCTGGCAGACCCAGCCCCCACCAAGGCAGAGGGTGAGCGCTTAGCCCCCACAGAAAATGCTATCGTGTGCCGACTGCTTCCCTGGAGTGGATACATTTCTGTGTCCACAATTTATGTTACTCTCACTCGGGTGTGTGCATGTGAACTCTTAAATGGATATGTTAGCGTTAACCAGGGACTGAGTCTTTCGGGTCCCCCCTCATAAACTGTGCTCAGAGCTCGGAGCTCGGTGACCGGTGGGAGCGAGGCAGCACAGGTGGGAGCTCTCCGGTCCACAGCGGAGAAGCAGGCTGGGAGGCAGAACTGGAGCTCAGAGCGGCGGCCCCTCCCGGGGACACTGCAGAGGAAGAGCGGTTTCGAAGTTGATGCCCCTTGACAGGGGAGGGCGTCCAAACCGGCCTCGCTAACATGGGAGAGGCGTTGCGTCGCCCCCAGCCCAGGCAAACAGCCCGTGAACAGTTGCGCTTTTGCCTGATGCTCAGACCCTCACAGAGGGTGTGTTCATCAGGTGAGCACCTCTGACAGCAAGCAGGTGGCGCCTCCCCTTCGGCATCACTTTATTCTTGTTAGACGCCGAGGACGCTTTACTGCCGGTGACTTTTTCCCTGGAGTAGCAGAGCCTATCATTGCCTCACTCGTAATACATGATTTTCCAGGTGAACCAAAAGAGGCAGGAAATCGGTTGTAGCTGCGACTGGAAGGCCAAAATTACTCACCAGTTAGAGTTGAACAGGCCTTCCCTGTGGTTAGCTTGATCTGGTGAAGGGGTGCCTCTCCTGAATCAATCTTGGGTGAAATGGTGGTGAAGCAGGCAGTGCTCAGTTCTGATTGAGGACTGTGTGGTTTCTAGAGAGTTCCATCAGGGTCCCTTTACGGTAAACACAGGGATGGCCTGCTCTTTTACAGACTGGTGTGTGGCTGTGTGATAGGTAGGTAGGTATGTCCTTGATAAATGCTTCTAAATAGTGACAGCCTATTATTATTATGATGATGATGGCATTTTCCTTTATCCCTCACGTGAATGTACATGGAACATTATACTTAGCTCCAAGAATCTATTGTTATAGGTATGTATATTTATGTAATAAAAGTATGTGAATATATATGTCTGTGTGTATACGCACGTATGTACAAATAATGTCATTTGATTCTGGGACAGTTTATAGGACTCATTGTTTTCTTAAGATGTGGAATTATCTAAGTTACCACCATTGTCATTAGTTCCACTTTTTGTCACTTGGCCTGCCGCTCTTTTTTTAGTTCTCCTGTGTGTGCGCGTAACTCAGCGGAAGGTGTAAACAAGCTGCTGTTTATTTTATTAAACATCTTGAGCAGAGACGTTTGGTCTGATTGCCGGAAATTGTTAGCTTATCATGGAACTGTCCCGATAATTCATATTATTCAATTTGCATCACTTATGATAATAATTATTACTACATAAAAGAGCACGGTGCTTTTATTTATATAGTTCTTTCATTAATAATTTAATTGACTATTACATTCAAGTGCTTCTGCATAACATGTATCAAAGTACTTAGAGATTGGCCCTGGGCACCTTGGAAAGCCTGAATTTAGCTGTAAATTGTAAGGCTGGGGTTGGGGATCCAAGTGGCCTTGACATTCATTTGGTTGGCTGTACATGTCCCCTCATATTTATTTCCAAGCATTTTATTGATTCATCAGCAGTAACTGTGATCTGGTCATTTTAACAACCTAAGAAGCTCCATCACGCTGTAGTTATTTTGGTCACTAAAATGACTACAGTGATACTGATTTATAAGTTAAAAAGCTAATGATGGCTGAAACAATGAATCTGACCCACTGCATCACTGGCTTCATGTAACCACGGGCTGCGTCTATGGGGCCTGTTCTGTAGAAATGGGGAGATTTCATTGGTCGCAGCTTGGCAGAAGTTCCTATAGTGCGTTATAGCTGGGTAAGACGCGTGTTTTGATACATTTTGCTACAGGGGAACTTTGTGGCTTTTTGTAGAGTAGGAGAGTACCACAAAATGTTCTAATTCATGTTGATACATGAAACAAAATGATGAAGTGATATATGCCTCTGGAGGCATGAGAAATGGGGTTGGGTCTGACTCTGGGTGCTAACCCACAGTGAAGTTCAAGCGGCTGCATTTTAAAACTCTGGATCCGACAGGGAAAAGAAAGCCGGCAAAGGATTCCTGTTTGACCAGATCAGCCTGCGTCTGGGAGGATGAGCACGTGTTGACCAAGCGTGTCTTGGAGGAAGTCTTCCACGCCCGTAACTGGAGGGTGTTAGACTGAATGCCTCTCCTCGGCCAGTGGGCGGCGTGTGTGGAGCAGGTGTTCATGTCCGGCCCTGGCACCTGAAAACGTGTTCTCTGCGGCTCAGGAACAGAACTGGGGTTGTGCAGCTGTTTGAGAGCCCAGTTTTAAAACTTATCTTTTGGAAAGGAGTTTGGTTTCTTGTTATTAAAAATTGTGACTACATCTGTAATAAGCAATGGAGTTCCTAGTACAGTGCACTCTGTGGGCACACTGGGTATTTCAGTACAGTTAAACCCTTGACAATAAGTTACCAATTTAGGAGAAGGAAGGCACCTTCCGGTGGCTACGTGGTACATGTGACATTGGTCCACAAAGTATCCGGCCATGCAATATGAAAAATAAAGACATTTATTGAAGAAGATACAAGGTACAAGAAACATTGTATGTAGGACAATGATGCCTCAGTCCCCTTCCAAGTAGGCACTGTGGGACCTCACACAGTTTTCCCAGTCGCCATCAGCTGCCCCATCGTATTTTCCTGAATCTCATTGACGGTCTGAAATTTCTTCCCTTGTAAAGGTGATTTCAGTTTTGGAAAAAGCCAGAAGTTGCAGGGTGCCAAATCTGGGCTGTAGGGGGCTGAGTCACCTGGGTGATTTGATGTTTCACCAAAAAACTCAGCATGACGTGATGCATGAGCAGGTGCATTGTCGTGATGAAGCTGGCAATCTCCAGTTGTCCATAGCAGCAGCCTTGTGAATCATCCCAATAGTTTCCGTGGAGGAATGTTCAAGCCTAATGCAAAATGTGATGCAGATTCATTGCTCTATTTGCTTGTTTTGAATGTGATAGCCACACAGTACACATGCTCACTCGACAGCCTCAACCTCCCCCACTGACTAGCACAGTGAAGTTGTCATTGTTCATACATGTGCATTCCAGTCCACTCTCCTTGGCTGCCAGGTTACATCAATGTCACCTAAACCATTCTCATTATATTAACAATGGCTGGACTTTACCTGGACAGACCTCGTATGTGTCACTCTGGATAGACTAGTTTGGGGTAACAGCACCCAAAACTCATAAAACATTGAAGTTTTATTTCTTGCTCACTCCATGTATCCGTTGAGGCTGGCTGGGGACTCTCATCCCTGTTCTCATTCCCAGATGGAGGCGGAGTCCCCATCACTGTGGCTGAGAGAAAGGAGAAAATGGCGGAGCACATGTTGGCTCTCCAAGCTGTCCAGTTGCAACACTTGCTACTTCCAGTCACATTTTATTGGCCAAAGCTAGTCACGTGGCCACCCCTAACTTCCAGTAGGTGAGAAAATGTAATACAGCTGTATACTTAAAGGGTAAAGAGCTGCTATACCTATAAATAGCTCTATGACGCCCACAGTATATACCTTCAATACTAGAGCTAGAACTCAACAGACATAGCTCAACTGAAGCAAGTGGGTAGAATTTATGAGAGAATTCTTTATAACCTTCAGAAAATGGACCAGTCATATGAAGTGGGGTTGTCTTATCTCTTCAGTACTGTCCTGTCAAGGAGGGGGGCTCTACCCCAGCTCCCCACATTCTCCATCTTACACACAACCAGAAGCCACTCAAACAGTCGGGGTGCTTGTCATGCAGGTGCAAGAGCGTGTGGGGTCCCCCAGCCATCCTTCCTGGCCAACCCAGTGCCCCTCCAAGCTCCTTCTACCCAGACATTCCGGAACAGCCACAAGTCCTTGGTTCCCCTCTTGGGAGGTCACTATGGAGTGTCCCAGTGTTGGAAGTCATCCTTTAGAAGGCTTCTTCTGCAAGAACAAAGCCCGGCTGGTTGGTCTGTGTGTATAGCTAACTGTAGGGAAGTTGTTCCTCCCTCGCCAGGCTCGGGGACGCTCCTGTTGTCCTTGCCTCCATTCTCCCTGGTCTTCTGTTAGTCTCTGCTCGGGGACCCTGCTGAACGGCTCCCTGCCTGGAACGGGAACCCTTGGGTCTGGGCTTGGGTTGTTGGTGTAACGAGTTCCATCAGGGCCTTAATTATGTTCTTTAACGCCCCCAAAGGAATTGATATCCACACAGGAGAGCCTCACTTAGCCAGCAAATTCAGCTCTCTGGAATATAGCCAAGAGTTAGCAAGACACAAAACATATCTCAGAGGACAAAACAGCTTTCACCACATCCATGCACTAAACTTGAAGTATGTGGATCCTGATGGGTTTTGTGTTCTTAAATGTGACGCACTCCTGATTAACTTGGTTTTCTGATTCTCTGTAGTGTTATAGATGACAAAACTGAGGCACAAAGAAGTTAAATGATTTGCCTAAAGCCTCAAAGCTCTGAGTGGTAGAGCAGGTTCTTGCGATTCCAGACTTAGTTGGATGTTTATGATGGTGGCAGAGAGATAAGGAAAAAGGTTGAATTGTATTTAACTCTTAAGAAAAAGAAAGTAGTAGAGAAATATGTAATAATTGTAAGATGATTCCCTTCAAAGTGGACACTTTATTTTTTAATTGTAATGTGTGATGAATATTAGCTGGCTGAGAAAATCTAGTAAGTGGAACTGTGTTTCCTGATTCTATGAAATGCACATGAAGTTTCTGGAGTTCTCTTCACAGAACATCTAGTTTAGCTGGTATATACATAGACCTTATGAAATAGGTCCTTGAACAATCAAGATAAAACCTTGACTCAGTCTGTGTCACGATGATGGGCCTGGCTCCAGTATGCTCAGGTGGGCGGCGGATGGCCTCGGGAACACCTCGGAGCAGGGGCCGGTCCCGTCTACGTGACTGAGGACAGCTGCCTCATCAGGGAAGTTCCCGCACTGATGCTAGTGGCCACCAGCTCCTGGGCCCTCCCTAAGGCCCTCTGTTTGTGTGGAGCCTTACAGTTTTCAAAGCCCAGGCAGGCACACAGCGTACTCTGCTTACCACCACCCCTTGTGTGGGGTGTTAGGCAAAGCAGTCAGTCATCCGTGCCACTTCCATCATTTAAGCAAGGCTTAAAGGAAGGCACCCAAGGCCACAGGGCCGGGGAGAGGCAGGCTCTGAGTGCCTTGCCCAGACCGGGAACTGGTTCCCCTCGGGTGCTCCGTGAACACCTGCTCTGAGCATGCCTGGAAAGGGCCCCCAGAGGGTAATGGAAGGGGAGCCTGCCCCTACTCCCACCAGCTTTCTTTCCCAGTTTGGAAAGTCCAGTCCTGCAGAGGAGAAAGGAATGGAAGGGCCAAGTCACAAGATGACCCACTTTGCTAAAGATTTTATTTATTTACTTTTAGAGAGGGGAAGGGAGGGAGAAGGAGAGAGGGAGAAACATCCATGTGTGGTTGCCTCTCATGTGGTCCCCACTGGGGACTTGGCCCGCAACCCAGGCATGTGCCCTGACTGGGAATCAAATCTGCAATACTTTGGTTCGCAGCCTGCACTCAATCCACTGAGCTACACCAGCCAGGGCCAGAAGCAACATTTAAGGTGATGTGAACTGGAGGAAGAACACCTTGGAGCCTTAGGCAGTTTAGAAGCAGCCTTGCAATCCCAGAGCCCTACAGCCCTGCTTCCTGGGCCAAGGACAAGGCTGAGACTTCCCCCTCTGGCCAGTGAGACACATGCCTCAGGATTGCTGGTCGCTAGGGAGGTGCTCATGGGAACCCCAGAAGTGGAGGGTGACCTAGCCTAGGTGTGCCCTGCATGAGGAAAGAGAAAGAAGGCTGGCTGCTGGGTGTCAGACTCTCCTCCTGGTGCTGGGGGTCAGGGCCTCCTGGGGTGGTCACAGGCTCAAGATCTGGTCCCTGCTCATCTCTATAAATAGCTCAGGGTTAGATGTTTAGCCAATTAGGGGACTTCTGGGTCTCTGTTTTTCTCATCTGTAAATTAAACAGTTGTCACCTTCACTCATGATTTAAAGAGACTCATATCTACACAACAAAAAGATACCATTTGTCACTTGTCTGACTAGCAAATATTATGGAATTTTAAAACATCCATTTCTCGAGAGGGGTTGGGAGACAAACACCCTCTCTGTTTTCATGGCAGGGTACATCGGCGGGCATGTGTGTGTGTGGGGGCATTGGCAGTATCTGTGAAAAGTTGTATGCACCGACCCAACAAGTTCACCCTTAGAAATGTATCCTCTGGGTCTACTCATCGAAGCACCAGAAACTCAGGTGGCTTGGTATTGTTTACAATGGCGCAGGAGGACAAAACAAGCATTCTGGATTCAGGACTTGGGTTATGGCCTTCTGTCTTAGTCCCTTGGGACAGCTGTAGCAAAATACCGCACACTGGGTGCCTTTTAAGCAACAGAAATGTATTTGCCACAGCTCTGGAGGCTGGAAGTCCAAGCTCAAGGGGCCAGTGTGGCCCAGGGAGTGTCCTTTTTCAGGTTGCAGACTTCTTGTGGTGTCCTCACATGGAGAAAGGGGCCGGGGAGCTCTGTGGGGTCTCTTTTATAAGGGGCACTAGCCCCATCCATGGAGGCTCTGCCCCCATGACCTAGTTACCTCCCAAAGGCCCCACCTCCTACACCATCACACTGCGGGTAGGATGTCAATGTGAATTTCGTGGGGACACAAACATACAGAACACGCTCCTTCTTAAGTGAAACAAGCAGGTGGCAGGAAAGTGAGGTTCTGTTTGTATAAAAAAATCAAGTCATATATATGTGTCTATAGGTACATGCATGTATGTGCTCTGTTTTATAATTATTTTGGCAGGATACACAAGAAAAAAGCAGGGAGGAGAGAGAGCTCCAGGTGGGAGGGAAGGCAACTTTCTGTACATCCCATTTTGCCTTACAAAAAACAACAAATGTGCATCTCTCAATGTTGTACTTTTTAATGTTTTCATGGGCCTGATATGTTTAGGCAATGGGACTATTGACCATTTATATTTAAATTTTTTTCCGTCTTTAAAAATTACCTAGTAAATAATTGCATTTTTGAATGAAAAGGTTGGACCTCACCCTCTTTGAGAGCCCCTTCCAGTTTAGAAATTTGCTGATGGCATGGGATTGGTAAGACCGGGCCCAGCCGTTTCTTCTTGTAGCATGTAATGAAGCCCCATTCTCTGCCAGTAAGGTGCGTAGGGTCAGAGCCGTGATGGCGGATGACGAGAAACACACCTGAACGGGTGAACCGTCCGAATCACAGCATTCTCTGCTGGAGGCTGGCTTGTCTTACTGGGCCGGAACTCGTTTTTCTCCCCCAGGAGAGAGTTGAATCTGCACCCGGGATGGGGAGAGCCGCTGAGACAAGGGGCCGGTCAGTGTTGTGCAACCGTCTGCGCTTGCGCCCGGGGCAGGTCCCAGCCTGGTCTGGGTGCCGCTGAATTCCCGATTGTTATCACCACCAGTACAGGAACGCACACACATCTGGTGCCAGGGGCTGTGATAATCTCTTTCCGCGCAAGCATTGCAGTTCCTGTTTTTCTCCCCGTTCTATAGACGAAGGTGCAGATGGGCCCCTTGCTTCCACCTTAGCTTTTCAGTAGTGAACGCGCTGTGCCCCTGCTATGCTGTACGCCTCCCGGAACCGAGTGCCGACTGGAGCAGTCACTGAGCGGAGGCAACCCCCAAGAAGGGGAAATGCAGGGTGGTCAAGTTCTCGCTCAGCTGCCGAGCTCCCTGGAATTCTCTGTCTCACGGTGAAGGGTTTGCTTCAGTTACGGAGGCCGAGTGCCTTGCCAGCCCTCTGATTAGCCTGCCCATCCCGGCATCACTGTGCTCCCCACACCTTATGGGAATCGGGCTGTGCGGGCCTGGTGGGCAAAGCCTCAATTAATGGTGCTGATCATGGGCCTAGAACTGGCCCTTAATTAGGACTCCAGGAATGCCTCCAACATAGGTAGGGTCAGTGCTCGTGGGCAAAACAGCTGTTGGAGCAAGTGACACAAAGAAACATCCCCCACGCTTGCTGTCAGTTGGAAGAGAGATGAAAAAGAGGAGGTGTTTTCTTTTTTCTTTTTCAAGTCAGGCAAAGTCATATTTGGTAGCAAAGTAGCTGCCCTGGTGGGGGTGGGGGTGGGAGGGCAGGGGCTGAATGATTGGTTACTTCCATCTGAGTTTGCTTTAAGCAGAGTAACTTATAGGCCTCAGTGCCCTGAGCTGTGATTTAGGAAGGGGCAGACACAAAAGGAAAAGAGGTGACAAGGAGGGAAAATAAGTGATGGGCCAGCGGCCCTGGGAGGCCGGAGCGCCTGGGAGGCTCCAGGAGAGGTGGGCCCTGCGTGAGCTTGCCGACTGCTCCCCGCCCACACACTCAGCCCCGTTCACTCTGGGACGCATTCCGAGGCAGCTGGTAGAAACTCTTTTGTGTGTGTGTGTGTGCATAATTGATAAAAATGAATAAGGCTAATGAGATGGGGACTACCCCAATATCCTACTCGAATAATGAGCCTTGTGAAAGGAACACTTCATGAAAACCTAAAAACCAGAGTAAGCATTTCAAGTTAATTTTATCATACAACCCAGAATGATACCCTAAGCCTAGGGCGTCTAGACAGCTCCCAAGTTAAGATTTAAATGAAAATTCCCAGAATGCCTTCACCTCAGTCTGGGGCGCCGATCAGCCTTCACCTACTAGAGGGAATGGACGTGACCTCCCAACACCTCGTGTGACACCCTCTCCCCCTCCCTACTTTGACCTCTCTTTAGATCCCACCGCCTTCCCATGTCTGCCAGACGCTCCCCACCAGACGTCCGACCTCATCACGCCAGCCCCAGGGGGTCTGCCTTCCCCTGGCACCCACTGCAGATGCCACAGTGTGTGTTTCCAATCATTTTCTGTGAATCACAGTGAAAGGGCTGTGTTTTGTCAAGGACTTGCCTCTTATTGTATCTCTTTTTTTTTAATTTTTAAGATTTTATTTATTTATTTATTTTTAGAGAGAGGGAAAGGGAGGGAGAAAGAGAGGGAGAGAAACATTGGTGTGTGGGAGAAACATCAGTCAGTTGCTTCCTGCACACATCCCAACTGGGGACCGAGCCCACAACCCAGGCATGCCCCCTGCCCAGGAATCGAACCGGCGACCTTTCATTTTGCGGGACAGACGGTGCCCAGCCAATTGAGCCACACCGGTCAGGGCTATTGTTATTTTTAGTTAGGAAGGCGTTAAGGCTAATAATACCACTCCCAGCATTAGTTTTTAATACACTTTCTTCATTCATTCATCAATATAGTCATTATTCACTCAAAATGCCTTCCTTAGGTTTGTGTTGGGTACTTTAGATTCAGGGGCGCGGTGACCGGTCAAGGAAAGCTGTTCAGAAGGGGTGCTGGAGTCAGCCGGGTAAGAGGGTCTGGAAGCGCCAAGGAGAGGAGGGTGACGTCAGCCAGGCTGGGGTAGCGGTTTGGTGTAGGAGGGGCGGAGTGCCAGGCCGGGGGGGAGGGGGGTGCGGGCGGGGGGGGGGGGGGCGGTTGGGACTGCAGGCCTCTTTGCCGATTGCTCAGTACCAGCTGAGGCAGGAGCTCAGAGAGTGCCTGTGGTCCACGGGGAACTCCGCTTCCTGCCTTCCCTCCGACCCATCCCATCCGTTAGAGCAGCAAAGGGCAATGTCTTCTATGAGCCGATCTGACCTGGGAGAGACGCCTGGACGCAGCCTCACAAGGCCGCTCCTCCCGGGCAGAGCGCGGAGTGACCAGAAGCCCGTTCACCATCCGCTCCGACACTCCAGCGTTTCCCGGCGAAGTGCCTGTGTTTGCATCTCATTGACATTTGCTGTACATGAAGCAACTAGGTGTTGGGTGCTATGTCGGTGCTTCCTTCGAGTTTTCTGAGGACGGAGAGAGGCACCTGTCAACTGCTGGGTCCACACAGACTCCAAACAACACCCATCCCCCCGAACAGGAGTGTGCCCGTTTGATCGACGCACTTAGTGTTTAGCTCTGACCTTTCGAACGTGTCGTTGGGGGCAGCAGCCTGTTAGACCCAGCCTGCAGGGCTCCGCTGGCACGCTCAGGAAAAGGGCTGACTACGATGGCCCTGTCTTTTCGAACACAGAGCAAGAAAAAGGAGCCCCTCTCCCTCCCCACATTGCCCCATTGAGAAGTAGCTTGGCTTTCCAGAGAAAGGAAAGAAGGAAAGTGGATAACGGATCCCAGATAAGTGTGCCCTGGGATCCCAGGAGAATTCCAGCCGAGACTGGGCTGCCCGGGGTCACCTCCGCCTTCCGTAGCAGCAGGCAGAGTTCACGTCTTCCCCTCCTGCTGTTGGGCTGACTGTCCTGAGCCGGATGTCACCCCACACAGGTGTGTGCCTCACTTGCTCATCATGCAGTTCCCTGAGCATCGTTTGTCTGGCCTTGGTCACAGGTCATGGAACGCAGCCCTGGGTGGGAACTGTGACACTGTGGATGCCGTTACCTTCCCAGCAAAGGGTCCGGGTTCCATGATGCACAGGATGGACCCGTGCAGCCCTCTCGTATGGGGACCTTCCGCTGCGCCTTGCGAAGGTGCCCGAGTGCGAAGTGACTTCCATTAGCAAAAGCCTCTCCAACCGCTGCTTCCTGGGCAGGGCTGTGTGGCGTGCAGAGTGTGCGTGGCAGTGTAAGGAGGAGCTGGACGAGGCGGCCAGTGCCCCAGGCTCAGCACAGCCCCAGGCTCGGCACCGCCCCAGCCACTGCAGGTTCTAGATCGGGCGGGCCGTTTAACCTTGTAGGACCTCATTTTCCATACCTGCAAATTAACAGCTACAGACCAGATAATCCTCAGATTTCTCCCAAAATGAATATGCTGTCATTGGACACAAAAGGCTAATGGTTTGTGTACAGATTTCAATTCACCCTGAGCTCCCTGTTGATTGTCAAGAAACAGCACGCCCTTTTTGGAGTTCTGTTTCTCGGGTTTCCCGAGCCTTGACTGATCTAAAGTAGCAGCTGTGTCATTGTCACTGTAAGTGACCATGAGTTTTTTAAAATGGCCTTCCTGCTTTTTGAGAGGACAAATCGTGCACAGCTCTTTGCTGAACCCTCTGTACAGAGAGTTTGTGATTCGGAGACCACAATGTTGAGATTCCCTCCAAGTCAGGGCACACTCGCTTAGCCTTCTTCCAAGAGGAGACGGGCAGTCTGCGAGGTAGAGAATGATTTTTTCTGGCCTGTTCAGAAGGCTTGCAAATGAAATTTGTTCCCTTTTGTCCTTTTCCACTCGGCAAATAGCCTTCGACTCTTGGCTATGAGTGGGCTGGCATGAGCGCGGCTAATCTCTGGTTAAGGGCTTTATCTCCTCCAGGGAGTGATCAGCCAAAACTTTCTGCTGCACTTGTGGGCTGGGGCCTGGAGGGGGTCTTGGTGGCTCCGATCCTGAGGCTCAGATGGGGCTGGCCAAGAGGGCTCCACACTCAAGACAAAAGTAGCTGGCAGACTGCGGGGGCCAAGTGAATAACTTTCTGATAATTATTCATTTTCAGGCATGCCAAGGCTGCACTTGAAACTCAGATTATTCACGAGCATAATAGCCAAGCTCTCAGTTACGTGGTATTTCCCTGCTGAGTACGGAAGGGATAGGGCAATTTTCTGAGAAGTGCATGGGGAAACCCTCTGTAAAAGGGCACCAAAGAGGCAGTTGGTGTGCATGGTTGACCTGCCTACTGAGATTTTGGGGGAGAGAAATGTGCTCATCCCAGGAGGAAAGGAAGTTTCTTCCTTTGGAGAGAGCCCAAGTGGCTGTCTCCAGAAACGTACCCTCTGTGTTTCTGATACAGGAACAAATGCAGCTGAGCCTGCAAGGCCCAGAGAGCCAGCCCTCTTCCAAGGCAGAGGGGAAAGATGCAGGTGGTAAGAGACACAGAAAATGACGGACATTTATTTGGGTGGCAGAAGCAGGAGGAGCCACGGTCATCTGTGATCCGATGCCATCCCCCTTCCTCCAAATCTCCTAGTCAGTGCTACATCAAGAGTGATGCTCGTGCAGACAAGACAGATGTCCTGAATGACCATCCCCCCCTCCTAGGACTTCACTGCATCCACTTATTTCTCCAAATCTCTCTTGCCCAGGCTTCTCTCTGTTTGCCTCTTCTAAAAGCTGTTTGGAGGAGTAGCAAAGGCCACCGAAGGGGTTCAGAAAACTTCGATCCAGGTCTAGACTGTGCAACACGTGTCTCCCCCTTTGAGTGTTCCCTCCAGGCCTTCATTCGTTCATTTGTCTGTGCCACCTTTTATTCGACATGCATTTATTGAGCACTTACTGTACTCGGGGCATGGTAGGCTCTGAAGATCTGGTGGTGAGCAGCACAGAGGAGCTCCGGCTCTCACGGAGCTCACATGGGCTGGCTCATTTTTATGGCACATACTCTTCTACCTAGGAGGCATCACTGTATATTTGCTGGCTGGATGAATGGTTCATTCCTTCTCTGGGTGACCTACCCAGAGTTAAATATCCAGACTCTTGAGCTGGGGAGTGTCCCAATTGGGGGGGAAAAAAAAGGTAGCCATAACAGAAACTTCTATTACTAGAGATTCTAGCCCCCCGTTTCAAAAGTGCCGAGAACTTCACTCACCTTAGTTTGCCCTTAGTTTGGGGTCAAACAGGTGTGATGGACAGTCAGAATCTTTCACCTTATGCGTTGGTCACTCATTCAGATATTCACTGAAGACCTGTGACGTGTCAAGCACTCTGCTTATGTTCCTATGGAGGCATCCACTGCATCACCCTCAGAGTCTTTCCTCCACACCTCCGCAAGGGCGCGAGATGATTGCAGACAGGACAGAGACGTAGAACCTAGGACAGAGTCTCCATGGAAAGCGTTGCTTCTCGTAGGGTTTCTGCCGATGGGCTGATTGATTTCCGTGGTTTTCCACAAAGCCAGGAAGAGTACGATCTTCGGCTTCCTTCTCCCCTTCCCCCACATGGGTACTATTACTTTGTTGTTTCCTACTTTTCAGATGAGAAAACCGAGGCTTCTTGTGGTTAATAACTTGCCCAAGACCATCCAGTTAAGAGTGGTGGAGGCAGGATTTGAACCCAGGCCTCTGCCTCCTGATTCTACACTTGCCACACTGGATTTTTGTCAGTGAACAGGCTCAGGTCTCAGAGGCCAAATTAAGCCTCAACAGTCTGGGCCTCGGCTGAACCCGCACTGCCCGCCGACCTGCTGGTTCTCCTTGACCGATTCGTGGGGTCTCTGCCGCACGTACCTGTTCAGGCACTTCGGGAAGGTTCCCAGAAACCACAGATCAGCTGATAATGTTCTGAGTAAAGCCGCTTTGAAGGAGACAGGAGAAACATCGTGTTTGCAGAAGAGCTGTTGCTGTGTTGGTTATTAACTAGGAGCCCCAAAGGGCAACTGGAACTGAACTGTGTGACTTTGAGGTGGCACTTGCAATTGCAGGAGACGCCTGGCCTTCGGGGTCAGTGGGACTTATTAATAATGGCGATACAGTGTTAGTTCCCACTGTCTTTCTTTTTCTTTCAATTTTACTTTGTACTGGTTTCAGGTGTGTGGGTTCCCATGTTCTGAGCGCCTGCTGTGGACGAGGCCGCTCACGCTGGGTCTTCGTGCAGTATTCCCGTCTTCCCCAAAGCCCTGGAAGGCGGTTCGTGCAGGAAAGAACCAAAGCCTCAAAAGTTTCAGTGACTTGCCCAGGGCCACACGCTCCAGCTCTGATCGCCTACTTAGGCTGTGCTTTTTCCACTACACCATCCATTTGTGAACATATTTTCTGACACCTGGTATGTGCCAGCCTTTGTTCCCAGGACTGGAGGTGCCATGGGGATACAGTAGTAAGGTCTCTGTTTTCTGGAGTTCACACTAGACAATGGGGGCCTGTCAGGGTCCGGGACCCCCACTCAAACTAGGCAAGTGGGAGAACAGGGTCCAGAACGTGATAGTAAGAAGGTCTTGTATCTGCAGGGTCCAAAGCCTCTTTGCCGTTAGGATTTCATGAGGCATGTAACTTTCGAGATGGGGGTCCTGTAATGAGGTTTAAGTATTTATCAGTGTTTGTTAAAGGGGAAGATCTGGAATGGGTATTTGGAGGTTAGGGGGTTTGTGGTTTTGCCTCCTTGCTTTCCTTCGCCACCCACCCAGCACCCATCTCCCACCCAGCCCTATGTCAGGTAAGGAAGCTGGCGGCTGCTGGTCTCACCAGCACCGCTTCCTGTTACTCTGGGGACTGTGTGGACGGAGCTGGTGTGGGACTGTCCCGATCCTTGCGGCAACTCTAGCGCCTCGGCCCCACCCCCTCACTGCTGGTGGCAGCTGCCTTCTTTCTCCTTGTATTGTCACAACCCAAACCATCTCTGCAGATTTCCAAACCTTCAGTTCTTCAGGTGAGAACCTCAAAAAGGCGCCTTTCTTTATCCGTGCATCAAAACCCTTTTGCTTTCTTCCCTGGACTCACTCTAGTCTAAAAACACTGATGTCGAGAGTGAGATTTTATCAGTTGGTCCTTTTCCCACGGTTTCCTAATTTCAGGCCCTGTCTCTGGCCTCCTGTATTTCAGCAAATGCCGACTGAGCCCCCCTCCCTGGAGGGTCTGGTCAGGGAGGTCAAGGTCTTCATCTGAGAGAAGATCAGAGATGATTCCTTCAAGCCCTGAATGTTTCTGATGAGAAAACGGGGACACGGGAAGGAATCTTGCCCACACTGACCCTCCTGAGTCACAGTCCTGCATCTGTCCATCACACCAGCCATGTCTTGGGTACGGACTGTCTTTAGTGCGAAGGTGTTTGAAAAGCTGGAGTTTCGAGCCATTATTAGAGGGATAATAATGGGATTAAATGCAGAGTATTCTCTAGAACAGACAAGAAGCACAGTCCTTGCCCCCACTCCAGGCTATGATACGGGGCAAGGACGAAGTTGCAGATAGTTAAATAGCACTTTTTTTCCTTTTCTGATCACAAGTTATTATTTAGTCTTAAAAATTAAAAACATTAAAATCCTAACCAGTTTGGAACTACTGATCATGGAAAGTTTAAAGTCCCCAATGATCCACCCATCAAAGATTTTCTGTATGCGTATTAACCTATCTAACACTATTTTGCAAAAAATAGACTGATATGTAGTTCTACAACGTGCTTTCCTCTCTGAGCACCTTTTTCCTCCAGTGCCTCCTTCTACCTTTCTCTTTTAAAAGCTGCCAGTTTCCATTACATGAATGAACCAGGGTTTAGCTAACTGATCCCTTCCTGATGGACGTGGTGTTCCTTCCAGTTTTTTACCCCTGTAGCTGATACTGAAGTGATTCTTGTGCACATGTATGTTTGCACAGTTGTGTGTTCCTGGACAGCGAATGCCTGTCCAGAGAACTGCTGGGTCAGAGCCAGGGTGCATTTTAAATCTGATGGAAAGTGTTCATTATCCCTCTAAAAATGATAGGACCTAATAATGTTCTCCTCAACCATATGTGTTCCTATTTCTTTACATCCTCACCCAAATGGGTTTTTACTGATCTTTTAAATCTTGGGGCTAAGTGTTTTTAAAGAGACGGTATAATTCTTTGGTACAATTTAAGGTCATTTTTAAATGTTATTCTCTTCCGTCATGGTACAGAGTGTATTTATTTATTTATTTAAAAGATTTTAGCCCTGGCTGGTGTGGCCCAGTGGGTGGAGTGCTGGCCTGTGATCCAAAGGGTCGCTGGTTCGATTCCCACTCTAAGGCACATGCTTGGGTTGTGGGTCAGGTCCCCAGTAGGGGGCACACTACAGGCAGCCACACATTGATGTTCTTGCTCTCTCTCCCTCCCTTCCCCTCTCTAAAATAAATACAATCTCTAAAAAAAAAAGATTTTATTTTCAGAGAGAAATGAAAGGAGGGAGAAAGAGAGGGAGAGAAACATCAATATGCAAGAGAAGCATTGATTGATTGCCTCTCACACACGCTCCAACCAGGGACTGGGCGCGTAACCCAAGCATGTGCTCTGAATGGGAATCAAACAGCTGACCCTTAGCCTTGCAGGACGATGGCCAACTCACTGAGCCACACTGGTCAGGGCGGGGTACAAGGAGTTTAAATGTATGGTGGTTACATTTTAGGTAGGCATTTCAAAGAAGGTTTTCATTTCAGATTTTTGGAAACCTGAAACTAAAGCCCAGTCCCTTCCCAACACTTTTTCCAGTGTCCCCTGTTGGAGCTGACTTGTTTACTGGACCCTGGCCCACAGGCTGTTGAATGTGGACACATCGGCCTTCTCCGAGCAGCAGAAGGAGGAAGAGCCAATTTCCGAGGCCCCACATTTTAATGGGCACCAGGAAACTTCTTGAAGCTGGCTGGTTTTTAAGTTAAGCTCCCCATCAGAACGGCTTCCCCCAGCAGGCTTTAGAGCACACATTTCCTAACCCAGATGGCCTTGCCAGCCTGGACACCTGGCTGGGACAATGAGCTGGCACCTCCTGCGTCCGAATTAGTGCTGCTCCCTTGACGGCGCTGACGGTCTCAGCTGTGCTCATTGCCGCCCTCCCCCAGGAGCGCCGGGAAGATGGAGATGGGCTTGGCCGGGGAGCCTTTGCCCAGCTCCACTCAGGCACCGACGGAGCCAAGGGCGGACGAACCAGCCTCCCGTGGAAGCTCATTACCATGGGGTGCTCCCCTTTTTAAAACTAAGCTAGGAAGAGGTGAAAGCACCTCCTTGGGAGAACTGTGCAGTGGCCTTGTTGTTCTGGGTATCACCGCCTGTGCTTCCTGCCTTTCTTCCACCCTGTCTCTTAGAACACACCCTGACAACACACCTTTACACCTCCTAGGGCACGGGGATGCCTGCCTGTTTTAGGGAGTGGCCCTGGTATTAGTCATTTACACTCTAGCATGAATGCAAGGTACTGGATTTTAGACATTAGGTAATAGGGGTGAGGAATGAGCTTCCTGTAGGGCCTTTTAAGATGTGGCTGCTTCTTATTCTCTGAAATTACTCTGACAAAATAATCCTCTCCTCAGTGTGGAGTAGATTCGGTGAGCTGAGATATTTAGACAAAGCAGAGGCAGGGTAATGGTGTCCTCCTCTGGAGTCTGAACAATTCTGAAAACCACGCAGTCCCTAACCACTCATGTTTGAGTGGCAACTTCCAAAAATACACTCTGTGCCTTTTAAAAGCTCTTTTAATTTGAACTGTATGATACACGCACAAGCCATTCAGTTTGCTCAAATGGGCGGTGAGTGAATACACTCAAAGATAAAGGAGTGACTCTGAAGTGTTAAGACAGGCAGGCAGGGGTGATGAAGACTTCACCTGCAGGACTGTCGTCCTCAAGCTACGGTGAGTTCTCCAGAATGAAGGGAGACGTGGCAGCGTCCCATACATCTTGGCCTGTTCTCAGGCTGACGTCTGCATAGTGACATGTTTCTGACAGGTGACATGGAGAACTGAAAACATATCAATGTCAAGGCCAGCCAAGGAAAATCCTGTTAAATTATCACATGGTCCAGGAGTCCCATTGCCAGATTGTTGGCTGAGGGACAGTATGCGTGGGGCCAGTGGTCATTTTTAGGGCTCAGGCCGTGGTTTGAAGAATTATATTTCCCCACAACCAGGCATGATATTCAGAGCATGATGTTAGCGGGTGAGCTTCACCTTATCTGATTAAAACTGGTCCCCATTGGATTGCCCCCAGGACTGGCTGAAGACAGACGACTGGCTGATTCACCCTATACCTGTGTGAACATCGTCAACATCATCAGCAAGCAAGATGAGAGGGAGCTGATACTCATGTCTGATTTGGGGTGTTCCCTCAACACTGGCTTTTCTCTCTTCCTGCCCCAGCTTTTGCCACTTGGCTTGAGATTTCTTCTTGCAGAATCCTGAGCCATTCACTCTGAAAGAGGCCTTAGGATTCATTGGTCTTCCCCACCAACTGCAAATGGGAAAACTGAGACTCTTGAAACCAGTGGTGGGGAGATGTGGCCTCTAGGCCTGGTGATGTCCTGTAGATGCCAGGAAAGAAGGCTCGCCCTGGGGGCGTTACCTGGCTTGGTCCACATTCCAGACTCATTTAACAGGCCAGTCTGGAAGGTTATTTCTGTCGGAGGCACAGGGAGCAGAGCTTTAGGAAGATACTATAGAGAATATTCATTTTCTCAGCTAGAAGAAACCTTGGAAAGGAGCTGGTCTTGCTGCTTGTTATCAGAAAAAGACACTGAAGTCCAGAGTGGTTCCCGGGCTCCTTCAAGGGGACAGAGCTCTGAAGATGACTTACGACTTCCGGTGGGCTGGGTCGGGCTCCAGGGAATTGCTGAAGTTTCCACACAGGGTGCCAACCAAGACCTGGACGAAAGAGGAGGGAAGGGGGTCCTTTTAGTGGGGGCATAGACTCTGAAGTGCCTGGGGGAGGGGGTAGATGGCAGCCGTGGGCCACAGGGGACCTTTAGAGGTCTGCTCCTCGGTGGGTAGGTACTGAAGGGATGGTTACTGCCAAAGCTCTCAGCCCGCCTGCTCCTCCACACAGCAGTGATATTAGGAGCTCAGTAAAACAGCGCCTCCCGCTGAACATGTGTCGGTAAGTCCTGATGTGGGGACATTTCTGTGGAGGCTGGTCTGCCAGGGAGCTCCAGGTGGTCGCAGGCAGCTGTCTTGGCACAGTGGCCCCTTTCCCGCTGTCCTCTGGCTCAGTAATGGAAGGGTTGGGGGGTGTCAGGAGCTGCAGGATATCTGGGTATCTCCTCTGCCCAGCTCTGGGTCCAGGGCAATTGCCCCCCAAAGGTAGAAAGTAGGGTGGACAGGACCATTGGCTCTGCCCCATGCAACAAGCAGATCCTGCTCTCAGGGCAACACATCAGTGGCTTAGGAACAAGGGTGTATGGTCACTGTGCCTCTGGTGACAGGGGGGACCTCGTGTTTGGTTCCGCTAAGTCCTCTTGCTGGACCAACCACTTCCACACCTGATCCCGAGGGCCTGTTCCCCTTCCCTCAAGGAATCTGACTTTTTGGTCAGACGGGTTTCTGCAGAGGCAGCTTTCCGGCTCTCCCCGTGAGCCCACCTGCCCAAGAGGCCGCCTGACGACAGACTCCCTCTCAGCTGCTGGAGGAGGCAGCAGTCCATGGGCACGATGTCAGACCCCGGCGGTGACTTGGCTGAGCTGTGTGCCTGTGGGGTTGTGGATCTGGCAACGCCACCGCTGCAGAGGAGAGTGCGTGATGTCCTATAAGCTGGCCTCCTGCCCCCGTCATCGTGGTAATTCCAAATGTCACCTTGGCATTTTCTTTTCAAATGAATTCAGTCTTGTTTGTATCACAAGAAAACAGGAAACAGACTTCAGAATTTCTGTGTTCCTTTCTCAGTCCTCTGATGGACTTGCTGTGTGGCGTGTTGAACTATTAAATTTCTCTCCTGGATAAATGTGAACATGGGCTTTGAGATTTGTATCTGTGGTGTACTGGGGTCCCGTGGTTTATTTTGAATCCAAGAAAAGCATTTGGATGTCCATGTCGTTTGAATGTGTATGTGTGTGTTTGCAGGAAAAGGAAATAAGGTGAAAAGTCACTAATATTAATCGATTGTGAAGAGGTATGTGGATTTTTAAATCTCACAGATGCTGCAGAAGCTAAGGAGATGCCCTGATAACATTGCCATCGGAAACTGAGGTGTGGGGACGATTTGGGTAGAAGAGCAGTGTTCGATGGTTAAGAAAGCAGAATTCACAACAAAGGAATACAAATGAATTTAGAAAGATGCTTTGCCTCTCAGAACACATGAAAGGTTTTAATGCGGCGGTTGTTTGTAAAGTTCTTGTAAAACACCTATGAGAGAGGCAGAAGTCAGCCCAATTTGAAGATGCAGAAGTAAAGACACAGAAGGTACTGTTGACATAGTAATTCTGTGACCAGGCTGGAATTTGAATCCAGGTCTTCTTTTCTTTTCTTTTCTTTTCCCCCCAAAGATTTTATTTATGAATTTTTAGAGAGGGGAGAGGAAGGAAGGGAGAAAGAAAGGGAAAGAAACATCGATGTGCAAGAGAAACATCGATCATTTGCTTCTCTCGGGTGCCCCGACCTGGGCCCTAACCTGCAACCCAGACACGTGCCCTGGCCTGGAATGCAACCTGAGACCTTTTGCTTTGTGGGATGATGCCCAACCCACTGAATTACACTGGTCAGGGCTGAACCCAGGGTCTCTTATGTAGAGGAGAAAAATAATTTTTCATCTTTTGCGCTGTCAAAAAAGGCTTGGAGAGAAGCTGGTGATTTCCCTGAGCAGTCAGCTCAGCACTGTGGGATGAGAGACTGGAGAAGGACAGGGGAGGGGGAGGCGGGCTGGAGAATCAAGGTCATTATCATATCCTATCAGGAGCATCTTTCCTGGTAAACAGCTTGGTGGGTGCAAGAGGGGACAGCACAGGTGGATGTCGGAGTGTCTTCCTCGCTGAGATGCTTCTGCTGGCTTCCGAGGGACCGCCAGCCACGGAGGCTGTGGGCTTGGTGCTTCCTGGGTCAGGACCTGCACAGCTCCTCAACTTAGAGGGGAAAAGAAATTAAAACACTCCAGTAGATATATTCATTTGAAATTTATTTTCCCGATTTTACATTAGGAAGAACTAAACTTTTTCTAAGAATCTAACATTAAACATGAGTCTTTAATGCGCGCGTGCATGCAAAAAGACGTTTAGAAACCACTGTGGACGTTTGCTTTGAACTGCAGGTATTTATAGACAAGTTCAAGCAAAACAGGCTGGGGGCCGGGGACGCAGATTTGGTGTGAGCCACTGTTCACATGGAAAGGTCGGCTTTTCCGTGCTGCACCCTAGGAAATCTCGGGCTCCTGGCGCAGCGGGTATGTTTCATAGTATAGCACACGTTTATTTGGATGGTAGGGAGTTGATACTTCTCCTCATGGCAGCGTGAGGGGCTGCAGGGTCGTTTTCAACAGAGAGGACATTGCAGGGAGGCTGGTCAAAGTTCAGAGACACCCTGTGCCGTGTGGGGTTGCTGGACACCCAAAGCACCTCCAGCCCAGCCCTCAGTGCCTCATTACAGCTCCTACTGAGGGATTCAGCAGTTCCCCTCGACTCACGTACTCACTCTATGGAGAAAACCTACGCCTTTCCCTCTCCTGCATCACTGGTGGGGTATAAATTAGAATGACCTTTCTGGAGAGCAGTTTGTTAGCAGGAATCCAAGGCCTTTCCGTGTGAGTACTCTGACCCAGCGACTCCTCTTGTAAGCCTTCGTTATAAGGACTCAGAGCTCGTAAGGCTGCTCATCAAACGTTGTGTGTGTTAGTAGAACCCTGGGGACAACCTACACATTCGACAGAACGAGGGTGGCGGAGTCACTGGCTGTGCCACTCGACGTCTCGCAGGCACTCACTCCCGCCTCAGCCATTTACCGAGTGCCTGCCGTGTGCCGGGCACACAGTAGGTGTGATATCGAGGCTGACGTGGTCTCAGCCCCACCGAAGCTCAGACTTTGTTGTAGCGACAGATCTCAGACACTGTGAAGAGGAAAGGAGCAGAGTTCAAAGTGCATTTGCAGGGTGGGAGCTCATTTTTTGTACCGGAGTGGAGGAACCCTGCTGAGACAGTCCGAGTCGTTCGTGGAAGTGGAGAAGCTTCTGGCAGTGGGGAGATCTACATGCCTGTCCCCTCTCTTCACTTTTCCCTAGTTTCCAAGTTTTCCACAGTAGACCATTTTGATTTTCATAATTTTTTTAAAATGTGACTTTGAGGAAAGAGAAAATGAAATGAGTAGACCTGGGTTCTAGCCCTAACGCTTCCTTAAACTGGTAGTGAGATCTTGAGTGAGTCAGACAAGCACCCTGAATCTCCTCGAAACGGCGGGGGAGAGGTCCCTGAGGCCTCCAGCTCGGGGTTCGGGAACTCAGCCCCCGTCTCCGGCGCGGACACTGGGGACTTTGCCGTGGGGCTGGCTGGCTGCGAGCTCCTGAGAGACAGCACAGCAGCCAGGCTGCGGAAGCCCCAACCCCGGACACTGGATCTCCGGGGCTCTGGTCCTCTGGGAACCTGGGGGAGTACGCAGATGGGGAAAGGAGTAGCTGTGTGCAGCGTGTGAAATTTAAAGCAAGGGAGGGCTGAGTTGGACTAACTCAGTCCAATGTCACTGCTGTCCGAGAGCACAGAGGACAGCAGCCCCATCGACGGGGCCGTCCCTGGGTGCCAGGCACAGCGGGAAGAGCGTTTCCCTAGTTCAGGCTTGGAGTGGGTGCTCATCAACCCCGTTTTACAGGTGGGGACCTTGAGCTCAAATGGCAGGTAACCTGAGCTGGTCACCTGGGTAGGGGAGGCTGGGATTCAAACCTCAGTCCCTCTGCTCCAAAGCAATGCTTTCACCTCCGCTCTGCGCTGCCTCCCACTTCAAGAGCAAGCTCTACTGTAACCACAAAAACAGATGTCCAAAGCCAGGGGAATGAACGTGCGGGGACTGTAGTAATCCATCAAGTGGCAGGTCTTCGGCAACCTGAGGAATGCGGAGGCCGAGAAGGGGCAGCATTGTATTTCTGACGGAACCTGATGCGGAGAAAGCTACTCTTAGCTACCTTTCCTGGTTGGAGGGGGCGGTGTTCAGTGATGAAACTGGTGTGGGTGGGGGGCGAGGGGCGGGGAGAGAGCGAGCACAGCCACCCTCATGCTCACTGTAATAACCTCATTTCCTGCTTGTGATTTCAAATCGAAAGGCCACTGTTACACCTTATATACTGTACCTCCCCAAAGAGTGATAACTTCCCCAGGACTTGACTTTTTTTCTTGAAATACTTTCCTTGCTGGGTTCCAGCTTGGCTATTTACCAGGTATTAAAAGATTAGAAAACTCAGAGGAGATACCAGAGACACACAGATAGGCAAATTTAAGTTAAAAGGAGGACAAGGAATCGTTTCTTTTCTCCACCGAACGACTGTTCCAATATGATAGATGCTGTTTCCTGTGTTTCCGTTCCAGTTCCTCTGTCGTTCAGTTTCTTCTGATTCACCTTGCGTGCCATGCCCGGATTGACCTTGCGAAAATACTGCTCTCAGGATGGCATCTCCTACCTTCCCTAGAATAGTTGGTGGCGCCCCACCGTCTAGGATAAAATCTAAACTTGTGGGTTTGGGATTCAGATTCCTTCTTGACTGATTGATTGACTGATGTGAGAGAGAGAAACATTGATTTGTTCCATTTATTTATGCATTCATTGGTTGATTCTTTTTTTAATTTTTATTTATTGATTTTAGAGAGAGAGAGGATGGTGGGGAGGGGGGAGAGAGAGAGAAACATTAGTATTATTTTTTGTTCCATTTAATTATGCATTCATTGGTTGATTCTTGCATGTGTCCTGACCAGGCATTGAACCTGCAACCTTGGTGTGTTGGGATGATGCTCTAACCAACTGAGCTACAAGGCCAGGGCCTAGATACTTTCTTATTCTGGCTTCAACTCTAATAATCTCCCATTATTCCCATGAGTGATCCTTTTGCTCAGATGAACTGGTCTATTCCATGTTCTTTGATTATGTTCTTGACCTTTCTTACTTGGAGCATTTGTTGTACTGTTCCTTGTAGTAAAGAGCAAATGGAATGTTTTCCTTTCCCTTTTCTTTTCTCTGAAGTCCTACCCTTTCTTTCAGGTACTATTCATCATTTTCCTTTTTTTAAAAACCAAACAATTTTGAATATCCCAATTTGGTATTCCTTTTCTCTTCTTTTTCTTTCTTTTTTTAAAGTATTTTTTTAATTGATTATACTATTGCAGTTTTTCCAGTTTTCCCCCCTTTATTCCCCTCCACCCTGCCCCCCCCAACCCTGCAGCATTCCCCCTCCCCTCTTAGTTCATGTCCATGGGTTATACGTATCAGTTCTTTGAGTCCTCTGTTTCCTGTACCTTTTTTTTTTTATCTCTCCCCATCCATTTTATGCCTACTAATTATGCTTCTTCTTCCCTGTACCTTTCTCCCCCTATTCCTCCCTTCCCCCTCCCCACTGAACTCCCTCTGTGTGATGTCCATTTCTCTGATTCTGTTCCTGTTCTGGTGGTTTGCTTAGTTTATGTTTTCATTGTTTTCTTTTCTTTTAGGTTCATTTGCTGACAGTTGTGAGTTTGTTGTCATTTTATTGTTCATATTTTTGACCTTCTTTTTCTTAGATAAGTCCCTTTAATGTTTCATATAATAAGGGCTTAGTGATGATGAACTCCTTTAACTTGACCTTATCTGGGAAGCAGTTTATCTGCCCTTCCATTCTAAATGAAAGCTTTGCTGGATAGAGCAATTTTGGATGTAGTTCCTTGCCTTTTATGACTTCAAATACTTCTTTCCAGCCCCTTCTTGTCTGTAAGGTTTCTTTTGAGAAATCAGCTGATAAGCTTATGGGAACTCCTTTGTAGGTAACTGTCTCCTTAATGATGAGGAGGACATAGCCAACCTGTCTGATGGAGAATTTAAAGCCCTGGTAATCAAAATGCTCACAGAACTGACTGAGCTTGGTCAAAAAATGAAAGAACAAATGAAAGATACCCAAAATGAAATAAAGCAAAATATTCAGGGAACCAACAGTGACAAGAAAAAAACCAGGATTTAAAGCAATGATTTGGAACAAAAGGAAGAAATAAACATTCAAATGGATCAGAACGAACAAACAAGAATCCCCCAAAAATGAAGAGAGGCTGAGGATTCTCTGGGACAACTTTAAACATTCCAATATCCAAATCATAGGGGTGCCAGAAGGAGAACAGCAGCAAGAAATTGAAAATTTATTTGAACAAATAATGAAGGAGAACTTCCTCAATCTGGTGAAGGAAATAGCCTTCCAGGAAGTCCAGGAAGCCCAGAGAGTCCCAAAGAAGCTGGACCCAAGGAAACACACACCAAGGCACATCATCTTTTTCTTTCTTTTCTATTTTTTAAATCACAAGTGGCCAAGAGCACTTTATTTTTTCTTTTCGACGTCCTGTTCTGTTGCTCCCTTGGCTCTTTTTGCCCAGGTGCCAGAGAGCCGGGCGTTGGCGTGGGCCGCACGAAGACGGCGAATGCTTTGATGTTGTTGTCCTCTGCCGTGACCCTGGCTTTCTGTTTCTGGTAGACGTTCCGTATGGGCTTGACCGGTCCCGTGAGCTGGGTGGCCAACTTGCATTCCTTCAGCAGAGCCGTCTCCCTGCTTGGAGGCCTGAGGGCTGCCGGGGGAAGAGGATGAGCTCGGAGCAGAACCTCTTCAGCCCTCAGGGACTCGGTGGACTTGCTCTGCCCCCTCGGATCTGATAGAGTGGGCAGTCAGGCCAGGTACAGCTTGTCACCTGGGCAGAAAGTCCCGGGTGCCTAGCAATGGGCAAAACTATAGGAAAGAACTGTTACAAGCTAGGACCTCACCCCCAGGACGACCTTTCTTCCCATAGCATTCTTTAGTCATGTGGTTTAGATCCCCTTAGCGAAGGAACAAGGGGCCTGAGAGTAGCCTCATACAATTCCCATACCAGCCCTTGTACAGTCACTCCCTAAGCATTAAGCCCTCAGGACAAGGAGGGCCTGACGATCAGTATCAAATAATCTCAGGGGCAAGGCCTTGGGTCTGTTGACCACAAAGACAGAGTTTTAGTCAAACTAGAGATAACATCTAGCTCTCAGTTCTGTCTCAGCTCCAGGCCCAGGAAAGCAGCAAAACTAGAGGAAGCACTCCACAGCCGTCCTCAGGACCAGATGCACCAATTAATGGCCCTCCACTGCAGTGGAGACCATGGCCCGGAAAGGACACCCGTGGAAAGTTGATGAATATTTTGTTCAGATCCTCCCCCAGACCTCCCCTAAAATCTCCACCCTAAGAAAACAGATAAAAACCCTTAAGGCAAGGGACCCGGTGTGCTCTCTGTCTCTCTGCCTCCGTCTCTCTAGAGCATGCCTGTGTCTTTCCCCTCTTCTTTCCTGAGGCGTGTATCCCTTGCTTGCTTTCTTCTAACCTCCAAGGGCCCTTCTTTTGCCTCAGTAACTTGTTCCTGCTTCCATGCAGCCCAGCTGGCTCACTTCTTCTGCCTCTGTCTAAAAGGGCTTCTTTCTAAAAGGGCTAAATAAACCTTTTTACTAGAGTTCTGGGCTCTGAATTCTTTCTTAGCCAAAGTCAAGGACCAAGGTCTAACATCTCTGCCCCCAGATCCACCCAGACCAGTCACCTGAGCCACCTCTTTATGAGTGCTGGCCACTCTCACCTCTTCTAAATAGGTCCAGATGCAGGACATGTGGTGATGTGGCACTCTGGCTCGCCAGGCCTTGTGCCAGTGTGTCCTCTGTGCCGGCCAGTTAAACCATGTGGCAGCGCACCGCTGCCAGTCCTTGCGGACATGGGGCTGTAAGGTCATGCCATTTGACCCGGGCACCATGGCTGCTGTCCACAGGCCTTCTCTGAAGGATAACAGCCACCGGAAAAGGGCAGTTTGGGATTTTCCTTATCATATACTGTCTTCTGTTGCAGTCCCATGTCACGTGGGGCTGTGACTAGATCAGTGCATTGATTACCACTGGGGCTCGATAAGCACCTAGTGAAAACAGCATTTCCTGTGCAGCTGGCTTCAAAAGGAGCACTTCCTGTCCCGGCCCTAAAGTCCTGCTCTGCCAAAGAGAAGACCTCTTATCCTTCCAAAAGCAAATAGCCAATTCTTCCTGTCTTATGTTCAAAATGCATACGTTGGCGTATTAGCCAATTATTTGTCATGCATTTGCCACCCATGACTAATCCTGTTTTATGAATGAAATGGAGGCAGAGAGGTGACAACACGGGCCTGACCTCACAGAGCTGAGCCATCGGTAGAAACAGCACTTGAACCCATTTTCTGCTGCTAACTTATTAGGTGAATGTTCCTTTTAAATCGTGAGTCATAGGCCATCAGGAACTTCTGTAAATATGCTGGTGCCTTTTCTCATCCTCTCTTCTTTTCTCTGAAGGGCCAGCTAGTAATTATTTTAAGCTTTGTGGGCTGTGATGGTTTCTTTGCAACTGCTCATCTCTGCACCTATAGTGGGAAAGCAGCCACAGGAAATTTATAAACTGATGGGTGTGTCTGTGTTACAATAAAACTTTATTGACAAAAACAGGCAGTGGCACTGACCTGTTTTTGGCTCAGTTGGTGGGGCATTGTCTTGCAAAGCGAAGGGTTGCGATTCCTGGTCAGGGCACATGCCTAGGTTTCGGGTTTGGTCCCTGGTTGGGACGTGTGGGGAAAACAGCAGGTCAGTTTTTCTTTCCCTCTCCTTCTGCCTCCCTTCCTTTCTCACAAACAAACAAACAAACAAACAACAGGCAGTGGGCTGGATTTGGTCTGCAGGTTGTGGTTTACTGACCCCCCTCCCCTCCCCCGCTACGTCAGAAGGTTTCTTTCTCTCTGTTCCTAATGTCGGGTTGGAAAGTCAAGTTAGCCATAGGAATTTTGAGTTTTCCACCTGAGCAGGCCCTGCAGTTGGATATAGACTAATGTGTAGACTCTGTCCACATGTGGGAAGACTGGCTGCCGAGGGTGACATTGGGAAGTTCAAGAACACCCTGCGCAGCCAACCAGCAGTAGAGCACAGTCCCTCCATGAACGTGGACTCATAGGAGGCTGTGGAGTGCTCAGGAGGTGGCCGGCCTGGTGTCTTCTCTACTGTCGAGGGGCAGAGTTGTATCATCACCTGCAGAGTCAGAATGTTCCATTGTGGCCAAAGCCTATGCCTCCAATCTGCAGGCTGCCCCATTTCTGCATTGGAATGTGGATCCCAAGAAAAATCAGAATTGTGACAAATGCATTACAACGAGTCCACAGCACTGAGCAGTTTTAACTGGCAGCAGAGGGCTGGGAGCGACGTGATTCCCCTGCATGGAGGTGCCTGGTGGGGAAGTGTCACAAGAGATGGCTGATACCTGTCCCCCAAGGGGAACAGGTAGGTTTGAAAACAAAAACGTCTTAAAAACTCATTATCTGTGTGTTCAACCCCCAGCCCTGCCAGGAATGTGCACAGGCTTTAAGGGCAGTCTCCCACAAAGGGGCTGGAATTTGAGGGTGTGGTCACTAAGAATGGGCAAGTTTATTCCCCTTTTCCCTGTGCTGAGAGCCGGAGCTATTGCCCTTTCAACAGAGACGCAGCTCCAGACTGGGATTTGGGAGAAGTTTTCAAGTATTGTTCAAGGGTTGTGGAAAATATCGGGAAATCCTACTTCATTCCAGGAAAGAATTTCAGTCATTTCTTGATAGTTTAAACTGTCACAGGTGGGCACAGGTAACCGGGTTCTTGGTGATCGCAGACAAAGAACTGAACCAAACACGCAGTTTATAGCAGAAAGAGAGAGAGCAGATTTATTAAGCGATAGTACACTCCACAGAACATGGGAGCAGGCAGTGACTGACCTCAGGGGCTGGAGAGATTCTGTTCTTATAGGGCAGATATACCCCGGCTAGTTTTGGGGGCTTTTATGGCACATGTGCAAGTAGTTGTATTACTTTAAAGCTACTGTGCATGTGATCTCCCATGATTTTCCTTGATTGGCCACTGGGGAAGGGGATCACACAATGTTAATTTATTAGAATGCTATTATAACAAAGCAGGGGTCATGCAGCTCCTTCTGCCCAAGTGCATTCATGATTCACCACGATTCAGCGCTATTCCAGAAAGCGGGAACAACCGGTTTTAGAACCGGGTCTCTGTCTTGTATCGCTGTCCTTTGTCTTAACCCTGGGGCGCCTCTGGAGTTTCCCCCTTCCTATCTCCTGCCTCACAACTACTGTACAAAGAAAGAAAAGAAGAAGAGCTTTAATCATTCTGCTTAGGAGAAAACAGACCAGTTTTAGGCAAAATTAATGTAAATAATGAGCGAATAATTCTTTCAGTTGACTCTCAACTCTCATTCTATTGTGCATCTCTTTATATGTTCTATAATAATAGCAAACATTTACCCTGTGCCACTCATCCCTGTGGGCACTTTACACACGTCAATTTATTTAATCCTCCCGGCAGCCCTATGAAGCGGGTAGTATTCCCTTCCCATTTCACAGGTGAGGACAGCGAGGCACCAACAGGCTGGATGACGGTCTGTGCTCTCACAGCGTGACCAGGGCTGCACACAGCCTGTGTAGGTAACCCTCCTGCCGCCCAGCCTCTCATCTTTTAAGTGGATATTGTAGCAGTGGAAAGGATGAGTGTGTTCTTTCTAACGGGTCTATTGTTTTTTATAGCAGACCATTCGGTCCCTCATTCAACTTCTTACTTGGCGATGATTTCTAACACTTGCCATCTGTGGGCAGGACTCTGCTGTTTAGCTTGATCAGAAGGTAGGGGTGCCTCAGTGGGCCTTTCCGGTGCACCGGAGTGTTGGGGGAGGTGGAGAACTTCCCCAAGAGATGTCACTTTCAGCTCAGAGTAGCAGACCCGTTTTCCCAAGGGTACCCCTGTTAACTCATCTCACAGGACAGGTATAGCAAATCAAAAAGCCCATGTATTAATTTACGATGAGAAATGTTACTGCCTGGAAGTGGGTTGGTGAGCTTGGGAAAGGGGAAGGGAAGGTGAGATGATTTGAATGTTGAGTGCCACTGGAAAAGTCAGCTGCTCAGGGCCCCTGTGTAACCCATGCTGTTGTTCCTGAGACCCCAACCTCAAGGCCAAGGTCAATGCTGCCAGTGTGCTGGGTGGGGCTTGGAAGAGGTTTCACCTTTGTGGAATTTATAGGAGCCTCCAGCATCCTGACCCCCTGCCCATTTCCCACCCCACCCTTGCTTCAAGGGGAAGCTTTAGTTCTTTACATATGTTAATGAGTCTACTCTTCAGAGTGGAGGAACTGGGCAATCTCTCTTTTTCTCTCTCTGGGACTTTGCATATCTATAGCCCAGTGTAGAAGGGGGCCTTTTCTGTTCTAAAGGGTGGCTCCTGTAGCAGAGCAGAGGCTGCGAGGGTGACTCAGAGCACAGGTAATTACCAGTGACACTTTTTTCATGGCCAAGTACAAGGCCTTTCCTTGCACTGGTTCCCTAGGCTCCTCCTGGCTTGGCTGCTCACTGCTCCAAGAAGAGAAGTCACAGATCACCTTGCAGTTACATCATTGGTAACAGAAAATGAGTGGTACCAGAAAACAGCAGGTCCAGTCCTGTGTGCAGGGAGGCCAGATGGAAGAGGGTTCAGGGAGCCAGGGAGGAGGGCCCCAGAAGAGGGACCCAGTTCATCAGACACAAAATCGAGTCTGCAGGGAGTTCTCCCCAGACCCAGAGCATTCAGCCATTAAGTGGACAGCACCATTGCTCTGAATTGAGAGGGGAGGGATGGCCTGAGGCTGGGGTGACATCTGGGGAGGGATGGGTTGTGGAGGAAAAGGAGCTGTGCTCTCCTGCTGAATTCAGGGTTTTCTTTTCTGCTGTGAGACCGGTCCTCGTCCTCTCTCCCTGCATTCTCCCTAAAGCAGTCAGTGTCCAGCCCTCACTGAGGCTTGGCCATGTGGACCCAAAAGGCGAGCCGCCGCATGGTCTGCTGCTGCCCAGGGACAGGGTTGAAGCCTCAGCTCGGCGGTGAGCTGAGACAGGGCTCTCCCTGCTCCGAGGGCTTGAGGTGCCCCTTCTTCCCTGGAGCCCGCCCTGGGGTCTGCTGCTGCAGCAGCAGCCAGAGACCAGGAAGACACACCTGCAGAAGGGGTGGCCCTCCCTTTTCTCTGCTTGTGGTGGGCAAGCCCGGAAGTAGGACTGCTAAGGCAGAATGGGGCCCTGGCCAGGAGCCCTTTGGATCAAGCTGCGGACCTTAGTTAGAGCGCAGGCTGCTTCAGGATGCGTGAGACCCAGGTCCCTCATCTGTACAATGGGGACGGTAGCACCTGCCTCAGACAACTGCTGGCAGACAGTCCGTGAAGAGCTATGCGTCTGGCGTGCAGTGGGCACACAGGAGGGGGAGGCCGGCTTTGCGCGGCCCGAAGCCTATTTAGTCTGGGGGTGAGGGTCTTTAGAAAGGAATGTAAAATTGCAAATAATAAAACTAGGTGTGACAGCAAAGCATTTATGCCAAATAAGGAAAGAAAACACAGAGGGCAGAGCATTAAAGGGCTGGCATCCTTAACATTACAAAATACTAAATAAATAAATAATAAAAACCCGGATATTTTTAGTCAGCTGTTCCGTGTGTGTCTGCATTACTTTTTTCCCCGACGTTCTTTGCACTGTGTACCCTTCGCCCATTTCATGTGACAGTGATTGTGGAGTGTCATTTCCTCTTGAGAGAATAGCAAGGTAACTCACTCGTTCTTCCAGCACCATTGATTAGGATTTGCTGCTTATTTTTTCATCGTTTAGTCAAAAAAGTTTTTTAGCTTCTCAACTATTGATAATGTCATGTAAATTTTTGGGGCTGTCAAATTTGGGGGACCCTTCTCAAGTTTTTTCATATGTGTGCTATAAGGGTTTGGGGCATGTTAAGGTTGTTTTTGTGCAGTGACTAATCTTAAACGCCGAAGGTGCTCATTGAACATACTGTGGGGGCCTTCCAGGCCTGTGGGAAAGGCCTGTGTGAGTGATGGGTGCTGAGGTTCAGGATGTCATGGTGAACTCTTCCGTGAGTATTCAGTAAATGTTAACTAGCTCCTATTTCATTATTTTTATTGACACTCATCTTTTTAATCTGATAGTTTTAGACTTACTAAAGACAAGATTCTCATTGACACTAAACATAATCTTGAATTAGTTAAATCTGTGCAAGTCACTCATTCAGTATCATTTGTTAACTACTTCGATCAACCTCACCTCACATTGATCTGTGGGAGCATTTGATGACATAAAGCAGGTAAAATACAGCTCAGTGTCTTCATGTGACAAGTGCTGCTAAAAAACAACATTCAGTTGAGTACAATTGCAGGTGTAATTGGCTTTTTGAAGCGACTCACCACCTGGGCAGCAACCCATGTAGCAAGAGAAGGGAGCTGCTGGGAGTTGTACGGAGTGGAAGTTGCTTATAGGCAGAAACTTACCATCAAAAGAACCGAAAGGATCATTCAAGGCCAGGCTGGGGGCTTGTTGTGCAGATCGGGACAGTCCAGACGGGTTTGTCACAGCCCTGGGAGGGGCTGACTTTCCTCCCAGCCTCGGTTTGCTCGCCTGGGGGCAGGGACTCCACCCTGTGCTTTCTTTCTGTCTTCACCTTTCTCTCAGGACACAGTCTGGGGCTAGGCACTTGGGGAGGTAAAGCTGAGACGTCGTCCCTGCGGGAGGTCAGGATGGGCCCAGCTGCTGGTCACACTCAGACCTGGGTGTGAGTCCTGACCTCCCCCACCTCCGTGAATCAGAGCCCCGTGTTCTCTACAGCGAATCTCCACCCGGCGGCAACACTACTGACACAGCCACGTTCACGCATTAAGCCCCACTTTTAAAGTGCTCAGTGATCCTTAATTTCATGTTTTGCACCCAAATCTTTTTATACTCATCAAGTTCAGCCACTAAATTTGTCAAAGCATGGTTTTCTCTGCTTCGTACTGTGAAAGACTGCTGTGGCAGGAACATCCCTGGGTGGGATGGCTCTTGACTAAGAAGTTGGATCCTCCTGTAACTACGTGGTTATCTGTTGGGATGCTTTGGGCTGCAAGTGACAGAAAAGCCGATGCAGCGTCTAAACAGAAGAAATGTGTTGGCTGGTGCCTGAAAGTCTGAGCTGGACCCTCGGCCCCAGTCCAGAGCCTCTGGAGCTGATGATGGGGTCGGTTCCACCCAAACCACAAGGCTGAGAAGTTTGGGGTGCTGTTGGGGAGGGAGAGGAGAAGAGTAGATACCAGAGAGGAAACCCCCAATGTGCACTCTGACACGTGGGCCTAGCTTGGTTGCCCCATTCAGTTAGGGGCTCGTCCGACACCATGAGTAAAGTCTTTCCCAAGAGTAACCTTCAAGGTTTTACTTTCTTTTTATTATTCATTGGTTTTTGTCATGAAGAAATAATCCTTTGCTGGCCAGTGCTGTAAAGCTAAGAATGTGATTAGTAAACAAATAGCTCTGTTTAGATCAAATGGCAAGTCAGGGCAGTCGGGTGTCAGCGCCTCTCCTCCTTCCCGTGAGCCGTAGATTTTGATCTAGACAAACGCAGTGGGAGACGTGAGGGAGCAGCCACTGGCAAAGGCGAGTGAAACCTGCTCGGGCTTGGTGAGCGTGTTTCCGCGTGGCACGCGTCACTTGGCTGTTTGTTCGCCGAGACTGGGAAGGTCTGAGCAGCTTGTTTTTCCTACCATAACCACGCGAGGTTCGCTGGGGTGCCGGTGTCACGAAGGGGCCGAGAGAGCTCGGTTTGGTTTCAGAGGGAGCTGGTGTTGGCAGAAGCCAGAGAGTGACTCTGAAAGGCAGTGGAATCACGTCCCTCTGGGTAGCAGAGGGTTTCTGGGGACGGAAACCACAGACCTCAGCCTTCCACTGCGTCCACTTTCTACAGAGCCTTTGGCTGGTCTCGAGGCGAGATTCCAGTAGCGGCCTGAGGAAATCTTTCAAGGAAGCGTCTGGGGTGGGTCACGGGGGAACCAGCTCCTCGGCGTGGTACTAAAATCCATTCGGTGGTGCTATGGGTGCTGGAGGGCCAGTGGGCTGTGGGAACATGTCCTCTCCATGTGCAGGGCAGAGGACCCGTGGGGCATCGGGCTGCCCCAGTAGGGGAGTTTTCCCCTCCTGTGCAGGTTGTGTGGGAAACGTTAATCCAATTACTAGTATAGTTGGTATATAGTTGGTATATTAGCCAGCGGTGGCTGGCTAATTTCGTAACGCATTTATAGGATTGGCAAAGGTGGATCTGGGCCTTGACCTAATTCTCTGTAATAAAGCTTTTGGAAGAAAGTTCTAGCGTGGTAGTCGATGGTGTTTCTAAACTGGCAGACAACCACATTAATGTGGGCAAAGTGCAAAAGAAATTGTTTGAAATTGTTTTCTAGTCAAATGGTTGGACTTTGGAAGCATTAACTTGAAGTGAAACCATCAGATCTTCATCCCTGTTGCCAGAGGGTACTGTGAGAAGGTCCCTTTGTTGGCCGGGGAGAGTGGGACGAGGGCTGGAGAAAGAGGAGACTGTTCTGCAGGCCCCTTCCCAGCTCCACGTTCCTGCTGAGGGTCTGTCCGGGTGGAGATGTGGACACACGCAGAGCTGCAGACCTGGCCTCTGGAGTTGTCAGCTGTTATGAGTTGGGTTTCTTTTTTCCCTTCCAAAGTCTTTTGTGTTTTAGGATTCAGAAAGGAGCAGAGTGCTGGTGTGCGAGCCTTGCCCTGGGTATTTGGGTATTTTGCACATGTGTCTGTCCATTCAGGGAGTGGTGTCCATTTCTGAGAGAGCGCCCGGAGCGGAGCCTGGGAGAGTAGAAAGGGTGTCTGTGCCTACTGGCCCCTCTGAAAAAATGCTATGGAAAAAACTAAACCAAACCCACAAATTGTAACAAAGAAGCCCAAGAGGTAGATTATAAGCAGCAAGTTCCGTTCTGTGACCTTGGCAATGAGATCTCGGATGACATGAATAGACCGGAGAGCACAGTGGATAAGAGTATGGCCTCTTCAGGCCAAAAAGATGGGGGGATCCCAGCGTTTCATTTCACCTCTACAAGCACCAATTGTCGACCCCGGCCGACGACTTAATTTCTTTAAGCTTTAGTATCCTCATCTGTAAGAGAGGCCGACAGCGCCTGTGCGGTGGAAGAAGGAAATAAATAATGCACGTAAAGCTCTTGGCGTGGTGCCCGGCCTGCAGGAAGCACTGCGGAGCTCCCGTTCTGCGTGTTTGTAATTCTTTGGGGTGAAGTAAATCGGGGACTCGGTGATCACCGTTTTGGCTGAACCTCTTCAGGCCAAATTGACATTATGTGTGACCATCTCAAGAAAATTGGAAGGAAGATGATATTAGGACCATCTCTGGTCAAGCCAGGTCTCCCTCCCGTGAAGGGAGAGGTGACCTCTGCCTGTCAGGCCCGTTCCCAAAAAGAACCCACCTGGGGCTTGGTTTCAAAGCGGTGTTTTGTCCACCCCGGCCACGGAGGGGTGACAGGAATCCGGTTGGAGGCGAGCCGCAGAGCAGCTGGGACTTAAATGGGACGTCATTTTAGACTTTTCCATTTCTTCATGTTGATTGATTTTAAAAAAAGAAACAACTGCAAGAACTCTTGCACAGAGGAAGGAAAGAATGGCTTTTTACTGGACACAGAAACGTGTATAAAAATCATGCTAAACAGGTGAGGACCAACCAGCTTGCTGTCGGTAGGTGGCCAGGTACTTGGCTATGAATATAGCAGGACTCCTCTTTCTCTGCTTCAAAGAAAGACTACTTTGCGTTTCAGACAACAGAAATGGCTGGGCAAGCCTTCCGTCCATGTGCAAGAAACTGAAAACAACGTGAAGATTTTCCTTAAGTGGAGTCAGCGCTAGGCCCAGGCTCGTTTTGAAGTTAAAGCCCTGGCCTTCATTTGCCTTCCAGAGTTTCTTTCTCAGATGTCAGGCAAGATTCTCCGGCCCCAAATCCATTCATTTTTTACCCCCCTGTAATCTCGAAGTGTGTGCAGGGCACAAGTCCGCTTCAGACCTCTCTGCTTTCACTTTTGGTTACTCAGAACCTTCATCTGGCGGCGTTTGAATATGTGTTTTCTGTGGCTTTTCTGTGGCTCCTTTTCAAAGTATTCAAAGCAGTTTAAAAATACACAATGTTCAGAGATCTGACCAAGAACTAATGTAAGTACTTATTTGGGGAGTGTTTTTAAGGAAAAAAAAATCTATTAGATTTGAAATTCTTAACTCTTACTTTGCTGTATCTTGGAAATCGATTTTTGAAAAGGCTGGAAAAGCAGGGGACCGCTTCTCCACCGTCAGTGATTTTAGTAGTGGCCGTAGCAGCAAATAGCAGAGTTCGTGAGAGCAGGAGAGCTAAGATGATTTATTTAATATTAAACAGGAAACTGCAAGTTGTCTGCAGCAAACGGCGGTGGGTTTTCAGCAGACCTGCTGCTGGGTTTGTCTGGGCCGAAAGGCCTGTCTGAGACCACCTCTTTTTCTCATGTTAAGACTGGGAGTTTTCGTGAAAATCTTCAGAAAACATGAGCATGGGAAGCAGGTTCTGTACTGTAAGGTTTGGAAGCAACATGTTTCCACTGGAACCACGGGAAATTTGGAAGCCAGCAGAAACCCTCTCCAAGAACGGAAAATGCCCTGCGCTTTGCTTGCGCCTTTGTGCAGGGCTGTCGCTCGCCCGACATGTGCATCTGAATATTCTTTCTGAAGACCTGGGCTTCATTGTAAGGTCAGCCTTCAATTTCTAGAGAATATAATTTGCTGCTATTTTTAGAGCATCATGATTGCTCATAATAACTAATGGGAAAAAAAAACTCAGCAGAGAAATAAATGTGTAACAGCTGTGTCTGCTTAAACTTGATTAAAGGCAGTAAAAAAAAGTAAACAGAAGAATGAGTGTGACAATAGACGGGGGTGGCGGGGGGAGACAAGTATCTCTTTCATTGTGAAAAGTTTTACAGACACAACTCGCTGCGCTTCGGAGGCCGGCGTTGTCTGTGTTTAAAGTTTACTTTACTGTTTGTCTTGAGTGGGATCAGTGTTGTAGTGAATAATTTATAGCCAGCATGAATGAGCTCATTAGTCACCTTTTCAGACTTTAAATGAGTTTTGTGGTTGTCATTACTCGAGCCTTCTGTTCAGCCGCCGAGCAAAATGACAGTTTGGCAGTTGGCTGCCTTGTCGAGGGGCAGCCTGCTCCGCTTCAGGTCTGTGTTGCTTTTGTGCCTCATTGAAACCTTCCTTTTCTGCCCCCGCACGGCTCCAGGGACGCTTACGTGGCAGATGCCTTTTGCACCCCAAGTTTAAATGAGAAGTTTTTGGGGGGTTAAACAAAAACCATCTTTCAATTGCATCTGCCAGACGGAAGGAACTGGACGGAGTGAGCTTTTTCAGCAACTGCTGCGTCTTATTCCCTTTGTGCTTGGTTTGATATTCTAGTTATTCAAAAGCAGCGAGCTGGGGAGTGTGGTGGAGCCTCCGAGCCAGGCTCTCTCACATGGTGGCAGGCGTTTCGGACCGAGGGGTGTCCATGGGGTTTGGAGGGAGAAGGCTCGTTCTAGTGGGTTTGCATTGTCACACTCCTGAACATCAATAAAACGGGAGTGTGTGTGGATGCAGACATCTACTGCGGCAAATCTACCTGACCAGATTTCCAGGCCAAAGAAAACCACATTTTTTCCTCTAAAGGGGTCAACAAGATGACCTTTCAGGATCCCAGCCATCTCAGGGGTCCAGGTCATTGAGAATGGCCCTTCTTCTTTCCCAGCTATATGTCCTCCCAGTGCAAATCCCTGGGGGAATGCAAACTGTTGCAGCTGCCTGCTCGTCGTGCCCTTGGAGACTTGCCTGGGAAGCTGGTAGGTGGGGAAGACGAGCCTGGGCATGATGCTAGCAGGTGGCATTTCTTTGGAACCGACGTCACGAGGTTCATCCCTCCCTTTGAAGCTGGCCTGGGCGGCCTCTGGAGAGCTCTGAGGTCCGCTCTCTGGGACTGGACTCCATCAGGAAGTCCAGGACACCGTGGCCTGCCCGTCTCGGCCCTCACGTAGCTCTGCTGGTACTCTTGGTGCACGGATGCTTGCCTGGGGTGACTCAGCCAACCGCCCGGATCCCCGTTTTGGGGGCACTTTGACGTTCGCTATGAGCAACAGGCACTAATGACTGCCATCACCCACGTGGGCAGCACCCCCTTCCGGGATCCATATTGGTAGACAGCTGGCCTAGCGCTGTGTGAGGCATGTAGAAAAGATGCTCAATATTCTTCTGTGGAAAAAATGCCAACTTAAAAAGGACGCCTAGTTGTTTGGGGGCCAAAACTTTGAAGCGAGTCGGAGTCACATGTCTGGCTACGGAGAAATGAGGTGGTTGATCGCACCCACAGAAAGACAGCAACCATCCATGTGGCTACTTCCTTTCCAGGCCCCACCCTTCCACCCTTACGAGACTGAGTGCTGTGTGCTCTCCTGCCTGCACCTGAATCACGACTTTAAAGGCCCAAGAGATGCTATTTTTGGAAGGGGTGGGGTTTCAAGACAGAAAGTGGTGGTGAACTTCACTCTCCAGTTGAGGAGAAAAGCCTTCAGGTTTGGCTCTTGTAGTAAGTTGCTAATCTCCCCAAAAGAACTTGGTACAGCAGGGAAATCATTTGGTAATATTTAAATCTCTGTACTGTTTCCCGGAGAGTTCATCACGTGTAGAGCATTTTGTTTTAAAAGGACAAACTTAAAGAGAAGACTTGATTCTTTTCTTTCACATCCCTGTGCCACAGAAAGAGAAGGGAAGTCATTTCTTGGCCCTGCCGAGACTTTGGCAGACCCAGGCCCTGGGGCGCAGGAGGCCGAGTGGTGCTTGGTGTACTCGCCTCAGAGAGGGAAACAAGGAAAGCTCTTACTGACTTCGGAGGAGGAAAAGGTTGATGATGCTGCTTTTCTTTGACTAATCTGTATAGTTCTTGGATACCAGGATGGGAGAGGGACAAAAGGGAGCTTCTCATTTTTTCTGTTAAGGGACCCGTGTTTTGGACGACCACAGTGCCACATGCTATGAGCAAAGGGGAAGGAGAAGACAGGGTTCTTGCCGCTCCACACTCCGACATGATCTGTTTCGTGCTCAGTGTCTAGACAACTGACTTCTTAGGAAGATACACTGTGTCATACTGGTTATGACATAGAAACTGAACTTCTTTTTTTGCAAGTAGTACCTTTTCATTCAATTTAAAAGTCCCCTTTCCCTTCTTCCTTCATTTCCTAGTCACAGTTTTTCCTCTCTGAATCTCTACTGCTCCTGTCCTTCTCATCCTCGAGCCCCAAGAAGTTCCCTTAGAAGCCAAATGCTCTGGATTGGTCTGAAACTTCCCTTGATGCATTGATATGAAACTCAGACTGTGGGGGTTCAAATCCCGGCCCCATCACTTACCAGCTGTGTGACCGTTGGCAGGTGGCTAAATCCCTCTGTGCTTCAGGTCCTGATTTATAACTCGGACATAATAGTATGAAATGAATGAAGCCTTAGAATTACTTTCTGGTACTGAATAAGTGCTATTTAAGTGCCGTTGAATATAGCTGGTCCTCATTATTCACAGGTTCCATATTTGCAAATTTGCATTCTTGCTAAACTAACAATAGCCAGAGGGGAGGGGGGAGGGGGCAGTGGGGAGAAGGGTCTTCAGGAACTACTATAAAGGACACAAAACCAAGGGGGAGGGTGGAAGCAAGGGAGGGAGGTGGGTTTGGAGAGGGTAGGGGTAGGGGTAGGGAGAAAATACAACTGTAATTGAACAACAATAAAATAATTTAAATTAAAAAAATTTATTCTAACCCCCAAATCAAAGATCGTGGCACTTTCACGGTCACGTGGACAGAACGTAGAGGGACGAAAGTTTGAGTTGCCCAGCACACACACATGCACTTCCGGCCGAGACGGAGCGAGGTGGAGATCTGGCTGCTTGTTTCAGCTCTCACGCTGCAAACAGGTGTCCTTGCCGTGCATTTTGTTGGCGATGTGGCTGTTTAAAATAGGCCCCGAATGTAGTGCTAAAGTGTCGTTCAGTGTTCTAAGCATGCCAAGGCTAACTGGCATTAGGCAAACTTTGTTACAATGTGAGTTATAGTTCTGTTGGCCGCAAGTTCAATGGTAATGAATCAACAACCGATGTCAAATAAGGCTCTTCAAATGGAAGCACAGAGAAAATAAGGTTATGTGTTGGTTGGTTGGTTAACAAGTAAGTGACCACAGCGCAAGGAACCTAACCCTGTACTTCCTCTAGGAGCGGTGGCTCGGTGTTTGCTAATTTCTTCGTTTATGGAGACCATAGAACACAACCACCACGAATGACAAGACTTGGCTCTAGGTGAATGGGGTTCAAAGTTTGCAGTAGGAGCCTCTTCTAGGGCAAGCTCCTGACTGCAGGGAACATCCCTGGGAAGATAAGATAAAATCATAGTTGGTCTCTTATAATCACAAGTTGTTATAGAAGAACAATCTGGAAACAGAGAGTAAATGTCCTCCCTACCCCCACAAATTCTTGATTCAGGTGTATCTCCTCTCATCTCTGTGCCTACGTAAGGGTTTGTGGACAAAGTTTGATCCTCAAAACCTGTCAATTGAAAGCCTCCCTACAAGCAGACAGTAGACCTCAGAGTGTAGAATATAACATTGGTTATACTTAATAATTCTCCTGTTTGCTTGGAGCACCAGCCCTTTCAGAAAGAGATCATTTTGTCCCTTCAAATAAAAAAGATTAAGAAATGTTTCAATTTGGTGAAAAGCTTTGATAACATATTTATTTTCCCCCAAACTCTTACTTTGTAAAATGTTTGCAAATGGTCTCACACATACAGTATATGAGACTGTGAAAGTGATTCACAAAAGGGAAAGCCTCATTCAAAACGGCTTGAAAATGCAATGGCAGGAACAAAGGGAAGCTGGGGCACTCGGGCCCATACAACAATATGCCTCTCGCCTCTCATTTCTGCAGTTTGCAGGTTTTCACGATTTTAAACAATGTTGCAGCAGACACCCTCCTAAATACATTGTTGCATATCTCGGTGCTTTCATTCAGTCCGTACTGACAGGCACGGGGTAGGTGCCCAGTACATTGCTGAGCAGCAGTCCTGCTTTCCTGGAGCTCATTGGCTCATGCGGGAAGGCAGTCTGGTGGGGAAGTTCACTGGCGTCAGTTCCTAGCATCTGGAAACTTAGGGTCCATGGCTGTGCTCGCTTAAGTTGTAGTTTGGTGTGTCAGAGGTCCAGCCCTCTTGCACAGTTGTACCAAGCCCCTTTGCTCCCAACGACCCTCACCAACGTTTGATTATTCTTTTTAAGGCTGTGCCGACCTGGCAGATGAAAGGAGATAACATAACTGCACTCGGCACCATTTTGTTTTTCATTAAGGTGAGCATCTTTTCCTGGGTGTATTACCATGTCTGTTTCTCCTTTTGTGAATTTGCCCTGTTAACATTAAGGTGATATTATTTTTTTCTTGGTTGAGTTGTAACGGTTATAAATTTAAAATATTAACCCTTTCATCGGTATGGCAACTATTTCCTCATTTTTGGTTAACCTGATTTATGACTGCTGGTACTATACACAAATTTTAAATTGTTATGCAGCCAAATATGTCAGTAATTTCCCTTTTGATTTATAATATTTATTTAACAAAAATAGCCCTAAGTGCATTATTATATGTTTTTTTTTACAAGTATTATTTCATTTGATCTTCATCACGAGCCTATGAAATGGGTATTGCTATTAGTTTCTCCCTCCCACTCCCTTTTTAAGATGAAGAAATTAGGTGGGGAGAAAGAAGTTAAGTAAGTGTCTTGGCCAGTGTTAGCTGGTGAGCGGTAGAGCCTACGAACCCGGCCCCAGGTTCTGACGCTAGCCACCGCGCTGTGCCATCATCTCTGGCTGTGGTATCGGGCTCTTTGCTCCGTGAATGCTCACCGAGTGTCCCCAGTCCTTGTCTTTTGTTTCCCTCGGTTCCTTCCCAGGCCCCTGCACACAGTAACTAGATGTTTGATAAATACTTGGCGACTGAATGCATCGACTAGGCCGATATTCTGGATCGGCAGCTCACACTCGTGTTTGTGCTCCAGGAGGAGCTGACAGGCCCTGTGTTTCCATTTCGCCTCCAGCAGGTGACTTGATAAGCTCAGGTTTGGCTCCCGCACCTGAGCGAATGCGCTTCACTGCACCGGTTCCGCAGTACTTTCCCTTCCCACACACCCCTCCTTCCCTCGTCAAATAAACTTCCTGGCTCTACTCCCTGCTGGAGAAATCTAATAAGCCTTTTCCCAGGCACCACCCTTCGGAACCTGTCACGTAAACACCAAGAATACACAAGAGGAAAACCCCAAGTGAAACTGCAAATGACGCTTGACCAAGTTTTGGAGCTCACCATGAGGCAGAGGGTCTTCCAGCTGGGTGCTGGCCTCTCTTCTGCACTGAAGGGAAGGAAGGAAGAAGCTTTTTTGTCATTACCAAGTGCATTCTCCTGTTATGCCCAAGAGACTCTTAGTCTGCCCAGGTGGAAGGAGTTACATTTGACTATAAGCCCTCCCTTTCCTCTCATATTCAATCATTGGGCAGATCCTCTTGGTTCTTCTTCTGAAGGTTCTTGTGCATTCTCCAATTCAGCGGGTCTCAAAGTATAGACCCCGGACCAGCAGAAGCAGCCACCACCTGGGAGCTTGTTAGACATGTGAATTCTCAGGCCCCAGCCCGGACCTGCCGAGTCAGAAACTCTGGGGGCAGGGCCCGGCAAGCTGGGCTTCAACAGCCCTACAGGAAATTCTGATGCACCCTCCGGTCTGAGAATCACCGCTCTCTAATGGCCCCCCCTTTTATTATTAGACATTATAAATGTGATAGGCGCTCACTGGATAAAATTTGGAAAATATAGACAAGGATGGAAGAAGCAGACCAAAGAAATTACCCCATAACTCTACTCGTTAGAGAGAACCACTACTTTAATATTTTAGCATTTTGTTCTCATTAAAAACACACATTAAAAATAACTTTCATTCCCTTTTGTGTATGAATTACCGCAGTGTTTTTGGAGTGGTTCTGCCTGCTTTGGTTTTCTCTTTTCTCCTTTCCTCTTCCATCCTGGATTCATCCTGGAATTAGTATTCCCTGCTCCTTCCTCCCCACTCCCTTCTCCTCCAAGTTGACATATACTTACATATGACACTGTGTAAGCATATTGATTGGGTACATTTATATTACCATGTGATTGTCATTGTAGCTTAGGGAACACCTTTATCATGTCACATAATTTTTTCTAGTCTTGGGAACAGTTGAGATCTGGTCATGTAGCAACTTTTATGTTTATAATAGGTTTGCTTTCTGCAATCACTTTATTGTGTATTAGGTTTCCAGAACTTATTTGCTAGTTGCAAGCCATTCTTTCTTTCAAGCGTTTCTGAGAGTGCAACTTCTTGGACCCCAAAATATTCAATGTTTCCTCCTGTCCTCTAAATGACTGCATATGAGCGGCTCACCTTAGCACTCAATGAGTTTGTGGTGTGGTATTTCCACTTCACCCACTAATATGCATGTTCCAGAAGAAAGAAAAAAAAAAAGCCTTGTATCTCAAGCACCTGACAGAGTTCCATGTAATTGGTAGGCACTCAGTGAATATTTGTTCAATGAACAAATGTATCTTCTAATACAATCAAGTCGTATTTGATAAATCTGTTTGTGCCATTCATTTCTACTTCCTGGAACAGCAGTTTGTGCTGTGTGGTGCTTTCTCAATGCACATGTCTGGAACCCATCCAGGGAGATTCTGGTGCCTTCGGTGTGGTGCCCTGGGTAGCCCTAACAGAGAAGCTCTGCTCTATAATACCCCTTCCCCAATTCCATGGGTCAAACACCCACCCACCTGTATTAGATATTCCTCCTCCCAAAGTCGTCTCCCTCCCCTCCCAGGTCCTGTTGTACTTGCCTCAGCTGTCAGCTTGTGGGCAGAAGGGAGGAGTCACCTGACTTGGGCTAAGCCAATCAGATGATTTCCCTGAGAATTTGAACTCTGTTATGGAAGACTGAGGCAATCTGATGGTGGTGGGTGCTAAAGTGAGAAGATCCTTAGGACTTGGTGCTGGTAGCCATGTGTGGTCCTGAGTGAGAAGAGGAAGCCAACCTGCAGGGAGGAGTGTGGAAGAGCTATGCAGAGAGAGGCAGTTAAGAAAATGTGGAAAGAGAGAAAGAGAGGGATGGAAAGAAAAACTACCTGATGACTTCTCAGTTCTGCACAGCCCAGCTGAGCTTCGGGCCCTGGGCTGACCCAGGTTTCCTCTTACGTACCAGTTTGAAGGGTCCTGGACCAGGAGACCATCTTTCTAGGCCTGCCTCAGCTTCCTCCTCGTGATTGAGAGTCCCTCAGGTCTTCCCACCTGCAGCAAGCACTCTCGCTGCCTATCTCTCCAGCCATTACTTCCGGGAGCAGGATCCCAGGGCTTTACACCAACTGTTCCATAAATAATCACATCGGCCAAATAATCAGCAATGGGGGAGGGGCTTTCGTGTTCCAGGGCAGAGAAGAAGCATGTCGGAGAAGAAAGCATGAAACATCGAGGGGAGGGGCATTCCTCCCTGTAAAGGAGGAGCCTCAGGCCCCACACGGACTGCTGGAATCGGGTGCGCCTGCTCCCAGACCCTCTGTGCTCTCTGTCCCAGGCCAAGATGGAGCTGCAGGCTGAATGGTTCCATCTAGTCCCCAGTTAGGGGACCGGTACTGGCCACAGTGACTGCTAGGATACACATATAATTCTGCTGTCGGATGTGTTTTCACACAGTTCCACTTTCATCTTTGAGAATTCCCCGGACATAAGGCACAAGGGTACTTTTTGAAAGTTCAAGAGGGAAATTAAGAGGGAGGTTGTCTCTAAGCAAGTATGGTCCCTGTACCATTTTGTCAGGTAGCATGTCCCAGAGCCGGTGTTCTATGGAATTACAAGGTGCAAAGGCCACAGGAAGCCTTCCTTTGGCCTTCAGCAAAGGCCCAGATCCCCTGTTTCGGGCAGGCAGGCATGTGTATTCTGCAGTCCAGATCGGGCAGGGCTGGTCCACCACTTCAGGTGATACCCTCCCACATCTCTTGCCACTTTTGTGATAACAGCAAGAGAGATTAAGATATTTGCTTGAGAATGGAAGAAACCAAGACAACAGCAACAACAACAACAATACACACACAAAGAAGAAGGCGAGCTACTAAAAGGCAGTTTACCTCACTGCACTTCACCCTCTGCCTACAGCTTCTCCTGACCCAAGGCTTGTCCATCTTATGTTTTTGTTCGCCTGGGGTGGCTGGTGCAGACACTGGAGGCTAAGAGTTTGCACAGAGAGTTTTTCAGAATGACATATTCCATGTGCAGTAACCTTCAGGTCACATCCTCTCATTCTGAACTCTGAGTAAGAAGGAAAGTGCTGGGGTGAAAATAACCTGCCACCTCTACTTAAGGTAAAGAGATTTCTAGCTCTTGTGTGAGTGTGGTTGGGGATTGGGAGGGCTGGTAACCGACTATTGCTCCTGGCCAGTGAGGTGTGAGGACAAAGGTCTCTCACCTTGGTTCCTTTGATGGGAGATTCAGCATTCTCAACTGATATGCAGATGAGGGGTGGGGACCGGCACTAGACGAACTTCTGTCTTGCCTTTGCCGCCAGTTCTGACTTCAGAGATGATCTAGTTTGTTTCTCTTACCTCACACCTTTTCCTGGTGGCTTAGGGTAACTCACAGCCAGTGCCCAGTCATTAATGGGGTGGGGCTGGGTGAACAGGGCTGCCCCTCGGCCTCCACCTCTGAATCATCTTCTGGTTGAGTTTTGCCATCCTGCTGGTAAGTAGCACAGCCTGTGGTGAGTGTTCTTGCTGAAGACTTGCCACTCACCATCTTGAAGCTTGGTGAAGGGGAATGACTTAGATCCATTGGGGGTTCCTTAGTTTTTGAAATAAAAAAAATTTCAGACACCCAATGGGACTTCTTCCCCTTTGGCTGGGTTACAAAGTACTGCAAGCCAGAGGGGTTTCTGATGGCGATCACTACGAGGCTTCTTACTGTTTTTTTTTTCTTTTTTTCCTGTACTTTACAAATAGCTCAAAATGGCCTTTCCACTGGCTCAGGTGGGTTCAGGTAGGGGTGGCAGGAGTGGTCTGGACTTCAGCGGAGGAGCCTGCTGATTTGCCACCTGGGAGAATTGTGCAGTCATATTTTTATTTGTGTCACCACCAGGGTGTCCTGTAGGACTCGCCTCCTCTCCAAAGGCTGCTGCTAGCTGTGACTTTAGCAGTGGGTGGCCATTCTTTGGAGGAGCCCTTTTAACGACTTGGAGCGGTGGCCGCACCGTTTGCTGGGTGGCCCTGTGAATTGTGGGTTCTTGAGAGCTCAAATATGAAGGAGATGAAGCTTGTTATCGCTGGAGGTTTAGATGTGGGTCGGGGAGTTGAGCACAACGTTGTGGAGAGGCCCCACTGGCGTGGCCTCTAGGACGCGCCTTTTGCTCTGTAATCTGTAATGGCCACCCTCCGGCCCTCGGCAGACAGGCGCCGGCAGACGCTTGGAGGAGCGGCCACCTGGGCCGGAGGGTGCGGTGCCTTTGTGTCTTTTCTCCTGCGGCAGTAGGTGGGCGCCAGGGGAGCGCTGGTGACGGCCCTGGAAGTCCCGCCAGGATGCCGTAGTTGGGGAAAAGTGGAATCTCGTCTTCCCCTTGCAAGCCTCGCCCGCATCATAATTCCTTTTATTTTTACTTTCGAGCCATGTAAGGCATGCGGATGGGGTAGGAGCGTTCCGGAGACACGTAGCCAGCGGCGCAAAGCCGGCCCGCTCGCGTGGCTGGAGCCTGGGGTAGGGACAGGCCTCCCGACTCCTGCCCCACCAGCCTCGCCTCCCACAGTCACGGTCACACGGGGTCGCGGGGTTCCGCCAGCCACCCCAGTTCCACGGTGCCCCAATCGGTGCGGCCCAGCCCAGTCTCGCCCCAGCTGCGTCCCGGGAACGCCCAGGGGAGGGGCTGGTCGTGAAGTCGGGGGCACAGCAAGGCCAGTCCCGGCGTGTCTGCACCCAGCGCCCCAGGCCGGCCCGGCCCACGTTTTCCCTCTCTCCCGCTCCCTCCGCCTCCTGCGCTCCGTCCCTCCCCTTCGCCCTCCTCCCTCCTAGGCTTCCCCTCCTCCTGGCTGGTCATGTGTCGCCTTTTTTTGTTTGCAGTGGAAACAATTTCTCGCTGCTCTACGCACCCCGGCCCGACGCGCCGCGGCGGAGGCGAGCGGGAGGCGGGACGGGGCGGGGAGAGCGGCGGGGCCGGCGGGAGGACGCGCTGTGCGCCGGGCGGACGCCGCAGGTCCCATGCCGCGCCGCGACCCCCGTGCCCCTGCCGTCCGCGCCCGCGGCCGCCCCCCGCCGCCCGCTGCCCCGGACTTGCAGTGCCGCGCCCGCGCGTCCCTAGCCGGGCCACCAAGCGATGCCCGCTGGGCGCCCGCGAAAGTTTGTCTGTTCCCACTAAAGGGCAGCGGCGCCCCCGTGCCCCCGCGCCCCGCTCCAGCCAGGTGAGTTCGCTCCGCGCTCTCGCCGGCACCCAAGCAGGATGGGGTGACCCGGGCCGCGGTCACTCCTTGGAGGAGGTCCTGGAGGCTCTCGGCAGACAAGGGACTCCACAGTTCCTGGGGGAGAGTGCGGGGCGGGGGCCTGGCCGGGCGGGGAGACGGGAGCCCCGAGCCGGGAACTTGCTGGGTCGGAAGAGTTTCCTGCCCCGACGTGCGGGCTGTTTCCCGGTGCCTCGATTTCCAAAAAGACGCCTCAAAGGAACAGTGTTGGTATTGTCCTAGGAGGACGGGATCCCCGCCGTTCCGGGCCGAGGGAGAGGGTGCTAATCCAGGGGACACCCCAAGATGAGAAACAGGATCCTAACAAAGATACCCTCCCCCCACAAATTGTGCAGGCTGGGCACCGGCAGTGAGCGTCTCCCAAGACCCCCGTGGCCCGACCCCTCCTCATCCCGGACCTCTTTGAAGCCTTCCTTGGGTCCTAGAGAAGTTGGGGGACGGCGGGCTTTTATTGATGTGTTTTTAAGGCTCGCAGCAGTGCGGCCAATAAAAGGTTTATGACATCTGACCAGCAGTGAAGGTATGCGAGCTCCCAATTGCCCTGTATACAGGGAGAAGAGCAGTTTCCCCGTTGCTTGGCAACTCCGCTGATTGACGCGAGACGCAGCCAATTGCCGCTCCCGCAGGTCCCCTTGAAATGTTTTTGACAAGTACAGTAGACGCGAGTGGAGCGCGTGCGTGTATGCGCGCGCGCGCGCGCCCGGAGGGTGGGGGTTCTTCCCCCCTCCACTCGAGACTGCCCTGCTAGCCTTGGGGAGGATTTCTCAACTTTTTAAAGTTCACATCGAACATCTGTTCAGAGCTAGGCCAGTAATGTATTTGTCAGTTATTTGGAGACAATTCTGATAGCCGGCAAAAACCAGCTTTCCTGATGCCTATTCTCCGTTGAAAAGCAAAAAAGATAACCAAACACGTCATGAAAAAGAGAGAGAGCGAGTGAGTGTGTGTGTGGCGGGGGACCGTGAGTAACTAATAGCAGACCGAAAAGTTGTAAGGAGGTCACTAGTAAATAACTACTGAGTATATGACGGGGCAGCCGTTCTCGAAGCCGATTACAAATGTTTGCTTAACTGCCGACTCACATGATCCGGATCCTTCCCCCCCACCCCCTAAAATGGGAGGAAAAGAGATTTGGCGAATTATGTAGTTTGAGAATAATAATGGAAAACTCAGCTGTGGTTTCTGGGAACTGTTTTTTAAAATGGAACGGGAGTGATCAGCAGCTCTGGAACCGGTGGCTCTAAAATACGGCTTTTAGGGATGCCCTGCACAGGCGGACGGCCTGGGGGGAGGGCAGGCGCAAAGCAGGGGAAAGGGGAACGATCCGAGGGGACTGACCCCTGTAACCCTGTTTTCTTGACAGCGCCGTTTTTCTGATAAAACCGTATTGCTGCCAATGTTTGTTTAAAACAAAAGAAAACATGGAGAATAGTGTGTTAGTTCCTTTGGGAAGCCACTGACAAATAAGCAAACTAAAAAGAAAGAGAGCAGCATGTTGTCATAGCAACAGTGCAATTAAATTACTTTACTGTCAGCCATGATACAATTTCCCTGTGTGGAAGCTCAGGAGACAGAAAACTTTCGTGTAGAGCGAAAGTTGACTTCAGTGGCTGGGCAGTTGTTCTCTTTTGTACTGTACTGTGGGGATATTCCTGGTTATCAGAAAATTTGTTGTTGTTTTTTTTTTAATCGGGATCTGAGGAAACTTTGAGAGGGACAAACCTAGCTTTGAGTTGTTTATAAAGAAGGTAAAAAGCCTTGTTAGGCTGGTCCGTGTCAAACTCCCTAGCCTAAAGATACTAGCTTATCATCTCCCATGTGCCATGACGACCCTGGCTAGTTCATGGAGAGAGAAGTAGTCCCCATGGATGACCTTGAGGTATGCAGACTGTGCGTGGCGTGGGTCTTCCATGCCATGGTTTTCTTTGTTCAGAATTGGGCATCTCACAGCCGTTCCAGAGAGCCCCCCAAGCCTTCTCTCTGTGGGTTCTGTCTGACCACCTTTTGGAAGCAGGAGGGTCCCGCAGTTCTGGAGCACCCTGGGTGGGCTGTGTTGTGCCCCCACGGCTTTCTAGAATCCCATTCTAGAGCTTCCCCAACTGAAGTGGCCGTTATTTTAGGTGTAGTGTTAATGGACCTTTTGAGCCCTGGAATGATCATTTCTTTGCTTTTGATGTGGCTGGTTTTTTTTTTTTTTCGTGATAGATTGTTTGATCTTCTCACTTATGGGGGGGAAATAAAGCAGACACACTTCTTAAACCAAGTGCATGGTTTGAGGGCCACACACAGAGGCATGGGAGACACCTCTTCATTATCTTCATTGCTCTTTCTGTCTTACCTGGAGTCCCAGGGGGCTGAACAGCTTTGTATCTGCCCTGGTCATTCTGTCGAGGACGTGCCGTTGCCTCATTTTCTTCTCTCATCAGATATTTTACTTCCTGTTCTAGGTCATTGATAAAAATGGGGGAGGGGAGCGACAGCAAAAGAGAATTCTGTAGCAGTTTTTGTTGAGTTTGCCTCTCTTTGTTGAAGCTGCCCCTTTGCTCACCTGCCTTCCCCCCCCAATTCTAATTTTGGTTAATGGCTTGTCTTTCATATTCCCATTTATTTGCGTGGCGTCTGAAGTTACTTTTTCATTCAGAGTGTAGTGTCACAATAAAATGTACTTCTTCCTCCAGTTCAAATCCACAGAACTGCAATGTAATTAAAGTTGCAGAGTGATGGATACTGTTTGTATAGAAACTCTGAAACAACTGGTCTTAAACTTACAGGTGTTTTTGTGAGAACAGTAAACAATGAGACCTATCAGCCCAAGAGACAGGGTTTATGCACTGTACATAGTGTTTATCATGAGACTTGAAATGGGTTTACCTGTGTATATATTCATATATAATAGATACAGGGAAGCAGCAAGAAAGAACGGATTTTCCCAGGGTCACAGTGAGAGAGTGTGTAGACCCAGGAAGAAGGCATTGTGTGTGGAGTTTCCCATGCTTTCTGTGATGCATTTGCACGGTAAAAATGCGGCAGATCCCTCCGGTCTTGCCGTATTGAGCTGGGGCAGGTCACGGCGGTGCACGCATGGTGGACCGATTTTACTTACAGTGCGTCTCTGTGGTGGAATTGGGTTTGCGTGACTCAGTGTAGGAGCCCTGAGGTGTGTTCCGGGGGGGGGGGGTGGGGGTGGCAGGGAGACAGCAGAACTAGGAGAGCACAGCTGCTTTCTGGTTTGGGTTTCACTAACTTCCCTTTTCTGTGTTATGCGTTTACCAGGAGCCTTCACGTAAATGGGTCCAGTCATGCCTCCCAGTAAGAAGCCAGAAAGCTCAGGAATTAGTGTCTCCAGTGGGCTGAGTCAGTGTTACCGGGGCAGCGGTTTCTCCAAGGCCCTCCAGGAAGACGATGACCTCGACTTTTCTCTGCCCGACATCAGACTAGAAGAAGGGGCCATGGAAGACGAAGAGCTGACCAACCTGAATTGGCTGCATGAGAGCAAGAACTTGCTGAAGAGCTTCGGGGAGTCGGTCCTCAGGAGCGTCAGCCCCGTCCAGGATCTGGACGATGACACGCCCCCGTCCCCCGCCCACTCTGACATGCCCTACGATGCCAGGCAGAACCCCAACTGCAAACCCCCCTACTCCTTCAGCTGCCTCATATTTATGGCCATCGAGGACTCTCCGACCAAGCGCCTGCCAGTAAAGGATATCTACAACTGGATCTTGGAACATTTCCCGTATTTTGCAAACGCACCTACTGGGTGGAAAAACTCAGTGAGACACAATTTGTCATTGAATAAGTGTTTTAAGAAAGTGGACAAAGAGAGGAGTCAGGTAAGCCGCTGCGTCTGGAATTCAAGAGTTTCCTTTCTCTTTTTAAAGTTTTTAATTTGCCTCCATTAAAAAAAAATTGGTATGGAATGTAAAGTCACCACCCTGAAGTAGCCATTATAAATGGATAAGTGTATTTCATTCATTTAGATAGTTGCAAACTTCCTTTTCCTTAAACATATTAACTAAGCACTATTGGCGTTTGTGCTGGACTGAGGCTTTCCCACTGTGGCATCTGAACGTGATCACAGCGGAGCGGTTGGTGCACTCTTGATGGGTTCTTCTGTCAACGTGGATGGGTCAGTTTGGGTTTAGAGCACAAAGAGCCATTAGCCGTGAGGTGTATCCTGGAATTAATGGACAGTAATGGGCATCGGGAGGCGCCTGGAGCGTGCTTACGTGCTCCAAGACTAAACACAGACGTGAGTTGCCGAGGTGACTCTTGAAATCAGATGTCCACCTAAGTGTTTGGCAACTTTGAAACTCCCCGAGTATCAAAAATTAGCTCAGGGTAACGTTCCCACTAGAGAATGACTTAAAATAAAAAGGTTGAATTTTTTTATTTTAAAGTCTTAGCTTGAGCTTGATGGTCCACTAAAAGAGACTGTTTTAATAATCTGCTTTGCCTTTCTTAGGATAAAATAGGTACGATAGAAATTGGGTCGACCGTTAAGAGCTGGGAAGTAAATTTGTGATCTAACTTGGAGTTCTGTAAGGTAGTGTTGCCACAGTTAAAATAAATTGCCAGAAACATCTCTCGGCGCACGCCCTGTCGTGGGACTCTGCGTTCAGCTTTGGTTTTCATTAACAACGCTGATGGTCTCCTTTTCCCCCTTTTGAAGTTCGGGTTCGGGCTCAGGATCGCTATTGTGTGGGGTCAGCAGCTGTGCAGGGCTGGGGCCTTTACTTTCTTTCCAGAAACATGTTTCTGTTTCCACCAGAATCTTGAGCCTGAGAAAATCCTACCTGGGCACGGAAGAATACGAATAAGGGAGTGGTGGGGCCATTTTTCTCCTTGAACGTGCAGCTGGGCACGTTCGTCTGCAGATGCCCTTGACCTAGAGTTTGTGTTTGAGGTGGGGAGTGGGCATCACGCAGGGTTAGAGGAAGGGTGCTGCTGGGGGAGGGCAGATGTGGACACCAAGGAGCTTGCGCCTTTGGGCGCTGGTGCCGGCGGTGCCTCGATCCGGTGTTGCCGCGTGAACAGCCGTGTCCTGGGCCCCTCCTCCGTCAGATCCTCCTATCTACGTAACTGTAGCAACTGCGGGGTGCTGCTCTTGTTCCCCAGTGTCTGCTTCTCTTCCTCCTCCCCTCCATGTCTCAGAATGGGCATTTGGAGACCAACCTCCGGACTTGGCTCCGGGGAGTGTTTTAAGATCAGTCGTTGAACTGAGAAAACTCTCTGCTTCCCTGTGAGGAGCCAAGTCTGTGTTATTAAAGGCTCCCATTCAGGTGGGTCCTGGTGGCAAGAAAGGACAGGTCTTAGAAAGCAGTTTCAGATTCAAATGTGGTGCGGAAAGTGGTGTTCGGGTCCCCCAAAGCCGGATGTCACTGATACAAGGCAAGACACGGGACTTCAGTTTGGTGAGAAATGATTGTACAAGTCACCCTGCGCCCATGTCTCCACGTTTGCAGCCGTGCCAGTGTGCACAAAAATAGCTCAGCAAACGCACCATCTGAAATATGTGGACGAGCAGCTCCAACCTGCGCACAGAGCCTGGGAGGGCTGTTCGCCTGCCGCGGGCGTGGCGTGCGGGTGTTGGGTCGCTTGTCTGGGAGAGCCCTCCCTCCCCCCCCCTGCCACCAGTCACATGTTTCCAGGGTGACAGTTGTCACCCTGAATACATGCACATAGCACCTGTTGAAAGGGAACGGTTTTAAGGACTTAAGATTGTGAATCTTACGGAAACGTCGAGTCCTGCCTTCCTGCCCGTGCTGACCTGTGTTGACATGTTTCTGATCCGGTGCCGGCAGTCCTGTGGTTGAGAGGCTGTTCCCAGGGTTTGTCCTGCTGTGAGGGCAAAGCAGGGAATGTAAGTTTTCCTTCCGCTTGTCTCCTCTTTCCTTGGGTTGCCCCGGGGCGAGCTGCCCCACGGCCGCCTAGACCCTCGGGGACTTCCAGGACACTTGGGGTTTTCTCCAGGCTAGCTGAGCAAAGAAGAAAGCATTTCCCCTGACACTTTCCTCAGTGAAACCTCCTTCGGCCCCTCAGGTAACTTGTTTTTTCCCCGGAGATCGTGCTTGGTGGCTCGGCCTCAGCGCAGCGACAGTGACCGAGCGCACCCGAATGTTGGTGGGAGAGGGGGGCTGAAGGGGGGCGTGGCGTGAGCCGTTCCTTTCCTTGTAAAAGTGGAGAACACGGTGTCAAACCCGATGTCACTGTGAACATGGAGTGTCGTGGGATCCTTGTCCCTGAGGGGTGGGAGCGGGCACCCGCTCGGCACCCGCTCGGCACCCGCTCGGCGTGCAGGAAAGCACGAGATTGATTGCATCGGAATCCTCCGTGCCCCTAACAAATACGGACTGATCCTCGGCCCCTCCCTGGAGATTCCCATTCAGTGGGTTTGAGGTGGGTTGGGGAACAGCGGTGTCCCGACCGGCTGTTGTCATAGGTGATTCTGACTTGCAGCCAGAATCGAGAATCCCTCAGCTAGATGCTTTTGGGTTCTTTCCAGGGCCGAGATTTCATCAAGAACATATTGTCATGAATGAGTAAGTTGGGGAAAATAGATGGTTTTGCTTCCGTTTTATCTCTGTGTCTCCCTCCTTTTTGGTTTTATCTCTGGAAGGAATTTAAAAGATAAGAGTTTTTTTTTTTTTTTTAGTCATGAAATATTTAAACAAGCGCAGGGAGGGAGCAGTGTGATAAATCTGTATGACCATCACCGCCGATGCTCGAATCCAGATTCTGTAGTTAACAAGGGCTTTCCTCCCTTACCTCATTGTTTTTTGTTCTGCTGGGCACGAGCGTTCCGAAGCAAATCCCAGGCCTTATGTCACTGTAGCCCAACGTATTACAGTGTGTGTGCGTGAGGACCATCGACAGTTTCTTGTATCGCCACGATGCCGGTATCCCCCGTAACAAAATGCACAGCTCTTCGGTGTTACCTAATACCAGGGCCCCATTCAGATCCCCGATGGTCTATAAAATGCTTGTTCGAATTAGGGCCCAAACTCGGTTTCTGTGTTGCGCTGGGCGCTCACGTGTCTTCATCCGCAGCAGTCCTGCTCCGAGTCCCTTCCACGCCCGTCCTCGATGTGCAGACCCATCCTTCAGGCTGTGCCTGTCCGTGTCCTGTCTGCCTCGTGGAGATTTCCCCGAGCTTGTTCCTCTGTGCTCTGTATTTCCTGTGATGTGGAGGCAAGTGCTAAAGGCTCGATCACATTCTGGCTCGGATTCCCCTGAGGATGCCTTGTGGACGGCACGGTGTGAGCTCACCCCAGGAGGCCTGGTCGACCCTTTCTGGGGAAGACTGAGCTCTCCCTCTGGGTTCATGTGGGGTCGGCTGCTCCGGCCTCTGCGAAGTTCCCTGGCAGTCTTTCATCTTAGAGTTTCATCTATTGAGTACCTTTGCCTGAATCAATCAAGATAGAGTTTCAGAGTCGGGGATTAAGTTTTATGCCTCCTAAATGCAGACTTTAGTTAAGACTGTATGATTAACAAGTACTGACCTCTCTTGAATACTTGTAAATGAGAAGTAAAGGGCAGTTATTTTTTTTATTGACTGGATAATAATGGTTCAGGTATGTGTGTTTCTATTTCTGTGCTTTTTTCCAACTTCCCCTCTTGCCACTTTAACAAAAAAAAATGTCACAAGAGGGTTTAGAATGGAAACACTGTACGAAAGCATGTCTTGTATGTCCAGAACTATATGCTTAAAATATAATTTTGGTTGAAAAAAGACTGGATTGGAAGCCAGGGTACCAGCTTCTATTTTGGATGCTGATGGTATGTCTCTTGGGCCTCAGTTTCCTCATATAGAGAAAGAAGCAGGAGTTTATAGTCATTCGGTTCTTCTTCTTCTTCCTCCTCCTCCTTCTCCTTTTAAAGATTTTATTTGTTTTCATAGAGAGCGGAAGGGAGTGGGAAGAGATAGAGAGAAACATTGATGATGTCCAAGAGATGCATCAATCAGGGATACATTGATCGGTAGCCTCTTAGACGCCCCCAACCAGGGAGCTGGCCAGCAACCCAGGCATGTGCCCTGACTGGGAATCGAACCAGTGACCTTTCAGTTCACAGGCCAGTGCTCAATCCACTGAGTCACACCAGCCAGGGATCTTGGGGCTTCTTAATGTGGGTCTTTGGGTGTCCAAGGCTCTGCAGACAGCCTGAAATTATTGACCACGTGTCGTGTGACTATGCATATTGCATTTTCCTAGAAGATCCCAGATTTTGTTGATGTACTTTTGTTTAATTTGTTTATTTTGCTTATTTAATAGACCCTCTGACTCAGGAAAGGGGAAGAACCACTGGCATTTTATAACAATAGTCGGCCCTCCCCTTTCTTCCTCACTATAACCCTATGAGGTAGTCCCATTTTCCTTCTTAAAATAGATGATGAGTGAAGCTTAGAGTGGTTGAGCCACTTGTTGGAGGACACACAGCTAGTACGTAGCAGAACAGGAATGCACCTAAGTCCCTCCAGTTCTGAAGGGTATGTATGTGCTTAAATGAACCCCGGAGGCTAACTACACCTTCTTTATATAGAGGCTCTTGTAGATGGTCGCTATGTGCTTCCTCAAAACGTTCTATAAACAGGAGTTATGGGGGACCGAAATAACCTGACTAAATCCAGAATTCACTCTGGGGTACAGGGTAGAGAAAGGTAAACGTAGAGCACATTTCTGTGCTATGGCAACTGGGCCAAATTCTGTCTTAGTCAGCAAACGGAAAGGAAGAAGTCACACTTCCTTGCACAGAGCTTATCACTGCCTTCTCTGCTTTCTATTTCCAGGCTCTGCCCCGGGCACCCTGCCTCCCGGGTCGTCTCCCCTGCGATCAGGCCCAAGTTCAGAGCCCCTTCTCCCTGCACAGACACTGTTTGTACAAGTCCCCCCTCCCGCTCCCAGCCTGCTGGGTGTTCATTTTTCCCGTGGATGAGATTCCTTTCCCAAGGCGGTTTAGAAAATGAGGTAGCACCCTTTTATGTGCCAGCACCCCCACATGCCCGGTGGCCCTGATGTTTTTCCTCTTGGTGGTGTAAACCCAGAACAAGAGCGTTGCCCTTTCCTGTGACACTAGTAACATACTAGTGTAGTTGATGATTGTTTTAGGAAGGAGAGATGACTGTTTTTTTTTTGAGGGGTAGATAAATCATGCCCTTTGAAACATGGTGCAGTCTGGTCTTGGTGGGTAAATTCCTAAAAATCAGGGTGATGTTGGATGGTGGGACATGCAAAAACGTGGTGAGGCGTGTAGGAGCAGGCTCCGGGGCACGTGCGGACCCCACTTCCCCCCTGAGCTGGTTTCTTCCGGGCCCCAGGACCTCATTGGTGTAGCTGTCCAGTAACTGTTCCGGGAGCGTTGCATTCTCTTTGGGAGGGCTTTGTGGTACCTGGGTGAGTCTTTGAGATGCTCCTTCATTGATGTACTGCCTGGATGTCCGGCCAGCAAGACATTGTTCTCAGAGCCTCTCCCCTGTTGAGCTGAAGAGGCTTTGGGATTTCCCTTTGAAATCACTTTAGCTGCAGGATAATTCTCTGCAGTAAATAACATAGGAAGTCGGCACACTGACCTCCTATTTGAAAGTCATGGGCTTTGCTTCTTTCACAAATAGTGATGGGTTATTTGGATTATTCCATACTCTCCCACGGAGCCCCTGGCCACCTTAATGCTCCTCTTAAGCTTTGGCAAGATGATGGCAGGTTTTAGATTTCATAGGAAATTCCACTGCCTTCCCAATGGACTTTTTTTTTTTTTGCACCTGACACAGAAGATTGGTATATATTTTTTAAAGGCCAATGTAATGTTTTAATGATACTGTGTTTATTAGGCAGGTCTTTTCACAGATTTTGGTTTCATGCACCTTTAAAGTGTTTTATTATTGCCATTTTTAACTTTCTTGCTGCTTGTCTCAATGAATACATCTGACTGCCTGTAAGGATTTATCCCTTTGCTACATTTGCACACCAGTCTGAGGTTTTCTGACTGTGGGGAATTACTTGGCTTGCTTCTGTGGAATGCCTCCCCATTAGTAGGACTATAGTTCTGGACCCCATTGCTTCTAATTTGGGGGACCTCAAGCACTCTCTGCGTGTTAGAATTATTTGGTGATGTTAAAGGTGAAAATAAAAAGTGAGATTTGGTTCCTGCCTTTTAGGAGCTCACGTTCCAGGGAAACAGGAGGCATAGCACACAATAGAAAAGAGTAAAACCGCCCCAAGCACAGGAAACGCGCCAGAGCGGTGAGAGGTCGGAGCGGTGTGAGGTTCTCGGGGAAGCTTCCCTTCCCCACTGAGGGCCACTTGGAGCTGAGCTAAAAGAGAGCAACGAGCAGGTTTTGAATATTCCTTTTGGGGGAGCACTTGAATAAATTGTCAACATAGCGCTCTTCCACCGTGGGAATGAACCTGAGAATGCCGAGAGTCGATTAGTTAGGATGAGTCTGGCTGTTCGTTGTAGAATAGCCACGTTAACAGTGAGTTAAACGCAGAAGCGCGTTGCTCTGTCACACCAAGTCCGTCTTGAGGAATCGGACACAGACCCATCGCGTTCCATCGTCTTTCTGCTCCACCTGATCGCAGTGCCTCCCCGGCTTCTGTTCTTGGGCCTTCTCGTGGTTGGAGATGCCATCGGCTAGCTCATTCCCATTTTAGGAAGCAGGAAGAGGAATGCACAGAAAGACAAAAAGAGGGTTTTATTGAGTTACCAATTTTAAAGTGCTTTTCCAGAAATCCCACACTCTGCTCTCATCTCATTGGCTAGAGCCTGGCCACATGATCCCTCTTAGCTGCAAGGAAGTCTGGGAAATGTATTTTAACTGGGCTCATTGCAATTTCAGATAAAATGTTGGTTCTGTTACTGAGCAAGCATGGGGGTTCTGTTACTGAGCAAGCATGGGATTTTCTGCCAGAGAGTTCTAGATGCTTAGGAGATGATGTCCTGGGCCCAGAGGTGTGTTGAAACATTGTCAGAGAAAAGGGAAGAAGACGGGTGGTCCTGGAGGTTATGTAAATAGTGAGTATGAGGAAGTATGTAACTGTAAGTTTGTGTTGGTGGGGGAGCGGCTCAGATAGGAAGGGGAAAGCTTTAAATTGCTGTAGTAACTTAACTAAAGCAGAGATGCAGACCCATTGTTTAAAAACATTTCAGTTAGCCAAGGTTTTGCTTTAAGATATTTTGGTTAAATTGCATTTAATATCTTCAGCAACATTAGCCTGATAGCGACGATGATGTGTTATGTGGCAAGTACGATAAGAGGAAAAGCAAGGAAATGTGAGGTTGAAGATGGAGAGCAGTGTCAAGTTGTTCTTTCAATAATAACCCGGTGGGTTGCTGTACGAGGTTAGGCAGGTCCAAGAACAGAATGACGTCCTTGAGTGTGTGCACGTGCGCGTGCATGCGCGTGCTTGTTGCAGTGCCTTTGCCTGTGAGCCCAGCCAGAGACCAGTGGACACGGGCAGAGTGACCGTGCTGCTTCTGCGGGGCGAGGGGGCTCTCCGGTTACCCCCCTCCTCTTCCTTATCTCCCCGCAGGCTGTGTAGGGCTCCCCTCTGGGCCTGGCGGGGTCCTCTTCAGCGTAGCCTTCCATTTATTGGAGCTCTGTGAAGTGCCGCACAGAAGGCTGTGCCCGCCTTCCCCAGGGACCGGACCGATAAGTGACTTAACTAATGTCGTTAGACAGAAAGCAGTCAGCTAGCAGGCCGCTGGCAACACTGTGTTTTCAGAAGGATAGGCCCAGTCACGTGAGTGCTGGCTGCAGTCACGGAGTTGTCGTCGCAGAGGGGAATCGGCACAGGCATTGTGGCCCAGAGCCGGGGTGCAGAGTCACACCAAGCACTTCACGGAATGCCGAGTTCCTTCCAGAATCTTCCATGGCTGCAGTTCTGTAAAGTAAGAACCTCTGTTCATAGCCGTGATTCTGAGACCCTGCAGAGGCCTTAGCTGGCAAAGTACAAACTCAACTCTGCACTTTAAAGAAAAGTAGCTTCAGTCATTTCAGAAGGGTTTTCGGTGGTGCTTCATTCATTCACATTTGTGGAAGGCCAGGCACTGTTCTGCGTGCTGGGCATGCGGTTCTGACCAGTGACAGCCTGGCTGTCCTCCTAGACTATCCGTGGGGCAGGGAGTAGGTGGGGGGGGGGCACGTGTAGAGCAGTAGGTTCATACATGGACATGTAGGTAACGTGGCAGATAGCGATGCACGAATGAAGAAGATGAAACAAGGTGATGTGCTAGAGAGGGGTGGGAAGGCAGGTGGGAGTTTCCCAGAGAAGGGTGCTGGCTGTGTCCTGGCAAGAGGGATGCGGCCGTGCAAAGACCTTCGTCAGAGAGAACAGCAAGTCGAAGGCCCTGAGGTGGCAATAGCTTGAAAGTTCAAGGACCAGGAAGGAGGCCTGTGGGAAGTGTACTAAAGAGGGGAGAAGGAGATATTTAAGGGGACGTCAGGGGAAAACTTCTGTTGGGGGTGCCGGTTAGAAACGGTGGAAATGACATTGGCTTAGACCAGGATTGGGGTTTGCCGATGAAGGTGTGTGGGCAGATGTGGACTGGGAAGTGGGATGGAGGTGAGGCCAAAGATTTGAGATGGCTGTCTAACGTGTAAGTGCAGCTATCAAGTTAGAAGTGGGGTGTGTGAGTTTCAAGCACAACAGAGAAGCTGGAGTCGAGGTATAAATCTGGGACGCATTAGTGCTCCGTTGGTGAAAACCAAAGAGGATTTCTGGATTATGTCTCCATCAGAAAGGAAGAGAAATCAAACGTCTATTTCAGTTCTTATAGGAAATTATATTTCCATTAGAGCTGACTAGAGAATTTGTTTGGGAGTGTGTCCAGCACGGCAAATAAAAACAAAAGAGGTTCATGTTTGGAGGAAGAAATTCAGAGTCATTTCAAAAATAACCTACCTGTAGTTTTTTATAGCTGCTCCCTGTAGTTTTGCAGGCAGAAGGGAACAAGCCTGTGCTTTTGGTAATGAGGGCGTAACTTCTCCAAGTGCTTAGGGCCAGTGGCATCTCTGATATGATGAGAGAAATGCACTCCAGTAAACATCCCATTTAGCAAAGTCCTCTAACCCATGACTTCTGCGAGCTCCCTGCCATCTGGTCCCTGGCTGCAGAGAGGAATTTTTCTTGTATATGCGTCTCCATAGCAACGAGTTTGCAGTTGATATGGAAAGTAAGCAGTTGCCTTAGCAACAGAGTTGCTGATGTGGTGGCTCCCTTGCTTTCAGGCAATGGATAAGCTGACCAAACTGAATTAGATGCATCGGGCAGGGCGCTGTAAAGCAGAGTTGTACACGCTGGCCGTGCCAGTGTAAAATCAGCCCCGCTTTAAAAGAGATTGCAGCCCCTCCTTTTTCCAGAAGGAAGGGCTTACAGAGGTAATAAATCAGACCAAAGTAGCTGCTGTCAGTTGAACTAGATTAGAAGAGGAATCTCCTGGTGGAGTTTATTTAGTTGGTTCAAAGGAGAGTGTTGTAGTCAGGACACACTTGGTTGCAAGGAAAAGAAAGCCACCCAGGTGGGCATAAGGAGAAGAGTGCTTGTCCCAGGCATGTAATAATCAGTCCTGCAGAGCAGTGGTGAGGAGGAACACAGCGTGGCCTCAGGTCCACGGTGATTGGAACTGCTCCCCGCGTCCCTCTGTGGCCACATGGATGCTCGTCCCTGCCTTTCTCTGGGGATCTGGTCCAGGCTCCTCTTTGCAGCCTGGCTTCCTCTGTGCTCTTGATTTCTGCCTTCTCATCATACCCTTGGCTTGCTGTGGAGGAGTGTTGGTGCCAACCCTGCAACGCCATGGCTCCAGTGCCCAGTGACACTGACCTCACCATCTGTCGTAGTTCCAGATGCACCGACTCGTTCTTCCTGGGTTAGATCTTCAGCTCCGGCCAAAACGGGGGCAGGGTACCCGGCATCAGGCTAGCTCCCAGGACTGTCCCTCTACCTGGGATGGGGCTTGGGCTTGGGCTCGAAACATGCCTGCACTGAAATGTTTCCTGGAAAGCCTTTGGTCTTTCAGACACACTTCCATAATGAAAATAGAAGTAATGTGGAACTTTTGAGTGTTTTGTGCTTTCCTGCTTCCCTTCGTGTCCCCTTAGGGCAGGTCTCACAGGTGACAGGGATGAACACCCCAGAGAACCCTGGGACTGTCCCGAGCCTCTGTCCTGGTGCCTCTGGTCCTCTGTGATGACCTCATCTTTCCTGCATTTCGTTTCCATAGATTTGGGGCTGGCGGTTCCCAAACTAGCAAAGGCTTTCTTCGGTGGCTACTTCTTCCTGCTAGCTGCCCTCAAATTGCCGGTAATCACAGGGTCCAGTGATGACCAGAGCTTATGAACTGTAGCCCCCTGTTTTAGACAGGGATAAATGTCAGCCATCCAACACAAGTTGTCCTGGTTTCCTAGATCAAGAGACTGGGTAATGGTTCTTGTTAACCACGGTGGACCGGTCCAAGTCATTGCTTTGAGGTCTCCAACATGGGGGAAATGTAGTCACTCCCTGCCGGGAACTGGCGCTATAAAGAGATCACAGAACTCTGGTGGAGTGGTCCAGGCACAGATAAAAAGAGACCAGGGACCTTAAAAGTGTCATTTGCCAATTGTCAGGGGACTGGCTCATGGCCAGATTACACGGTTTGAGGCTCCAAAGGAGAAAACCACCACTGTCGGTGAGCAGAGCCAAACTGGGGACCCTGGAGAGGAGGCAGAATTTCGCTGGCTGGATCCTTCGGGCTGGCCAGGCAGGGGGTGGAGACAGGAGAGAGGAGGTCACCTGCGTCATTGGGTTAGCTTGGACATGGAGGCGGGGGTGTACAAGGGGGAAGACTGAGTGTGAAAATGGGAAGGGACATTTTCGCAGGGCTTGCTGGGGGCCGTTTCATATTGCTGGAGGCATTTGCATCCATGATCTTACAGCTTCCACCAACGGTAAAGCAGATAGTATGTTCCTTTGGCAGGGGAGGGAACTGAGGCTCCGAGCAATTTGTCCACTTGCCCAGGTGACACAGCCAGATGTTGAATCCAGATCTGAGACTTCTGTGTTTTTCCTTTACTCAGTTGGCTGAAGCAGAGGGTTCCTGCGTGGGGGCGGGGAGGATAGATTTGGGAAGCTAGATGTTTCTGTCTCACGGATCCTGTTTTCACTGACCATCGCCTTCGTTTGTGGGCATCACTACTTCCTAGTAAGGTCTTTACGGTTCTGGAATTCACGGGAGTGGAGTCAGTGACAGACTCACGCCCTGGGGATTTTGCTCACTTTTTGGTCTTGGGTGGGTTTTTCCCTCTTCCTGTTTCCGATGGCAACTTCTCTTCCCCTTTGGCACCCTATGTAGGGAAACAGTGATGTTTACCCCTTTCGTTGTGTAGGAAGCAGGGTCAGGTAGGTGATTTCATTGGTTCCTCTGTCCTTTCAGCCACATTGGGTTCTTGGAATTTGGAGGGCATTGTGCTGGGTGCTGGGTGCTGGGTGCTGTGTGGGCATAAGAACCCGGTCCTTGGGGAGCACTGGGTGGTCTCCCCCAGGGCTTCCTTCGTTTTCAACCCAGTACCCAAGCAGGGACAAAGATCCCCGATTCTGACTCCAAGGTGTCTCTGGGCTGCCCCTTCCTGTCTAACCCCGCCGCCGCTGGCCTGCACTGTTGGCTGAGAGGTGCCGGGCCTCTCGCCCCTTTCCTCCCTCCACTCCATTGAATGCAGGGCAGCCCTGTTTGGTCGCAGCCCTTCGGTGGCTCCTTTTACCCAGAGTGCTTTGCCTCAGAGAGTGGCTCTGACCATCAGCTTTAGGGTGTTTAGTAGAGATGTACGTTTCGGGGCCATCGCCCAGACTTACTGATGGAGAACATTTCTGGTAGTGCTGCCTGGAAATCTGCATTTAAGTAAGGTCACCGAATGAGTCTTCTTTACAGTGAAATTTGAGAAGCAAGGCTTAGAGGGGTCAAGTTCCTGCCCTTCAGCAGGGCTCGTAAGGCCTG
>CM052538.1:185345541-185365463 GCA_028533065.1 Trachops cirrhosus | reverse complement strand
GATGCTCTTTTTTCTGTATCATCTCGTGGCTTCGTTATTCTTCCAGGATTCTGATTAATCAGAAACAGACATGAACCGCTGCCATGTACATGAGATTTTGTTTTCCGTCATGTGCCTTATTTTGAGTTACTGAATGTACTAAATGTTTTTTAAAAGCGATGTATCATTTCTGTTTGTGACCTTTGAAACTATGCTTAAATCTAACAAACTTTTATTTTATTAATTACTCAGAATGTTCTTGAATTTTCAGTTTTGAATGAGTTTGTGAACACTGTTTTGAGTTATCTGCTAATGAGTATTCTAACCATGGGTGACCCACACAGTTCCTTCCTGGTGTGAGCAAAGGGCCTGATTCTGTTACGGATAAAATGTGTAGAGGATGCAGATTGCCCAGACGTGGTGACAAGCGTAATCGGAGACCATCGCAAGGTCTTTTACTTAAGTATCTGTTGTCATTCAGTCTACCTTCATTATCTCTGGTTCTTTGACTTATTTTAAAGGTTTTTCTCCCCATCCTTAGAGACCGGTTTATATTTAGGGGGGTTGTTCTCTGACATAATATTACTGAGTAATAAGGTAATGATACCACTCTTGGGCAGTGCCTGCAGCTTTCTCATAGCTCATTCATTCACCCAGCAGATGTTGATTTCATGCTGATAAACAGGCTTTGTAGTAGGCACCAGAAAAACAAGGATGATTCCAGTCCAGTGGGAGAGAGATGCTTATGGAGAAATACATGTGCAGCGTGACTTAGAGCATCTATCCTAGGTGCTGTGGGATGGGATGGAGGGCCCGTCAGGTTTGTGCGAGTGATTGACGGCTATTTCTTGGATGGGGAGGGTTAATAGAGAGAAAGCTCGGGTGGTGTACAGAGCGCCGAAGTTGACGTTAGGGGAAGCTGGTCATGAACCAGCTCTGCAGCCTTGGATGAGCTCTTGTATCTCTCTGAGCCTTAGATTTCTTCACCTGGTTCGATAAACTTCCTCATGTGGGCCCACTGTATTTATTCACTGAGTTTATTCAATAGTTAATCTGTAAGCTGAGTTGGCCTAGATCCATGGTTCCCAAACTGCTGGCCACAGAGGACTCTTCTTATCCTCCTCGCTCCATACTTTTGTCAGACTGGGAGGTTGCCCACCAGGCACAGGTTCTGCTCAGCATCAGACAACCAGTGTGCTAAGAACATTTCTGCCCAACGCAAGGGACCGGGATGTGGCAGCGTACACAGCAATGCCGTGCTTAAGTGTGTGACTTCCGAAAGGCTCTGGGCAAGGGGGGGAATGGAGCCCCGTCTTCTCAGTGCCAACCCTGCGGAAGACCCTTTCTGTCTGGGAACAGTGGGACTGTGCTGGGCATGACCTGCAAGCCCTTCCCCGTACCATGGTTGAGGCTATGAAGTCGCATAGGTAGGGACTCACCAGAGGTACCTCCGTTGGGTCTTGTGTCTCCCTGGTGCCCGCTGGGTCTCTCGTTCTCAGCTGCGTCTTCGAGTCAGAAGTGGGGACCGAGCTCTCCTGAACGCTCTCTCACTGGACCCCAGCGTCAGGGAACAGCAACTCCAGGTATCCTGATCCTGCGGAAGTGGGATCGTAGGTGTGGCCATGGCCACGCGGGCACCCTTGGCACACACATGTAGCTGGCCAGAGCTCTCAGGCAAGGCACGTCCACTTGGGCTGCTGGTTTCTTTTTCTCTGCACATTTCTCTTGGCGATGTTGCCTCTTTACCAGAAAGTACTTAATAAACTCGCGGGGGGCCGTGCAGGGCACATGGGGTGTTCCTCATCTCTCCTCCCCAGGTTCCTGCTCCAGACAAGCCACACCTCTGGGCTCTCTCTCTCCACTTCTGCTGCTCTCTGACTGCCACTCTGGGCAAGCTCGCCATCTCTGCAGGCCTGATTTATTGCCAAATGCTTATTTTATTAGCAGTGGTTGAGTTTTGTGAAATGTAATCCCAGTTGGTCTTTTTGTCCTCTGTGTGAAATATTGGGCGTCCACACTTTGCACTGTGTGTTCACCCCGGTGCCGAGGTGTGCACGGAAGGTGGGGCGTTCACGGCTGCCACCTGGCCATGGCTGATGGAGGTATCGGTTACCCTCAGCAATTCGGAGACAGCCAGCCAGTTTTCAGGTGAATCTGTTTAGCCATGGCATTTCAGTCACACAGTGTCATTTGATGGATTTCTCCGGTGGCCTGTGTTCACCCAAGTAAGGGTTGCTGGCTTGAATTGTGTCTCTCAGAAAGACATGTTGACGTGTCTACCCTCCGTACCTCTGAACGTGACCTTATTTGGAAATAGGGTCTTTGCAGATGTAATCAAGTTCAGAGGAAGGTGGATGGGGTTTGGGCATGCTTAAATCCAGTATGATTGGTGTCCTTACAAGAAGATACAGACACGCATCCAGGGAAGAACGCGTGTGATGATGGAGGCAGAGGTTTGAATGATGGACCAACCAGCCATGAAGTGCTGGGAGCGAGGCAGGGAATGCGTTCTTATAGAACTTCGCGAAGGAGCCAGCCCTGCTGACTGCTGGATTTTGGACTTCAAGCCAGAACTGTGAGGGAATCAATGTCTGTTGTGGACACTATTTTAAGCCACCCAGTTTGGGCACTTTTTTTAACAGCAGCCCTTGGACACTAATACAGCAACAAAAAGAAGTAGCAGAGAGTTTCTGCCTCTGCAAAAGGCTTGAGAATAAAGCCCAACCAGAAGCACTGAGGAAGTATGTGGTGGGACTGTGTCCTTCTACAGAAGAGGGGACGGAGGCCTGGACAGGGGCTGTGGCCACACAGTGGGGGCTGGTGATGGACGGCGGCTCCAGACCCCATGTCTCCCGAGGCTGGAACTCGCCCACTCCGAGCACCGCCTGGTCCAGTCCACGTGAAACCGACCCAATGAGGGGGTGGGGGCGCCTTTTCCTCTTTAGCTTTTGGTGCTGAGTGAGACCGCAGATCTTGACGACAAAGTGGGGAGAATTGGGAGGGTTCTGGTTGTATTTGCTATATGGACTGCAAGTGGGGCGCACCGTGGCGCAGACCAATGGGGGTCATTATTCCAGGACTGTAGCTTAGTGGTCATGCACTTGAACTTTTTTTTTTAATCAGAAATGATGTGTATTAAGTCCCCCTGTGCTCTTCTTCTTCCTTTCTCTCACCTCCCCTCTTTTCTGTAAATGAAAGCATTTTATAAAAGATCCTTTTCATTGTTTCTCTTAGATGAAGGTGGTATGAGTGATGGAGCGGGGGGAAGCTTCATGGTTTGGATTTATTTGGAAATCCGAAAAGGTGCCATCCTGTTTTAAACTCATGGCACTCACCTCTCCCTCTCAAAACCCAGTGCATTCTTCAGAAGGCGTCCTTCCTTCCAGCACTGGCTGACTTGGCTCTAGACTCCCTGCTTGGTGTTGGGGGTGTTTGCGGGCCCGGCTCAGTCTTCTCTCTCCCCAGTTCTTCACGGCCAGGGGTGGATTCTCCCCCTGGCATCTGTCTCCTGGGCCTGCTCACCTGCCATCCGTACCCACAGCAGGGTGTTAGATGCGTTGAACCTGTAGGTGGTTCTTGCTGCCTAGAGATCAGCTCGAGCTGGTACAACTAGGTGCTATACCTGCCCAGCATTTCTTACTCTGAGCTGATCTAAACCTTGCACTAGGAGTGACTCACGTTTGGAGTAATGGGTGCTTAAGCAGAAGGTCCTCTTGATTGGAACATGAAGTGAGGACGCTCGGTTTGCGTCCAGCTGCGAGGACTCGCGTCCGATGAGCCCTTGGTGCGGACGTGGAGGGACCGGCTGCACCCCTTTAGAACCATCGATGTATCGGCCCGTGTGTTCCCCGGGACTCCGTGTTTATGCGACCTCGCTGTACTAAGCTTCGGAAGGCCCTTTTGTCGAGTGTCTTCAGTCGGCCCAGTGTGCAATCATGGTACGTCCGAGCAGCAGCCCAGCCCTTTCAGCGGGCTGCTCTTCGAGGAGGAGGACTGTCTGGCCGCCCTTGAAAGCCAAGGTCGGTCCGGGCTGGCGATGGGCAGTCGGACCGCTCCCTGGGTGCAGGTGATTCTCTCCTCCAAAGCCCTCACCCTCCTAATAGGGCCCCAGGAGACCACAGGTAAGTAAGTAGACAGACGCAGCTCCCTGCAGGCCCGTCCTCTGGACTGTGGTGCGACGGGTCCGCTGCACGCCTGGCAGCCCGAGAGAGAACTTGCTGAAGATGCTGACTGCCGACACCCTCATCTTCTCGCCCCTTCTGAAGCCCTGAGCTCCTTTCCTTTCCTCAGTGATCTTTCGCTCTCTTTCCTAAAAAGTGGCGAGGGCAGGGGCTGCTTCGAGGAACGGGGCTAAATGTAAGGGTGGACCGCGCCTTCGAGACGGTCACCCGGTCACCCCTCCCATCGCAGGGACTCCGGTGGTGGCGGAGGGCGCCCCTCCCGTCCGGGCAGGGCAGAGACTTCACAGCGTTTCTGGCAATTTGGGTCATCCGCGTGGATTCAATTACTTTGGAGCTTCCTTGTGCCATTTTTATTTTCTTTAATATGTTGTATATTATTTTGCTAGGCTTTCCCCCCCCTAGAATAAAGGCACATTCAATAATACGAATTCTCTAGTATCCAATACAAAATGATAGCGTTGTCAGTTTGAAGAAAAAGCAAATTGTCTGCTCTGTGGGTTGGGATTTCCTCTTTTTACAAAAAGCAGCTTAGAGAAAAATCCCTGAACATAGTTTCCTGATTGAAAAATATATTAGTGGATTTCACAGCTTTATCATTTTCTTAAAGTAACAGTTTTTCTTACTTTTAGAACATTACATATCTATACAATTTTTTTTTCCATTGAAACATACGGCTGAAAACATTCCCAGTACAAAATTTTTTTGTAGTTCACAAAACTGAAGAAGTCTTTATTTCATAAAATTTCACAGTTGGAGAGAACGTTGTTATTTCTCACGTCCAGCCCTGTGCCATGGGCCGAAGGGCAGGAGTCCCCGAGTAGCCGTGAGCAGCCTGGGCCATTGCTGTGACCTCCAGGGAGGGCTTGCTGGCACCACGGGCCGACACGTGCAGCCAGCCCTCGGAACGCCGAACGTGGCTGCCCTCGCGTCCCCCGCAAGGGGAGGCCTGTGGCCACCCGGCCCGGCCTGCCGGCCAGCGCAACAGTTTCCTGAGCTTTTCTTCTTTGTCTTTGTAGCACGTTGTGTGTATGTAGCCATCTGGATTCTTTGTGTACTTTGTCCTGGTTTTTATAAAAGTCAAAAACTAAAACGGTTTTAGATAAGAGTTCCGAGGAACGTAATTCTCCTAAACAGGGCCATTGAGAAAGCTGGGACTGGTTCAGCGTGGCTCTTGGCTCTTGATTGGGTGGCTGTGGGAGTCGTGGGCTGTGAGGGAAAGAAGAAAATGGAAAGGCACGTGTGAAATGCTGCAGAGGAATTGCGGGATCAGAAAGGTCTGGTCTGTGTAGGGATTTTGTAATTGCTCTGTTCTCGTTTTTTGTTTTAAGCATTCTGAGAAGGGACATGCCTTTATGCTTGTGAGCTATATGCTGTAACATAAAAGTGCTTGACTTTCTGCATTTTACTTGCAAACCCCTTCTCAGGAGGGAGTCACAGATGGGAGGAAGGGGTGCCGTGGGACCCAGACAGACCCCTAAGTTCCCCACTGCTGCCCGGCCCACTGGAGCGTTTTGGATAGATGTTTCCTTTTCGTAGCAGCAAGATGCCATAGGGGTCAGCCCTCAGTCACCCTAATTCCCCTCCCCAGCGCCTCAGAGATCCCGTTTCCCTGGATTGGCTCTCTGGATCACCTGACTTTGGACTCTCCCATTTCCCTGGCTGCCTGTGTGGATGCCTCCCGGCATCGCAGCGAGCCTGGGCCGGCACCCTGCCAGCCCCGGTGAGCCTCCCTCAGAGCCCTTTCCTGATGCCTACAATCTGTCCTGTTTCATCACGTCTCCCGCAAAAGGCTTCTTGGCAGCCTCTCAGGCCTCTCAATGTTGATTATCCTGCTTCTCACCCAACCTGGTACCCTGTCATCTCTCAGCTTCCAGCTTTAATGGCGCCTCTCCGGAGAGGTCTTCCTTAGCCCTCCTGCTGGGCTTCGTCAGGACTTTTCCTCCACGGGCACTTAGCGCCACGTGTATCTATACATTTACCTGTTACTTGTTTACCTTCTGTGTCTTCCAAATAGAGCGCAGTCCCTTGCACTGGGAGCTTGTGAAGTTCTGCTGAGTGAGTGGACGGCACCCCCACCCTCTGGTTGCCCTGGTGCTGAACCTGACACTTGCCTTCGATTCCTGCTCTCCTTCGTCATCAGTCTACTGAGAACTCAGACAGGGCAGAGCCCAGCACCTGGCCCTCTGGCCCTGGCTGGGCAGTTTCCACACCTGGGCAGTTTCCATGCCAGAGGCCCCGCCCCCCCACCCCTGAGTTGCAGGTGCAGCTTTTCCTGTCTCCAGGCTCTGTGCCCTGTGTTGTCACCACTATATCCTCTGCTCGGTTGTCCTCACTGGTTACTGCCACCCATGGAAGTAAGTTCTCATCTTGTCCCTGACTTTCTGGACCCTTCAGAGTCTTCACCAAGTTACTCTTTTGTTGGGGACCGCCCTGCCTGGTTTCAGAAGCTGTAAACCACCCCCCGCCCCACCCCGAACGCCCTGTGGCTAAGGCTGAGTAAAAAGACCTTGGGACCATAAGCCATTAAGGAGACAGAGCTTATCTTCCTTGTAGGGGCACCGCCTCTGCCCCCTTTCTCTTCACCTTGCTTGGCCCTGGGTGGATGACTGGTTAGCCAATGATGGGTAAGATTCCTCAAAGGAGGGATGACCTAAGACAGGCACGGTCAATAAGGGGCCCTCAGAGAAGGACTTGGGGGTTATAGAAAAAGGGGGTGATGGACCCTTACCCCTTAGCTGTGACATAGCCTGAGTCCTCATTCTGTCTGCAGGAAATCTAATCTCTTGGCTGCCTTACTTCCCCTGACTGACTTAAGCCTGAAACTATGCTGGAGGTGGGTGCGGCCCTGTGCTGGAAAAGGTGGGTTCCCCGGGGCGATCAGGCCTAAGAAAGAATGCATAAAATCCTATGAAACCTGCTTTGCTAATACCCTCAGTTTAAATGATAAGGGTCCAAGCAGGAAGTGAGTTTGTTCCCCAAAGTTTTATGGCCCTTTAACTATCTGACCCTGACTCAGAATAAGCTCTCAGAGTTCTTTGAATGTTTTCTGTTATTTGATCATTACTGCCTGACAATGATCAATGAGCTTTATGTAGATGCCCTGTATTCCTGGGCAAATTGAACCCGATAAAAGCCTGTCAAGGCAAAGGTCAGGGCGCTCTCCCCTTGAGAGAGTGGCCGCGCCGTCCCTTTCTCTCCATAGGAGAACCTGTCCGTGGGCCTGGCTCCTGTGTGCCGGACCTGGCTTCCCACTGGCTTTTGCAAGTGGGAGCTGGGCTACATTCCCACACCATGCAGAACGGTCTCCTGTACACTTTATGTTGCTTCTCTGCGCACACCCCCCACTAGAGACAGGCGGGGCCTTGTCTGTCGTACAACACCCGCCAGGCATGGTCCTCTGCTTGTGCGTCTTCACCATGACCGCTCTTCCTTCTTTCTGTCTGCCCCTACCCAGCTCTTTCCTAAGGGCTCAGTATAGGTAGCCCATCTCCTTAATGAAATCTGTCCCCCTTTCGCTGGCCCTTGGCATTTTTAGCCTGTGGAGCTTATAGTAAATGTTATATCAAAGCCTGCCATCTCATGAAATGCAGGGCAGCACAGAGGATTCTTAGGAGCGTGGACGTCGGAGTCAGAGAGACCTAGGCGTGAATTTTTGTTTCACCATTCGCTTGCTGTGTTTCCTCCAGCAAGCTAGTTGCTGTTCATGAGCTTCCTGTTCTCTTCTGTGATATGGAAATAATAATGGCTTTCTCACATGAAGGTTTAAAGACTAAAAGATACGCTTATGGTACGGCACCTGCAATACAGCGGACACTCAGTAAACGCTACGCAGATGGGCGTTTTCCCTGTGCTGGGGCCGTGGTCTGAGCTGGTCGCCCTGGGACCTGTGTGTGGAAGTCCTGGCCCCACTGCGATTGTGTTTGGAGATGGAGCTTCTAGGAGCTTCTAGGTTCAGGTGAAATGACGTCACGAGGGTGTGGTGTGGTTCTCGTCTGTAGGATTGGTGGCTTTATAAGAAGAGGAAGAGACGGACATTTCTCTCTCCACGCTCGCACACCCAGGAAAGGCCATGCGAGGTGGCCGTCTGTGAGCCAGGAGGAGAGAGGCCTCACCGGGAACCGCATCAGGCAGCATTTTGATCTTGGACTTGTGAGAGATAAATTTCTGTATGTTGTGAAAACAGTGTGAGCTAAGACACTTGGCGTTCCCTCTAATTAGATAACAGTTTGTTGACATTAACTGAGCACTTACTATGCGTCGGCAGCTTCTCATTCGACCTCACATGCGTAATTTCTCGGTTCTCAGAACCACCTGCGGAGGTGGGTCCGGTAGCTGGCTGAGCCCCCACAGCCCACCTGTGGCAGGATTAGACCGCCTGCTGCACATGCGGCCTCCCTTCGTGAGACGGCGCCTGCGGGAGGTGTGCCGGGCGCGCCTCTGTGACCCTTCACGGTGACCTGATGGGAGGCCGTGTCCCTGACTCCGGATGATAAATGTCTTGATGGCAGGGGCAGTGCCTTATATTTTATCTCCGTTGGCACTTAGCAAGTGCTACGTGCATGGGAAGCAATTACAAATAATTTTTGGTTGGCTGATTTGTTCCAAACAGATCTCCTCCTACTTCTGGGAAAAGAGTGACATTTTCTGCCCACCCCAGGTCCCCAGTGTGCGTCCCTCGAGCGGTTTGCCGTCAGCGAGGGCACCTGAGTGCTGAGGTGGAGAGCCCGCCTGTGGACTCGCCGAGCTGAGGGGCATGAGGGGGACCAGGCCTTCGGTGGTTGGACACGAAACCGTTGTTAAATCTGGATCTTCGATTCTTTCCTTCTGTATGTGCGGAGAGGTGGGGGTCTGTGGGAACGGCCCTCGTGGGGGCACTGGGCACGTCGGTTGCGTGAGCGGTCCTTGTCTTGCTTTCTTCTCCCTCTCTTGTAGGAGCTCAGCGTAAGAGACTAGAAGGAACATGAACCAACTCGTTTTTCTTTTCACCTTGGCCTTTTTTGATTCGGAAATATAAATTTGCTTCATTCCTCAGGACCCAGATGGCTTTGCTAGTGATTAATTAATCCCTTTCTTCTCGAAAGTTGATGGGTTTGGGCTTAGATAAGCCAAGTGAAGCCAACTCCGGTTCCGAGGGTTGGGGCTGTAGCTCGTGGGCTCCAGGGTCATCTCCACAGACAGGGCCATTACTCCTTGTCAGCGTGTTCGTAATCGGCGCCCCACGTCCTTTTCAAAGGGATTGCATAAGACAGGTTACAATAAGGATTGCATAAGGACATGTTACAATCAGGCTGTTAAAGTAAAAATTGAATACAGACCCCCCCCATCCCCCCGTAGGGAGGGGGAAAGCCAATATTTCAGATTCTTTGGCTCACATATTTGCTGCGATTGGGTGTCTTGATAGCCAAGGCAATGATGGAAACTGAGCAGGTTGCGTAACTCTGCTTCCTGGTAAAATGCCAATTCCCGAGAGAGTCGTAATTCTTGGGGGCTGGTTTCTTAAAAGAATACATCATAGAACTCCTTCTCCAAGGGACATAAAACCACATAATTTACAACAGGTACAGGGAGGGTCCCTAGTTACAGTTTAAGAAATAATCAAGGCTTTTGCTTCTGCTATTAGTTATGGCCCTAGTCTTCTTTGCCCCTGGATAGCTTCTGTTCATCCTTTAGATTTTGATAGGGAGGGGTCACCTCCTCCAAGAAGCCTTCCATGATGTTCTCTGTCCAGGCTGAGCTGAGTCCCTCTCCTCAGGGGAGCCATAATAGTGTGGGCATATCTTTATCTCTCCACCTCCACACTGCTTTCACACTGTGTCTTACAACGAGACCAGGTGTTCCTCGGACTCATCCCTGGTGTTGCGGTAGGTGTGGCTGTTGTTTGTTAAAGGAAGGAACTTTATTGATCGAGGTTAGAAAAACACTTTTCTAAGTGGATGAAACAAATTTCTGCCGTGCAAGTCATCAGGTGATATTTCGTGTCTGCTCCTAGTAAGTAGCTTGTCTGTGATTCTGGAAATTGCACGCCATTCATTGTAGGAAGTGGAAATGCTGGTTGCCAGGTGTGGATTCAGGAGACCTGGAGTCAAGTCCTTATTCTTCCACCAAGTGGAGACGTGTCCTGAGCGTTTTGCGGGCTCGGTTTCTGCGTCTGCGAAGTGTGCGTGCTGAATCGGGGCAGAGATGCGGAATCCACCTCCAGTCGTTCGTCCCACGCCCGGGGCGGGCAGCCCACAAGAGCCACAGCTCTTGCCTGAGTTCAGGGTCAGGCTCCCCCTCTGAGTGTTGTTCCTGAAAGCCACAGCCAAACTTTGAGGGTCAGTATCAGAGAAGACACCTATTGAATGACACCTTTGAAATTCTTTGTTTAGCTCTCATGATTCTCCAGAATTTCCTGACTTTCCCCTGTCATCGCTATAGAGGGCTTGAGTGTGCCCCCAGAGTTCGTGCCTGGAGCCTCAGAACGTGACTGCATTTGGCTATAAGTTCTTCGCAGACAGAAGTGGAGAACATGAAGTCACTGGATTAGGGTGGGCCCTGAATTGAATGACTTGTGTCCCCTTAAGAAGAGAGGACACAGACAGAGGGAAGAGCGCTGAGTGAGTGATGGTGGAGGCAGAGACTGGAGTGGAGCCGCTGCACGCCAAGGAACCACCAGACCTAGATGGACGGACGCAAGACAGCGTGGTCCCGGGAGCCTTAGAAGGAGCGTGGTCCTGTCGGCTCCCTGATCTCCGACTTCCAGCCTGGGAGAGAGGAGGTGCCTTTTGCTCTAGCCCACCAAGTTGTGGCGATTTGTTACGACAGTTGTCTGTTAGAACCCCCACAGCGTGTTCTCTCTCTAGTGCTTGTGCATCCCTCCTCCCCTCGACCTGGAGAGGAGAGGAGGCTGGCATTTTGGGAGATGGCTTTTGCTGTATTGTGTGTGATGGAAAGGACCAGACGTTTCTCGGACTGCTCATAAAAATGTAAGACATTGATAAAAAGTCCCCTTTCCCAATTAATAGATGAAAGCATATGACTTACTTTATATTTTTGTGGGACATATGTTCAGCTCAGACTCCCTGAGGTCTTATTCAAATTATCGAAAACCTGGCCTCGGCCATGTAACTCACAGATGGCACTGGCTGTAGCCAAAAAAGGAAAAGACAGGGGGGAAAACAAACCCTTGTGTTCAAAATGTAAAAATACTCGAGCACCCTGAGCAGCAGGGTTTCGAGGGAGCGGCGTTGGTGGGGCCTGCCTGCCGCCCTTTGTCCTGAGCTGGACTCCTTCCTGCAGACAGGGCGACTTTCTACTGCCCCTTTCCTTGTCTTGTTCAGTGAGACCTGCAAGCGTTTGCCCGTGGTTTCCCTGCCTCGGATACTGCCCTTTCTGTATCAAGTCTTTCCCTAGGTTATTCAGTGATCTCAGCACCCTGCAAAGCGGGTGATTATTGTCCCATTTTACAGACCAGGAAACTGAGGCTCGGAGATGCAGTTAGGGGACCTGCCACAGGTGTCACGGCTAGTAAGCAGCAGAGCAGGGTCTGAACTGAGCCCACATCTGGGCCTCTGCGGAGGGGCAGGGAGCGTGGCTTGAACAAACTGGGGTGAACGTGGACCAGTTTAGAGAGAAAGCTGGTGGAACAGGAGAACATGAGGGATGGGGAAGGGGGCGGCAGGGCATGAGGTCAGAAAGCTAGGAAGGTGTCATGCCGAGAAGGGCTGGACTCTTGGGCCTGGAAGGGAGGACATTTTCTGTCTACCCTGGGGCGTTCTCGAAGCCTTGGAGCACAGAGGGGAGTGGCATGTGACAAGAGTCTGGGGCAGTCACATCTGGCAGCAGGAAGGAGAGGGGTGGATTGGGCTCCAGGAGGGGGTTGGTTTGGGCTGCGGTTATGAGGAGCTGAGTTTGGCTGGCAGCTGTGGGAAAGTCCTTGGGGACATCAGACCTGCCCTCCCGGAGGGAGAATCCACAGTCTGTGATGATGGCAGCGGAGGGTGGGGCTGTGGGGTGGGCAGACAGGGGAAGACGTTGGGTCGAGGGTTATGAGACAGTGGTGACGTGATGCGCCGTGACCAGCGACGGGAAGAGAGGGTGGATTTGGGCGGCAGTGGGAGAAGATGATGGATTCAGGTCTGGCCGTGGTCGAACCCAGGCACAGGAGGGTCATCGGGAGAGGATGAACAGCAGACAGCCAGATGAGGAGGCTGTGGATGGGCCCAGGGAGGCTCTGGAGATAGTGCGCGGATCACGCCCAGGGCCTGGCGTCGGCTACACTGCCGTTTACGCGGATGCCAAAGAGCCCGGCCTGGACTGTGGGCACAGATGGCGGCGGACGCTCTGCGGGGCCAGGCCGTCGGGGCTGCGCAGGTCACGGGGGAGGGCGGTTATGACCCTGCCACCAGATGTTGTGGGGAGGCCTTTTGTAAAATTAAGAACAAGCCTGCAATCTGTGTGGCTTTGCAGCAAGGCCTTGGTCCGAGGCATAGTCCTGTGCGTCACTCGCTGCAGGAATCCTGGGAGTGAGTCCCCGGGCAGCGTCACCGCTGCTGTTTCCCAGCGGTGTCTGCGGACGGCAGTTTGGTTACCTTGCTGGTGTCCTTGTGCGGTTCTCTGAGGAGACAGCTTTCTCCTGTGGTTGCCGAGCTGGATTTCAGAGTTATCAGCTACAGAGCCCCAGGCATCCCGAGGTTTTGCCTTTAGCCCACACGGCGAGCATCCTCACAGGTGACTCTGAAGGTGGTTCCTAGGACTGTCCTTGGGCCCTGGGGCCAGTGAGGTCATTACCTTCAATTGGACACCTGGTGTGTGGCCTCCATGCAGAGGGAGAAGCAGGTGACCCCCTGCTGGTGGCTGGGCTTTTCCGGGACGTGGTCCGAGTGGCCACGCCAGGAAGGACAGGGGTGTGGGGTTGTGCGACGGCGCTGTTGACGCCGAGTTCTTTCTGAGACATTCTCAAGAAGGCCGACTGCATTTTGATGTTCACGTGGATGAGCAGGTGACACTTGACTGAAGTGCTTCGGCATCCCTGGACAACGGCCTTCAGGAGGACGAGGCAGGGAAGAGAGGGCCTGGACCATCTGCAGGCACTGAAGCCCGTAGGGGGAGAAAAGAGGTTTGCCCTGCATTCCAGCTGAGTTTGCGTTTGGGCATTCTGCTGTCCTCTGTCCTCTTCTTGGGGATTCACAATCAATTTAATAGTTTATCATGCTTTGGAACAGAGGTTCTTAACTGGAGGTGATTTTTGTCCCCCCCACCCTGGGACACTTGACCTTGTCTGGAGACTTGGATGTCACAGCTTGGGGGAGGGGTCCTGCTGGCATCTAGCCGGTGGAGACCAGAGACGCTGCTCAACCTCCTGTACCACACAGGACAGCCCCCCAACAAAGAATTACCCCACCCCAAGTGCCAGTAGGGCGAGGCTGAGAAACTGTGGGCTGGGGTTCCAGCAGAATCTTTCTGTCCTCACCCCTCTGCTGGGGTGGCCTCAGGGCTCTTACCAGAGCCACAGAGTACAGCAGGGAAGGTCCCCGAGTGAAGGTCAGGGCCGAGACACCAGGGCCAGGCCACTAGCTGTGTGTCCTTGACAAGCTGTGCCCATCTGAGGTCAGGTTCCTTCGGGACAACGAGAGCCACGCAGGAGGTTGTGAAGACCCTTTGCAGCACCTCCAGCCCGAGACTCTGGAGCTGACCCTCTGCCCTCCTGGCCCAGGCGTGATTCTGCTACCCTGGGAAAGGAGGTTCGATGAGACATCATTTTCTTTGCCTTTCTTATTAGTTTTTATTTGCATTTCTTTGTTTCCGGAAAAGTAATTGCATAACATTAAATACATATTTAAAAGGTCCCCTTATTTTAATATTTAGGAACCATGATACGCCTAAGAATGTTTCTTTTATTCCAATAAGAAATGACTAGAATCCATTTCGCACGCTCCTGCTCGGTGAGGAACACGTGATGTCCGATCACTCACAGCAGACAGGCGTGTGTGTGTTTTAAGCGTCTCTCCCAGGGTACACCCAGGCTGCGGGGATGTCCCCAGACATCCATCGCTGGCTCTGAGAGAAGGCGTCCTGGGAATGCGCAGGAAGCCGTGATGCCAGGGCGCCTGGGTATTCCCCAGCTGATGCAGCAGACGTTAAGTCATCCCGAGAAGCTATTCCCGCCCCCACCCCTCTCCACACACACGCACGCACGCACACGCGGCGTCCTGGGAGCACTTGATTTTCTGTACCAGTGAATGGGTAATGTGCACAAGTAGCGGGAGCTGCGTCTGCATTTGGATTAGACTAAGGAACGGTCTTTGTCTTCCTGGAAGTCTTCCCTACTATTTCAGCCGGCTCGGGCTGCCGTAGCCAGTATCCCAGGCTGGGGGGCTTAAACAGCAGGGTTTTATTTTGTTGTTGTTCTGGAGCCTGGCAGTCTGAGATCAAGGTGTTGGCAGCGTTGGTTTCTTCTGAGGCCTGTGTTCTTGGCTTCTGGATGGTGGTCTTCCCCCGTGTCTTCACCCGGTGTTCCCTCTGTGGGTCTGTCCAGATTTCCTCTACTTACAAAGACACCAGCTATGCATTAGATTAGAGCCCACCCTAATGACCTCATTTTAGCTTAATTCCTTCTGTCAAGATCGTGTCTCCAAGTGCAGTCACTTTCTGAGGTGCTAGGGGTTAGGTCGTCACCATGTGAATTGGTGGGTTGCGGGGGGACGGCAGTTCAGCTCAGTGTGCCTGTGGGGATGGATAGAGCACTGGTTCTCTCTGGGATGAGACTCTACCAGTGGTGGCAATGTTACCTTTGTTGCCTTCTCCCTCCTTGTCATATTTTTATTATGAAAAACTTGAAACCTAAGAAAAGTTGCAGAAGTAGTAGAGTGCCCACCTGTGTCCCCTTCGACCCCGAGCCCATAGTCGTTAACGTGCTGGCCGTGATTCGTCTTCACGTAGAGGCTTTATGAACCACAGGAGGAAGCTGCAGGCATCAAAGGCACTTCGCCCTGGAAGGCGTCTCTTAGGCATGAAGACCTTCTCCTGGGGAGCCTCAACACTGTGACCATTCAGATTCCTCCCATCGGCCCTCAAAGTCTTCTTTAACTTTCTTGTGTTTTGTTAAAACCAGGATCTAGTGAAAGTACAGGCGTGGCCAGCTGGGTTTTTATCTCTTCTGTCTCCTCAGTCTGGAATGACTGTACCACCCCCCACCCCTCCCCCTTTCTCTGAGAAGATCCAGGCCAGTTGTTTAGGGAAGCCTCACGTGCTGAGTTTGGCTGGTAATTTTCTAGGGGTATCGTCCAACTTGTCTCTGTGTCCCCTGGAAGTCAGATCCAAATGCTCATTCAAGTTCAAGCTTGTTTAAACAGTTGCCAGGTGATGCTGGGTGCTTCTTAAAATCAGATCTTACCAGCTTGTCTCACTGTCAGTGATGCTAAGTTTGAACACCCGCCCAGGGGGGTATGTTTTTCCCTTTGCAATTAGCCCGTAATCTGTGGGGAGATGTTTTGGCACTGCGTGCGTCTCCACTGATGGTTCTTGCCTGAAGTACTTCGCTGGGGGTTGCAAAATGGTGATTTTTCTAATTTTATCATTAGTTCTGCATTCCAGTTCCAACTCTAAGGACTGTATTGTAGAGAAAAAGATTGGTGTAGTCATTATGTCTAACGGTGGCAAGTAACTCTCGGTGAATATTGCTGTGGACTCAGAGGTTTTTATTTAGTCGCTGTTCGCTCATCAATTGTCGTCATTGTTTTTGATGCCCTCTTTAGGCTACTCTTTGTGTCCTTGAAACATGTCCCTTCTAGTCTTTGCGTAGTTTCTTGCTTTTTTGCACAGAAATGTCCTAGGCTCATCTTCCTTTCCGTTGCCAGACAGGGAGTCATCTGTTTCTCCCAAAAACCTCTGACTCCTTTGAGTGGAGAAGGGAGAGACAGAACCGGGGTGCTGGGGGTGTCCACTGGGGCCGGGCTGTTGGCACTTTCGGGGCTCCCACCCGACGGAACTGAGGAGAAAGTAGGCTCCGCAGGTCTCCTGATCTTTCCAGATCACATTAACAGCCCGGGTTTTCCTTCACATCTTCGGTTCTGTGTTCATCGCTCTTTGCTCGGCTCCTAATTCCGTTAATTCTGCCAACACCTTTGCTTTTTCTTTCCAAGATATGTAAACTACAATACATAGTTTCAGAATTCTGTTGCCTGTTAATAATTCTGATGAAACATAGTGCTTTTTTTAGTTTATTTTGTCCTTTGTATGGACATCCCACTAGAATATAGTTATTATTGAGTTCAAAAGCCACGTGAAAGAATTATGTTCCCCTGTGAGGTTATGTTGCCAACTTGGTCTTCTAGTTAGGTCCTTTTTTAAAAATTTTTTTAAATTTATTTTTCTTTAGAGGCAAAGGTAAGGAGAGAGGGAGAGAAATATCAATGTGTAGTTGCTTCTCATGCATCCCCTGCTGGGAAGTGGCCTGCAACCCAGGCATGTGCCCTGACTGGGAATCGAACCTCGATCCTTTGGTTCACAGGCCCGCGCTCAATCCACTGAGCTACACCAGCCAGGGCTAGTTAGATCCTTTTGTTTGCTTAACAACATCTTTTAAAAGATATTTATTTATTTACTTACTTACTTACTTACTTACTTATTTATTTATTTTTAGAGACCTGGGAAGGGAGGGAGAAAGAGGGAGAGGAACATCAATGTGAGAGAGAAACATTGATTCGTTGCCTCTCGTATATGCCCTGATCGGGGACTGAATCTGCAGCCCGGGCGTGTGCCCTGACTGGGAATCAACCCAGTGACCTGAAGTTTTGCAAAATGATGCCCAACCGAACCACGCTGGCCAGGGCTGCCTTTTAAAAATTTTATTTTAAATGTATGGTGTACTCTTTTTCATTAAAGAAACTTTATTGAGGCATAATTTAATACATTTATAGTAAGTGCACCATTGAGATTGTTTTGATTAACATGTACATACCTGTGTAACCAACTGCTACAGTGGAGAGCTGAACATTTTCGCCACCGCAGGCTCCTGGCGCCCCCGGGAGCGAGTCCCCTCTCCCTGCCCCACACCCTCGGGCATCTGCTGATCTACTTTCTTTCTCAGTGGATTAGTTTTGCCTTTCCTGAAATTTCTCATGACTGAAATCATAGAACGGTATGCTTTTATTTCTGTCTTCTTTTACTCAGCTTAATGTTTTTGAGAATCATAAATATTGTGTGCATCAATAATGCATTCCCTTTTATTGCTGAGCAGTATTCCGTTTTGTGGAGATACTGTAATTTGTTCGTCCTGTCACCAGCTGATAGAGTTTGGATCATTTGCTGTTTGTAGTTTTGAGTAAAGCTGCTCTGAGTATTCCTGTGCAAGTCTTTTCTGCAGATATATGAGTTCATTTCTTGGATAAATTTCTAGGAGTAGGATGGCTGGGTCGCGTGTTAAGTGTGTGTTTCATTTTATAAGAAAATGCCAAGCTGTTGTTTTTTAAGTGGTTGTGATAGTTTACATTCCTCCCAAGGATTTACGAGTGAGTGTTCCAGTGGCTTCACATCCTGACCAGCACTTAGTATTGTCAGTGGTTTTAATTTTAGCCATTCCAGTGGGCATGTAGTCACGTCTCATGGTTTTAATTGTATTTTTCTCCTTTTGATTGAATTTTTTTTGTTTCTTTTTTTTTTTTAAAGATTTTATTTATTTATTCTCAGGCAGGGGACAGGAAGGAGAGAGGGAGAGAAACATCAATGCGTGGTTGCCTCGCATGTGTCCTGACTGGGAATCGATCCCGTGACCCTTTCATTTGCAGGCCAGTGCTCAGTCCACTGAGCCACACCAGCCAGGGCTGAATTTTTATTTTAAAGAATGAAATACATCTTAGTTCCCAAGTCAAAATCCTGTGAAAAAGGATATTTAGTGAGGTCTCAAACTTACTGCTATCGGAGGTGTGGTTTAAGTGACCAGTCTCTTGAGCGCCTGTGTCTGTGTGAACCCTGGGTCATGAGCAGAAATGGAAATAGTCCCTACATTCCCAGAGGGGAGGGGAGAAGGACATGTATCCAAAAACCTCATAAATAAAGGTAAAATCATAGCTGCTTTGTGCTGTGTTGGGAAGCGCTAAGACTGTTGTATCAGGATTTCGCCATCGTTGCCCAAGAAATTGTTTATGTGCTCCCTTAATGCTTGTTGTGAGATTTCTAAAGTGCTGTTACTCCGGGACCTGTAGTGACAGGTCAACCCTGGGCAAGTAACCCACACCCCACTGGTGCAGCCCCGTGTGTGGGGAAGCTGTGATAAGCCCTCCCGTGGTCACTTGGCCTTGATGGAGTCACACGTAGGCTTGTTCCTCAGAGCCCAGGTTGAAACACACTTTCGGTGTCTTTCAAACTATATTGGCAACACATGGTTTATATGGAATTTGTTAAATGCCTTTTTAAATTTTGTTTTTAACATTGTAGACATACTAGATTAGAATCATTCCTTGGCGATGAAAGAATATCAGTGCATGTTATGTTGTCAGTGTTTTGCTTTTTAAAAACTATGTCTTGTAAATTTGTCAATGATTTCCCACCCCCGCTTCCACCCATGAGACAGATCATAGTTTTTAGGCTTGAAACTTTGGTTTATGTTTTAATGTCCTGAAGGTCAACCTGACCCAGTACAAAACACGAATGGTCTTCACGATGAGGCTGACTATTGTCTCAAATCTTAGAAATTTGGACTCTGTTGTTATAATAATTGTGCCCATTGCCATGTTGCTGTTATCTACTTCGTGGCGTGTTTGAGGTAAGGTGTAGTTTAATCAGCTCCTGGAACGGGACACTTCACTGCCTCCTATCCCATTGGCAGCTTTTGTGCGTGGTAACCGTGACTCTGAAACGTAACAGTAATCAATGATGACGCACTTACAAAGGCATTCTACGGAGAATATTCTTAGTAACAACATACTTTTCTAATGCGCTAATCGAGTGCTCGTGTTTGAAAGCTTGCTTCCCTTTTTAAGAAGACAAATTCCGCCCTTTCAAGGTATGCAGTAGAGTACATTATTTTGGAAGTATTGGTGGCATTTTTTCTCTCTGCCTGCTGACTATCCTTTGTGACTTGGAGAGATTGCAAGGGAATTATTAGGGACGTGTTGTGGTGTGTGGGTTCCAAGAGTGAAATGCTGGGGTGATCGGTCTGGTTTTTATTTTGCCAGTCACTGTCCTGGCAGGACACATACTCAAACCAAAGTTACCGAGGAGCCTCTAATAAAAGGCTAGTTCCGGGAAGTGGGCAGGGACACACGAAACCAGCAAGGATGGCACAACCCCCGGAGGGAGGGCTTGGTTTCCTACACCAGGGAACTTGAACTTCTCACCCCTCGGTCTAGAGGGGCAAAGGAAAAGTGTAAGTTCTGGGATGTTCAGGACAAAGTAGCTGAGGTCACGGCCCTCAGGAGAGGCACAGCCTTGGTTGCAGGATGCAGTTAACTCCCTGGGGGGAGCCAGGGGCGTGATTACCCACCCTCACTCCCACCTCCACGGTCACTTCTGTCATGGTGCCTCCCTTTGGTGGGACCGGACTGGAAGTCAGTGGGTAAGGGAGCCTGCTGGTCCAGGTACCAAAGTTAGTCTCCCGGGCTGGGAGCAGAGTGGAGGAGGGCAGAGGTGTCTCCATTGGGCCGGTGGAGTACGGCCCACGCACCCATCAGGTAGAATGGGGAGGACTGACAACCACTGGGGCCGTTCCCCCTGCCCTGAGGACCTCGTGCAGGTGCACTGGGAGAGGAGCGGGGTTCCTGGTGGTCAGGGGGGTCACGGTGG
>CM052538.1:185308333-185345041 GCA_028533065.1 Trachops cirrhosus | reverse complement strand
GATGTGATGACGAGATCGAGGGCCAACGTAAACTACTTTTTCAGTGCTCTGAAGTGGGCCTGGAGGAGAGGCAGGGTGAGGCCAGGAGGGGCGGGCGGAGGCGCAGGGGGTGGGGCCTGGACAGCTGCCCAGCAGGCCACTTGGCCCCGCCCACGTTTTCACATGCCCTCCCGTGTTCCTAGGGCTCTGGCCAGCTTGGGTAGACTCTGTTCACTTAAATGTTTGCTCAGCCCCCTTAGCATTAGCCACTGGATTAGTTCATGCTCTCACTCCACCACCCTTTTCCTCTCTGCCTTTGCTCCTCTCTTTGTTTGCCTGGAGTGTGGTAAGGGCAGTGATGAGTTCTGGATTTCTTCTTCACCCGTTCTGCCCCTCCTCCGACAAAGTTGGCCCTGCCCTGTGCTCCCCTGGGCGCTGTCCCTGTCTGGACCAGCATCTGCCGGAACTGAAAAGGAACCTATAAGACTCAAAATGTCCTCTGGTCATTGTTGCTTTGACCACAGGATCTGGGATGGCTTCAGATTTATCTCTGTGGCAGGTGCCACAACGTCAGGGGTCCAGGCTGTGCTCTAACACCATTTGTTGAAAGGGTCTCCTTTGCTCTTGGGACACGTGTGCTGGAATTTAATGACACTGAAAAGGCAGTTTCTCCTTCAAACTGGGCCCGAGTTGCTATAGCGAGGGGCTGTGGGGAAAGCTGGATTCCCAAACCAGGACCTCCCAGCAAAGTCCCCTTCTGGACCGTTGGTCAGGAGGAGTGGGTGACCCGTTGGTCCCATGGCCAAAGCCACACCTTACAAAACAAACCAATCAACAACCCTGTGTGCATGTTTTACTGAGAAAGAGGGTCTTCGTGGTTTTTTTTTTTCCAGAATAAAAGGCCATAACTCCAGTTCAGTACACACACACACACACACACCCTGTAACTATAACTGTTACCTGGCCAACAACTTTTAGTTCTGGAAATAAGGCGATCAAATTATATGTGCCAATTAGATAAGATCATATTGGGACACTTAAAAATAGATGAGTCAGTACTGACAACGAGAAGATAGAGTGGCACTAGGCGGGCCAGGTGGAACCCGGCCGAGAGCGTCTCCGTCGGTCAGCCCCGCATGCGCCTCACTGCCCTCCCGAAAACACCGCATGGTCCTTCGCAGCGCCCGATGCGCTCAGGAAAGCAGAGGCCCTGGAGGGGCCAGTGCGTGCAGGGCTGGGGCGGCCGCCATCTTCTGCTCTTCACCCCACTTGGCGTGTTTATAGAAGTGCTTTACTGGGGCTTGACTTTTAAAATAGCTGGGTTTTTATTTCTGACAATAACAAATGGCGAATTTTACCTCATTTCATATCCATGAGCTTTAAGTCAGTTTGCCTTTTGAACTAAAAAGAAAAAAAAATCGTGTCAAAGGCAATTTAATATATGTCTTTGATTCAACCAAATTTTGGTAATTTGCTTATGCAATTTTAGCTTTAAGGGTCTTTCTAAAACATTTTGGAAAAGGATTAGATCCACATTTCAGACAACTTTATCACATCATTGGGCATCCCTCTTTCATCGATGATAAATAAAACCTTTCCAGTTTGCATATCTTTGTTCCCGTAATAAAGTTATCGGCAGTTAAATGGTCGTGAAGGATCTGTGTATCTGCCCATATACCCTGTGCCTCTGGGAGGTGGCGCACGGTGGGTTGAATTCATTTGAGTGGTGCTCCTCTGTGGAGGGGAGGGGCGCGGCCAGCCCCAGAGCTGTATCGACGCCCAGCTTCTTACCCTTCCTGTGCGCTTCGTGAGTGACATTTAAAAAAAAATGTTTCCGTGTCTGTGTTCTTTCTCAGCCTGCCTAGGCAATGCCGTGGGGTTTCAGAGAGGGGAGGATAGTCACCTCTTTCATGCTAAAGGCCCCCAGTGGACGGATTGGTGAAAGTCATTTGGGGGAATCCAGGTTGGGTAAGAGCAGTGACTTCAGAGATGCTGCCCATTGGCCTTCTGGCAAGGAGCGTGAGGGGCCTCGTGCGGTTCTGTGTGCGTTCCCTTTTCTTTATTAGGACTTGTGGTGTAGAGCTTGACGGCATTCCTAAGTGAATATATCTGGTTGTTTCGATGATCACTTTATTATCGCTTGTTGTGAGCGCACTAGCTCCTGACTGCCTTTGGCAGTTGGGAAACAGTAGTCCAGAGAGTACAGAGAAATAACTCATTTCAACCCAAACAGACACAGACTAGCTCTGCCAGCCTTCCCAAGTTGACATGCTTCAGATTTGGGGCCCCGCCCCCAAGCCCATGGAAACCGCACCCGTGGGTGGTGGAGGGCGGAGGCAGAACGGGACTGCATCGATAGTGAGCGAGGGGCAAAGACAGAGTGCTGGCGATTAATAACTGCCCCCCGCAACTACACCAGGCCAGGCGCTCCTAGAGATCAATTTGGCTGTAGGCAAATCTTGGGGCTCTTTTGGTTTTATTTAGGTGTTAATGCAAGGAAATGTTGGACTCTTCTTCCCACGTTGATCCAAACACGTACACACACCTGTGCAGCCACCACAGACCTGAGACAGTCCCTTCCCCACCTGCCCCACCTGCATTCTCTGCCCCGTCTCACAGACCCTCAGCGAAGGGGCGGCTGTCAGAGACGCCTGGGGCGCACTTCTGGAAGAGCGGTGGCGCTGGCGTCTCCACGGGACTCCCGTGTCTGAACACGTGACACGCTCGTCAGGGTTTCTGCCTCTGAAACTCTCAGAACACATCTACCAAATAAGAGCCAGACACTGTCAGGAGCGAAGGCGATTCCCGTGTCCGGTGTTCAGAGGACCCACCCACGGTGGAGAGAGTCTGAAGTCCTCAGTGGCTGTGGTTCTCAGGGGCTCCGTACCTGGGGTTGGCGGGGGGGCGTTGCAGGGCCCCTTCCCGGAACTGGTGTTAGACCCAGCACCCTGGGCCAGCATCGTGACAGGGAGATACTTGCCTGGGCCAGGGTTAGAATTGCTCCTTGCATCCTTTTTTCTACCTTGCGGGGATGGGGTGGGGTGGGGTAGGGAGTCCCCAACCCCAAAAACTGTACGTGAGCAAAGTGGGACATTCATCTAACGCACTGCAAATGGTTGTTAGGGAATCCCAAGTGTCCGATGTGACTTCCCTTTAAATCTTTCTTTTGGAGTAATTGTCTGTTTCCTTATGGCAGATGAACCTTGATGTATCGAGAAGAAAGTTCTTTATAATTACTGTTTTTCTTTTCCTCCCTCTCCTTCATGTACTTGGCTATTCCTCAGGTTATTTTCTTAATATTTTAAAAATTTAAGTATTTCCCCTGATGCCTTTAGACTATAAATTACAGGATTCCAGGACAAAAGAGGCCTCCAGGAATCACTTATCTGCTAAGTGTTTTGTTGTGGTAGGGTGTCACGGTCATTCATTAGAATAGCTTTTTATTGTTCTGTTTGTTGGTTTTTTCCCCCAGTGTCACCCTACTTCTTATGTGACTTCTTTTGACAGAGAAAAGAATTAAATTGATTGTTTGCCTTTTAGATGCTGGAGATGGTGTTAGGTGCATTCTGTCCATTATCATACTTAAGCCCAAGCGGGTGAAGACAGTATTATTGCCTTTAGCATACAGGTGAAGAAACTGCCGGCCTGTGGGGATTTGTGGTTTATTCTTGGTAATACCACAGGGTAGCTGTGTAGACCAGAACCTTTGTTGCTTGGGAGCCTCGTGTGGGGGTGCATTCTGGAATGTCCCCCGGGAAAGCCCTGACATTGCTGGCTCCTGTCGTGGGCACTTTTGCCACTCACTGTCTGGAAAGGCCCAGGGATCGTGAACCTGAGGGAGCGAGACTGTGCAGGGGGTTGGGGAGAAGGTAAGAGGAGGTACATGGGAACAGTCTCTGGGAGGCTTGTATTCCAGCAGCACAGGGCCAGGTGGGGTGGGGGTGGTGGCATTGCATGGGCCTGCAAGAGGAGCTGGCCTCAGCGTGAGTGAGCATGTGTGCGCATGGGTGTGTAGTTTTAACACTTTTGTGCCCCGCATGGGTCATCTATTCCTTGCTCTGTCATCCTGCAGCCTTTTGGCTCACAAATTCAGTCACTTACAGTTGTTTAGTATTTGTCCTTTCTGGAGGTTCTGCACCCTAAGACATAAAGCCATCCTGTCCCTCCTGGTGGCCTGCCCAGCACCTCCTACGCCCTGGGCTCCTTACAAGTGTTGTTAAATGACTTGCTTCCCAATGAGGCCCAAGGGGCCTTTCATTTAGGCCTGTGGAGGTGTGAATGGGTTTCTTACCTGTTGACGTCTGGGTTCTGGCCTTGTCTGTGGGCTGACACTTAGGAGAACCTGGGGCTCTGTGAGCGGCAGCCCTGGACCGCCCTCCCCACTGCCCCATCCCCCGTCCCTCCTACCTTTGCTGTCTTTCTCCTTTATGCCAGTGTGGGCCTGAGGCCCCTGCCAGAAGCCAGTGGGCAGTGGAGGAGGAGCCAGCAGGGGGTGGGGCAGTCTGGTGGGAGCAGAACCAAGGCGGGACCAGGCCTGGGGGAGCCGCAGCAGGCCGCCCCTAGGGAACCAGCTAGGTTTCCACAGTGACACAAACCTTGGCTGTTACCAGGGGAAGACTTGAAGCCTTCGTTCCAAATCCTGGAAAAACCCCTATGTTGGCTAGTGAGGCAAAAAAAGAACAAATCAGTTGGCAACTCAGGGGCCTCCTGTCTCTAGAGCTATAAGTGTCGGAGTGAGTGCTGAGCGAGGGGTCCTTACTCCAGTTTCCAGTACAAGCCCCTGGACCCCAGAGAGAACGGAAGAGTGGCCTCCGGGGCCATTGCTCCCTGACCCAGCGCCCTTTCTTCTCTAAAACTGCCCTTCTGCCCATTCCAGCTTCGCCCGCCCCGCCCCAGTGTTATTCTCCGAATCTGTTCCCCTGCCCCGCCCCAGGGCAGCGTGGAGGGCAGAGCCTCTCCACTCAGGGAAGGTTATAAGCTCATAAGGATGCCCGAGCACGCGGGGGGCCTTGATGCCAGAAGCAACTGCAAGCACGCGCTTCCTCACAGTCTCTTATCAGAGTGCCTGCTCCGGTCCCGGCTTCGCCCGAGTGACCAGGTCTTGCTTTGATTTACCTTTGTCCTTCTAACCACCTCCATCTCAGTGTATCTGACACACTTCCTCCAGAAGGAAATGCTTCCTCCAGACCAAGGAAAGTAGCGTCAGACAGTGGAAGACAAAACGTCATGCCTATCTGCATCATTTCCCAAATCGACAGGTACCTGCTCCATCAGGGCGGGGGCTGTACATTTCAGAGCAAGGAATCGAGGACAGCTGGCTGTTTGTTGAGCTTCTGTCCTGTGCCACGAACAGAGTTACCTCCTCTAACCCTCACAGCAGCCCTGTGGAGCCCGCATTCCTCCGCCCCTCCCACCTTGCAGATGAGGAAGCTGGAGCTCAGAGCACGGAAGCGACTTGCCCGCGGTCCCACAGCTGGGAAGTTGGAGCAAAGCTTCGTCCCAGGTCTCCCTGACTCCGACGTGCATACCAGCCAAGCGAGGGTCACCCTTGGAAGCTCAGCGGTGTGCTCACTGCCTTGACAGATGTGTGGTACCGGGCAAGGGCAGAGAAGTGGCCGAGCTGGGCAGCTCGGAAGGAGGTGGAGAAATGCAGGCCCGTGTATACTAGTTAACCTACCGTGACATGTTCTCAAAGCATAGAGTCACGGGCCTGTGGGCTGATGTGGTGTAATCACCTAATTTATCCGCGGGGAACAGACTCAGACTGGTCTGGGAGCTGCACATACACAGTGATCTCAGAAGGCATTGATGTCAGGTGCAGCTTGACGAGCAATCTGTTCTTACTGCTGGGGGCTCCCTTATTCCAGTGTGTGCCTGTACCTCCTCCCTCCCCGCAACCCCCCAGGTGCCCCCCTTTCCTGCCTTGGAGCTCTTGACTTAGGTCCCCATTGGCACCGTCCTCCTAATCCCACAGGACCCAGCCCTACACCCCTAGCCCCAGATGACCCCTCTCTTGGTTTCAGATGCCCCAAACCACAGGGGCTGAGTCTGAACCCTGGGTTGGAGTGTAGAAGCTGTAGAACTGGGGCAGAGCGGGCTGGGCCATGTTTTTTTGTGAATAAAGTGTTACGGAAGCGCAGCCACGTCTGTTTGTTATGTCTGTGGTTGTGTTTGTGCTGCAACGCAGAGCTGAGCCGTTGCAACTGAGACCATGTGGCCCACCAAGTCTAACATGTTTGACCCTTCATGAAAAAGTTTATCAACTCCCACTGTAGAACCTCAAGCTGACGTTAACCTCTGAAGCCAGACCGCCTCAGACCTGTCTTCATACGTTCATGACCTTCTGCCAGGAAGGTCGGGGTCACTGAGGGCACAGCAGAGGGAGAGAGGTGGCCTGTGTCCGTCCAGCAATTCTTTCAAGTTCCTTCGTTGTTCCTAATACATACACATCTCAAAGTTCATATGTTCCAAGAAGCACTGGATTTTTCCCCTTTTCACAATCTTTGATCTGCCCCAGTGCTCAAACCAAAGAATCGTTTTTTTTTTCTTTTCCTTTACCTGCCACTTCCAGTCCATCACCAGGTCTGGTTAGTTCTCCAGAGTATAGACCCTGGAGTTGTCCTCTTTTCTCCGTCTCTACTGCTGTGACCTGGCCTCCTAGGCCTGGCTAGAAGCCTCGGCTCCTAACAGTTCCTGTCTTCTAACTCATCACTCTTGGTTTTCTTCCCAGAAGGCATTGCAGTCTGTCATGATCTGACATGTCTTTTTCTTATTTACTCTCTTCTCCCTCTAGAATCCAGGCTTCAAAAGAGCAGTGCCTGTTTGTATTGTTTTCTGTTCCCTAACATACCCCCATGGTGCCTGGCTTGTCCTGGGTACCAGAAGGACAAGGGGATGGGCGAGGGAGGTTGGTTTTGGAAACACTCCCAGAAATGGCTTATCACAAACACCGAAAGGGACTGTTCGAATTTGCCAAGAACACACACCCAGCTCCCTGCTCATTTTGATGTGGGTCCTGCCTCAGTATCCCCCTTCCCCAAGCACAGCCTCTTCCCACACTGGGTGTCACATTGACAGAGTCCTCCATTATTGCTGGAAGTGGGCTTCACACTCTCCCCCTCCCCCAAAGTGACAAGAAGACAACAAAAATGGAAACCATTGTCCTAGACCGGGGCTTACCACGCTTTTTAGTAAGAAGTGGACGTTACCTTGTGATCCCGTATGCACCTGTATATATGTATACATACTCACACATTTTGGTTCTGTTCTCTTCCGTTAAAACAGCACTGGTTGTCCCCCATCACACTGATTCCACGACCCATCTGTGTATCATAGCCCACAGTTCATAAACAGTGCTTCAGACACAGTATTTAAGCTCAGAACTCACAACCTGGCGAAGAGACGCCAGAGGAAGCTGATGTCAGGCGAACTGCCCAGCACCGAGGCACGGGCCCGGAGGCCTGTGGGACCCGGGGGGTCCGTGAGCCTCGGGCGCAGCCCTGGGTCTGCAGCTCTCAGGAAAATGGATGTTACTGTGGAAGTTAGATTTAAGCTTTAATTTAGTTATATTCTTATCTCTTTCTTTTTTTAAAGCTTTCTCACTAATCAGTTCTTTCTACAATAGAGGGTCTTGTGTTTGTCTTTTTCCCGGTTATGTACTGATGTTTTTATTGCTAACAGGGAGCCATTTGTTATTCCTCGGGTGAGTTTTAATTTAAAAGAAAAGGTTGGCCTCCTTCACATTTTTTTATTCAGTTTCCCCCTCTACTTTTCACATTAGTTGTCTCAGATTCTTTGTGTGTGTGTGTATAAAATTTAAATATATACATTTAAGATGAAAGTGTATCTATGAATGAAGATCTTTCTTCTCTTATAATTTTGAATTCCTTAATATTTAAAGAAAAATGGCCCCTACAGTTAAGTTTTTAAAAAAACTTATTGTTTAGATAAGATGCAGATATTATATTTCTAAAAGCTCTTACTCTCAAATATGTATTCACAACTTTAATAAAATTACACCCTTCTCTCCTCCATTAGGGGCATTAAATATAATTTTTTTTGGCCTAAGAAACTTGAGCATTCTCTCCTCTGCATATTTCCATTTGAGGAGTTTTCAAGTAAACCTTCTTTCTACTCTGAACCAAGAGTAGAAACCAAGGAGAAAGCTTGCAAATAAGATCCCGTGCCTGCGTCTTTCCTGCCTCTTCCCCGCCTGCCTGTGCTCGCTACTGTCAGGTCAAGGGAGGGACAAACGAGATTGACAGCGTCGCCACGGGTGTGTCCTGAAGATGCCGCTTTTGTTTACTTTTTGTTCTTTGGAAATTCAAAGTGTGAGATCCTGAAATTAGTGTCTAGTCTGTAAAAAACCTACCAGCATTTCCAGAATCCCCTTCCAGTAACAGGCAACACTAATGAAGGTAGGGACCGGTAAGATGCAAAGCCTGCGCAGAGAGCTGCAGTGAGCGAACACTGTGGTTGCTGACCAAGTTTGCAGTGAGACCTCAGCTGGACGGTCACTGTGCAACGGGCAGGCCCAAGGAAACCCCCAGCGGCCGCTTGTCTTGAGCCAAAACTGGCTTCCTGAGCAAGGGAGAAGTTATAGTAGAGAAAACACCAAGTGAGGGGTGCACAGAAGGCAGGTTGGGGCTGGTGGGGTCATGGGGAGGGGGATCCAAGAGAGTAGAAAAGGCTCTTTGAATGAGTTATGCAGAGATGGGACCAACAGCTCCTGGGGGTTATCCTGGCCCCGCCCACTGCTGCTGTGGGCGTGTGGTGCTGCTTTTAGGACAGAGGGCTTTGGGAGAGGCAGATTGGATTTCATAAAAGGCATTGCACACCCAGTGTTGGCCGCTTTTTTTCTATGAGAAAGGAAATGTTCATGACGTTGTCACCGTTTATCGAGCACCCGTAGGTGCTGCCACATTCTAGGTGTTTCATGGTATGCCATCGCTGGGCCTCGCCCCAGTCTCTAAGGGGTCTCTGTTTTGCCCACGAGGAAGCCAAGACTCTGTGGGACCTCAATTTGCCCAGGGCCACGAAATGTCTAGCTCCAGGACTTCTGTTTCTGCTGTAACTCCACCCGCTTCTCGCACCTGGATCGGTTTACCTTGTGAAATGTAACCCCCACCGCACCCCTGTCCTGTGGTTTTTCCATTTGGTTTGTAAATAGTACTGTGGTATAATAGACAAGCTACTTAGGTCAGGATTAGGGAAAAACACATTCTTGGCCTATTGTTATTTCCCTGAGAGGGTCAGTTGTCCTTCCTTCCTCCACCATTATTTTTATTCCCTGTAAAGTTCAACAGCCCCACCCTGAAAGCCACCTTGATAAAAACAAAAGCCGTTAGGTTCCCAGGCCTGAGGTAATCTCTCCGAGGAAGTGTTTGGATTGCGTGTGGGCCCGGGCCTTCCGGGTGGCTGGTTGGGGCCCCCAGTCCCAACAGCTCAGAAAGGCGGGTCCCGCAGCCTCCAGGCACAGCCCTGGTGCAGGCAGGGCAGGACCGGGCCACTGAGGAGCCACTGGCTGCCCTGGGCTTTTGTGCTCTGTTCTGCATTGTCCGCATTTGGTGGCTGCGGTGCACCCTCCCTCCCCATGATTCTCCTCTCCTTAGCTTTTGGCTTTCTTCTCAAAAGTTTCCAAAGAAAAGAACAGAGGGCCCACAGTAGGTCCTTTGGCCGCCTGGCTGCTGGACTCAGAGTCTGCTCAGTGCCCTGAACCCGTCCTGGCTGGAAAGCGGACACGTGAAAGGTGACATGAGGATGCTGAATTTTCTGAAGTTGAAGTATTTCGTGTCTGCAAACAGCGGGCTAACTAAACTGGGGACTTTGGCCTGACCGGAACCTGTGTTGGGGGGCCAGGCCTGTGTGCCTGGGAGTGGGTGACCGGGTGGCGTGGGCTCCTCCCCTCTTCTCGTGTGCCAGAGAGAGCTCTTTGCAGTGACACGGCCTGCTGATGTCATTGATGGTAAAGAATCTGAAAGAGTTCTGTGAAAAAGTGTGTTAGTAGATGATTTGGTGAGATGACTGACATAGAGAAGTTTTAAGGTTTCTCTCAAGATACCAGGGCTCATTTTCTAAGAGATTTCCTTGGGCTCTGTCCCCATAATAGTTAAGCAATTTTCTTGTTTGCTTTCTAAATCTTTCTGGAGTACAATAGTTCTGAAAATAAGAGAGTCTGTTGGCTGGAAGCATGGGGTGGGCACGGGTTTATGTAATTTGACTTCTTGCCTCTCCAAATCAGTAAATATTTGCAAATGACCTTATCAAACAGCTTGGGTACATTCGGTCACTTGAAAGCAGTTGGGGCAGTGACTGCCCATCAGCCAGCTGCAAGTTCCAGGGGGCCTCACGGGAAGGATTTTTTTTTTTTTAAATAAAATGCCCTCCACGGACCAGAAGCCTCCCACAGAAAGTGGGCCTCACCAAGCCCCTCATTCCATGCCACCAGTTTCACAGCATGCGCATTTTGAAGACTGACTACTAAAGACTGAACCCCGTTAGGAGCGCTGGGAACTGAGGGGCGCAGAAGACAAGCATGGCAGACTCCGGTTTGCTGCTGCCGCCTGGCTCTCTCGTCTCTCAGGGCAGGTTACAGGGTTCCGTGTGCAGCGTAAATGTCACCCTTGTGTGCGCTAGCAGGACAGAGGAAGTGGGTTACTTGTCTGGTTTTGTAAAGTGGTACCAGTGTAACAGGGTTCAGAAACACAGCCCTTGGCTTTTAAAGCAGAGATGGAGTTAAGAGGGTGTCTTAACCCCCCGTTTTCTTTTCAGTGTTTGAAATCTGACATTTAAAACCAATTTTTAGAAGAGAATGCATGTTTTTCAAAGTTGACACTGGAAAATAGAAGGCATCTAAATGTTTTTGGTTGTTAGGATATATGAAAATTACAATATTACTGTATCAGTCTCACCTGGTAAGAAATAACATGTTCATTTCGTCTGTCAAACTCAGTGCGGATTAAACTAAAGTGCCTTTTATGGTGTTCTGTTGTCAGGGCATAATATCACACTAGTTAAGGCAGGCATACAGTTAACAAATAACTGAAGGGGCTTTTAAAACTAAGGACCTGTGATAATAGCTGTATGTCTACTTCATGCAAAGTATTTAATGTTTTGTGTATTCTCAACACTTGTGTTCTCATTCTCTTCGCAGAGCATTGGGAAAGGGTCGCTGTGGTGCATAGACCCCGAGTACAGACAGAATCTAATCCAGGCGTTGAAAAAGACACCTTACCACCCACACCCACACGTGTTCAATACACCTCCCGCCTCTCCTCAGGCATATCAAAGGTAAGCAGTTCAGACCCACTTGGACCTTTGTCTCCTGAGGTTGCCTTATTGCCGTACAGACCGGCGCCGAAACTCCCCGAATAGGCTGCATGATTTTAAAAACAGGTAATTGAGAAAGAAATGAAGTATCATTGGAGGTGTAGGTATGGTTGTCTTTCTGGCAAATCTTACCGCATTTGCTGCTTGGGAGGACAGTGTTTCCAGAAGGCTGCGCCGCCGGTGAAGGACTGCTTCTTCTGGGTGGAAAGATTTGCACAGAAGAGTAGGTGGCTGTCACATTTCAGGGTGTCCCGGTTTGTTGGAAGGAAGGCACAGGAGTCAAGTAAGCGACTCCATCGTCCTCTGGTCTGTCCGACCACGGGCATCTCCAGGTGTTCACTGAAGGGCTTGCCCGCTTGTTGTCACTCTGGTCTCCGTGTGGACGGAGCTCCCGAGTGACCGTTGTGTTGTGGTTACTTGGTGTTTGCCCCTGTGAAGACAGCAGCGGGGGACAATGGGCACTTTCATTCCCCTGCACTTACCCATTTGTTGTGAGGCAGGGAGGCCGGGGGTACCCTTATTGCAGAGATATAATTGGAGGGGTGAGTGTGTAGCTTGTTACTTTTTAAAAAATTGTTGTTAGTGTTAGATTAAAATAGCCGCCTAGAACAGAACCAAATTTTAGCACTGAGTCTACCTTAGTGCTTGGCTTTGAAATATATCCCTCAATCCTACCAAAAAAAAAAATGTTTACTGTCTAGAGATGTTTCTACCATAACCACCCAGTGAAATTGTCCTTAGACTACAAGTTTATGTTAATGAGAAATGGTGCGACTTCTTAGGTTTCAGTAGTTTTACAGCCCACCACTTTGCAGATTCTTTCCCTAGGCTTGTGCTCTGCAGATAGGAGCACAGAGTGAGCCTCTGAAACGGCGTTAATGAAGTTCTTGTGCATCTCGGTTGAGAAGCATTCCATCACAGGCCCTAGACAATCAGTCTTCAGCGAGAGACGGGGAGGAACAGCTGGGCTCTCTGAGAAGACTGCTGTATGTCTGCCTTTGCTAGGCGATTAGCGTGATGGTATCCATAGCAACTGGAGCGTCTCCATAGTAACGCGTAGCAGAGACAGGTGCAGTTGCATCACAAGGCTGTTTGTTGCCTGGCAAAAGGACAGGCCATTAGTACTTAGATATACGCTGTTGCCTTAGAAACAAATAACCCTACATAGCAACTACAGTTGGTTTGAAAGATTTGGGGGAAAAAAGAGGTTGTAGCTGCTTTTGTCTGTGTTCATAAAAATCAGTGGAAGCATACTTTATTGGAAATGACAACTTGAGGTCATAGAACTGTAGGATATAAAATGGGATTTTCCAAAGCAACCCAGCCAACATTGTAGAAATGTCCAGAAGGACAGAGCCATATGCTTGGTTTTCTTCCTGTGGCTGTAGCCACTCCTGAAATCTGGAAGGGAACTGGGATTGGAGGGCAGAACCGTTGCCATGCGAGGTTGGTGGGGGAGCAGATGACACTAGTTCCTGGAATATTTCCCCGATTCTCGTGTTCCTCGGTTATTCTACTCCCCCTACCCTCCAGACCCCACAGAATGCCCCTCACTTTCCTCCCCACTTTGTACCTCGGAAGTATTTCACATCCTTTTGCCTCTAGGAAGTTAAGAACATTGTGTTACTCACTGGGTCATATCATTGGTCCATTTAGACCAGTATTCTGTTGCCAAGAGTGACCCCAAGGGAAACGCAGTAATTATTTAATAATTGGAAGGATTATAGCTGAGCGCTAGGGGTTGCGGGAGGAATGCACACTCAGGCGAGAGGCTTTCCGAGCTGGCCTAAGCTTAATGACTTCATTGGATTTTTTAATAGACGCATAAAAATGCAGATGGTCCAGAGCTTCGGAAATGAAAATTATTTCCAAATAAATACTCCATATCCTGTCCTGTCACCTCCAGTTCCTCGTCACCCAGTTGGCTGAGGACAGAAAAGCGTTCCTCTGTTTACCCACCGGGTGCTTGGCTTTCACCTCCATAATGGTCACTGCGTGCGGAACGAGGTAACAGATCAGCTTCTAGCCTGTTCCCTGTCTTCACTCTGTGGGAACAAGTCACTTTCTCTTTCCTGGGGACTAGAAAGCCAAAGGCACTAAACACTGGACGATTGTACAGTATTTGTATGGCTGATAACGGTGTGGTATTCAGCTCCATTCTAAGCCATCGGCTCCCTTGTTGACGTGACTTAGGGAAGAGGGTAGTGGGAAGTGGGACAAAGTGAGTCATTTAAACGGGGACTGGAAATGCCAACCTGACGTTGTGTGGCTGGGTCTGATGTGACACAGGGAATTACCTGTCAGCTCTTTGCGGGATTGCCATGCGGGTCACCTGGGAAGTGCTGGGTTCTCATGGAGCCAGTACTCAGCGTGTTGAAGATGGCGATCACACTAGATGGGTGGTTAGTGCTTGTACTTGCAGGTGCGCTTGGCAAGATGCGCTCTGAGCTGAGCTGCAGGTGGCTGGAAATTCTGCCCGGGAAATGAGTATCTGAAAACCCTGCCTCCGCGTTTGTTCAGGGCCAGATAAAGCGCTCAGTATTGTGGTGCGTGTACGCGTGCCTCCGATTTCCAGTATACCCTTTTGGATGCCTGTTAGAATGTTCTTTTGTTTGTGAATTGTTTTTGATTGAAATGCAGAGCTTAATGGCATTAGCTCTTTATTAGTTTGCTAAGGCTGCCACAGCCAAGTCACAGCTGAGTAACAACAGGAATTTATCTTCTTTCAGTTCTGGAGGCTAGAAGTCCAGGGGCAATCGAGGTGTCAGCAAGGTGGGCTCCTTTGGAGGGCTGTCACCTGGCTCTCAACTAACTTCTGGTCTTTTGCTGGCATTTTTGGCATTCCTTGGCTCAAGGAAGCATCATTCCAGCATTTGTGTGTTGTTCTGCTGGTGCACTGCCTGTGCCCAAGTTCCCATCTTCATAAGCACCCCAGCCATATTGAACTAGGGGTCCACCCGACTCTAGTACGACCTCATTTTAAGTAATTACATCTCAACGGCTCTTTCCAAATCAGGTCACATTCTCAGGTACTGGTAGCCAGAACTTCAACATGAATTGGAGGGTGGGGAGGGGACACAATTCAACCCATAACAGCCCTTTTCTTAAGTAAGGTAGTTTTGCTGATCAAAACGTGGAGGGAAAGAAAGTAATGAACTGTCCATAACAAAAAGGATGAGGCGTGTCAGAGGGCCAACCTGAAATTGCCCCCAGGGGCCAAAGCTGGGGCAAGAAAGTAGCTGACATAGTGCTGGGTTATAACCCCAAATATAGTCTAGATATCTATGTGTTCACACTGATATGCCAGTAAATACATTATTGGATAAAGGGGTGTAGAGACAGGTTCCCCACACAGGACGACTTTTGGCGATTTATGCAGGTTCTTCTCCACTCCCACGGTTGGAGCTTAGCTCCCCGTCCACACGATGGCCACGTGACATATTTCCAAAGAGTAAACGATGGGAAAAAAGGAGGTTTATCTTGGGAAAATCAGGCACACACCACCTAGGCCAGGCGATGAGAGCTAACATCTGTCGTGTGAAGTTGACAGCAGGCACCTTTGATATGACGTGCTGATAGTGACACTTCACCTCTGTCGTCTTCCTCCCCCTAGTCCGTAACCCCAGTCTACTCAGTGGAAGGACATTAGACAGTAGTTTTGTCCTCGAGGGGGGACGTCCAGCAGAACACCTGACCAGCACTCCTCAAAGCTGTCAAGGTCATCAAATACAGGGACCATCTCTGAAACTATTGTGGACCAGAGCAGGCTGGGGAGACTGCGCAGGGTGCAGTTTAGTCCATACGGATGTGCCATCGTTGGTTCCTTAGTTGTGACAAATGTGACAAATGTAGTGGCATAAGGTGGTAGCAGTGGGGGGACTGAGTGAAGGGTGTGTGGAAACAGTCCCTGCTCTCTTTGTAACGTTTCCATTAAAGAAAAAGCGGTCGGTCCCCAACACACAGGCTACTTGAGTTTGTTGATTTTATCAGTTTTAAATATCCACGTTATTTTTGGTGCCATGAAACGTGGAGTCATTGCATCACCGCGCGGCCGCCTGACCTCCTTTAGTGTCTGTCTCTGTCATTGGAACGATACCTTGGAAGAGCTCATGATCAGCGGCACTTGCTCTCACCCAGTTCTCTGTAGGATCGGCTGAGCCACATGAGGGGCACCGTTGTCGTTTGCATGCGAGAGTTCTTGGAACTTCATTTTTGTGAAATGACACCCCGTTCTGCTTTGTAGGGTTCCCAGGGCTGTGCTCAGAGAACTTGGGCCAAATCCGCTTTCTTTGGGACTCCAAGCCTTTGTCAGTGTGGCCCTCAGACTTCGGAAAGGGGAGAAGTGGTGGCATATTTGGGTTTCTTGCCCACCCCCTTCAGAAAAGTGCTATCGTCTAATGGTTATCTTGCATGCGCCCCTCTTTCCTAGATGAGGATTTCTCATTAAACTGTATGCACATTTTAATACTTTTGATGTAGCTCTTGCCACATTGCCTTCTGATTTTTATACTCTGTTCCAATCTATATTCCCACCAGTTTTCTAGGAAATTCCCATTTTCTAACCTTTCTCCATGTCTGATGGTTAAATAAGCAGTTTCCCGGTGGGTGACTTCAACTTCTGTGAATTCGGTAGTTTATAGTAGGGACATTTACACTTTACAGTATTAAATTAACGCCCTGTAAATGGAGGACATCCGCTGACAATGTTTATAACAGCAGATTGTTTTCCAAAGTTATAAAAGTGGATTCTGTGTGATATATCCTCTGGTAGAGGCACCAACCCCAAATCAGTGTACAGAAGTCCTCAGCAGGTGAAAGCTTTGGCCGAAGGCGTGAACCGGTCCGGTCCGGTCCGGTCGTGGCAGATGGGGTGTGGACTGGGAGGAGGGAGAAGGGGGTGAGGTGTGCAGGGAGCTCACCCTTTTAGACAATCAGATGATGAGAAAACCCTCCGAATGTTAAGCTCGTTAATTCACCCACTAAAATGCTGGATTTGCACACAGCAAGGAGTTGGTTGCTTGGATAGCACCCAGTAATTTTTTAGCTTGTAAGACATCTCTCACTGGAGCCATTTGAAGTGGTGTGCATTAATAGCTGCCGGAAGAATGGCGGAGCCACAGGGAAGTCGGGGTTGACTCGTGCTCGAGGGGTTTCGTTGTTAGATTATTGTGTTTTCCTTCAGTCAAGCAAAGAGGATCGTGAGGTTTCGCTCGGTTGCCTCATTATCCCACCCCTTGTATTTACCTGTAAGCAACCGATTTGGTGGAAACTATAAATAGTTTTTTAAATGCTCCTCATGGTCCGTGCACTTACCTGTGTAAGTTTATTTGAAAAGGGTGAGGTATTAGATACTTTGAAAGAGTATGCTTAATCTGCATCTTTTTGCTTAGAGTAATTTTTAAGAGAATGGTAACTATTTACAAATCATACGAGGCTGCACTGTGCCCAGTATGGAGAAGGAAGTACTGAACTAATGTGGTAAATTGGGTGTGGGATTGAATGACAACACTTTCTAGTAAGTACTTGCAAATATAAACTTAATTTTGTTAAAAAATTGGAGGGCGCAGATAATGGAAAAGGCTTAAAATGGTCCGGAGTGGGGGTCGCTCACATATAACAAAGAATGTCATTCACAGTGTGAGCTTTAAAAACCCATAGTTGGCTGTAATTTTATTTGCATATCAAGTTGTTATCTGTTGACTTCCATTATATTTTCTGAGTTGGCCCCAGAGTAGTTTCAATCCCAGTGTCTTGCCGTCACTGTGCCGTCCGTTGTACATTTCATTCTCGCTTAGTCCTACGTGATTTTGTGTGAATGGAAACTGCCCCTGTTACTCTCTGAGCACTACGTACCAGGCACAGCGCACGGATACTGTGCCCAGTCATCCCGCTTCATTGTTTTCACACTCACTTCGAAAGTCGGGTGTTTAAGCAGCTGGGCTGATTGTATCTTTTTGACTCAGGTGCTGGGTAAAACTCATGGCTGAGAGAGTCACCTGGGGGGACTTTTTCATCCTTGGAACGCTTGGAGTTCCTGGTTCGTGCAGTAATAGCGGCAGCGTTAGGTTCTCTTCTAGTCTACTGCCCGTGAATGTCTGTTGCTGACTCCTGAGATGATGGGTACCAAGGAGGTTCTGTGTGCCTAACTCCTGGTCAGAAAGTGAAGTGTTGGTGGACTCAGTAGGAATCCGGGCTCTTTGCTGACTTGCTTCCTCTGTTTGCCTCTCCAAATAGCTGGCAGAGGACCTGGCAGACCCGATCAGAGCCTCTCAGGTGTTCTTGGGGTGGGAGCGAATGGCCGCTGGATGGGCCCGGTGGGCATTCTGTATCAAACTCCTCCCCTTCCCAGAGGGGGTGAAATTGATCTCCATGTCAGAAATATGAAAGAACTGTCAAAAAAAAATGCACGAAATGAACAATGTGCAATGTGAAAACAAGACAGTGTGTTTTTTGTTGTGCAGTGGTGTAAAATAGGCCAATTTTTCATCACAACAGAAAATGAAAACTTATCACTGCTGTGTTTAAGCTTCTCGTTACACTAAATGCTTCTGGATTTTAGAGACTACAATGATGGGAATGTTAAGAAGTAGAGGTGTAGTATGATTAGATTGGGCAGTGGAATCCATCATTCATAAGAGATTTGAGGAAGATAGAATGGGGGGAGGATTAATTTCCTAATCCTGTGAATTAGATCAGTCAATAGGTGGTCATAGGTAATATTAATAAAAGGTATTTGAACAAGCGATGTGGTGGCCAGTGATTCCCACTTCCAGTGTGGGTCAGACCTCACCGGGAAGTTCCATCCAGGTGGGAGCGGACACTCTGACATTGACATCAGGAGGAAAACAGACAGGCTGGTTCGGGGACCCGTGTTACTTACTACTGAGGAGCTGTGAGTGCGTAACTCTGAGAACATCGGAAGGCAGCGCGCTAGGAGAGATTTGGGCCCAATGGGTAGACATTATAGTATAGAAAAAACGGTTTGAGCTTAAATGAAGATCTCTCTGAGAACAGCGTCCGATTCTGTGCCAGGCACGTAACAGGAGCTGGGTAAATGTTGGGCTGATGGGTGAGTGAGCTACCCACGCGGGGGCCGATCAAGGCTTTACAGCCAGCTGCTAAGAGCCTTCTTTAACGTTTGCAGGGAGAACTTCAAGGTAATCCCTTCCAAACTCTTGGATGTGGTAAGTCAGTTGAGTTGCAAAGACAGTAGAGTGATGGGCTGTCATTCTGTGCACGGGGTTTGTCACTCTCCAAGCTCACGGTGTAGGTTGGAGACAAACAGGGAAAATGTGCTCGGCTTTGTTACTAAGAAATGAAAGGTCAGGTTCTTCTCTTGAAATTGCTGAGTCCAGATTTCAAGACGGTGATGGGACTAATTTAGTTACTCTTCACTCTGTGTCATCCAGCGTTTTGGTTCATGCCCTGTAATTACCTCCCTTGCTTTAGTGACACTTCTTTGCATTTCCTTCCACGGGAATAAAATGATCACTGCAGTGTTTTGCCAAGCAGAAGATCATTTCCAAAAGCTGTCCGTCAAACCCTCTAGACCTTCCCCCTATTGTTTACCCACTGAGTTACCCACCCACCCTCTGTGTAAATCTCCATGGGAGAGCCACACTGGTGTCCTTGTTCTGTGGAATCACATGTTACTGGCTAGAGTCTCTGATCACATTTTTAACCTCTTTTCTTTCATGAGGTTCATGTTGCATCATTTGTTTGCACCATCTTTGAGGCTCTGCCATGTCTGAAAGTTGCAGAAAGAGACTCTCTCACACTGAGAGTCCTCAGAAATTCCATATTAATTGCTAACTTTTGATTTTTAAATCGTCTGGAGGAAACATCCATAAACCATTTAGATATTTAGATGCATTTTGTACTTTTTTTTTTAAGAGCGAGCTGCTTAATCACAGTAGTCCAAGAGACATGTTCGCTTTGTGTTTACCTACTTTCAAATGGAAAGTTTTGGTCAAAGTCTGTTTACCACTTTGTTTTTTCCACCCATTTCTCTCTAGCAAACTTAGTACCTCTCACCCAACACACACCAAAAACTTAAGAATTTTAACAGCTTTCTCTGCCTCCTTCCCTCTCCTCCTCCTTTTCTTCCTCCTCTCTCTCTTCCCTCTGCAACTGTGGGGCTTCTAAAAGAAGAAAAAAATTTTTTTTTACTATAAGGAGAGCAGAGCTTCTTAGGATTCTTCTGAGTTAGAAATTGACACACACTCCTTTTCTGCTTATAGAGAAGCTGAGGCACAGAGATATTCCGCCCCTCCCAGCCCTCCCCCCTTTCCCACACACACCCCTTTTAAACTGTCCAACGCAGTCGCCCACTGGAGGTGGGGTGTTCTGGCCTCTGTGGTCAGTCCTCAGGCCCGCAGGCCCCCGCCCAGCTGGCGTCCACCTGCACTAGCTGTGGAGGGGCCCGGCTGCCCCTGCAGCTGGGCAGACGGACACGTACGGCAGCTGTGAGGTCCTCGAGAGGAAAAGGGCTTCAAGTCTGGGGACACAGTAAGGATGCAGAAAAGTCAAAAAGATCGAAGGATCTCCAGTTGGCTTCCCCAGCTCCCCGCCACCCCCACCCCTGCCTCCCTGCCTGCGAGAATCCTCCCCTTGGGGGGACCTCTATCCTGCTTCTGTCTCTGAGTGATTTTGTTGTCCTTGGGCACATCGTTGTGCCTTCCTGGGCCTCAGCCGCTTCTGTGTAACAGGGTGCAGGATGGATGGAACGAGACATGAGAACCCCACACTCACCCACGCAGACTGGGACTGGGGGGTCCCCAGGCTCCCTCCCAGCTCCCGAGGGTCAGCCACCATCCAACTAGGCCCCAGGCAAAGCTCAGCACATCTCAGAAAGACCCGCAGGTGAGGACTTGGCCTTGGTCACTGACTAGCCATGTGACTTTGGACAAGTTACCTGCACTCTCGGAGCCTCCGTTTTTCATTTGTATTGTGGCATTAAATTAAGTAAAAGGATGTACCAGATCCTTAGCACTGCCCTCAGAAAATCACTGCATTTTGATTTCTTTCTCTATAGTCACCAGACTTTGTTTTGATAATTAAATAGTTTTGTTTTTGCAGACGCTGCATACCAACTTGGCCTTTGTGTATAGGGGGTTGCATTGTAAGGTATCTTTTTACACTTTATATTCTGTAGTTTCTACGAGATTTAAGATCTGTGAAAATCGGGACTCTGAGTTCTTGGGCCTGTGCTTTATACACAAACTGCATACAAGTGATATTTGTTAATGATTCTTCCTAGAAAGCATAGCGCAGATTCTGAAAATGGCACGCAAACATTTCCTTCTACTTGCTCAGGGATTGGCTATCCCCCTCCCCTTCACTGTCCCAAGACAGTGGACATATGGAGGGGGAGGGAGAAGCCCTGTTCTCTGTCCCTTGCCTCTGAAGATACTTGAGCGATTTTGCAGTGTTGGTGTTTCTGGCCGTCCCCATCCTTTGCCATCTGTCTGCCAAGGCCCTGCTGTACCTCTGGGCGTCACAAATTTGGACCGGGTCATTCCTGAAGCCCCAGAGACCCATCACACTACCCTGGGATGGGAAGGTTATAAATTCCAGGCTGTTGACTCCAAGGCACCAAACATTGTCAGAGGACTAAACATTTCGCAGCTGTCATAGAAAATGCAAATGTGCTTAAGGTGGCGCTGGCCAGAATCGCTCCCGCTTTGTCGCCCCCGCTCTTCCTTTGAGAAGAAGCCTCCCTCTGCTTCGTACTGAAAAGAAGCTTCCTCCTTACACTTACTGCACAGCAGCGCACTTGAAAGGTAAGGCGCTCCGCTCTCCCTGCCCTGATGGTAATGGGAACGGTCGCCACCGCAGGCTGGCCCGACCGGCAATTGTGTCCCTTCTCTAGCAGACACATAATCCGTGTTTAAATCTCCTGGCAGTCAGTCATTAGTTTTTTCCCCCTCCCTACATTCTTTTCTTTGAAGAGAACAAAGCCTGTCTCCTCCTTGCTCTGCATCTTGCTTCTTCCCCTCTCCCAGGAAATCTCTGTCTCACTCACTTTTCCCTGAAGAAGAAAGTCCCCTAAACGTTATCCTCCCCTACCTGCTAAAAGATGAAGATCTCCATTCTTTGTACTCTAACATCCATGCTCAGAACTCACAAATACGTGGCGGCCCGGGTCCTGGGCTCTGCCAAAGGTATTCAAGCGATAAATGCCGAGGCCCTGCTAGCGAAGGACCCCTCGCTCGGCGGCTCCTCCTCCCAGCGCTTTCAGGGGCCGTTCTTGAGAAAGGAAGGATTGGACAGATGGTAACTCCGGTGGAATTTTATTCTTATTAAAGCCCTTTGAAGTCCCCTTCTTCTAACACCACCCCCTCCTACCCTCACCTCCTAGATGTGGCGTGTTCTATTGTCAGGGTTGTTGAAGTCCAAGTTACAGAAAAGCCATCCTGAATTGCTGTGAAATAAGTCTTTGATTCAGAGTCAACCAAAAATCCATTTCTACCCAATATTCTAGACTTCTAAGAAATAAACTATGAATGTAAGCTTTGAGCACCATAGGAGTATAACGAATTTTAAATTTAGTGAATTTCTCCGGTTTTGGACGCTAAACCCTCCTGGATTTGGGGTGGGAGGCAGACAGCAAGCATTTATTGAACACCTAGTATGTGGTAGGCTTGGCATCACAGGCAGCATATACACAGTGTGTTCATACTTGTAAGACCCCGTTGGAATTGATTTTGTCACTGTCACGTGTGAGAGAACTGGCTGAGCCGGGCCCCGGGACAGCGTGGTCTCGCTGCCCTGACTCAGAAACAGAGCTCTTCCCACGGGCTCTGGCACCTTGGGGCCACTGTCTTCCGTGGGAATATTCTCAGGTATCTAATGGCTGATGGGGGGGCCTGGAAAAGGAAGGAGGGTTAAAAGGCACGTTTTGTAGCCTAGTGAGGGTGGGACGAATGGGGGCGGGACCATTCAGGAGGCTGTTACCATAGATCCAGCCAGTGGTGGTGAGGGTCTGAAGCTGGGGCTGGAGAGGAGGGACCTGGAGCTGGGGGATCTCGAGGCTTGGTGGGGGAAGGGTGGGCAGGAAGCTGAGAGGGTCTAGGTAGCGTGGATGGAGGAAGTGACTAAAGATCACTTTGTGTGTGCACACGTGTGTAAAGGCTCACTTCTGTTTTAGGCAAAGTAGAAAAGTAAATGCAGAGTGGGGAGAATCACACAGTATTTTCTCCAACTTGTGATTGGAGTTGTATGATTTTGGAGATTATGAATGCTGTTTAAAAAGAAAAAAAGAAATTCAGGGTTTGCAATATTAAAGAGCTTGCCTTGTCCATGAATTTCACTCTTACAGTTAATTAGGATTTTTCCTTTTTTTCTCTAGACTTGCTTAAATAGTCTGTCATCCTTGGGAATCAGAGGCCGTCCTTCCACTGTCTAGTCATTTCTGCGAGTAGTTTTTATTTCTTTTGTAATGTCTGCAGGGAGAACTGACACGGGCGTAACCAACTTCTCAGGTCAAGTGTGCTTCGTGGTCATTGTTGTTACTGTTAATATATTTTGTTAATGTTCTTAGAAAAAAACAACTCTCTAACCCTTGGCCTGAAGCTCCAACATGTACACACTCAGTAAATATCTGTGAAATAAAAATGAATAAGGGTAATAAACATCCTTTATTTAGATGTTGATGTCCCAGAATGGATTAAAGACACCAATGTTTGTTAAGAAATAAGCAGTGAAGATTCCAGAAAATACCTGTCTGACTCTAGTTGACCCAGATGCGTAAAAACTCAGCTGTTAATAACTATTAAGACAGTGCTCTGAAATTGCTTACTTACTGTGGCAAGAGTTAGGTTGGAGGCAGTGGTTAGCACCTCTGGCCATTGGGGTTTGTATGCGCCAAGTCGAGTGGACTACTTGGGTGGCAAAGTGCAAAACGCGAGGATGTTTGCAATAGCCTAAAAAGGTGTAGAAATGGAACTAAATTTGAGAGAATCAACTGAAATTTATATGCTAGACCATTGAGTGGATTTGCAGTTGGTCTTGGAAAACTTGGTTTTAACAAAGTCTCTAGATCATCATCAAGGGACAAACGGCAGGGTATCAGAGTCACTTAGAGGGGCTTTTAAAAATCATATATGATGTCCATGGAGCAGGCTGTGTACATTGTGGGGGGGGACTTCCCACTCAATTTGCTGTGAACCCAACACTTCTTCAAAACGCCTTCAAAGTACCGAATTATTTGGACCATAAGATGCACCCAGGTTTTAGAGGAGGAAAATAGGAAAAAAATTTCGAAGCAAAAAATGTGGTAAAATATTTAATAACATAAATAACATAGGCCGCCCCACCCCACCCCTGCGAGCCAGGCAAGCTACATTTGGACTATAAGATGCACCCCCATTTTCCTGTAAAGTTTGGGGGGTGGATTGTATAGTCTGAAAAATACAGTAGTCTGTTTTCTTTTAAAGTTACATGAATTTCTATCAACTTTAAACTCCTATATAAAGAGTCATATATATGCATTTATCATATATGCATGTAGTCAGATGCATATGTAAAATCACTGCCTTCCTTGGGCTGTGGCTGCCGGGGTGGGGTGGGGGTGTTTGCCTCTCTGTGCTGAGCAACAGGAAGTCCGTGGTGAGAGTGCTGTCCTGTAGCAGAGAACACTGGAGCAGGAAAAACCCTAAAACTACCCTGTGTGGTGTTCCGCATACGGCACCACAGTGAACAGTTTGCAGAGACGTTAAGACTGCTTTTGAGTGTGCGTGAGGTCTTTCCACGGTCAGTAAGTTTGGGAAATGCAGCTCACTAACTTCTTCGTAGTGAGCTGATTCAGATGTTTTGCACATTTTATTAAAGGCACTTTGGGGGGAGGCGGCACACGCTTATCAACATATTCCACGGAAGACCGATTTGGGAAAAAGGTACCTAAAATAGGGTGTTTCAAAGCGTCCGTTGCCACTTGCTAATGGGCTGTGAAATCAGTCTTGGGGTTGCAACCGACTTTTTTTTTTCTTGCATGAACTCAGTCATAATGAAAAGTCTATTTCTTTCTGTAGATGATGGGCCCCAGATTTTGGAGAATGCTGGTCTATTCAGGTTCTCGGTTTTATAAATGAAAATACTGACGGGAGTCTCAAGATCACATGGGGAGTTAGTGACATAGAATCTGAGTCTCCACGCTCTTTAACCTTCACAGGTGCCCTGCAAATTCATAAGCCACCCCCATAGTTAAAAAGCAGCACCGCTGGAAGCAGATGAATGGACGGACAGACACACGTGGTTGATGTGTACAATAGAGTTTCATTCAGCCCGTATAAAAAGGGATGTGCTTCTAATACAGGCTGCAACATGAGTGATCCCTGAAGACATTGTGCTAAGTGACATCAGCCGGTCCACCAGGGACAGATATTAATGATGTGATTCCATTTACCTGAGGTTCCTCAAATAGAGACAGAACGTCAGTCAAAGGTTACCAGGGACTGAGGCAAGAGGAGAACCGGGAGTTAGTGTTTATTTAATGGGTACAAAGTTTCTGTTTGGAATGATGGAACATTTCTGGAAATAGTTGGTGGTGATGGGTTGCCCAATATGTGAATATACTCAGTGCCACTGAATGGTGCACTTAAAAAATGGCCAAAATGGCAAATTTAGATGATGTGTATTTTATCATAATTTTTCAAAAATCCAGACACAGAAGAACAACAATAATAAAAGCAACACGGTGGTTTTTTATATTTACTGATTCATAACACCGTGTTCCTTTTGTGTGTGTGTGTGTGTGTGTGTGTATTTATGTGTTTATGTGTAACACAGTGTTTCTTTTAGACAGCCCTTGTTGTCCATTCTAACATCCATTCATGCCTTTGGACCTTGCCCCGTGTGGGCCGGGCTGGGCACTGAGCATTCTGAGGCCGACAAACAGGACCCCTGCCCTTGGGGGTCCTTGAGCACAGTGGCCATGGCATGGCCTTGATCCCAGAGTCCCTGGCAGGCGCTGGCCGCCGACATTCTAACAGGTGATACATTTGACGGCAGCGGGTCCCACTCAGCATATGACCTTTCCTGTGCTAATCGCTCTGATTTTCCGGCATTTGCAGCATTTGGATGAACCCACAGCTTGCATCTGAAAGGCCAAGCGGAAACATATTCATAGTTTTCTCTTGGTTTCACCCTCTCGTCGGTTGGTCTTTAGCCCTGACCGCAGGCAAATAGCCTTTTTCTCGATTCACTCCCCTCTTTCTTCACAACACCGCCAGGCTCGGTGTCCATAGCAATTTAAGTGAAATGCTGCCAAAACAAGGTGGGTGCAGTGGCTCCCCCTGTCCCCATTCCCTGCGCTTGCTTCACATGTTCGGGTGTGAGAATCACAGGGATCTGGTGAACCAGACAAGAGGCAGGGGTGGCTGGATGGCGGGAAATGGGCACACGTTTCTTCCTTGGAGCTGACTGAGGTTCTTCAGACTCCTGCTGCTAGGCAGTTTCTGCCCGTAAAAGTTGCAGCAGATGGGAGTCGCCTGTTGGCGCTGTCTGAGGACTTCGGGGGTTTCTCACCGTCAGGCAGGCACTCTTTGGCTTCCGGTCCCTGCACAGGTGTTGACAGATGGCAGGGCTGTGCCTGCAGCTGCCCCGCTGGCATCTCTGCGGGCCTCGGGTCGGCATCTGCAGTAAAGGGAACCGGGAGACAGTGCCTCCTGCCCAATCAGGGGAGCTATTTCACTTGGTTTACTGGGAGCTAAAGACGTGCTTCAGAAATAGTTCATTGGAACTTGCCACAAATGAGGGGGAGGCAGGACGGCTGCTAAAATCTTCCAGAATTGGGGCAACACATCATAACACCACCCTCAGAATCTTTTAGCATAGCCTCGCAAGTTTGAAGGCTCACTCAGGCCCTGTGTTTGGCAGGGGTGGAGGGGGCGCTGTCCTGTGCATGGTGGCATGCTTAGCATCATCCCTGGCCTCTCCCCACCGCTTGCCAAGGCGCCCCCTCACTAGTGATGGTCAGAAACGTCTCCAGACGTGACTAGATGTTTCCCGAAGGGGCAAAATCACCCCAGCTGAGAACGGCAGGCAAGCCCCAGATACCTTCTGCCAAGGTCTAAGTTTTCGGCCTTGAGGAATTTGTCAGTTGTTATTCTGGAAATAAGTAATGGGTAAAGGCTTGGGTTTTTCTGTTTGTTGGAGTTGAGTCCTGCTTTATTAGCACAGAACTCAGACCTTGAATGTGTGTGTTAAGTGTCACCAATTGGGAACAGCGGGCAGCTCACCCTGGTGAGCGACGGCCCTCATACAAGTGCAGTAGGCGTGTCCTGCGATGGGTGTTCAGTTTGAGTTCGGGTTTCGTGTGTCTGTCGGAGGTTTGCGTCGTGGTGGAGGTCTGGGGCCCCTCTCATTTCTTCTGCGTTGCTTCTTCTCCCAAGTGCTGGGGTTCAGCGTGGCTATGGAGAGAACAGGAACCAGCCAGCGGAAGCTGCTGGAGCGTGCATGGCCGCACCTATGGCCGCCTGTCCTCTTTCTCGGGCTGTGCCACTTGAGTAGCTGAATGCTGCGAGCAGGTTATTCAGTGCCTCTCCTCGTATCTTTCTCTCCCTCTAAACGGAGGATGAGATGCACCCTTCATCTTCCTCAGTGGCCCCGACGTGGCCAGTTCATCTGTGGGGCTTACCTCACGGAGTGCTGTCAGCTGTTTGAGACCGTGGCATTCCTGTGGTTTGATTACCTCTTCCAGAGCCCACGTGGATTCTCATGTTTTATTTCCTAAAAAGCAGATTTGCTGTTTTCTTCCCCAAGGCAGGATTCACTGGAGTTGTTTCTTTATTCATTCTTCCAATGTTGCTGAAGCTCCCGTGTGCCATGCTTTGTGCAAGTCACTTGGGACATTTAGATGACTGAGCCAGGTTTCCTGTCACACTCTAGTTAGAAAGACAGATTTCTAAATTATAATATGAGAATTGTTTTCTCTTGCCTTTACAAAGTGCTATAGTGTGACTTTCCTGCCCACTTAGAAACTCTTCTTAAGCGCTGAGGAACTGGAATAGCGAGGACGAGTTCAGAGGGCATCATATGAATGGTGCTGCACGCGGGAGCACTGCTCTGGGAGTCTGCAGACCCGGGTCTGTACGTCGGCATTGGCCCCGAGTAGCTGTGTGCTCTTAGCCGGTCGCCTCACCCTCTGGGTCTCCTTCCTAGGCTTCTGGAGTGATGTGCGTGGGCTAGTGCATCTCCAGTAGCCCTTCCGACTCCTGCAGTCTATGCTTATTACAATAATAGTTATGTGGTAATTTTTAAATACTATCGTAATATGTTTAGAGCTAGAAACCTCCCAGTTAGCCAGTCTTTGTGCAGAGGATTCATTCGGGTAAGCGTTTCAAATGGGCTCCCTGCTCACTTGTGCCCGGTGGGGGCACTTGCATGACTCCAGGAAGGTCAGAGGCCCTACGACACCCTGAGTTCCCATTTAAGGAGTAAACCAGGAGTCTGACGGATTGAAACAGATGTCTTGCCCTGAAGCTTCGTAAGAAAAATACCACCTCTAAACAGACCCATCAACTTCAGGGGGCCTTGTGAGCTGGGGTGTCTTTTACCAGTATCTTTCTATCCAGCTGCAGAATTACTGTATAAACTCATTGGGTCAGGGTTACCCATTGCTTCCACCTGAAGCTGTAGGTAAGTTTGCTGTCCAGTTTAAACCTGTGACACCCGTCTCTTCTGGGTTCTGTGCGCACCACCCACAGCATGGCAGGGTTGCAGCCACAGTTGTGACAAGGGATGCTGGTCAGGGGTACCAGCCGTAGTCATACACAGGTCGCATGGCAACGGGAAGAAATTCTCAGAGCAGCCTTCTCTCTTTCTCCAAGAAACAGCCTATTTGCTAACATTTCAGCTGTGGTCCTGCAGGTGAATCTCGCCTTCTCCAGAAAAGCATCGTGCGATCTCTCACTGTGTGTGTGTGTACAGTGGTTTCCTGAATCGCCTGAAGGGCACCGGGCAGCTGCTGCTTGGCACTGTGGTCCTGCGTGATCACGTGCTCTTTCTCTTACAAGATCGTGATCATCGACAGCCTCGATGGGATGTAATCACCGGCAAAGATCCCGTGCGTGGCCCAGGTCCGGCTGTGTGCGTGTGCGTGCTAGGTACACGGTAAATTCTGGTGGAATGAATGGGCGGATCCAGTATCAGACACTGAGAAGCTCTCGATAAATAGTTGTAGAATTGGGCCGAATCGTAAGCACTTAAATATTTCACAGTTCCCTAGCCGTCCCACCGAATGCCGTGCACTGCGGGTTAGAAAATGAGATGAAGCTGTGTGTACACACTCGGGAGTGTAAGTGCTTGCTGGTTAGCTCGAGTGCCGTGGCGCTTTTAGCTGTTTGATAGCTCTGGGTCTTTTTTTTTTTTTTAAGCAGTGTTTACTATTTCTGGCCATTATGTACACTAACATAAAAATTTAATTAGACCCTTTCTTTTCAATTAATTATTACAGCCCTGTTTGTTTGCTCTCTCGACAGAGCCTGCATTATGGGAACAGGAGAGATCAATTTTCTGTCACAAAATTCATTACTTTTGACCACAGCCCAGTGTGTTTGTGAGTGTGCGCCACCACGGTGGGTGGCTTCCTGGGCGGGCGGAGGATTGTGGGTCGGGAAACGGGCCGAGTATTCAAGGAGCCTAAGAGGGAGGAGCCCTTGGAGCCAAGCGGAGGTTTGGTTGGCTCGCTGTCTGTCCTTCTCAGAGTAGTGCGTGAAACAGAGATAAAAATCTGTGCAGCTCGGAGATTAAAAATGGTCACATGCCTTACTCATTCCTCATTGTTTGATCTTTTTTGGAGTAGATAGAGTTGCACTTAGGTATAGAATCCGCGTAGGGTTCCCGCGTAGGAGAGGTCCTTTCTTCCACAGCCCCTATAAAAGAAGGGGAATGTCCCAGGAAGGCAGGGACCTGCAGTCCTGTCTCTCTGTACCTCCACGGGGCCCACGCGGTGTCCGGCGCATGGTAGGTGTCCCCTAAGTATTTGGTGAGTGAGAATCCATGACATAAATAGCTTGTTTTGTTTTTATCAATTTATCAGTGTTTTCAGGATCAAAGGCTCTCTGCGACCACGGCTCTAAGTCTCCACGAATAACGCCTTGGAGGGGGTGCTTTCCAGTGTTGGGAGATATTCCCGCACCCATCTTCGAGAGCTGCAGCTACGCTGTCAAGGGCAGGGGGCTGGTCTGGTTCCCAAGAGGCACAGGGGATGCCCACTGCAGCTCACAGAGCCCCCAGGGACAGGGTATGAGCCTGGGAACCACACACCTGGTGCAAAGCCACCTGCCACTAGATCTGTGACATCAGGGCAAGTAGCAAAACCTCTTCCGTTGTCTGTTCACTGATCTTGTAAATCTGCACAAGTCACCCTGACCATCCAGAGTGGGCGGGGCATATTAAACACAGTAGCAGGTGATGTCCTGTATACTGAGCTGTGCTTTAAATGTATCCATTTACAATTCCTTTAACTTTCGTGGTGTGTTGCTTTTATGGATATGGTGGTTCTTCACTTTCCTTGGAACAGAGTGGTTTGCCTCTTACTCTTGCATGAAGTGGGGGAGATGGGAGAAGGGGTCCCAGTAACTTCGGTTCACTGGTGCTTTAAGGAATCTTTGATATGGTGCAGAGCTGGCTGCTAAAGCAGGACTGTGTGCTGGTGTGTGTGTTGCAGGGAACGGGGTGAGCAAGCGAGAGAGAGCTCCAGGAGCAGTACTGTCCAGTGGAACTCAGTGACGGTGGAAAATGTGCTGTATCTGTGCTGTCCAGTGCACGGCCACTCACCACATGTGGCTACGAGCGCTTGAGATGCGGCCAGTCTGACTGAGGCGCTGAAGTTGAAGTCCATTTGATTTTAATTCGAATGTACGCGGCTAGCACTTGGGACAGCACGGCTCTGAGGCCCGGTGAAGGCTCCAGGGCTGTCTCGGGCTGCATTTCCAGGGAGCTGGGAGAAGTACAGAATCTCAGACGTCACCCTGACCTACTGGATCAGAACCTGCTTGTTAACGAGACCCCCAGGCGGTTCGCATGCACACGGCCATTCAGAGACCCTGGGCTGGCCGGCGTTCGCGCTGTTCAGTGTCCCCCATGGGCTCCGTGCAGCTGGGGGGCCGGCGCAGGCTGGAACCTCGGAGCCCAGGCTGCTTGCTGACTGTCGCGGTATTCTTCTCCGCGGCTCGCACAGCCTGCTGTGGTTTTCGGGGGCCATGCACACGGGTCTCTAGCACCCCTGTCGTTCAGACAGCCAAGAAAAAGGTCTCTAGCTCTTAGCTCAGGATTCAATGCTATTTTGTTTCTTCTTCCTCCTAAATTCCTTAATCTCTCCATTCCCAACTTTTTTCCCCAAAAGGTTGCTCTCTGTTTATCCTCCCATTGTATAGTCCCACTATCACTTTGTTTTTACTTTCCTGCTCGTTTGCCTTAAACTGGTAAAGACGAGAGTGCATGGGCGCGCACGCACACACACACACTCTTTAGACGTTTCAAACCAAGTTGGTGTGTTCGGTTTGTGGTTATCTTAATGCTCTCACTCTGGCTAGTGATAAATATTCCAAAAGGGTAAATAGCATTTTCTCTTCAAGCGAAACTCCCACCTCACTGAAAGTATTAATACTTTCTCTTCTGTAATGAGGCTTATTTAACCAATGGAAACAGAAACAAACCTTCGCAGAGTTCTTCCACATCGGGCAGTCAGATCACGGTGGCTAATGGGGTGTGGCTCGGGGTTTGTTGATGGTTAGCCCAAGCTGGGGATTTGATTCTGTTTTCATGGAGACTTTTCATCTTGTCCCCTTTTAAGTCTTGAATGGCTCACAGACGTCGTGTGATGATGTCTCTGTACCAGATGTCGTCTGTGTGATGTCAGTAGTAGGTTGTAGACCTCTAAGGTCTGCACCTGGAGATCTTCCAAGGGCCCATGAGGAAGCCGAGGCAGCAGGCTGAAAGACACTACAGCAGGGTTCTGTGCCCCTGCCATGCACCCCTGCAGCGAGTCCCCAGTCACAGTGCCAGTCAGTGATGGAGCCAAGATTTGACCTCTGGCAGCTCAGTTCCAGGGAACACCTGAGTGTGCATGCTCTAGCACTGCGTGCCAGGAACGGGCTCACCCCGTAGCCGTGGTGCTTGCTCCATCAACGATAGGGCACAGACACATGTATGTGCTCCCCCCACACACACACACACACACATGCACTGGCATCCTTCTCTATTCCCAGTGCTCTTCTTTAATTTCCCTGTTAGCCCTTAGTATCACCTGCATCGTACATTTCTTAAAAAAGAGTTTATTTATTTATTTTTAGAGAGAGGGGAAGGGAGGGAGAAAGACAGGGCGAGAAATGTCAATGTGCAAGAGAAACATTGATCAGTGGCCTCTCCAGTGCACCCCGATTGGGGACTGAACCCTTAACCCAGGCATGTGCCCTGACTGGGAATTGAACCAGCGACCTTTCGCTTTGCAGGGGCGACACCCAACCCACTGAGCCACACCAGTCGGGGTGCATCTTACGTATTTATTTGTATGTCCCTTGAGAGCAGAGACTTGGTGGTGTTCACTGCTGTGTCTTCCAGGTCTAGAGCACTGCCCAGCCCATAATAGCACTAGATAAGTATTTTCGACTGAACCAAGGAATGAGTGAGTGAGTGAGTGAGTGAGTGACTCTGACCTGGATAGGGCTGTCACCTCCCACTTGGTCTGCACTTTGCATCTTTCCTGGTGTGCCCCCCACGACCGCCCGCGTGATCCCACTGTGTCCCCTCTGACTTCTGCCTGCCCCAACAGCTCCTTCCAGAGGCTTCCTTGTTTTCATGGCTCCTGGCTGCCTCTCAGTCCCCTTCTCCTCTTTCTGAATTTCCTTTATTCTTTTGACCTCGCCACACCACACTTCTTTTCTCTGTCCTTCCCTCTGCGACCCTGCAGGCCAGGACCCTGTGTTCTCCTCTGTCGTCCTCACGTCGTCTGTCTGGCTCTCACACATCACAGCCATGTCGTCCTCCGTCGACTGGGCGTTTTGTGAGGGCAGGAACCATCTCTATCTCTCTCCCCTTCACCCACCCACCCCGCCTCCACCTTCAGGCTCAGCGCCCGGCCAGAGTAGGCGCTTGACACCTATGTGTTGGAGGGTGAATGAGGCCGCGTAATTCTACGGGGAGATCCACACAGAATTTGTTGGAAGCAAGTCTCGCTTCTCTAGAATTAAGTGTTTCTTTGGCACCACGAGGCCTTACTGTTCAAACTGTGAGATTTAAAGACAAAATGCTTCCTGCTAATTATTAGCAGTTGCCCTGTAAGAACAGAGCCGCTATGGGGCCCTGAACCCTGGCACGCTGCCCCCCATCCCCCGGGGAGCGAAAGCTGAGGCGGCCACGGCCCTGGCACCCGATAGCCCTCAGATTACCCAAAGAGGATTGCAGTCTTGGGGCCAAAGGAGTAGGGAGTGGGTAAAAGGATTTGAAATGAGATTAAAGGACCTAAGAGTGCCTTGCTTTTTGTCCAGGAAATACTGTGCCAGTTTTCTTCAAGGCAGCGAGACGATCGCGTTTTGGGCCTGGAGTGGTAAAGCAATGACCCGGGGCTCCTCAGACACTTAAAAACTTGTTGGTCCGCAGCTGTACTTATTAGGCTTCTTGTTTTAAAAAAGGGGGCAGGGAGACAAAGATGGACAAAAGTTCTCTAGACAAATACAATTGAACGCACTATCTATTAAGAGCATCTAAAGACAGCCTCCCCTTAAAGATCATTGTTCGTGGTCCGTGCCTGCTCAAGGCCAAGTCTAGAAAGTGAACGGGCCGTGTGATCAGAATGCAGTTTCTGTATTTTGACCTCTGGACAGAAGGGTCATTTTCCCCCTGGACCCCAGGTCCCTCCGTGTCAGATCATTCATAAAAGCACTGCCAGTTTGGTTGGGGCTGAGTTAGAATCAAGCTGGAGTTCTTGCTACCATTTGTACCGGGTTTTATAGCCGTCATAACAATTCTCTTAATGCTTTAAAGTCTTTTTCACTTTTGATGCTTCCTGGAGGTATATTTCCTTTGGCTTTTAGCCCAGGTGCCTCTTATAATCCTAAATCTTCGTTAGCGTCCTCTTCCTCACACTGTTGGCCTCCCTGCCTTCTCTGAAATTTTTATTGCTGTGACGTGGCTTTTTGCCAGTGGGAGAGTGGGCTTCCCTATTCCTGTCCCTCTGAGTGTGACGAGGGAGGTGCCGGGGATCTGTCTCACGGCTGATAATACCTGAGGCGGCCCCGGTATGCAGGTAGGGGATTAGCTGGCTCTCATAGAGAAGACCACGTGGTCTGAAACTCACCTCTAAGGCTGTCAGGTTGATCCTACCCCTCCACCCCCCCACCCCCCGCCACAAGGGCAGCAGTTGTAGGTGATTCCAAAGAAAACATTGGAGAGATTCTTTCTACCACGGAACCCCAAGTTAACGTGAATTTTGGGAACCCCAGGGACCCTGGTTACAAAATATACTGCCAAACCTTGTGTTTGAACTCCCGTTGTTAAAAATGTATGGGACTGTGCTGAGTCTATGAGACTGTATTCTGCCATGTTTCCGTTAGAATATTCTGAATGAAGGTGGTGTGTTGGAGGACATCCCGTTTTGCCTTTCCGTGTCCGGTTTGTAATTATGTGGATGTAAAATGTGTGTGCACTCTCGAGGGGCCGCAGAAAGTGATTGTTTTGAATAAATCCCTAGTAGAAGCATCTGACTTGTCCCCTTAACAGTGAAATCATCTCTATCCTCCCGTTCCCCCGACACCTGCCAGTGTGTTTTATTTGAGGATGAGGGCTAGCAGCATATCAGTTAATTAAAGTTTTAATTGTGTTTGATTGTACAGCAGGCCTACTGTTTATTTACCTTAATAATGAAATGCAAAGTGTCACCCGCTTCTAGCTCACTGTCTTCCTGGACAGCAGGGAGGGCGGAAGCCATCCCCAGGCCTGCTAGCCCCGCCCCACCTGGTAGTTTGCATTTGCTGTTTGGTTTTGGTCTTATTTTCATAGCTGAGAACGGTGCTGATTTAAGCTTTGTTATCTGAACATTCCTCACGAACTGCTCTAAAGCCTAACATTTGAGTACTTGGGTGTTGGATATAAGATATCACCTGCACTTGTCCTTCTGTGCAGAAAAGACTTAACAGGGCAGGCACGAGACTGCCCTCCTTAGAAAGTCCTGCTTGCAAGCTTGGCCCTTGGCTGGTAATATCTGGAGACTTGGGTTGTGGAAGGTTTCCCACCACCCTCAGAACTGAGAGCAAGAATGGTTCACTCTGTGTAGAAACAAGGGGGTCTGCGGGAGAAATCTGGAATTTGAAAATGCGCTAGACTGTGGGTGGCCCCCCTGAGCAGTGCCCCCAGTGACAGTGTTGGGCATTGACTTTGGGATGCCCCTCCCTCATAGACAACACGTCACTTACTGTCACAACTCGTTGCTGGGGGAGTGAACCACGTCTTATGTGACTTGGCGGGGGGGCCCTTGGAAGCTTGCACCTGCTGCTGTCCCAGCCTTGCCCCGTGTGTGCTGATTGCACTGCGCATCCTTTTGCCGAAATCTGTGATCGCCACCCATGTGTCAATGCTGTCTGCTGAGGCCTGAGAGTTCTAGTCAATCCCTCCATCTGGGGATCTCAGCACACCGTCCAAACCTGTTCTGTCTCTCGAATCTTCTTCCTTTTTATTGAATTTATTGAGGTGACACTGGTTCACAAAATTATATAGGATTCAGGTGCACAATTCTACAACACATCATCTGGCCACCGCTCCAGTCAAGTCTTCATACATTACCACCAAATTTTTCTATCTTGGCAGGTCTTTCCCTTGAACGCTGTATCTAGAAATTGTCTTTGATTCTTCCCTTGATTCTGTTGTCAAATCTTGTTGATTTTCCATGAAGTGTCTTCAATCCAGCCTTCCTGCGGCCCTTTCCACTGGCCTAGTCTGGGCGCTCGCCCCTTCAACTTCCCTGTCTTGTTTTTCTGCCTCGATCCTCCACACCAGCCTGTCTTTCTGTCACCTTACTCCAAAACCTAGGTCGAGTTACTGTTGCTGATGAAATAAAACCAAACACAAATGCCTCAGGAAGGCCTCCCGGGGCCCCGGCTGAGCCTCGCCTGGCTGTGACGTGCCACAGTGGTTAGATCTGTGTTGTCAGCTCCATGCCCACCTGCTCAGCCACAGGCAAGTTATAACCTCTCTGTAGTCAGTGTCCTTATCTATTTCTGAGGATAAAAATAATACCGTCTCTTAGGATTGAGTCAAGGATTAAATGAGTTCATGTTTAAAATCCTTAGAACCGTGCATGACACAGAAAAGGCGTTTGTTCAGTAACTGTTAGCTGTGCTTATTTTTATGATTATCTCTTGGTATTCTCCTATTCCCCCCTCTGGGCTGTGAGCCACCCCCTGATAGCGTATCTGGCTATGGCTCTTTAACAGTCAATTGCCAAATGGATGGATGGATGGATGGATGGATGGGAAAGGGACGGGGGAGGAGAGTTGGTTAAGACATGGTTTGTACTCTCAGGAAGCTTATTAGGAGTTCAAAGCTCAAGGCAACCAGTTAAAGAGGTTCAGGTGAGGTGTTTTGCTGGGCAAGGAGAAACTTTTCCTTTTTCCTGCTGTTAAAAAATTGCACCTAGACTACAAAACAAACATCACCCAGAACTGTCAGAAAATCGAGCTGTATGGAAGTCTGACAACCAAGGATTTGAAGAAACCACATTCATCCAGATGGGTAGGAGGGGTGGAGACGTGGAGAGAGGTGGAGAGAGGCACAGAGCCACAGAAGTGGCATGGAGAGGCGGTGGAACAGGCGGTCCCCATGTTCACGTGTCGGGGATAAAAATGGGAAGGGATACCTTGGGAGCAAGGGATCCCAGCCCCAAACCAGACCACCCAGCTGCCCAGGGTTGCAGTGCCAGGAAGACAAATCCCCAGGACTTATGGCTATAAAAACCTTTGTGGGTTGGGGTGTCAGAAGAAACTGCTGGGTTATCAGATACTCCTCTTAAAGGGCCCACACAGCAGAGTTAAGACTTACACAGACCCACCCAGTCTGGAATTCGGCACCAGGGCAACAGCTAGAAGGGCACAAGTGGCATACAGGGAGAAAGTGAAGTAACTGGAAACAGGGTGAGTGCTGGGAGGCAGTTTCCTCCTGGGCAACCCACCAGAAACCAGGCAGCAGCATTGTCCCCTCTTCTAGACCTCTACCGACACAGAGCCACAAGGGGGCGAAACAGGTTGTCTTGTCCTGGTGATCACCTAAGGCTCCTCCCCACACAATTTACAGGTCCACTCTTCTACAGGAGACCACACTACTAAGACATGGAGTCAAAGCAGCTCTACCTAATACACACAGACAAACACAGGGAGGCTGCCAAATTGAGGAGACAAAGAAATATGG
>CM052538.1:185274689-185307833 GCA_028533065.1 Trachops cirrhosus | reverse complement strand
GCTGTGTTGTCTGGGCTCACTGTCTTTGGACGTCAGCTGGGAGGGCTGGGACAGTTCTTTCCATGGGGTCTCATGTTCTTTAGGAAACCGTTCCAAGCTTATTCACGTGGTGGCAGAAGGGTTCCCAGCAACAAGAGAAAACAAGCCCCATTTCGCAAGCCCTTTTCCAGTTTCTGCTTCTGTCATCTTTCCTTATGTCCCGTGGGCCCCAGCAGGCCACGCAGCCAAGCCAGAGTCATTGTGGGCAGGGCCCGGCTGAGGGTGTGGATGCAGGGACACGTGATTGTCATCGGCTGTAACTGCAGCCATCGACAGCAAGGAGTTATCTAGGGTCTTGCCAGAAATTAAATCATTAACGTTGTCAGCTCTCTTTGCCTTTCTCCTTCAGGCAGTCACCTGGGAAGGGTACAGTCAGTGGTTTAGACACTCTGTTCCCCAGTCCACATGGGGATCCCCTTATCATTACTTCACTCTACGACCAGCAACTCTGCAAAGGCTTAAGCCATCTGGCTCACAGATTGATGGGCACGTCTCCTCCCGGAGGGCCTACCAGGAGAGTGTGGCCGGATCGGCACAAACCTGGTGTTAATGCTACAGAAGGAACTCCGAGCTAATATCCAGTAAAGCCAATGCCAATGGTTTTGACAAAGTGACATCTGAAATCCCCCGCGGTGTTCTCAGCCTGCCCGGACCTGGGCTGTGTCCTCGCTCCGCTCTTGAGCATGTGGAAGATGCTCAGCTGTCCTTTGGACACCTGACAGTGCCTGGATGACACAGAGGGCGGCGCAGCCATGAGGGACAGTTTGGGGATGGTGTGGGACACTGGACACACGGATTCTTTAGTTGGCTTTGCTGCTAGGTGACTTTGATCTTCTGGGCGAATGGAAGGGTGCGCTGAGCGACTGGGTTGCTTTTGTCCCAGTCTAATAATCTGATTTTAAAATGTGTATCTTTTTAGGGTTATGCTGATATAGTAGAGGTTAATATTTGGCAAATATTGTCAAAAGATTGCCTCGTGACACACCAAGAAACAAGAATCGAGAGAATGGTTTTGAGATCAGATGAGTGTTTTCCTGCAGAGCTGGAATGAGGAGAGGAGGGAAGAGGAAGGATGGATGGTCTTCGGGGCCTAGAATGAGGCTGGGTCCTGGGCATGAAAGACACAGTCACCCCTCTCCTTGTTTGGCTGAGCCAGGCGGGGCACACGTAGGGCCAATTGGGTGTTGGAGAACTCCTCCTACCAGGACGATGAGTAGGCTTCTGAGGCGTGCTTCTCAGGTAGTGACTTCTGCTGCAAACAGGGGAGAAGACTTCATTGGAGTAGGAATGGTTTTCTGTTCTTCTCATCTGAGATTATGATAGTGTCTCCGGTTGAGCAAGTTCGATGGTTAGGTTTACCGTCCTCCTTGGTGGGAACTGTCAAGGTTCTAGGTTGGCTGATTTCAATGTCTCTGAATGTGAAAGCTGTCTGAGCGACCACGTGTGTGTGCTCACGTGCTCATGTGCACACAGCCTGGCGTGGAAACCCGGCGGAGCTCCTCGCCAACCTGTCCGCCTCTCCTCCGTCCCGGCTCGGTTATGGCCTCAGCGCAGGAGCCAGGAACTGAGCTCATCCTGGCCAACATCGTGTCTCCGAGGCTTTGCGTGTTGCCAGGCACCTATTAAGCGCTGAAGAACATTTACTGAGTGAATGACTCAAGAAAAGCTGGAAGGGGATTTTTGTTCAAAGCATCTTTACATGGTAATTTTTATAGAATTAACCCTGGATGTTGTCATCAGTCCCAGAACAATGGCTGTTGATGCCTTTTAAGCTCTTTTGGTGGCAGTGAGATAAGAAATGAAAGGAAGCTGGCAAAACAAGTGACCAGAGTTAAATTTATCTACAATTAAAAACAAACACACACACACACACACACACACACACAAACTGCTAAAAATCCCAACACTTTATTTATTTAAAATATTTTATTTATTTAGAGAGAGGGGAAGGGGAGGGGAAAGAGAGGGAGAGAAACTTCAATGTGTGGTTGCCTCTTGCACGCCCTTTACTGGGAACGTGGCCCTCAACCCAACCATATGCCCTGACTGGGAATCGAACTGGCGACCCTTTGGTTTACAGCCCACACTCAATCCACTGAGCCACACCAGCCAGGGCCCAACACTTTATTTAGAGTACCAGCCATTAGGAGTAGAAAAGCACACTATTTTTTACAGTGTATTTCTGTTTTGTCCAGGATTAAAATAACTTCATTGTATTTTTCAGATTATTAAGTAAATACATACTTATGTACAGTGGTTAAACAACATACCAATATAAAAAATTTCATAAAAATACCCTTATTTCCAGGCTGTTAAGGTTTATGAAAAAAAGTTTAAATAGCGTTAAAATACACATACTATAGAATTTACCACCTTAGCAATTTTTAAGGTGTGGGCTTCAGTGACATTGAATACATTCACATTGTTCACCAGGTATTCACCTGAATACCAGCCTCTACTTTCTGTTTGTTTGAGTTTGACTACTCTAGGTAACCCATGTAAGTAGGGTCATACGGTATTTGTGTGTGCGTGGCTTGTTTCACTTAGCATAATGTCTTCGAGTTTGATCCCTGTTGTCAGAATTTCCTCTGTATGATATGCTCCATTTTATATGTAAATAGAAATAGATATAGATATAGATGATATAGATATAGATATCTCCATTGTTTATCATGAACCACCGGGGTTGTTCCTACCTCTTGGCTATTGTGAATGATGCTGCTGTGGATGTGGATGTGGAACCTCTTTTAACCTGTCCCTTTCCGCGCTCAATCTTTATTTATAAAAGGGATCCTACTCTGTGCGGCTCCATAATGTGCATTTTTACTTAACACTCGGCCAGGTACATCTTCTCTAGTTGATTAATACTGACATTAGCGCTCTTTTGTATGATGTTCATAATGTACGTGCCCTTGTATGGATTTATCTGTTTGTGGTCGGACATTTGGGTGGTTGTTCATGTCTCGTTACTGTGACTGTGCCTCCGTAAACATGCTGAGACTCACACCGTTGTCCCCTTGCCTCGTAATAATCATCACAACTGTTAGGTCTGATGTCGGACTCTGCAGACGCCGAGCCTGAGATGGGAATTGGGCCCGAGTGATTTACTAAGGAGGAGTCCTCAGGAGAAGAGGGGTCAGAGAGGCAGGCTGGGGAAGGAGCCGAGCAAAGAAGTCCCGCAGTCCAGCCCTTTGCCTTATTGGAGCAAATCACGCTGCTGGGGTCGCCCCCCCCCTTGGGTCAGGGGGCCTGTCAGCCACTTAGGCTCCGTTACTTCACAGGCCTCTTGGGGGCGCTCAGTCAAGGGCAGTTCTGGAGAAGGTGCGGGCTGTGAGCTGTTAGTACGGCCCTCCAGCAGCCCGGGCGGTGGGGGGGGTGGCACGGACATCACCACCAGCGATGATCACAAATGTGGTGCCTTCTCTATGCCTGCAATGAAGCTTGGTGCGATACTGAATTTAATGCATTTTAACAGTCCTGTAGTCCAGGGGCTTGCCTGTTTCCAGTTAACAGGTGAAGAACTGAAATTGACCGAAGCTTGTGTGGGGTGGGTGAGACTGGAAGGCAGACTCCGGTTGGTCCTGTGCTAGACCCCGGGCTCTCTGTCAGGAAGCTTAGAACCTAACAATGAACTCCTAGATGCAAAATAGAGACATTTTAGATGTACATATGCATCCACGATTCTCTCTCCACCCCTTCCCCAAGGTGCACTGATGTATATTCCTGTTAACACGTTGATTGCCACCCCTGGGTCTTGTCTGTCTCTTAGGTATCTGCCAATCCAACTGGGAGAGTTTTTGCCTTGATTTCCTTTTCTTTCATTTTCACTGAGATCAGCACTGTCCCTCATGTTTATTGGCCAACTGGATTTTTTTTTTCTCAAGGCCCAGTTTTTGGTCAAGGCCTCTTGCACTGTTTGGATGGTCCTTTGCACTAGTGTCTGTCTCTTCCAGATCTCCCCCGGGGGCTGGGATGCAGCGTTTGTAGTACCCTTGTTTCGCACTAATGCCTCGTGCTGCTTCTGGGCTTTCACTGAGTTCTCGGTCTAGTCTTATGCTAGGACCATACTCTTTTAATTACTGTAAAGCTTATTTTAAAAGATATAAACTTGCAGGATTTCTTTTTTGTCAGCTAGATGCTAACTAAAGGTTGCCAAGTCCAGGACATTTATAGGCCTTCTGGCCCCACAAGAACAGGTAATCAGCAGGGGATAGTGGTGTGTGTGGTGCTGGACTGCTGGTAGCCACTTTTCTTTAGTGAAGGCCCCACTTCTCTTTCCAGCCCCACCTGTGATACTTCCGTTTGCACTGCAGACCCTTTCTTTAAAGGCAGTGGGAGAGGAAGCCTTGAGCTTAGTCTCCATATGAGTTATCAATCTATCAGTTAGTACTCAATTTGCAGTTGAGAAAATGTGACTCAGAGTGGCTAAGGTATGAATGAAAATCTGTTTTGCTTTACTTTACCTGACTAGAAAGCCCAAGAGTAGGTGTAACTTCAGGCAAAACTTCTTCCATGGCTCAAACAAAGTCATCATTTTCTATCTCTCCCTGTATCTGGTTGGCTCCAGTCTTAGGCAAGCTTTCGCCTCATGGAGGCAAGATGGCTGCCCAATCGAGCGTGAATCCTTGAAGGTCAAGTCCAGTGGCAAAAGACAGGACCTTCTACCCCCAAATTTGAGCCTCACTGTCATTGGCCTAAAGACTAGTAACTGTAACAGAGAACAGTTGACTTATGCCAGCGATGCACTTGGGGAGGGCTGGCAGCCGAGGGAATTTGGGGAGCTGTTACAAGAACAGGGAGTGGATGCTGGCTGGCCAGGAACACTGGTGGATGTCCACCACACCCACACGGTGGAATGGGCCTCCCTGACGTTTTATTTTCACAATGTAAAGCTCAGAAAGGGCACTGTTTGTAGAGAATAGGGCTTGCCCTGATCTGGTTACTTGAGGACAAGGGAATCCCCCTTTCAAGTAATTCTGTGGACCATTTGGAGAGCCTGGGGACATCGAGGTCATTGGTGACCTTTAGCAGAGGCTAGTGGGATTCTCATCCCTTTAATGAGCCTGCCATTTTAGTATTAAACCAAATGATTCCTTAGCACACTGCTAAATTACATATGGACCAAAAAAAGTACCAAGAAAAAGTTTAAAATACTTTAAATGAAAATGAGAATACACCTTATCAAAATTGGTGGGGTGCAGACGCTGTGCTTGGAGAGAAAAGTTAGATCATCGGATGCAGTTATTAAGAAAAAAAGAGTCTAAATCAATAATCTAAGTTTCTAACATAGGAAACTAGAAAAAGAAGAGCAACTTAAATCTAAAGTAAGCAGAAGAAAATAAATAAGAATTAAGGAAAAATCAATGCCATTGAAAACAGGAAATTAGTAGAGAAAAATCAGTGAAACCAAAAGCTGGTTCTTTGAAAAGATCAATGAAATTGATAAGCCTCTAGCTAGGCTAACTAAGCTAAAACGAAGACACAAATTAGTAACATCACAAAGGAAAGAGAGGATATCACCACAGATCCCACGGACTCTAAAAGGAGAGTAAAAAAATACTTTGAACAGCTCTGGGCCCACAAATTGGATAACCTCGATGAAATGGTTCAATTCCTTGAAAGTTACAATTGCAAAAGCTCCTACAGGGAGAAACAGACCATCTGAACAGGCCTATATCTATTAAAGAAGTTGAATCAATTAATAACCTTTCAAAACAGAAAGCACCAGGCCCATGTGGGCTCACTGGCGGATTCTACCAAACAATTAAGGAAGAAATTATATCAATTTTTTATAATCTCTTACAGATAATAGTTCTGGATACATTATAGATATATAATAATAAAATTATTATAGATAATAATTCTGTGTCCATCAGTACCCTAACACCAAAAACAGACACAGGCATTACAAGAAAAGAGAACTACAGGCCAGTATCACTCACGAACATAGATGCAGAAATCCTCAACAAAATATTGGCATACCAAATCTAACAAAATGTATGAAAAATAATAATATACTGTGATCTAGTGGGAATTTTCTTAGGAATGCAAGGCTGCTTCAACATTTGAAAATCAGTGTAATCCATCTCATCAACAGCCTTAAGAAAAACTGTAAGTATGTATGTGTAAGCACACACACACAGTATATAGACTATGAAAAGAAATAAAAAGGTTTTTGGAGCAGTCCTGGAAATCCCATTCTCATCTATGGGGCCACAATGCAGGCTTTAAGGGCACTAGCGCCTGGAACTCGGGATGCTCCAGGCTCCTCTGCTCTCCCTCCAGCCCCCTCTCAGCTTCAGCTGGCCCCTGAGTCCAGTTAGGCCCCAGCGACCTCATGGCCTGCTCCTGGCGCCTTCTGCTTCTGTGACCGCTTCCCCAGAGTATAATTCCAGTACTGACGACTCGGAAGGGCTCAGCTGGGCCAAGTAGGTTAAAGGTCACCAGAAACTGGTGATTTGTGGCCTGGCCCAGTCAACTGTGGACATTGGTGTGGGCTCAGGTGGAGTGTGTGGCCAGCGGCACCAGAAGACCATGGATCATCAGGCATCCAAGGCTACCCCGGGTATTGGCAATCACCAAACGCTGTTTTTCCCCCTTCAGCCTGAAAACGCTCGGGTTGTTTTCCGAGGAGACTCTGGGCCAGCGGTGGGGAGCAATGTAGCCCATCTAGAGGTAATTCAGAAGATTGCAGGTCGTTTTAGGAGAGGTAATTCCAGCCAGGAGGATCAGGGAGATAAATACATTTTTGATGTTAATTACTCTTAATGCTTTTCTCCCAAAATTGCCACAGTCTTAAATACTGAAAGAGCCTGAAGGTCTGTTCTCTGTTTCAGGGCAGGTGTGGCGTGTCTCAAAGTTACTCGTGTCTGGTGCACTTGGGCTTTCATTAGTGGAGATTGCTGTAGGATTTACTGTAAGTGATCCTGGAAAGCTTGAAAAAGCGGCCCCCGCAGGTGGAGTTGGGAAGGATGGTGAGATGGTGAGGACCATGGTTACGCAAGAAAAGCGGACCTTAGAACATGCAAACCACGTGTCTCTGCTGTGTACACAGCAGTGCAGGCTGCCAGGGAGCTTCAGGGGAAATACCTTGCTTGGTAAATGGAGAGCCCTGGGGAGAGGATGCAAAGGCAGAGAGGCTCGTGGCCATTGCAGACGTCAGTGATCTCGCGTCCAGACTTTAATCGGGATCAGCACTCCCCTAAGAAAGTTCATGGCCATCATACGGCGTGACCTGGAGGGCCGGCTTACTTACACACAAAAGTATAATTGATTCCACATTCCTCTCAGACCTAAAAACAATACGCGTGTTTGTTTTTAATAATAAAATTACTTCAGTTCAGAAAATGGTGTAGATTTACACGGTGTCCGATGAGTAACTCGGATTGTTCTGCTAGTAACCCAATAAAGTAGAAGCAATCCAAGAGAAACATTTTCAAGAGAATTCGTGTGTGCAGGGGTAGGGGAAGGAAGGATTGGTTAGCTGAAATCAGAAAGATGCCAAGTAATGGTTGTTCAATTTAATACTAATTAAATTAGCATTCCACAGGGACTGTATTCTGGAAATTTTGCTAGTGCGTTCACAAAGCAGCCCAGACTCAAGGCCCTTCTGTGGGAAATGGCTTCTTTGCTTTGTTCTGGTCATGTTTAAAGTTAATCCAAAATCAATTTCTTTTTCAAGAATTAAAACGTCACTGGTCTCTATTCCACCCCGGAGATCTGCAGACTTTTCGGACAGGGCCAAATACTAAATATTTAGCATGAAATAGACACATCCACAAACAAAGGAGCACTTTGTGTCCTAATAAAATTTTATTTATATACACTGGAATTGGATTTTATATAAATTACTTTGTATCATTTTTACATGTCATGAACTATTAGCCTTCTTTTGACTTTTTTATTTCAAAGACTTAAAAATGTAAAAGTCATTCTTGCCTCTGGGGCAGTGTAGTGTGGCCAACCCCTGCGGAGTGCTTACTTCACCTGACCCTGTCTTTTGGGAGAGAATATTCCTGCCCTTTGTGAATGAAAGGGGGCCAATGTCTGTGTGCGTCCCTGTGTGTCCCCTGCTCTCCCAGCCTCCCCTCTGGGGGATGGAGAACTTGGGTTGTTCAGGCCTTGGCCCCCAGCACCACCGCAGCCCCGGTGGGAAGGGAAGCCGGCCTCACAGACGCTGAAAAAACCGTGGACTCGTCCTCCACCTGGAGAATTCCAAGCGGCTCTCGACACAGAGGCAACTGAGAGTGCAGACAAGGGTGGAAGCTTGAGGGTCAGGTTGTGCAGCTTCGGTCCAGGTATCTCTGGGAGAGCTGCGAGGGTGGTCTTGGTAGCCCGGCGCTTCTTCGCAAATAACAGATATTTTATTAAAAGCCCTAGGTGCCTCTGATGCTTCCTTTCCTCCTTACTCTAGAGGAGTAGGCGAAAGGCTTCTACAAAATGTAAGCACATGGTTTTGTTTAGTACAATATTTAGGGAATTACAAAAGTTGCAGAAACACCCAGTTTTCCTCAAATGACCCACACAACGTGTGACAATGAAACAAAGACAGATATGCATTGTGTTTGGTTAAATCAGTTTAATAGGAATCATTCTTATTAGGGTGCCCTCCCAAAATCCTTCCTAAATATGAAGCTTTAAATATTTGTCCCATTTTGTAATTAGTCTAGATTTAGCGGTGGCTCTTCCTGATTTGGGAGGAAGCGTGCTTGACGGTTGCCAGGCAACAGCTAATCACCATATTAGCTGCCAGCAAGCTGTTGGCAGTCACTGTAAATTCTTTTGTCTTGTTAACAAAAAAAAATCAGTGTTAAAGATGCTGCGGTATATAAAGTCTATCCTGTTATTCAAATATATGTAACTTAGGCGATAAATTCCTGTACTAATATGACCTCGATGTGCCGCTACATGTGTAAAGGATGGAGAGGACCCGTTCGTCTTGTGCGTGAGTCACACGCAGTCCGCTCATGGCAGCTTGAATGGGACAATGATGTCATAGAGGTATTGTTTTTCTCAAGGTCCGCAGAAAAGAAGCTGAAGTTTTTGTCAAGTTATGGGCTGTGAAATGTCTGTGGGCTCACAGCAGAACAGTCCCGAGTGAGGACTCTGGTTGGTGAGCTGGGGCCACCATCATCGACCTCTGTGTCCGGCTCCTAAGGACCGGAGGGCGCTCCCAGGGCACGCGGTCGGTCAGTCCTGCTGCAGCCCAGCCCTCATCCTGCTCCACCTCCCTCTCAGCCAGGCTTGGTGCAAGGTTTTAGGACAAAACCTCGTGGAACTCATTTTCACCTCATAAGCCAACATGGTGTCAGTCGTCCTTTGGATGCATAGAATTAAGAAGGAAGAAAAATCGATTTTTGGGGGGTCAGTCCGGTTTTTTAAAATATGAAACTACCCTGTATCCCAGCCTTGACCCCAGACCATTGTCAGCACCCGCTGGGTACGGGTTTGCAGGGGCATTGCTGGCTGGCTGTTAGGGGGTCGTGCCCTTCATCAGGCACTTTGGCACACAGTTCCTCACCTCACTCTCATACCTTGCACACAAGGCAGACACAGCAGGTCTCTGGGGCCAGAAGGGGAGGGGCTGGGGTGAGAGTCCCGGGTTCCTGTCTTTCCAGCCCGAGCTCTGCTGCTCCCTCGGTTCAGGCCTGGTTTTCAGAAGACATCCACAGAGGCCCGTTTGCCCGGGAACCCAGTGGAAGGCATCAGGGGAGCGGCCAAGATGTCGAATGCATTTCATTCTTCATTGCCTCGATTTCTAAAAACAGCTCTTAGATGTCTTTTAACACGTTAAAAAAGCACCCCATCTTTCAAAGTCCCCTTTTCTCCGGTACCGTTTTCTTCGCCCCTCTGCTGCCCCCGACTCCAGCAGAGCAGAAGCCCCTCTCTCCTGCCTTCCCCACAGCTGTGCTCACTGTCAGGCTCCCCGTCCAGCGGGACAGTCTCAGTGTTCCTGCCAGCCTCACTGCAGTTCCCGGGGCTCCAGCGCAGCAGAGAGTGTTGTCACCAGAGGCTGCAAAACCATTTCTGCCCCTTTGCAGTGTTCTTCTCCCCCCTCTTTTTTTTTTACTACGAGCTGAACTCCTTTAGCATCATGTAAACACGTTTGAGTGTGTTAACAGCTGCCTCTCTTTTCAAGTTGAACAGGCTCAGAACTAAAAGGGGAACTGCTTTCAGGTTCTGCTCAAGTTTGCATGTGACAGCATCAAAGCTATTTTTAGTGGAGTGATCACCGGCAAGAAGCTGAAAACTGCCGCTTTCAACTATAAACAGTGGAAAGAAAGGATCATTTATGCACTGCTGCAGCTCTTGAGTCCATTTATACGGGAGACAAAGGGGTGTGTAAATCTCTTCTTCAAAGTCACGCAGGCATCTCGTGCCCGTGCAGAGCCCCACCAGCTCTGCGGAGAAGTGTAATGTTAATTTAGCGCTTGGTTGCCCGGGCTCCGAGTTAAGCTCGATGCACTGATAATAGTGAATCACAGGACTGTCCTTTGGGTGTCCATTCTGAAAAGAAGGGAATGTACAGGTGCTCAGAAACAGCCAGGAAACTTTTATTTCCTGTGGATCACAGAACTCGGGAGACAACAGGAAATGAGAGGTGGGTTATATAAACGCTGCGGTGCCGTGGAAACAGCATGAGTCACTGCGCGCTGCAGGACACTCGTGACTCCCCCTTTCAGAATTAAGTGTTCTTAGCTGCAAAATGAGGATCCCGATACCAGCTCTTGTTACTTTTATAAGACGAGGGTTTTTCCACCCCCCCGCAGAAGTTTATTGAACTCCTGTTTGGTGCCAGCCACTGAGACTTGAATGGGACAACCGTGGCCCTCGAGGGGCACAGTGTAGCCACCTAATCAGTGTGTTGCATGTAAATTCAGTGCAGTGTGATGCATATAGAGGAGAGGCCCGGCCTGGTCTGGGCGTTGAGAGAGGTGGGAAAAAGACAGAAAGCAGGTTTTAAGAAATGCTTGAGAGTTTGCAAAGAGGAGAATGGGGGGGTGCATGGTTGAAACCGGGGCGGCTGAGTGAGTGAAGACCGAAGGAACTGGCGGTCTGCTGTGTCCAGGGGTCTGTGAGCAACTTGACATTCCCGGAGCAAAACAGACAGACAGGCAAACAAAAAACAAGACGGGGGATGGCAGGAGGTGAAGCTGGAGGTGTTGCTTAGAGCTAAGGAACGTGGAAATGCACAGGCCGCAGGGATCCAGGGCGCGGTTTTGAACACAGGAGTGCCTGGGCTGCACAGCGTACAGTGGAGCTCATGGAAGTCGGGGTTGTGTCCAGATGGGACGTGGTCGAGGTTTAGTGCGAGCGCTGTAAGTCAGCCCTAAGCCTGAAGTCCGTCCCGGGAAAGGCTAGGCCAGGACAGCAGTCTCAGCACTGGAAGGTGTGGGACTCCGCTGGGTGCTGCTTGTGAAGCGGGGTGGCTGGAGGGAACAGAGGTAGCTGGGAAGACCTTTTCAAGCCCGGTTCAGTGCTGAGCTCTGCAGGCCAGTGTGGGGGTGACTTGTGTCCTGCAGGAGCTCTCGGCCCACTGGCCCCACCTAGGAGGGCGTGAGCCTCGGCCTGGAGGGGAAGTGCGTGCGGCGTGCGGTCAGCACACAGGCGAAGGTGAGCGGAACGGCCGAGGCAGCAGGAAGCACCCTCTCTGTGTGGGAGTCAAGTTCCCCCAAAGGTTTCAGGAGGCGAAGGTTTTTCCTGAATATGCTTAAAGCATCAGTGACTGGAAACTCGTCTACGCCATAGAAATTCAAAGAAGGACCTGCAGAACCACAAAAGTCACACACAGCTACACTGTTTATACCCAGGAAGAAATGTTCTAAAAAGTCACCACGTAGTTCCAAACTTTCATGCCCCTCAGATCAGTAACGGGGGCCCAGAAGTGGCATTACTTTATTGCAATGACGTCCTCTTTGAATTTAATCCTGTCCAAGAAGTTTAGCAACATCATTTGCTTCCTTTTCCTTTAAGGAGAGGAATGAATGTTTTGTAAGTTTTCTGGGAGAATCACATGGGCGTAAGGTTTTAGAGTCAGTTCATGGCCCTGGCCCACAGGACGTGGGGCGAGCACCAGCACGCTTGAATTTCCCAGCCATTTTTTCTTTGCCTTTTCTGAGCAGGGCTCAGGGGGCATGCGGGGCGGTTTGAGAATAGGAGAAAGTCTCAAGCAAGCAGTGACTCGGGACAGGGGGTGGGGAGGTGGCCGAGGAGGGGTGGAGGGAGAATCTCTGAGGGCAGGGCCAGCTCTTCATGCTCACTCAGAAGCATCAGGACCAAGACATAGCTGAGGTGCTGATGCCAATCACAATATTTGTTGCCTTGGCAGACATAAGTGATTACTTTTTGGAAATGGAAAATTGCTTTTTTGACACTTCAAAGCCAACCATAAATAGATCCAGTAAACCGCAGGGAAAATGTCTCATAAAAAAATAAACTCCTGTGCTGTTACCTACAGCTCCAGCCTGGATTTGGTACCCTTGGTATGAAATCTAGACAGCCCCGTATCATCATATTTCCCAAATCAGCATGTTTCCCTCACCTGTGTGCTGGGGTGAGGGATGGGACGGACTCTCAGAAAGAGAAAATGAATAATCAAGGCAAGCCACAGCTTCCTCGCAGGCGGGTCACTGTCCTGTCAGTGACTGGTTTTGAGCTTACAGGATGTTCCAGTATTGAACTCATCAGAACACGGATTAAATGTTTACATCTCTTGATCTCGGGCAGCCCGGAGGATAAATAGGCTGTACCAACCGTTGTCTGCGTTGCTGAGGCTTTTCTCTGAAAAGTCCTATTAGTTCAACAAAATAATCAGAGCTCACATTCTGTGCATCATCTGCAGCGAGCAGCGTGTGGCTGTCGGCCGCAGCCTCAAAACAATGTGTCGTCTTGGGGGACGGTGAGGAGCGTGGCAGCCGCCCTGCTTCTTGGTGACGGAGATGGCCCGAGGATTTATCAAACCTGCCAGTGGGATCAAGGCGAAATGGTATTTTGACTCCAGAGGTGTTTCCTCCCGAAGCTGTAGATTTTTAGATAAAGCTTTCCCCCTGTCAATTGTCTCTGGCGACACTGGCGCTGTCTAAAGCCCCCAACAGGTCTCCCGTGTTGAATGGAAGCTCTTTTCCACCATTTTCAAGATCTCCGCAAAACCGCTGTCAAGGGAAGGCGAGCAAGAAGTCCGGGGCCCCTCCTCCCTAGCGTGGCCAGAGGGGAAGGCCTAAGCGCTGTCCCTGTGCCACCTTCGGCCACCCTGCCTCAGAGACCGCCGTCCTGAGAGGAGCTGCTCCCCGAAGGGGCTTGGTGTGTGTTTGCGGGGTGGTGACGCTGAGACAGAGAAATCCCACGGCGAAGTCTCGGCCTCATCTCTCTGATACTGCCCCTGAGAGTGTGTTGAGGGGCTGCTCCGTGGGCTGTGCTGACAGCGAGTGTTCACCTGCGCCTACTGGGGACGGGGCCCTGTGCGGAGCACCCGACAAAGTGGTGACGCCTTTGGGGCCGGAGACCAGCAGCGTTGAAGCCCACGAGTCGGCGTTGAAGCCCACGCGTCGACGGCAGCACTGTCAGGCCTCCAAGAGGGGACAGATGAGGGTCTAATCAGACCCAGAAAGACTGTTGATGATTTCTGCCCAACAGGAGGGTCCTGGTCCAGCAGGCGCAGCGCGCTGTGTTCAGTGCCACTTAGGGCGCAGTGACTGAGAGACCCGAGGAGAGCTGCGTGTCATCCTGCGCACGGCCCCGTGTCCATTGCTCAGTCTGTCTGTCCATCCATATCCCGTCCCCTTGGAGGACGGGGTAGTTTCCTCCCGGCCGTGTCCCCGCAGCTTGTTCAGGGCGTGGATGAGCGGGAGAAGAGAAGGTGGCCGAACTCCGCTCCCTGCTCCCAGAGCCCTGGGACAGAGGGGCAGAGCCTTAGGAAGGGTTTGGCCAGCTGCACGGGAATGCCTGTTCCTTTGTTTACTTATTATTTATTTTAAAATTGTCGAGCACACAGAGCATGCATTTATCACCTGAACCGTTCTCGGTGCACGGTCTCCGCAGCGTTAAGCACCTCACACTGTTGTGCAGCGCCAGTGCCCCCTCCAGAACTTCCTGCGTCTTGCACAACCGAGACCGCCGTGGCCGGGCAGCAGCTCCCCGCCCTCCCCTCTCCCAGCCCCTGTCAGCCACCTTCTGCTGCTGTCTGTCGTGAATTTGACTGCTCTGGGTCCCTCGTAGAAGTGCGAAGATACAGTCTGTGTCTTTTTGTGACTGGCTCATTTCACTAAGCATAAGCAAACCTGGGGTTCACCCGTATTCTACCATGTGTCAGAATTTCCTCCCCCTATTGTGGCTAATGGAAGAAGAAGTGAATGATATTCCCCTGTGTGGACCTGGTACAGTGGGCAGTTAGACAGACTGGAGCAGAGCAGGCCGGGTCACCAGGCAGACAGCCCCAGGTGCCTACTAACAGGCAATGCTGGGAATGCGAGTACTGTAAGGTGGGACCTCGCCCCCAGGGTGACCTTTCCTCCCCTATCATATCGCTGGTCACGTGGTTCGGACCCTCCCCTGACCTTCCCCGTCCTGGCTTGTTGCTAGTTGTGTGGTAGACCCCTTCAGAGGAGGAACAAGGGGCCTGACAATAGCCTCACGTGACTTACCACCAAACTGACCACTCCTGTAACCACTAAGCCCGCAGCAAATAATCCTTTGCTATCTTTCTCCTTAACTCCAACGACCCTTCTTTTGCCTCTGGAGCTCATTTCCTGGGTCCATGCAGCCCATCTGGCTCACTTCAACCACTGTGACTTTCTAAATAAAACTTTCGCTTGTATTTAAGTTCCTGGCTCTGAATTCTTTCTTAGCCAAACTCAAGGACGGAGGGTCCAACTTTGCCCGCAACTTCTGGTGCAGATTGCCGCTGAGATAGACCCCATCTTCTTTGTCCACCCTCCATCGATGGACTGACTCCTGGTGGCTCCCACTTCCGCCTCTTGTGACTCACACTGGGATGGACATGGGTGGACACCCACCCCTGTGTTCGTGCTTTCAGTTCTTTTGCGTGTATACACACCCAGAAGAGGAAGTACTGGATCATACGGGAATTCTACGTATAATTTTTTGAGGAACCACCGCACTGTTCTCCATAGTGACAGCACCATTTTAAGGGGATGTCTCAGTGACTTAACTCTTCGTATATGAGTCTTTCCTCTGTGAGGTTTACCAATGCAGTTCTTCTCCCTTCGGCTCCCGTTTGTGTCCTTTGAACCAGACCTGTTCTAGGGCCTCGAGTGGGCTGGGTGGGCCGCACTCGCCCCGTCAGCCCAGATTCCTGAGCTGTCTCCTGCTCTCTCCCGGCCGCCTTCGGACAAGCTAACTTCATCCCAGGCAGGTGTTCTCTGGGAAGCCCCCGGCTGCTCCAGAGATTCCCCCAGAACCAAACTGGCCCTCGACTTGGAGCTCTTGGAACAGCTGCTCGGCTTTCCGTTGATTCTACCATTTTAATTGTGATTAGTAGGTTCATTTGCATCTAAAAGGAGCAGTTTTCTTATCAGCACCATTGAGTTGGGAGCCAGTGTGCTCCATTTACACAGAGTGGCCCATTTTAATCGGACCCATTAAGCAGTAAAAGTAAATGTGGGTGTTTTACAAATGCAAATATATCATGCAAATAATGTACTGTATGCTGAATGATGCCTTGGTTTTCATATGTAAAATTAGAAACTGTGTAGCACAAAGATAATGATAAACACCTTTGCATCTGTTCTGAAGATGTGGCGCGAGCTGAGTGCATCTAAAATTGTCGCGGAGGTTTCGGGCAGAATTTCTTCAGCACACCCAAACATGCATTCCATATTATCAAAAATATACATGTACTTATCTAGTTATTTATATATTCCTAAGTAATCAAGAAATTGCGTAAAAGAGTAATCCAAATTACCTAACCTCTTACCATCAGTGATGAGATTTGTAATTTTGTTTCCTATTTTAAGGATTTTTCGGTTTTTATCTGAGCTGATGATAATGAAGAAGTGTTACCGTATCGTCTACCTCCATTCTAAGAGACTCGACTGTGTCTCTCAGAGATACTTTCAGTCCTTAATGTTGGAAATCATCCGTCTTAGGGTACGCAGGTAGCTGTTTTATGAAATCACTCAGGGGAACAACAACGGCCCCCAGCTGTGTGCAGTGCAGTCAGCGAGTTCTGGGCGGGAGGTCCCCCTCAGCCTCTGCCCCCCTGGGTTTCCTCTCCACCCCCCCCCCGGTTTCCTCTCCGCTCCCCAGAAAAGTGAGGTGCACACCTGCGGACAGTGAAGTGAAGTTCAAGATGGTATCAGATCAGGAAATGCCACACAGTGAGACCAGTTCCCAAGCTGGCTGTACAGACAGCAGTTACCAGACAAATTCAGAGGTGGGAGAGGCCCCGGCGGTGCAGTGACGGGAGAAAAGTGGCCCTGGGGCCGGGGTCTGAGTGGAAGCTCAAAGGGGGGATAGGTCTCGAATAGGCAGAGAGGACGTGGCTGTAGGGCATTTCAGGCGCAGGGGAACAGAGCTGGCTCGAACGAGCCTGGAAATACAGGGGGCTCCCGTGTGCATCTGAGGCCTATGTCAGGCGGCATATCGGGGAGCCACGGGAACACACGGAGAAGAGTGTAAGGGATTCTGAGAGCCAGAGGACTTACTGAGCTTGACCTTGCCCTATAAACCACTGGTTCTCACACCCCTTGGTCATCACCAAACTCTCCGAATGGAAACATGTGTGGAAACTTAATGATACGTAACACACATGGAAAACGAAATGCTTTGTTGGCGTTGGGGCAGGACCTCATCTAGACACCTGTCCCCCATCCCCACCATTGTCAGCACTACAGGCTCGTCCTGGGGGTTTCCTGGGAAACAGTTTACAAAGCGTGAAGGCGCTGTTCTTTGAGAAGAGGGCAGCTAAGGTGTTAGGCAGAGCGGCCTGGGGTGGGGAGAGATCGGAGGGAGGGCGGGGAAGCCTGTTAGGATGCTGGGGGGAGCATCTGCAAGCACCTGGCCCCGCAGAGTAGAAACGCAAAGGAAGGGGAAGTGCCAAGGCCTGAGAAAGGAAGGGGTGGCAGGAGCAGGTGACAGGCAGCAGGCAGAGTGGGGGGAGGAAGGTGTTCGAGACCGCAGATGAGTCCCTCAGCAAATGTCTGATTGGTGCCAGCTAAGTTCCCAGGACTGCAGCAGGTGATAAGAAGTTAGGGAAAGAAAGACAGGTGTCTCAGTATTGTAGGGAGTGAGCATACCTCAAGGAAAGGGAGGCAGCCACGGACATGTTGTGGGTTCATTTGTCCCCCCCAGAATTTGTAGGTTGATGTCCTGCTACCCAGTCCCTTAGAATATGACCTTATTTGGAAATAAGGTCATTGCAGATGTAATTAGCTAAAGATGAGGTCAGGCTGTGGTAGGGTGCTCCCCTAAGCCCGTACAAAAGGGGGAAATTTGGAGATGAGCACACACAGGGAAAAGCTCGAAGGCAGAGACTGGGGCAATGCACATATAAGCCAGGGAATGCTGAAGATGGCCGTCCACCAGCAGGAACCAGGAGAGAGGCCTGGAACTGACCAAACTTGATCTTGGACTTCGAGCCTCCAGAGCTAGGAGACAAGAAATTTCTGGTGTTTAAGCCACTCATCTGTGCTCCTTGAGACACTGAGAATTCCAGGGTCCTGTGGAACGTGCCGGTGGAGACCAGCATGGGAGGCAGCAGTAGGGAGCTGGACCCCTCATCTGAGGGGATGGGCGGGGTAGGGGCGACAGCCAAGTGCTGTGTCAGGATGCGGCCAGACATACCTTCCAGGTCTGGAGACAAGGTCAGCTGGAGACGCAGAATCAGAAGGGCTAGGGTTTCTGTGAGGCCGGGAACTCTCCTGGGAAAGGAGTATTGAGTAGAAAGAAGAGCAGCTAAAACTCGAGGAACGCCCCTAGTGAGGGGGTTAAAGCTGGACGACGGAGAGCTAGCTGAATGTTTAGAACGGAGGGTGGGAGAAGGAGAACCAGTCTAGAAGGGTATTTTGAGACTAAAATTGGAAAGGATTTTAAAGAAATAATGTCAAAAGTTAGAGTTTATGTAATCAGAAAATAAAGGCACGCTTCTCGAGTGAGCCCACAGCGGGGGAGGAAGGGGGCGACTCTAGTGCCATTGGCCCTGACCGGCCTCTGGTGACCATGGTATCAGAGGATTGCGGACGGGCCGGGGAGACAGTGACATAAGGCAGTGGAGGTCAGGCCCTCAGTGCCCGGCCCGTGGGCTTTCTCAGTGCACAGCCGAGTTTCGGGGGCCAAGCGGAGGGTGGGACCCTGGCAGATAGTTCATGATGGGTAAGACAAGATGCCGGTAGTCCCGGGAAGGGGGTGGCGAGTGGAGGCGGGTAGTGGAGAGAGGCGCGGTCCCAGAGGAAAAGAGGGCAGTCACGGAGTAACTCTGGTGCAGAAGGAGGGGCAGATGCAGTGGAAATGATGAGGGTGAAGGAGCTATGGGGAATGGCTTTGGTTTTAGAAGTGAGGGGGTGACATTGGCTGAGGAGGGGCAGAGGGGGGCTTTCAGACTTGACAAGAGGGAGACGTTTGGGGCCAGCTTCGTTGGGTTGCTGATCACCGTGTCAGCAGCTCTCACTTCGGGGAAGTTTTGTCTGCACAACGTACGGCAGTATCTGGAGACATTTTTGGTTGCTCCAGCTGGGAAGGGGTTGCTACTGAGTGCCGGTGGGGAGAGGCCAGGGCGGCTGCTGAATGCTCTGTGACTCACAGGACAGCCCCCATGACAAAGAGGTGTTCGGCCCCACTTGGGAAACCCTGTCGCCTTGGGTTGACGGTTCTCAAACGAGTCCGAGGAGGAAACCCCTCACGTCATAGTGTGCTTTGTGGGATGTTATGCAGCACCGATGTCTTTAAAGAACACGGTGGATGTTACTCCAGAGCAGCCACTTCGTTCAGGTTCTCACGGCCCTAAGCACAGCCATGGCCTTGGCCGTGATGGGCACGCCAGACCGTGTCAGGTTGATCCCGTGGGTGTCGGGATGAGCCTGCAGCTTGAACCTCTGACTGAGGTAACCAAGCGGTTGATTCCTTTCCTTGTCATCATCCACGTTTTGCCCTCAGAGTGATCTTGCCACACTCTCAGCGGTGGTGTTCGTGGAGCTGAAGGGCTGTTGTCTGCTTGCTTCAGCGATGCCCCCCCAGCCGTCGTCAGCCTGTGACTGTGGGACCCTGAAAGGTCTCTGGGGACAGGCTTGCCGGTTTGGAGCCACACAGGACTCTACGTGGCGTTACCTTTTCTTTAAGTCTCGATCAGGCAGCATCTGTGGAGCTGCTTCTCCCTGCCTGTTGATATTTAGAAACCGGTCAGTGCTACTTTGGACTGAGGACCATTTGCAACGAGATGATGTCAGAGCATCCTCGAAGGAAAGAGGAAGGCAGAGGTGCGGTTGCCTCGTCCGTCGCAGAGAAAAGCCAGACCGGGTCCACAGGGCGTAGGCGGCAGCGCTTGTCTGGACCGCAGTTTCTCGTAGTCAAGGCTACCACCGGTTTCCTGCAGTTTGCAGAGGGTCCTCCTTATGTGCATCAGCCCGTTTCAATAGCACACATAGAGGCCCTCGTGGCCTCCAGTTCGCAGCATGGAGTTCAGACTCTGACATGTGAAGAGCTTTTCAGCCTGCGTTTGGCACAGACAGATCCCCTGAATCCAAGTCTTCGGCCATCCCGGCCACACTTAGGATGGGACCAGGTAGCCACTGAGATGTCAGCCTTTGAATGTCGGCACACTGCAGTTTTATTGTTTAGAAAGTTTAAAAAACGTCCCTGCGAACTCCGAACTCTCAGCTGTGCCCTGTAGCGATGCCCCTCACCTTATGAGCGGTATTTTGTGAAACCGGAGACCACCTCACATGTCTGTCTGTCAGACCGAGCTGACTGCCAAATTCCAAACTTCTGCGACTGGCATCCTTCATTCACCCAGCGGTCTGGGGCAGTGTGCCGCGTAGGTCATATTTGTTTTTCTGTTATTTCCTAGTGATTAATCCGCAGTTAGAATAAAAGCAATAGAATTCCAGGTATTTTTTCTTTTTCAGGAATATCCCTTCGTTAAAACCGCTCAGGGAAGGCACTTGTAACCAAGCCTGTTGGTAGATGTGTCCCGTCCAAAGGGATCGCCTTCACACAGTTTCCCGTGTTAATGACAGGAGTCTGCTCAGTTACCGAAAGCATAGCGAGCGAGCTCCGCCTCTGTAAGAACTGGATTAGGACGGGCGGTCCGTTTTCACGGCTGGTCTGTGCTTCCTGCGTCTCCGCGTGTGGCGGAGCATCCTGGCGGAGATGCCAGCTGCCGGGGCCGCTCAGGAACTCAGCACGTAGGTTCCCTCTTCACTGCCCCAAACACTTTAGACTTTGATTCACCTCTTTCAGAGTCTGTTCTGTATTAATCCTTTCTCTCATTTTGCATTAAAAAAAATGTTTAATTGTGGCAAGATACGCATAACATACGATACAGCGTCTTAACCGTTTTACGGTTAGCTGTCCTGACTGTTGTGTGGTTCATAGTGTTAAGTACTGGGCTGGCTAAAAAGTCCGTTATGTTTTTTTCCATAAAAGAAGAGACACATTTTTCATTTTTTCCAATAACTTTATGTAGATTTGGATATTTTGAGTATGTTGGCTATCTCTTGCTATTAGTTTCTAGTGGGTAGAGGCCAAGGGTGCTGCTAAACATCTTCCAATACATAAGACAGTCCCACAGCAAAGAATTTTTTGGCCAAACTATCAATAGTACCAAGAAACTTCGCAAACCACTTTTGACACATTCAATCAATCGCAGCACCTTCTCCATACACTGCACAAATCTTTTTTTTTTTTTTGCGTTTCAGTTGTGTGTTTACCTTTCTTGAAATAGTAAAGCGTAATATGCCAAAAATGTTGTGTATCTTCCACCTTCAATGTTAAAATGGCTGCACAAAAATTCACCTATTTTGCTGGTTTTTTAATGCACGCTGATATGACAGCTGTCACAATATAATCTAACAGAATTGTTTCAAATGAAGTTAAAGACAGCTAAGTGCTCCTAGAGCTATTGTACATAAAAAAGCTAATGAAGTTTTTGGCCAGCCCCATACATTCCAGAGCTGTGCAACCAGTCTCTGGAACTCTTGTTTTCCCTGCAAAACTGAGGCTCTAACCCCATAAACAGTAACTCCCCAACCTCCCCTCTCTCCAGCCTCTGGAAACCACCATTCTGCTTTCTGTCTCTGCGAGTCTGCCTCCTCCGGGGCTCTCTTGGAAGTGGAATCGTGTGGTATTTGCCCTTTCGTGCCGGGCATATTTTACTTAGCACAGTGTCCTTGGGGTTCATCCATGTTGCACTATCTTGTTCTTTCTCTAGATACACCAGTTCACACTTGGCAGCTGGTTTCTTAGAAAAAACTACTTTTCTCAATTTGCTTTTCATTATAACCTTACAGGACGTCCAGGCTGGCGAGTACAGGTGTGGGTGGTGCCAGCACCCCCAGGGTCTTGGTTACAATCCAGCTGGTCTCACGACAACGAAAGCTCGTGGGTGTAGAGAAGAAAGCACATGACAGGTCACATCATTATGCCCAGAGCCACCTTAGGACTCCACAGCCCGTTGACTCACGGTGGCCCCCTGGGAGCTCGAAGGAACGGAGCTGAGAGCAGCAGGCCTGGGGAGTGAGGGAGGAGGGCGAGTCTCCGCTGGTGCGGGGCGTGTTGTTCCCGATGGTGTCACTCCTCTCTCGGGATTCGCTGGCTCGGCTCTGGTCTTAATGATCAGCAGGATCGATGTCCTCAAATGCCAGTTCTCAGACTGCCTCTCTGTCAGGGGAGGCCCCGTGAACCTGTTGGTTGGCTTCCTTTGTCGCAAAGCGGGTTAGGCTCACAGCTGCTGAAGGTCATGGAATTTTATTGGAGCGTTATTGAAATGAGACATTTGTGGCGCCGGCGCTATGCTGCTTCTGTTAAGTGGCGGCCACGTGTCTGTGTTTCCGACACGTGGTTAGCCTGGTTGCTTCTTCTAGCCTGGGATTCTGCCTCACAGAGGTTCCTCGTGAACTACCATCCATGGCCTTCTTCCGTGGAGAAGGGTAGCTGGGAGGTTAGTGTGAGGAGCCTGGAAGAGGAGAGATCGAGTCAAGCTGTTGATGTGTGTGTCAGGGCAGCGCGCTGGCCCTAGACACCCTGGTCTGGCCTTGGGCTGATCAGTAGATGACTTGGGTGGGTCCCTTCACCTCTCAGAGCCCCCATCTCCTCGGGTGTAGAATGGGGGAGATGGGTCCAGCCCTGCCTCCCCACCCACGGGATCAGAGGGGTCCGTGGAAAAGTGTTGATCGCTGTCCTCTGTGAATGGGAATTCGCTATCCCACCTTCAAGCCATGTGAGTACCGTTGTATGGTGATGAAACCTACTTTAGTAGATTGAAGGGGGTCCTGGTGGCCATTTCTCATAGCAGTGACCACTTGCAAGTCACCAGCATTTAAGTGACTGAGTGTGGAGAGTCTCCCACCCTCCTCTTGATTTGCCACACGAGTGGGTGGTTTCTAGGGTGACCTCAGGTTCCCCCGCAACAACTTTGAACACAGCATATTCTCTGGATGACTGGGGTGGATACATACTTTAAACTAACTTCGTATAATGTTTTTAAGCTGACTTTGAGCTTTAAAGCACAGTCAGCCCGGAACATCTCTATGTTACGGGGTGAGGGTATCAGTTTGCATCCTCTCCAGCCTGCAGCCACTAGGACCATAACTGTTGACCTGTCTGTAGGCATTTTTTCTCTCTCTTTAGATAGAATCATAGGAAGTTGGAGCTAGATAAGTATGTCAATAAGTTCCAAGAGGCGATAAAATAGGGCTTTTGATCCCCCCTCCCTCACCTCCTATACTCTTCTTAACACCAAGCACAGTTCTCAATAAGCACTTAATAAATCCCTGAATCTACTAATAGTTAGATGACACCATTTTGAGGGACTATCAAAAAAAAAAAGTGTAGAATATGGGACCAATGAGCTCAGAAGCTTTGTAATTAGCACAACAGGAACCAGCCTAGCTGGAGTCCGAAAGAGACCCCGGGTGAATTCAGCAGTCACAGTGGGGGCCAGGGGAGAGCAGGTGGGGGGCCAGTCCCCATCTCTGTCCCTGACTAGAGCATAGATTACACAGATAGCACAGCAGGGCATCCGGAATAGTGATCGGTGACATTAGGTGCATTAAAAGGATGTTGTCAGAATCTTTAAGTCGATTTCTATCGCATAGAGAATTTTCCTGATCTAAACCACTGGATTTTCCTGTCCTCAGTCCTCCATTTACTCCTTCGCTGGCATCTACTCAGTTTTCAGCCAAATCAAGGTCAGGATAAAGAGGAGATTTGGATGGAAGTAAGCTGGATATCCAGACTCCTGCAGTAATACTCAATTATTGAATTCTCTGAGGCACCAACTCTTCCGTAATGAAGTCCTCAGTTCTTAAATATCTTTAGAAATCAGGTGATTCGGTGTTAACAACAGCCAGCTCGTTGTTTCCTGTTTTCTTACAAAAATAAGATGGTAAAATCCCAGGAGCTAGCTGGGGTTGTACAAAGACAGTCTGAAGCATTTTAATGCGTATTATTCCGCATGCAACTTTGAGCCTTAAAAAGCCTCAGTGGAATAGGAGAGGAATGAGGTGGGAGAGAAACCAGCCTGCTGCCGTCACCCTGGAGCCCTGCAGCCCCAGCCAGACCTCCTGTTGTCCAGGCAACTCCTGGCCACTCAGAGGCCACAGCTGCCAGAGAGGAGAATCGGGGCTGCAGAAAAAACCGTCGCTGAGATGCATTATTCCCGCTCACTCTGAGGACGGTGGGTCCAAAACAAAATAAAACAAAGGGTTCATTTACAGCACGGTTCACAGTGTGTTTTCTAGCACGTTTGACATCAGCCCGATGTTGGGTAGTTTTTTTACACTGTAGCTCTTCTCTCTCCTCCTTCCCAATCGTGTAATGTGTCCCTCTACCTGCTATGCTATTTGTACCTCTGGTGGTGACATTTTGGTCACTGGCCTTTCTCCTTTTGTTAACAGTATTGCATTGCTAGAGACCCTGGGTGACGGGTGAAGCATTTATTGTGGAGCCCTTCAGATTTCCTGTTCTCATTCTCCAAGCGTGTTTCCAGCAGCCGAATTTACAAATGAGTTCTTCGGATTTTTAATTTTTTTAATGTTGAAGGTGATTGATAAGGCATTAACCAATATCATTTTCCATGGACTGTTTTGGCGAAAATAGTTTATACTGCCTCTGGAGCTGGATGGAACATTTTTGACTAAGGGCTTTCTAACATTAATCTAAACCAATGCTTGATTTAGAATAACCTACTTTCCACTCCAAGGATGTTTTACTAAGACAGGCTTGGTTATAAAGTTTTTCACTGAGTGTTTTAAAACAGTGAAAATGCTTGTCTGTAAATGCAGTAAAGTGTCTTTGTGATATATTGATCTTCCTTATTTTCTTGCCTCTCTCCTTACCAGACTGTGGGTGGTAACATTTGAAAAATATTTTATAGGGTTTGGAGTGCAACATTTTAAGCCAAGAAATTGAAAACAGGATACAAAACAAGAAGATAGGGGAGGGAAAGCGTCGATCAAGGTCACATCTGTATATTAAGGATTTGATGGTAGAAAAGCTAAGAAAGGCAAGTTTGTGTTTCTTAACAGGCAAGTGGCACCAAGAAGTATTGGAAAACCCACCTGGTCTCAGACATGAATAGGAGTTCTCTGCCACATAAAATCATAAAATTATGAACAAGTTAGCAAAAGTTCTGGGCTATGGTGCTGAACTATGGGAACTTACTATTTGGTTTACCTGCAAATGATTTCAGTGCCCAGGAGGGAGCAGGGTCAAGACGGTAGGTAACCAGAATCCCCGCACGGACTGTTCCCGTGAGGTACAAAGCCCATCCATCGTGAAGCATGACGGGTGGTGTCAAAGATGCGTTTTCAGAGGGTACAATAAGGCATGTGGGGGAGCGTGTTCTGAGGCCGTGTAGAGTGACGCCTTTGGAGGAAGGGCTGTTCGGAGTGTGGGCGAGCGGGTGCAGATGAGCTGGCCCTCATGCCGCTGTCTCTTCTCTTGCAGCACATCAGGCCCACCCCTCTGGCCGGGCAGCACCTTCTTCAAGAGAAATGGAGCCCTTCTCCAAGGTAAGTCTCTTGAAGCACCTCTCCACCTCACCCCTCTCAAGACTCCTCTGTGCTCGGTGTTGGATCAGCAGGGTCCTGCCCTGTGGACACGTGCGACTGTTGTGGGTTGGGTCTGTTTGCCCAGTTGTCTCTATTTCTTCCTGCGCACATCTCCTGGTTGCTCTGAATTGTTCCTCTGAAGCCAGGACTGCTCCTTTGGTCTGTCGCTACTGGTCACATTCTAGAAGTGTTAGGCTTGCTTTGGCGAAGTAGGAATTACGTGGCCATTGGGATGTGGCAGCAGCAGGAACTGGGCTGGTAAAAACAAACCCCATTACGTGTCTTCAGTGCTCGGGCTGGTGAGGGTTGTCTGGGTGCTCGGGCACTTTGGTCACCGTGGAAGTCCCCTGGTTCCTGGCTGACACGTCACATCCAAGTATGCCTGGAAGGGTGACTGTAGGCTTGTTCGGAGGCTCAGAGTTCAGGCACCCCTCCCTTGTCCCTACAAGCATTCTCTGCAGGGGGACATCCCTCCTGTTGTTCAGCTCATGGTCAGCTGCTCTGCCCAAGTTCCTATGCCGTGTGCTCAAGGAATTCGAACTGTCTTTCATCTCCACTTTTGCAATTCAGTTTCTTCTGAAGTAGCCAAAATGAAAGAATAATAAATGGCTAAAAAAAATAGCAATAAGATACATGCTAAATACTTTCAGAATTTACTTTGGGGTTACTGCTGTTCTGAGTATCTGCTGTATACACGAGCTGGAATTGGCGGGCTCCTTAAGGGTCTTCCAGTTTCCTGTCCCCGCCAGCCTGTGTTGATTGTCCAGGTGTCGGGGTGACACAACAGGCCAGAAGCAGGTGGGTGTGGCTGTACCAGGGCTTTAGAGCTGTGCTGGGCCTATGGCGGGGGCTCCAGCGCATTTGGTTGGCTCGGAGCTGTGTGGTGGGTTTAAGCCTCCGAAGTGCGTGCTGAGGGATGGGGTGGGTGTGAAAAGAGTAGAGTCTTGGAAGTGTGGCTGAGAACAGTGGCGTTCATCCTCAGGGCTCTGGAGTAGCTCAGACAGCTGTGCGAGCCGGCACAGTCCTGCGCTGTTTTACCGGCCATGCAGTCAGTCAGGCGCCCACTGTCGTTCTCCTAGCTTGCGACATCGGAGACTGAAGAATTTCTCTGCATTTTTGCTTGGCACAGGGTGAAATTTAGGCAAGGAACTTTGTTCAATTTTGATTTTAATGACCCCCATAGACATCATCGATATTTAAGAAAGAAGGGCTCTCTCAACTTGCAAAAATACATACATAATTTTTTAAAAATCTGTTCTCCCTTCAGATAGATACATGGAGCGTGATGTACAATAAGCCCTTGGCCTTCTTCAAGCGCATTTCAAAGTTACGTGCATCCGTACTCTGCCTCTAGATCTACAGCAGTGACTACCGTCTGGGTTTGGACTATTTCCAGAAAAGGGATGTTATTTACGTAGATTGGATTTTATCAATCCATTATTCTATAGGATTTTTACTCATTAAGTTTCACATTGGGTAAGATTTGCTCTAAATATATTAGTTTTGGGTTATTTCAGGCAAAAGCATGGGGGAAAACATTGGTAAGTTTTCCGAAGTTGAGTGATTTTGCCGTGAGAGCCTCCTCTCATGGGTGGGAGACCTTTCCCCCTTCCCAGGAGGGTTAACGGTTCTGATGACTCTGGGCTTTGAGAATGGAGTTATCACGGATGTCAGACGCTCTTGAATCCACATCCGGTTCCTTGCTGCCCATTTATCTCCTTATACATGCGAAACTCAGAAGGAGTTTGGAGAGACTTTGGGAGTGTGGGCAGGGATTTGTTAACTTTTTATCAGTGATATTTTTTCATTTTGTGGATCTGTATATTAAGTTCTTGAGACATTTTTATCGTGACAAGATTTTTTGAACTGTGTGCATGTCCTTTCTAATCAATATCTTTGCGTTCCGTTGGTGGGCAGTACTGGCTCATTGAGGAGTCACTCAAGCCCACAAGCCAAACTTTTACAAAAAGATACAGGTGTGTGAAGAAGGGGTCGCCCTGTCACACCAGCGGAAGGACCAGGTCATTAAGGCATTACCTGACTTTTGCATCTGTACACTTGACATTTAAAAATATGCATACATACTTTCTTTTCTGCTGTAGCAAGCAGGAGGACATTTTTCTAGAGATCACACTATAGGCAGGAACTCTGGTAATAGGTTCTGGCCTTAAGGAGCGGGACTCCCTGAAGCGCCCAGTGCCTAGAAGTGGGATAGAAGATGAAACTTGGGCACTCCGGGCAACACAGGCCCAGCGACCAGCCAGCATCAGAAGCAGACCCGGCCGCACCAGCTGCACAGGGAGGCCCTGCTGGGCGGAGTGGTCTCGGGCTGAGCTTGCCAGAATGCAGGAGCCACAAAGGAAGCAGACCTGTCACAACGTTTACAGGACAGACTTGTGTGTGTCAGGAGGGTTGGGAGCCTAGGGGTTGTCCCTTTTGGGGAGAATTGACCCTTGAGTAAAGCCTTGAGAACTAGGTAGATGGGGGGCTGTGGAAATGGAAAAAGGCGTTGCCAGAAGTGGAAACGGCAAGAGGACACAGGCAGGAGAGGCTCACGGGAGCCTCGCCATGGGGACCGCCTGGGGGAGGGGCGGGTAGTGAGCGAGTCGGGGCACTTTGGGATAATGACATCACACACACCAGGAGACGCTTACACGGAATAATGGGATGTCTGAAGAGGAATAAATGCAAGTTAAAATCTGCAGTGAGTGGAGCAAAATGACATAATGGTTACAGCGTTGTCTGGCAGTGGTTTGGTTTACACGCTGTTGAGCAGAAACGTAGTACAGTTATTTTTTTTCCAGCCTAAAAACCAATTGCAAGAATTAACTGGGAGTACTCGAGGTCCTACTCGAGGGCGGACTGTGTTTTGGTTCTTGCAGAATCGCTGGCAAGAGGGCCTGCTGAATCACCTCGCAGTTTTGAGGATAATGGGGTAAGATTTGGTTTGGATTACACCAGGCATGGGTAGTTAACATAATTGGTCGTTTCATCAATTCACAGCATTTATTTTAAAGGCCATTTAGGCTGCTAGAGACAATTTTAGAATGTGAGCAGTTCTCGTCAGCTAGAGAGCACTTCAGCACTTGTCCGACAGAGACCTAGCAAAGTGCCAGAAGGGGACAAACCCATTGTTTCAGGGGGGCCCAGGTCCGGGCCGACAGAGGAGCGTGGCTCATTCCAGGCCTTGCAGGATTGGCCAGCTGACAGCTGTCTCCAACTGTCCCCTCTGCGTGTCTCCATGTGTCTCTGTTTTGGGTTTTATGTGTTTGAAATAACATTTTTAATTTTATTAAGTAATGATGTCTTTCATTTTCCTAATTAAAAGGGTAAAGGGTTTTATAATTTTTCCCTTTTCCAAACCCCCTAGTCCTCCTCCCCCACCCCCCACCCCCACACATTGTATTTGCCCATCAAACTTAAAGTTGGGTGACGTTAAACATCACCCTCAGGTGAATTATTTTAACGATCAGTGATTCCTCATTAAACACATTTCTCACCCCTGGTCTGGCCCTTCATCTGGTCCCCAGCAGTTTCGTCCCAGAGCTGCAGAAGGCATAGCCGTTCTTGTTTGACTCATGCCTTCTACTGGAAGTGGCTGCTGGCTGTCCCCATCCGATGCCCTTCTTCGGCCTGGGGGCCTCAGGACCAGCTGCTGCCTTCACAGCTCTGTGCCAGCTGACCACTCGGACCTCCCCACTGTCTTTTACTCCCAGCTCTTCTCTGAGCAGGCGTTGCCCGCTCACCCACACTACCCACCAGCAAGCATTTCTTTATTACCCATCTCTGTGTGTCAGGCGCTGGAGGAGACTGGAGTTCCCAGGGAGGCCCAGGGCCTGCTGCCTGCACCACTTACAGCCCCCTCTGGGGTCAGAGCACACGTGCCCGCCCTGTACAAGACGGGCTGAGGCAGCCACTGTGCCATCACCGACATCCTGCCAGCCCTCCTCGCCCTGCTCCCTCTGCCTTCCTTTTCTCTTCACCCCAGGATCGGGCCACTAATTAATATTAAATCCATTTCTGTCGGGTCCAGTAGTGGAATTAAAACAGATTCCATAACACACAGAACAGATTTTTATTTCCATTCACTTCTACAATCTGCTGGATGAGCTGATGAAACGGAAGGAAGACCCCGCAGGCGTGCCCAGTGCGCAGAGCAGGGCCGGGCTGCGGCAGGCCCGAGAACAGGGAAGAGGAAGCCACTGTCAAGGCCGTCGGGTGGACATCATTCCTGAGAGTGCACAGAGCATTGCCCCGGGGAAATGTGCGTGAGGTTGATGATGGCCAGGAGATGACCTGCTTTGTGGGGGACTCAAGTTTCCCAAGTTCTAGGTCGGCTCCGTGTACTTCCTATCCTGGGAGGACTGTGATGTACCGCCCCCTCTGCACAGCCCTTATGCTCTGCCGTAGCTCTGCCGGGCGTTTTTACTGCAGAGACGTATGCGGTCCCTCACTTTGGCCGCCTTCCATGCCGTGACAGTCTCAAGAGCAAGCACTCAGTATATCAGAAACACGTTAGAGTGGAAGGTGCACTGGATTACGCATTGGGGGAGGGACCTGGCTTCCGGTTCCAACACTGCCACTCGGTACACTTTGTGACCTTGGACAAGCCACATGGCATCCCGAGGCGTCATTGTCTGACCCGGGCTTTAAGGAGCAGACCTCAGGGATGGCAGAGGCTTCCTGTGGAGTTCTAGCTCTATTCCATTCTAGCAACTTCCCTAAAAGTAGGTCAGGATGGATTCTGAGGCTTAGCTCTAGCCCAGTGGAAAAAGAATGCTCCCCTCAACCAGCTGTGTCTGCAAACGCAGCCAAGGAGAGGGAGGAGGGTGGTGCAGGCAGCCGAGGATCCCGGTCCTCGGACAGGATGATTCTCAGAGGTCTCCTGGGTTATTACTGATTTGGGCAAACTGGACCCAAACCCTCTCTTGGCGTCTTGGGCAACTGGCTTAACCTCTCTGTAGGGATAATGATAATGATGCTTGTCTGTCTCAAGGGGTTTTTGTGAGGATTTGATGCATTCCTATTAGTGAAGCATGTAGAACATGCCAGATTCCCAGTCAGAGTGAGCCGTTGTAATATTTGACAAAACTTGGTGAATCTTGGGGAAATAGGGCTAGTGTCCTCTTGGCGTGGTTTCCTGGGTCTGCCAAACACTTCCCTGGTCCAGTTGGTGGGGCAGAAGTCTAGGGGGCCCCGAATCCTGTTGGATTTAAACGTAGATCTGAGAGACAGGTTGTACATCTCTTTATCTCAGATCTCTTATAAAAGAGGACTGCTTCCTGGAGAGGTCACAGCAGGTGCGTGGATAGCTAGCTGTGCAGAAGAACACAGGTTTTAAACCACATCAACCCGGGTTCAAATCCCTCTGTCTCTGGGCACCAGCTGTTTGATGATCTGTAAAATGGGGCTATGAGATGTATCTCCCAGAATCTCTGTGGAGGTGAAAGGGGAAAGTGAACGTGCAAGCGTCCACCTAGTCCAGTGCCTGGCACCCCGCAAATGCTTGATAAAAGCGAAGGTTTTAGCCTTTGACACTGTTTCATGCCTATGGTTTCAGGTCATTAATCCTGGCTCCTGTGTTCCAGGTGAAAGTTCCAAAACCTGCCCAAGGAGGGGTCTCCCAAACTCCTCTTCACGTGACTCCCATTCTCACCACCAGCCCCACTGGTGTGTCTTCTCCAGTCAAACGAGGACGGCGCTGCCGGGCTCTGGGGTCTGCCAAGGCCTCAGGTCTCTTGTCCGGTGCTGCTCTCTGTAAGGGTCCCCGGATCCCGGCTTCTGTGGGGTTTACCCACCCTCCCCAACTCCTTTCATTCACATTTGGTCGCAGCCCCAGGCCCTTTGGCTTCTTTGATCTAATCTGTTCCACAAGCTGACTCTTTTGTCCATTTTGAAAATGAGGGCATCTCCCTAATGCATAAGTCTCCTGATTCTTGCCCTCGGGTATACCAGTCCCTCCCCCCCAAAAAAAAGTAATAATGAAAAGGGGAAAAAACCCTTTCTACACTTTCCCCCCAGTCCTAATTGCCTTCTGTCCTCTTTGACCTAGAAGCCCTCTGGATTTTAGGAGGGGCCCTTTCTCTTGGCATCATTTGCCTTATTGTTCTGCATGGAGGTATTGGCGAAGAGATTCATGTAACTCTAATAACAAAGTCAGCTGGCTGGTGGTGTTTGCCATCAGGTGAGTCTGAAGGGGTTCTGTTCAGCTCTTCTAATCGCCCACATTCGAGGTGGCCCCTGAGAACATGTTTTTGAGTTTATTTTAAAAGACATAAGGAAAAGCTATTTTTAAAGAAGCGTTTGGTCAGTTCTGACCTTCAGTGTCTCCTGGGATTCCAGATCTGCGCCGTCTGCAGGTGCCCCAGCTGCCCGCGTGTCAGCAGCCTGGCGTGGGATCTGACCGAGCATCAGGTGATAGCCTGTATCTTCCTGTCTGACCTTCATTTCAGCTGCTCCCTCTACCACTGGCTGTGGTTTTCGTGAGAATCCAGTGTTGCACCTGAGACAGCAGCAGTCCTGTAGACGGAGGCAGGACGTCAGAGTCGTTGCCAGCTCGCCTGGGGACGTGGCCCCAAGAGCCTCCTCTGGGCCCTGTCGTGAGCAAGGGCGCATCCCTGAAAGGAGTTGCTCACACTCGTTTGTGTCTTTCCACAGTGCCAGGTTTATCAAGGGAGACCTCCCCAGTAAGCCAGTAGAGAGTCACAGGCAGGTGACACGGGGGTGGAGCAGAGGTCCCGCAGGGCTCAGAGCGCGACCCGTGGTGCAGCCCAGCTCACGTGTTGGGTGGTCAGAGCTCTGAGTTCTTAGAGCTCATGAGGGGTGAGGGTCCCATCAAGTCGGTGTCAAGATGGAGTCCTTATCTTAGGGTCCAGACTTGTGGTTTTGGGTGTTCGGGGCCCCTCCCAAGAGCATTCACATTATACCCCATTACCTCAGCCTTGACACCAGCACTTGACATCACTGTCATGGCTGACAGTGACTCCATATTGGATTGTCAATGGCGTCCAGAGAGTCTGCTCCGCTCCTGCTGTAGACAGCCGGGCACCTGCTGGGCAGGCGTGTGTGACCAGACCCTGCTGATTCAGGGCGATGTTCAATAGGAGGTGGACACTGAGGCTGGAGTTCAGGACGGGGACATTCAGGGTGGAGAGGGAGCTTTGGAAGTTGTGAATCCAGAAATGACATTGAAATCACATGTGCAGATGAGAGCCTTAAGGGGTACGGGGTACAGAATAAACAGAGGAAACGGTCCACGCTGAAGACCCAGATTTACGAAGGAAAGAGGAACGGTGCCTAACAACGATGACAACAACAAAGAAGTAGCTTAGTCGGGAGCTGGAGGTCACTGAGTGGAGGGCACGGAGTTTCAGAAGGAGGGATGGGCAGAGACGCCAGGCGGACGGGGCTGGAGAACGGCCACCAGTGGGCTCTGACGGCTGAAGGGGCGCCAGGGCCTTCAGCGGGCAACCACTGCCCTGCTCTCTGTCTCTGTGGACCGCCTACTCCGGACATTTCGTGTCGGCGGAATCACACCAGATATGACCTGTTGTGTCTGGCTGTATATATTCCTGACATTATTCTTCTGTGAGCCTTACGCAGTAGGTACTGCTACTCCCATTTTATAGATGGGAAAAGTAAGGCCTGTGGCAATTTTCATGCTCAAGGTTGAACACCTGGACGCACACTAATTGTTGGTTCAGAATGGCATAAATATGTCTAAACAGTTTTCCACTTTAGGTGTTTAGATATTCTGAAGTATTTTGCAGACTGGGGTTGAAGCGAATCCTATTATGGTGCTTAAATACACTTTATAATCAAATGACAAGACAAAAATTTTGGGAATGAATACTTGTGTTGTCTTCTTTCATTCAAGTAATTAAGG
>CM052538.1:185209517-185274189 GCA_028533065.1 Trachops cirrhosus | reverse complement strand
TCTCTTCATAGCTTGCAGATGGCCATCTTCTCACCACGTCCACGCCTGGCCTTTTCTGTGTGTGCGATCTGGTCTCTCCTCCTCCTTATAGGACACCAGTCCTACTGCATGAAAGCCCCACCTTTATGGCCTCACTCAACCTTAAATGCCTCTTTAAATGCTCTGTATTCGATTTCAGTCCAATGGGGCCTTGGGGCTTCAATATGTGAATTCTGGAAGGGGCACAGTTCAGTCTGTAACAGTGAGTTACATGCACACGTCTCACCAACGTTCCTTGCTTTTTCCTGCAGTGTGCTGTGTGCCCCTTGAGGTGTTGGGATAGGAGCCTGCATCTAGCCACAGAGACAGTCACTAAAAAGCCTTGATGGCTCGAGCCCTTGCGGGAGGGCTCAGATGGGGGTGGGGGGAGGAAGTCGGGAGCCAGGGAGGCCTTCCCTGAAGGGCGCTGCTTGTGCAGTTTTAGGCTGCCGGCCCTGCAGCTCATAAGTCTGCCCCCCACCCCCGAACTGTTCAGCGTGGTCAACTGCAGTTCTCAACCCCAGTGTTGCTCCAGGCCCTAATACAAAAGGGGTGCCATAATATTTGCAGCAATGGCAAAAAACAAAACAAAACAAAAACAAAAAACCACTCATTCAGCCAAGCTCACAAACGCATGGAACCCACGGCCAAGGCACAGGCCACGGATGAGGCACGCGCAGCCCTGTCGGTCCTGCGATGCGTGTGCTCGAAAGTAAAGGAGAAACAGATGAGCCAGGAGGGAGATGGGAAGACTCACGTGTCCCTTCTGGGTAGCTTCACCTTATCCTTCCCGTTCCGAAGGTGGGAAGATGACGGAAACGTGTTCTGGGCAGAATTGTGGGAGACACTGATGAACGTTGACTCTGAGGAGACCAGGATGGCTGGGGTGGTGGGGCCTCGGGGTGGGGGGTATGATACAAATCTCCTGTTGACATAGGCGTATACAGAAGGGTGAGGGGCTGAGAGCTGACAGTCACAAACACGGGAACCTGCTGCAGGACGGTCGGTGTGCCCTGTGTCCCCTGTTCACAGTGAGCGGGGTCAAGGGTGACTTGAATTGCAGCGGTCAGAGCTGGGGCTGGGGCTGGGGCTGGGGCTGGCGCTGGCAGGAGGTGTGAGCAGCCAAACTGGCCAGGAGTGAGAAGAGTGGCTGAGCAGTCAGTCTGGGTGGCGCTGGGAGTGGCAGGCGGGGGGAGGTATTAGAGCCTCAGATACCATGCGCCTAGGATGCCTTCGCATTTCTCCATTACCCAGTCTACTTAGGAAAAAAATGATTAATACTCACATCCTAAATCAGTATAATTTAAAAAGTAATGAAATTCCAGTTCAGAACCAAAATGCAGCCTCTTCGATCTCACTTGCTAGTTCCCAACTTAATTTTTAAAATTAAGACACCTCTAACGAGACTCGAAATTGTTCACCATCCAAAATGTAGTGAGGGGAAGATAGGCTGCTAACTGAGAAGATGGGGTCCATTCCCAAACTGTCACTGGCGTGTGTGAGTGGATGTGTTGGGAAGCCAGGGGGTGGGGTAGTTCTGCTCCGTATGAGGCCATTTAACTATAAATGGAGTTTGTTCGACATGTGAGTCAATGAACTTGGAGGAAAACGGGATTGCCTGAAATAGCTTCTGTGCTACAGAACTGAGTTTGGCATTAGAGGGCCCTGGCTTTGGATCCGACTCTGACAATCATTCTCATTCTCTCTCTTTCTCCCCACCTCTCTCTCTCTCTCTCTCTCTCTCTCACACACACACACACACACACAAACACACAGCTACATGCACATGCAGCTACATGTTCTTTTACATATTCATGCCTTTTGGCTTGGTCAAATAGTAGACCTTGAGCTTCTGTTTCATCATGTGTAAGATCAGGATACCACCTACCTCTCAAGAAGTAAATGGAATCATATGCCAGCCCGCACTCTGCGGCTGTGACAGGGCCATCAGCAGCCAGGGCTCACAGGGAAAGCGTGCACACAGAAGTCAAGGGCGTGGCTATCCTTGGGGTGTAAGATGGCGGCTGGAGTGGGGGAGGGGGCTCCCGGGGTGCTGCGCATTCATCTGGGTGCTGGTTGCTTGGGTACATTGTGAAAATTCGACGAGCTTTCCTGGATATGTTATTTCCATCAAAAGTTTAAAAAATGATTGGGCTGCAAAAATTCCATTGGGCCTGTCTGATTTCAGGTTTTTCATTATGCACGTGAACTGAACCTCGGAATTCTGACATGATTAAAGGAGATTGTCATAGATTTTATTAAATCAGTGTTGGGTAAAACACAAAACAACAAGAATTTCTTTCACAATTCAAGCGTGCTTTATTAAGGCCGCCGAACCTCCTTGGTATTGATATTGTTAATACAATATTTAGATTCCATTTTGAATGTGCCAGCTGGCAAAGATTACCGAAATGTCAATCTCTCCCAAGAGTGCGTTGTTGTTTTCTTCTTAACCAGCATTCATAACCAGAGAGTTAGGTTCACAAATGTACATTATGGAGAATTTACGCAACTATAAGTGAACAGAGGAAAAAAATGAAAACTTTTTAACAAAAACTTTGAGAAGATCTTAGCCAAAACACATAGGAAACTCCTATAAACTTTAAAGTTTTACCTAAACAAAAGTGTTCTTTTTTTTATTCCATTATCATATCTTGATGGATAAATATGTTGGTGAAGTAAGTGATTTAGAAATTATTTAAATCTTGAATTTCAACACAAGCATTTTCCTAGTAGAGAAAACACTGTTCTTGAGAATTTTTGAGATTAAAAAAAAAAAGACCAGGGTACGGGGAGGGGAAAATGGAGAAAGGGAGTCACAAGGTACAAACTCGCAGTCATAAAGTAAGTCCGTCCCGTGGGTACGAAGTGCGGCACAGTGACTGTAGCAGACCACACTGCCCTGCACAGCCGAAAGTTAAGAGAGCAGGTCTCAAAGTCATCACAAGAAAAAAAATGCAACTACGTAAGGTGATGGGTGTTAACTAGGCTTTGGTCATCATCTCTAAATATACACAACCGTCAAATCATTGGGTTAAACACCTGAAACTAATGTAATTTTAGATGTTAACTGTATCATCTCAATAAAACCAAAATGAAAAGTAAAATAAAAGCAGAGCAGTTCCCCTGAGATTTGTGACCCCCGGTGGAATGCGGAATAACCGAGATCGTTTTTTGAGAGCCGGACCATCGTGGCTGCACCTCCGAGGCGGCTCGGAAAAGAGTGCCCTTCCTCTCCAGCGCTTGTCCATCCCCGAAGCATTTATTATCTCCGGTCTAACTCCATTTATCAGTCCTTTGTAAATACTAAGTGGCTAATGCTGCCTCTTAACTTTCCAAATCTCTTAAGAATGTACCATAATTTAAAAAAATCTTAGCATCATTATTATATACATACTCAGACATGGGTTGTGTCTCGAGTGTCCCGCAGCCGAGGGCTGTGATCCTCCCCGTTTTCAAGGGCATAGGGAAGCTCAGCTGGTATTTGTTTTCCTAAAAGAGTTGAGAGTGTCACAATATGTTTTCCCTTTTTAGTGAAGGTCGGGTGCCCACGTGTTCAGAGTTTGACTTAAAGGTTGAAAGCACATGAGAGCCTGCACGGTGAATGCAGTTCCGTCACTTGTAGTCATTCGTACCAGGCTTGGAGGCATCAGTAGTGTGGTCTGCATTTATGCTCTACCTTGGGGGTTCAGTTTTTTTCATCTCGGTGGCAGTACAAGATAGTACACACCCTTGGCTTGGGGGGCACGTCGTGGGACAAAATTATGTAGTGGGAGGTTCTTCCTGCTTGTGTTTCTTACTTCTCTTAGCATAATTTCCCTCTTCTAATTTGTTCTCATCCCCTCATGGCTAATAAGATAAAGTACTTGCTTGATGTCCTTCCATAGAATGGGGTGATTAAACGGTATTGCCTCTGTATGGGTCGTCGTTATTTTGGTGACAGCAGGGACCACAAGTCGCATTGGCCTCACTGGCCTCTGGTCGGTATGTGATGAGCTCGTGCAGGGGCGACCAGTGTCTGAATTTCAGAGCTGGGAAGCGTCTTAGCTGCCTAGCTGGCCACACCCTCCAAGAACAGACAAGGAGGCTGGGCTCAGAGAGTCAGGGCTTGTTCTGGGTCACAGGGCAAACTGGTGGCAACACCAGGCCCCCTGCCAAGGCCAGTCTGACTTCCTTTCCTGCCATCCATTCAGATTGGTGTAAACTCCCTTTTTCTTCTTGGTGTGCCCAGAGAGATGGAAAAGAAGAAAAGACACCCCAAACTGTGTATCAGCATCCAAAGCAGCAATGTGAGGCTGGTGTTTCTTCTCACACTGATACCAGTCCTGGCCTTGAATTCCAGCTTTTCTGCTCACCAGCAGTGTTGTGTCTTTTCAGGCCTCAGTTTCTTCATCTGCGAAACAGGAGGCGAGCCCCACTATGCTAGGTGTCAGAGGAGGTTTACATGGTAGGTACTGTCTCAGTGCCTGCTATGCAGTAAGCACCCCATAATTAGAAGCTACCACACACCCATTTGGTGGGTCTAGCTCTTCTTAGATTCCTTCTGAGAAATTGAATGCCCCCACCAGCCCTAGGTTCCAACCCATCACACCGCTTATATGTATATATTTGGTTGGCCAAAAAGTCCATTATGTTTTTTCCATAAAATAAGACACGTTTTTTAATTTTTACCAATAACTTTATTGATTTGGATATTTTGAGTATGTCGGCTATCTCCCACTATTGGCTTCTAGTGGGTAGAGGTCAGGGGTGCTGCTAAACATCTTCCAATACATAAGACAGCCCCACAGCAAGGAATTATTTGGCCAAAATGTCAATAGTACCAAGAAACTTTGCACACCACTCCTAACATATTCAGTCAGTCACAGCACCTTCTCCACACACTGCACAGATCTTTTTTTGCATTTTCACCTTTCTTGGAAATAATAAAGCATAATATGCCAAAAATGTTGCGTATCTTCTTCCATCTTCAATATTAAAATGGATGCGCAAAAATTCACCAGTTTTGATAAGTTCTTTTTTAATTGTATGCTGATATGGCAGCTGTCAGAATACAATTTAACAAAATTGTTTCAAATGAAGTTAAAGACAGCTAAGCACTACTAGAACCGTGATCGTACGGAAAAAAGCAAAACAAACCGTTTGGCCACCCCCAAGGTGTCCAGGGGCCCAGCGCCTGGCTGAGGCTGACCCCAACGCAGGCGGAAGCCAAAGCCTGGGGGCAAGTGCTGCAGTGGCCACTGTAGCTATTTTGAGCCATAAAATTAGAGTTGTTTTTAAATTCACTTTATACTGGTTGAAATATACTGGTTGAAATAATATGGAATTGGTTATACAACTCAAACATATGAAAGAGTGAAATGAGTTATATTTTATATTCATGGGGTTATTATTAATGGTTAGTTTAGACTTTCAAAGATCAAGCAGTGTCTGCAAAGATGTAAAATGGCGCAGTTTAAGGCCCTCTCAGCTGCTTAAATATTAGAAAATAGGGAAGCTGTCCCCTCCTTGCGCCCAGTATATGTGCCTGATGGTTGCTGTCTTTCTCATGAATACGACCCACACCCCGACATTGTTACATGAAGGGTGTAACTAAGAGCAGTGACGGGAACAGGCCATTGTCCACGCACACGCAAACCCGACGCACCCCGGCTGTGCCCTCCCGGAGAGACCATCGGCTGGTCCCCACCTTCTGGTGTCCTTGACGGAGGGAGGGCTGAGATGGACAGGGAGCCCCTCTGTGTTTTGACAATTCATGGCATCCCCGCAAGCACAGGGGTCTTTCCCGCAGCCCGGGGCTCTGCTCAGGCTGCCACAGGGCGTGGACCCCCAGGCTCCGGGCAGCGGCAGCGTGACCTGGCCCCGCACCCCGCAGGACAGGCCCCTCACAGACACAGGAGAGCCTTTCAGTGTCCCATAACCATCTTTCTGATCACGTTTGGAAACCGGCCGTTTCTGGGTAGTTACTTCAGTCAAAAGCTTGGAGGTAGGTCATGTGGGGACATAGCCTGCAAGCTATTTGATGTCCCCAGGATTTAAAAAAAAGAGTATGTGTGTAAACAACGGGAAAAATGTTCAGGTGTTCTACATGATTCATTCGTGTTGACTGACACACGAGGCCATGGACTTCCAGTATCCGTTATTCCTTGTATGTAGTTCATTAGACCAACCTGTTGTGTTTCCTGAAGAACCAGAATCTTTGAAGTTCTGCGTATGGACGTGCTGGCCGAGGCCGAGAGACAGAAGGTTCAGAACTGACTATCCGGATCCCTGGTTTTGAATGGGTATAGCCGGTTTTATTTTTCTTAAATACTTTAATAACCATAAAGCATTTCAGCCCCGACCAGTGTGGCTCAGTTGGTCGCACATCGTCCCACAAAGCGAGAGGTCACCCCTTGGATGCCTGGTCAGTGCTCGCGCCTGGGTTAGGGGCTCAGTCCCCAGTCGGGACACACGCATGAGAGGCAACGGATTGATGTTTGTCTCTCACATATATGTGTCTCTCCCTCTCTTACTCCCTTTCTTCTCCTCTCTCTAAAGATAAATAAATAAAATCTTTTTAAAAAGTAAATAGATGGATCGATAGCGCATTTAGCATGGGGTCCAGATAGGCCTGCAGATGTCCGGCGACAGCCAGAGCCAGAAGGAAGGTTTCTTGCTGCGGAAGTGGACCCCAACGCCGCAGTCTCCTTGGAGCCCTAGTCTCTACTTGGGGGCGCATCACCATCTGCTTTAGAGCCGTCATGCTGTGAGGGGCTGCGTGTCAATGACTCCGTTTAATTACTCCGTCTCACATCCCACCTTGTTCTAAAGAGAACTTGCAGCTTTGCAGCGTAACTCGAATTTTTCTAAGGATGTGCCAAAATCAAGAGAAAGTGGGGGAGGGAAAGTCGGAAGCCCAAGATAGGGTTAGGGGATAACGTTGATATTTAACATGAATATCGTAAGTTCTTTGTGTTGGTTTAAAGGGTAGGGTGGTCAGTTATGAATTTGCCTCTGGGCTTCCCAGTAGCCAAGGCGAAGAGAGAAACATGATCCCTTCTATGGTTTAAAGATTAAAATGGACTCATTACTGAAGAGAAACAGAGGTTCCTGGTACTCATTTGTCCTTGAGACCCCTAGAGCTAGAGAGACACAAATCCGTAGTTACACAGCAAGATGCAGCTTTCTGTGACATCTCTTTAAGCAGGGAGGGCAGTGGCAGCAAGACGTTCAGATGCTAGGGCCATGACGTCTGTGACTTTGAAAGCTCCTAGGTGATTCTGATGTAGAGACAGGACTTGATCATTGCTGTTTCAGGCAGTGAGAAATCTGTACCTAAACCAGGTGAGTGGCCGGAGCTAGAAACACTGACGTCTTGGTCAACAGCAGGGAAACCAGGCAGGTGGGAGGTGGAGCTCACCAAGGAAGTACGCCTGGTTGGGGGCGGGGCGGGGGGCATGGCGTGTAAGCCTGAAACGACACCTGGAGGGAGCTGAGTGCGTTCCCGATGCAGGCCTCTTGTTCTCTCTCAAGAGAGAGAACTTCCTCTTGTCCGCAAGAGGAAGTGACACAGGTTGGAAGGGTGTGCTGTGAAAGGGAATAGAGACGTTCAAAGTACCTTTGAATATGTCTTTAAATCAGGTCCCTTTAAATGTGAAAGTATAAGGTTTAGTAAATGTTCACCCGTAATTGGGGCTGCAGTGATGATGCTGACCATTCACAGGGGCTGCCACGTATTAACCCTGCCTGTCGGGTGCCAGCATTGAGCTTGGCACCCACCTGCACCCCCTCACTAGAGCCTCAGCCTAACCCTGCGGGGTGAGGGCATCCCCGTCTCCGTCACTGGCAGGCAGGACATGGAGGACATGGTGGACCCGGGCTTTACTTCACATTTTCCCATTCCAGGGGAACCCATCAACCTGGCACATCGTCGGTAGTTGCTAAGCTTTGCTCTTTCTCTCCTCCCTCCCCTATCTTTTCTTTGCTTTTTTTTCCTTTCTCCTTCTCTTGCTTCTTTACTAAAACCTTCCACAGAGTTCAAATAAGGTAAAACAGGAAATCAGAACATCAGAGCTGTTCTGGTTGAACGGAGAGATGTGGGGACCAGGAGTCCCCTGGCTCAGCGACCCCCACCCTGACTCCATTGTCACCCCCGCAGAAGTGTCATGGAAATACCACCATGCGCGGATGTCACTGCCTCCCCAAACAGTGGCCCACAGCACCTTGGTAATGTGACTCAGAGCCCCTCCCCATGGCTCCTGTGTGTGTGTAGATTTTCAATCAAGAGAGGGATGGTTGCATGATTGTTTCCTATTCCATTTTTATGATACCTCATTTACTTTCACAAATTAGCAAAACAAATACTAAGTCTCTATTATGCTGTTAGGGTGTGATGCCCAAGGTTTGGCAAAAACGCCCACACTATTGTCTTTCCATCAGTGCATTCCGAAGGAATGCGGCCCTCGGAGAGTGCGCACAGGCCCCTGACTACGCACCGTGCCTCGTGCCGAGGTTAAAATCCGCTGGCGCTCTGTGGCCGGGCGGCATCTCACCCCAGGGCCTCAGCCAGAAATCAGCCAAAGTGTGCCAAGCGTGTTATGGTGAAAATTCAACCCCATGGGGAAGCCAGGGGGGATTTTGAGAGATTTTTTCTCATCTAGCCTCCTCCCCCAGGATTGGATTATGCACAAATTGGTACTTACAGGTGGTAATTAGTTCTGTTCTTAAAAGATTTCTCTAGAGGATAATTTTACAACTTTCTTCAACAGTATGTTTCAACCTGACTTTCTGGAAGAAACTTGTTCCCACTTTTCTAATTGGAACTCTTCTTATGGTTTGAACACAATTTCCTTTACTTTCATGCTGTGTGAAGAAAAAAAACAAGCGACAACCCCTTGAACATGTCACCCTCACCATCAAACACGCACAGGGACCACCTGGAAAGAATGGGTGTCCGTGTGCCCGCATGAGTCCGCACAGGAGTCGACAGTAGTGACTAATGGAGGCCACCGTCCCCTGCCCCGGAGGCCCCCCCACCACATACCTGCAGGCCGGATGTTTAGGAAACAGGGGCGTTTCTCTCTGATCAAAGATAACTGATTCATACAGAAATCAAGCCTGTGGCCTTAGAGTCATTAACTCCATGCTCCTTTTTGCTGAGCTGACCTGCCCCTCACACAGCACAGAATCTGTTCAGAACGAGCAGGTCTGAAATGAATCACTGGAGGAGTCCGCACTGCGCTGCTTTCTGCAGGTTCCGACTCTTTGCAAAGAAGACTCGCAGAGTCCCCACCTGCTCGGGCGCCTGTTGGCAGGATATCAAACCGTGGTCTCATCACCAGGTTTTTCCTGAATAATGAATGAGCCGGTGTCAAGGAAGTCAGAAATAGAAATCAATAAAGCTAAATTCCACCACCAAGAAGCAGTAGAATGATTGAGCAGTGAGGCCGGTGGATGCCAAATGCAATAATGCACATCCTTAAGCTCTCACGCATTAGGGAAAGGAAAGAAGAAAATGTGTAACTTGGGAAGAGTCGCAAGGGGTCAGAGGTTGCGGATACGCCTCACTCGGTTGGAGTGAGGCGGGCTGGGCAGACGGCCCGATGTTTTCCAGCTTCTTCCCGGCCGGTCGAGCAGCAGCTTGATGCCCAGATCTCCTTTGGCCGAGCACCAGGCATCTTCATAAATCCTGTGTTTGCAGCTGTGTGACAGAAATAGATCCACACATGGCCTGTTTGTCCTGGCTTCATGGAACGTGGCAAGACCACAAGGTCCGAGAAGGCACCGCGATCCCTGCCTTGGCGTCCGTCCCTCAGCTCGAAGCTGCCCATCAACCATCTGCTCAGACCCGCCTCTCCTCCCCCAGCGCCCCAGCTTCGAACACTGGAGACCAAATATTCCAAATTGATTGGCTTTAGTTGGAGGGAGATGGAAGCGTGTTGTGTGGAGAGTTCTGCTAATGCCCGGCTACTCATCTCCCTTCGTTACCGACAACCGGTAGGACAGTGTGGGGTGTGTGGCAGCAAGGACTGGGCTGTGCTAGCACACCATTCTGCTTAGCCAGAGGGCAAGCAACCAGAATTGGTCCTTTTGTTAAGGGCATCTCAGCCGTTCCCCTTGGGTGAGTGTTCCGCCCGCCTCTAGGCTCCTTGTGAGTCTGCATCGTCCGGGGGAGGGGTCTCGTCTCTCAGGTGCGCTGTGACATCCGAGAGGAAAAGCATGAGAACCACTTGAGAACAGTTCTATGAGGGTGGCACGGGGGTCACTCCGAAGCGACGACTGTGCATTCTCACAAGGGCCTTTTTCTTGAGGACTTTGATGAGTGCCATGTTTTCTTGAAGGTCACAGTGTGCTGAGGTCTGAGCTTGAATGTCAGGCCTCGCTAATGGTGTAGTGGGAATCCTGTTTAGAATGTTCCTCGGCTACTTTGAAAAGAGCACTGCACCAGGAGCAAGGGTTTCTGGTTCTGGGTCCGCGCTGCTCTGTCATAGCCAAACGGACACGTGCAGATTGTGTCCTACTCTGTGTCCCTGGTCGTCATCAGGTGTTTGGAGGGGTGTGGGGGTGGGGGCAGTGTTTCCTAAGGTCTCATGGAGCCTCTGGCATTCTCTGTTTGCAGGAATAGACTTCCACCATATCTCACTTGGTTTTTCTTGTAATTCCGGAGCCTAGTAATGTGTCTGACGTGGAGGGAACCAGTCAGTGCGGGGTGAATGAATGAGGATGCATGGTGAATGAGTGACGGGAGGGAGGAAATACAGACCAATAGTGACTTGTCTTAGTAGCCAGCCGGTGCCTTACTTAAATACAGAGATCTTGGTTTCCTTGTGTTTGACCCGAGTCCCCAGAGTTGGAGGAGATCTGGGCAGCTCAGGGGCTGGTGGAGCTAGAAATGTTGGCGTGACTGTGAGTTTCTCCAAAACGACATTTATTTTACAGTGTGCTGTGTGCCTCCATCAGAATTCACTGGTGCCCAGGGTGATGTGGGCCAGGAGGACTTCACAGAGCAGCCCCTGGCCTCTGGGAACTTAGCCTCTGAGATCCTTGGAGCTGCTGCAGATGGGCCATGTTCAGGAAGTCCGAGAGAAGGAATAAAAAAATGCTCTAAATCGATACAGGAGTGGCATGAAGCAATTAGCTCTCCTGTGGCTCCTCGCTAAGTGCCTCTAATGCATTGTTGGAGGGGAGGGGAGAACGTCAACAGAAGCCCCTGTTGGGTCCGGGCCTCCGCCAGGAGGGTGTGGTCAGAGAAGGTGGCCTTGAGGGCTCTCTGAGTCTAAGGCGATGAGAAGGACCAGCAGCCCTCCCGGAGCCACTTGGGAAGGCCTTGTGCAAGCACAATTTGTAAATGACCCGCACCCCATGGAGGGGAGAGCCCAGACTGGTGACTCTGGGGGGCGAGCTGCGGCACTGGCACACAGATGGGTTTTATTTATCAGCCAGAGTGATTTTGAAATTTTGAGTTCATTGCCAATGCTTAAAAATCAGGACGTTGGACACAAGTATCTAGATTTCTGGCTGTCTAGACGACAGGGAGATGTGGCCTGTCCTGCCACGGCTGGCTGGACCTGAGTGGCTGCCCTCCGCATCGTGCACGTGCCCGGCTCTGAACGCCACGCCCCCACTCCACTCAGGCACTTGACTTTGAGCCCCTGATTAGAGAGCAAGCTTCCTGCTTCTGCTGGGAGGTATTCCAGGTCTGGGCAATGAAAGCAACCCTGCAGGAGGCACCGTCCATGGGATGGGGAGGGTTGCAGCTGAAACCTATAGAGAACTGTGCAGCCCCTGCTCTGGGCACTCTGCCTGCTTCGGTCCATTCATCACCACAGAAGCCTAGGGAGGCAGGTGCTCTGTGACCCTGTGTTAAGACCGGGAAACTGGAGCACAGGTTTTATAATTAGAAGTAGTAACTGCCCAATGGCGTGCGGCTCATAAGTGGCGTAGCTGGGATTGTTGCCCAAAGCAGGCTAGCTGCAAGGTCTGGGCACTTGACCGATGATGACCATGAACCGTCACTGAGCGCTGGTACGGACCTGTATGGGTTCTTAGTGCTGTGTGGGTGCCATTGCCATCGATTGTCACACAGCCACTGGGACACACGCTCTGCACAGATGGGGAAATGGTGACTTGGAGAGGATGAGAGTGTCCTCGAGGACACAGCTGGAGTCCTGAGTGAGGGCAGCAGAGTCAGGAAATCCTGGGGGATTTCAAGAAGGAAATTGGGGGCTCAAAAAGCACACTGATGGCAAGTGACAGTGGTACAGAGACTGGAGGGAGGAGGCAAAATATTCCTTAAAAGGACCCAGGCAAACATGCCTATACATTCCCTTCCTTGGAAGCAGTGTCGAATTGTGGTTGTCTTCTGGCTATTTGTCCTATGTTTCTTGGTCCTCCAGCCCAAAGGAATGTGCTCCCGCTAGCCAATTTTACCTTAGGAAATGGCTCTGGGAATGAGGAAAGATGGGATCTTCCTGTGCTCTGCAGCCCGGTCTCTTTCATGGGAAAAAGCCTTTTGATCTCCCACGTGCGCAGCACTTCAGGGCAAACAGGAGGGACCAGGCCTCATGAGTGATGAAAACTTGAATGGAATCTCCACTTCAAAGCCGTGCAAAGATGCCAGGCCCCCCAGCAGCTTTCCCAGGGGAGCTCCTGGAATTCATGCTTCCAGAACCTTCATGCCCCTCAGTGAATCTTGGTTCCTGCCAGAGCCCCTTTCCCACGATGCCCAGGAACCCTTCCATGAATAAGGCAAAAGGGCCCCTCCAAACGCATGCTCCTCCATTTCTGGTCCCCTCGGGCCCTGGCCATCTCACATTAAGCCTTGATGAGTGCTGACAACCTGGGCTGGCGAGGGAGCCAGTTAGAGGAGAAGCTTGGAGCCCGGAGGCTGACCGGTTCGATGCGGCAGACTCTTCTCCATGGAGCGGCCCAACGAGATCAGCACAGAGACAAGACCCCAGAGAGCCGGTGCCTTTGGCAACCCCCTTCCAAGCTCCGGCTGACCTTGTCGGCTGTCTCTGTAAAAAGACTGCCCTCTCCAGGTAGATCAGGTGCTTCCCACAGTCCTCAGCCTCCCTACACCTGGGGACAGACGGCGTCTTCACAGCTGTGATTTCCACACCTTCATGGAGAACCTCTGCAGGTTCTGTGCTCTGTGTTACACTGTATCAGAGTGTCTATTGATATAATACTGTCTTTACTGCCTTTCAATGATCCCCAGTGTGTCATGTAACATTGAAGTTCAGATAAAAGGTACCTTCTCCATCTCATGGCGTCCTGAATGTCTTCACTCCCCTCGGGAGGGGCGTACGGCCCACTTTGAGGAGATCGAGTAATAAAAGTAATCCCAGGCCCCCCAGCCTGGCTTTGGTTTGTACTTCACTGTTTCTCAGTTAAGGGATCTTTGTCAAGTCACTTAACCTCTGTTTTCTCACCTGTTAAATAGGTATAAGAATCACTACTTTGTAGGGTTGTTGTAAAGATTACAGATGGTTATTTAAATGACTTAAGACAGTTTCAACCAAACCATACTGCCTGAATTTTTAACTGGTCTGTTCCAAAGCTAATTTACACTTTTGACTTGTTTAACTTTGCATGTTTATATTACTTTTGTCCCATTGTTTGTAAATGCTTCAAAGTCGAGGACCATGTATTAAGAGTAGTTTGCATTTCTCATGGCACATCATTGGTGTTCTGTACATTATTTGGGTATAGAAATGATTTTATGGATCTAAAGCAGCGTGTTCTATCAGAGTACAAGGAAATAACTTAAAAAAGGACATTTTAAGCACTTGGTGAGCTCTGCGCACTTTTAATATTTGGAGTCCCTGCCCTGCGTCATAGCAGACTGACCAACATGCACCCCCTCCCACATTGAATGCCATCGTACGTGACCTACATAAGAGTGGAGTTCTTCTTGACTGGTTATGCTGTTATGTTTATAGACATTTAAGTGAGCATTTGCTTCCAGTTTGCAAGGGGCCTCTGGAGCAAGCTTGTTTTCCAGGTCTCGCGGTCTCCTAGGCCTCCAAAAGTGTGGCGACCCTAAAGCACTGGAACGAAGGGCCTGGTGGATACCAGGAGGAAGGGGTGGCTTTGCGAGCGAGGCCCGTGAGCCCAGGACGTGTGGCGGGACCAGCTCGCCGGGTGCGGCAGGGCTGGAGGACGCGTCTGGGAAGGGGAGGGTGCAAGGGGCTGGAGGGCTGTTGAGGAGGGAACGGTGGGTACTACGGCACCAGCGTGGTTCACGGGCAGGGTTGATTTGTTGGGAAAAAACCATAAATCTAGCACTTTCAGGTCCTATTTGTTTTCCTTCAGAGAGTTCTCAGTGAAAATTATTTTTTTCCGCTTAGCGGGATGCAATATAAACGTGTTTGGGGATAGCAGAGGCACTTTTTCTTGGCTGTGTCATTCCCCGTGGCCTCACGGGGTGACTTGATCTCTCGGGGTCCAGTTCCATATCTGCAAAATGTGAGACTAGCAGCCACCAGAGCCTGTTGTTTTCCATTAAAACTGACAGGTTTGTTGTGGGTCCTCTCAAAACTGTCCCATTGCTAACTGTCACCTGGTACACTGGAGTCCGAGGTTTACTTATGTATCTTACTTTATAAAACAAAACCCAATAGCCTGAGTCCTGCTTACTCTTGTTAGTCCAGGGGCCGGCTCATTTGTTCTGCAGAGGGCAGATAGTCTGCATCGTAGGCTTTACGGATCACACAGCCCAGCTGCAAGTTCTCAACTCTGGGGTGGCTGTCATTGTCACTTATGGCCACTGAAGTTTGAATTTCATAGAATACTCGTGTGTCACAAAACGTTGAATTGTTTTTAACAATTAGAAAAGATACACATCATTGTCAGCTGATAGGCCATCCAGGCAAAAATAGGCAAAAATAGGCAAAATTGGCCTATGGGCTATAGTGTGCAGACTTTTGAATTAGTCTGTTCCTCCTCTGTGGCCACAGGACTGTATTCAAATTCCTGCTGGAGTCCTGACTGCCACTGTGTCTTTTATGGCACCGCACTGCCATTGGGTTGTGGCTGTTTCCCCTGAGCATCTTATGAGCAGGTACCGAGACCTCCCTCCGCAGCCCCACAGTCCCTGGTGTGCAGTAGCTGCTTGCTGAATGCTTTCCAGATGAATCCCGTAGGAATTATACCGCTCGCAGGATGACCATATCTGCGTGGAACTTTGGAAAACTATTGTTTCATTTCCAGACTGGAACATCTGTTTGGGTGGATCCATACTGAAATTATAACATTTAGTGCTATCGCAGCGTCTGCCTTGTTGAGTTGCCCTCCCAGCATTTCAAAGGCCGCCATGCTCGTGAAGAACTTCTCTTTACCTGACAGCCACTGTTCCGAGAGTTACTCGGCCGAGGAGTGCTGTGTCTGTGCTTCTGAGTCAGCGAAGGTGCTGTCAGACGAAAGGGGAAAGGGCTTGGGAAAGGAGGATGGAGTGGAGACAGGGACGACGGCGGCCTTGACCGCCACAGGTGTTCTCTAAATACCCCGTGTGGGTCCACGGGCATTTCCAGACACCCTCCTCTCCTGCTGGCAAGCTTTTAAGAGCACAGCCTATCTGTTGAGTCCAGACTCTCAAGAGGCTTATTTGAATGAGCCCCTGAAATGTTTATTGTAGCCTTTGTTTGTAATTTTAAGGTAAGCGCTCTATAATTTCGACTCAGGAGCGATGGTCGGTATTCGGTCGGTGTCCAGGTTTGGCGGTGTGTGTGCTGGCTGCCTGTCTCCGGGGAGAGAGCGGCGAGGTAGTCAGGGAAGATAGCCACGTGCTGGCTGCCCATCTGGGGGGTGTAATGCCGGGATGCACAGGCAAGAAATTACCACCATTTACCTGTGTATTATTTTTCTCAATTTGAAGCACTTAAATTCCAGAGCTCTTAAATCAAGAGGTTGAATTCCTGGCATTTTAAAGTAGACCACTTGAATAAGCTGTTTAAACCATTAGAATGGTCTTTTAAAAATTCACGCATTTCTTAGATCATTTGCTCTTGAGATTTACTTAATTGAAGTTTTTGCCTTTTCATTTTACTTCAAATCAAAATGATTTCTATAGTGAAGAAAGTTTTAATTTTATTCCTACGAGCAGAGTAGATTTCATTCTGCAGTCTCTTCCCCCACAGGTGCACGCAGGCAGTTTTCCACAAACCCAGCAGAGCACCAGGCATGCGCAGGTCCTTCAGATTTCAACTCAGAGCCCCCCAAACCGCCCCCGGGCGTCATATCTGTAGACACAACATTGCCACCTTCTCAGGGACTCAGGCCCTTGTCAGCTCAAAAGGGTCTTTGGCAAAAGCCCGCCTTTAGGAAAGAAAGCAGATGGGGATGGGCAGCATATTAATGATGAAGTTACAAGGTTGTCCTGCTGGACATCTATTATGGATCATTTGCTTCTGTTGATGGAAAGCAAAATAGCACTGAAATCAAAAGTGTGGAGGGTGGGACTAAAATCAAAATCCTCTATTTGCATCAAATGACTGTTTATACATCAGTCACTGTATTAAGCCCTGAGGAGACAGCAGTGAATAAGTTACAAACAGCAATGAATAAGTAATGAGATCTCTGCCCTTCTCTGCCCCGTGGCATTTATATCTTAGTGGAAAAACAGAAAGCAGACAAGCCGAGAAACAAATATGCGACGTGATCTCAGTGGGGGCAAGTGCCTTAAGAAGAATAAAATGAGGTGAGGGTGGAGTGGTGGCCACGGCGTTCTCTTTTAGGTGGTGGGGTCTGAAGAAGCCTTTCTGAAGAGTTGACGCGGGAACCAAGGTGCTGGAAGGTATCAGGCATGTTACCATCAAGGAGGGGCGGGGCTTTCTAGGCAGAGCCAGGTCATTGTAACCCGTGAGGCAGGGGCTGGGTTTTGAGGATGAAGGCCGTTTGACCAGGGTACCAGTGGCAGGGGTGGTGGCACGTGGTCATTTACCGTGAACTCACAGAGGGTAGAGGCCTTGAATATATATATATATATACCTTTTCTCTCTCTTCACGGAACTCAGGCCTGGATTGAATTGTCTGCTTCCACTGAGCCCAGTAGTAAGATCTACTGTGACATCTTCTAGTAATTGCTTTCTAGCTTTTCTTAGGTCTCCTGGGTTCCAGGAAGCTCTACCAACCCCGTTTTGTTTGTTTTTTTAGTTTTACTCATTAAAGTTTACTTAGTCCCCAGTCAGGAGTGTGTACCAACCTTCGAAGAGTGTTCAGGTAGGGAATGGGGCAAAGAAGCAAAAAAAAAGGATGCCTTTTAGATTTTTATTCCTGTACATTATACTTTAGTTCTGTGTAGCACTTTGACATTTACAGAAATTATTTTTTTTGTATCACTGATTTCTGCACGGGAGATTGCCTCTTGATGGATGATGGGTGGACAGACAGGATGGGATGGATTGGCAGAGTGTTGAGTGGGTGCATATTTGATAAGTGGAAGGAAGGAGACAAGTGTAGCCTGTTCCCCTCTTCTACTCCCTGAAGTTGGAGGGATGCGTTGTAAGAGGAGTTATTCTTCACTTAATTGGATTTTCCTCAGTAATCCAGATTTGAGCCTTTCCAACCATGCCCCCCTCACCTTCTCTTTTCTTCAGCTCTCACAGCTCCGTCCCCCAAAGAACATGAGCAAGGAGACGAGGGACTGAGACAAGAGTCTCTGCCCAGTCTCTGTAGCTGCCCTTCCCTGGGGTGCTCAGGATGCTGTGCTCCTCATCGGCCTCTGACCTGCCGTAGTGCAGACGCCCAGGCCTGGAGAAAATCACGCCCTGGGAAAGCAAATCTTTTAACACAGAGGTTTGTTCCGTTAAAATGTACACAGTGATTCTCAGCATGAGCCTGTTACCGTGAGGATATACAACGAGAAAGACCGTTGACATTTGGGGTTGATGAAGATGGTGACTTGGTGGAGATAGAAATCACCTATGCCCTTAAAGCACCGGTTTTCGGTGTAGTCGGAGTTGTGTAGCCATCACCGTGGTCAGGGTCAGAATTTTCTCGTCACCTGGCAGGGGCATCCTTTACCCGGCCCCCCACCTCCACCCCTGTCCCCACCCTGCTGACTTACTTAGTCAAGTTTGCAGGTCACGGACCTGCTGGGATTTGAGCTGTGATTCTGAACATTGAGAGAAAACACCTTGTGAGCAAGCGGGATGGGAGGAGGGCAGGTGCCGTCTGGTCCCCTTGCTGTGTGCAGTGTGTGTCATGGGGGTTGCCATCCCTGCTGGTGTCCGCAAGAGTTTGTTTGTGTATCAGACCACTTCCGGAACACACACGAAACGCAAATATTGAAGCATTCTATCATCTCCCTTTTACCTGGACGTTTCTCCTTTCTCACCACGCGGCTTTTCCCAGTGCGGGCCCTGGCGGCTGGAACAGCCTTCTCCTTTACTGTAGTTCACAAGTGGTTTATGGCCCTGGGGCTGAAGAAAGCGCCAGTGAAAAAGAAGAACACTGAAGAAACCAAGCTCCCGTTTCTCCGTCCTTTTTCCCTCCTGTTTCTTTCTGAAGCTCTGTGAGGCCGCGAAATTTTGAAACGCGGAACCTACCGGGAGTGCTGTTTCCCACTTTCAAACAAGGACAGCGATTCTGGCCCTGGGCATTTTGTGCCCGGGAACATTCTTCTGATGTTTCCACTTTCGGGGCGAGGGTCAGTGCAGCGTCGTAAAGAGGGAAAGAGTGCCCCTCAGTGCCCACCCGCGTATCTTTTGCACGTGCTTCCGAAACTACGACCTGTGCTCATCATTCTCAGTTTTCCCTTTGCCTTTATTAGCGCTTTAGTGATACTTCGCTGCATAAAAACCCCCAAACTTAGTTATCCGTTTCTGCTGCTGCCTGCAAGGGAACTGGGCAACCTGAGGCTTCGGCTTGCTCTTCTGTAAAAGTCCCGTGGTGGCGCCTACCGTGTACTCCAGAGCATCCACCCGCCGGGCAGTCCGGGCTCTGCCAGCTCCCGTCTTCTCATCACGCCCCGAGGACGTCAGCTCCTAGAGGCCGGGACGTCCCTTGTTGTTCATCCCCTGTGTGCCCGGCATTTGGAACAGTGCTTGGTGTGTGGTAGGGGCTTGGTTAATGTGAGCTGAAGGAAACGAACATTCTAGGTGCTAAGTGAAGTCAGGAAGGGGAACTTCGATGGTCCAGAAGGGCCCCTCCCACTTTAATGTTTGACTGTCCACGCCATAAGCTCTCTCTAGAAACTTTCTGATGAGTGAGTGAGTGAGTGTGTGTGTGTGTGTGTGTGTGTGTGAAGGATAACTAAAGGATCGGGGTTTTCACAAGCCCCAATCTTACCTTTTGGTATATTCCCCTTCTCTATAATCTTTAGAAGAAAATTGAGTCTGGACATCTTTATTCTTATAGCTATGAGAAGACAAGGTCAGAGGGTTTTTGTTTTTTATGTTTTTTTTTAAAGCAGTTTCCTTTGAAGTAAAATTCTTATTCACACCCCTTCTCTATAATCTTTAGAACAAAATTAAGTCTGGGCATCTTTATTCTGGTAGCTATAAGAAGACAAGGTCAGAGGTTATTTTTATGTGTGTGTTTTTTAAAATAGTTTCCTTTGAAGTAAAGTTCTTACTCGCACCTTATCCCGAAGGGCGAATTTCTTCATATGTATATGTCAGCTTTCCTATTAGCACAGGTCCGGACCCCACGGGAAGTCAGACAGCGGACCTAAAAGAAGTCTAACGGGTTTGCCTTTTCATACCCTTCACACTTCGTACGGTTTTCACGACAGTTGCTGGGTGAACCCTGAACACCTTTGGCCATAGGCAGATTCCTGTGTCTCTCTGCTTACAGAAGATCCAAGAAAAGGACTTATCCATGACCTTTGTGGGTGTGGGTTAGACAAAGGAAAATATTTGGAGGCTCCTGGATTATTTTGGGAACTTGCCTTGGGTTGCATTTATATTATAAGGTCAAATTTAAGGTTAGGAAAGGCCATTAGCCTAAGAAAATATTTTGTCTTTTGCAGGAACTCGATTTCGTTTTGCTTGGTTTCTCAGGGTGATTTTGCCTTGATTCTGTATAAAAAGGATTTCTAAGGGATACCTAGTGTTCAGATGAACTGCAATCTCTACTAGTTGCCTCTGAGTTGGTTTTTGCGGTTGGTTTATGGTAACTCTCCTCTGAGCCTCCCTGTTAGCGTCGGAGCAGAGAGAATTTCTTGGGTACACAGGGCTGAATATAGCTCTTCATTGTTTTCATTCTCCTGCGAGATGGAGCTTCGGGGAGCCCTTATGTGAACCGATGCATCCCGGAGCGCGCGCCCACGTGGTTCCGTTGGCGGACGCCCTGCAGACGGGGCTGTGTTCAGAGCCTCGCCTCGGAGTTGCCAGGCGCTCCGTCCTGGCACGCGCACACCTCCGTGGGCCATGGCAAATGGCCAGGATGAGATTGTTGAGCTAATTTTTTCAGACACTATTATTATGGTTGACATTGACCATTTGCTACTTCGATTGTAGTCCGTGATGTCAGATTTGCTGTATTTACCTGTAGAAGGAGGAAAATAAACCCTTTCAGGAAAGAAAAGGCCACGTTATTATGTGTTTATGAAGTCATTATGTGTACGGCCTCATTATCTGTCATCGCAGCCATCAAGATGCATTCTTATAAAACAACACAGCGAGACTGGCGCTCGGAGGCTATGAAAGGAGGTGCACGGGTTGTCGAAGCCGTATCTGGGTTACAACATGTCGCCGTACTCCCAGCCCTCCTTAAAGAGGCTATTTATAATACACTGCGGGTATTTGTGCTGCTTGCATTGTGCGCATCCTGAATGAAGACTCGGCGTCTTCAAAGGAGCGTTAGAAATGAAACCCGTGCTGCGGCAATCTGACCGAGGCAGCCCAGAGAGCTCGCGGGTGCACGAGCAGCTGCGCATCTCCGAGGGCTGCCCCGAGGCCTCCTGTCGGTCGGGAGATATTTTGACCTGGCACCTGGGTCGTTTTTTTCTTTTTTCTTTTTTAATGGTCTGGATTTGAACATGCGTACATACTTCCTAACGGTCACTTGGCGGACTCTTAGGGGATGTGAGCCCCGGCCTGCGAGGAGGGAAGGTTTGTCTCCTCCCCTTTTTCCAGTTCGCCTTCCCCAACCTGTGGCCCCACCGGGCTCTGGGTTCCAGCTCGGGCCACTTCTCTCTCCCATCAGGAGGAAAGCCTGGCTGAAGGGACTGGTATATAGAGAAAGCATAAATTATACCTCAGTAAAGGCTGTTTTTAAAAAGGAAGTACCCTGGTGAGTGGACTCGGCCACCATTATGGAAAAAATCCAAGTGGTTTTTAAAAACAGGTCTTTTGCTAGGCTGTTTTGGTTCAGGGTGTGTGTTCTTGGATGGTTTGTATAATTTTTTTATGCATAGCATTGATAGGAAAAGGTAGAACTCCTCCAATAATACAGGCAGTATTTGGATTGGACACACTCCCTTCTCCCCTTGCGCTGATTTCCTGACTTTCTCCTTTGCCTTCCCCGGTACTTGAGTGCTAAGACTCGGGCATTTTCCCAGTGTAATTGTTGATTAAGTGTTGCACATCCCGTGATGATTATGAGAAGATTACTGTATTCAGCTTTTAATCTTGTGAGTGTCAAATATTTTGCTTTGATGGTATCTTTATTATTATTCATAGCTCTTTCTGTTTGAGTAATGCAATCAGGCAAAATAAAGGTAGTGCCACCAATTCGGCTCTTTTAAAGTCATTCTTTATATTGGAATGGAAAGTGCCATCTACAGGTCCCTCTCAGATGCCGAGTGGGATCAGTGACAAGGGGACTAGGAGTACTTTAGACTTCTTTTGGCTGCAAGTAACAGAAAGCAACTAGCCCACGAAGAAATAGAGGTGGGGAGAGGCCCGGCGTGGAGCCTGGGCGTCATCGGGACAGGGGGCCACACTGATGCCTCCCCCGCTTCTTTCTGCGTGTCCTTGTGTCCTTGCGAACGTTGCACGTGGTCGGTGGTCATCTGTAGCTTTCAAGCTAAATGTCCTCTGTGGAAGAGAGTAGGCCGGTGGCCTGGCTGTCTTTCGGTCCCGGTTCCCAATTCCCAGGAGCAGCGGGAATCCCAGTGGGAGTAACTGGATCCACGGGAGCACGCTGGGCCAGTCAGCTGGGCCAGAAAGCAGTGCCAGGAAGCAAGAACATGGGGACTGGGGGAAAGAAGCTTATGGTGAGGGCCCAGCACCCCCACCAGAGCTCCGTTCGTGTTTTCTCGAGAGGAAGACAGCATCTCCAACCCCGTCGAGCCTTCAGTGATGAGCCCCTCTTCTCCAAGGACCGAACATCACGTTCCAGAGCGTCCACTCTGAGGGCACGAGCATGGGGCTCTGAAGGGACTCGCAAAGTGCGCCTTAGGTCACTGCCTATTGCTTAGCCGGATAAAAGGAACCCGTCCTAGGAATACCTCCGGTTACTGTAGCTACTGTAGCTACAGCAGACTTTCTGGTTCTTTCCTCAGGTACTGATCTCTCCAACTTATAGGTGAGGAAACCGGGGTTGGAAGGTAAATGTTTCATGGGATGTCATACAGTTGGAGGCGGAAGGCCGGCCCACTCACCCTGGCTGACTCCAGAGCACAGAACCAGTGGTGTCCGCTCCCACCACGATGGAAGGTTTGCGTGCCCACAGTTGCCACCAGGAGGCTGCGTAAGGAGAGCAGTAGGTAGTTAATAAGGGCGTGGATGGGGAGGTGTAGAAAATTTCCTGGGAACAATCCACACACTGAGTAATATTTGTGCACATAATGCGGACTTAACCTTGGCATGAACTCTCTGTACAGAAACCTAAAATCCATCTATGGGTTCTGTTCGGGCCTCCGGCCTGAGGGCCTCAAGGAGTCATGTGATTACTTCACTTTGGGTAGAGCGTCACGGGGATAGCGTTCTGTCTGGCCGGCCACTGTCCTTCCCTGCTCTTCAGTCAGAGTACACCGATGTTAGCGGTATGGGGGATGGCACTAATTGGACAATGGAGGCTTATCCGAGTCTGTGCTAACCAACCACATCACGGAGCCAGGGAGGCTGGCGCAGTTTCTCCGAGAGTGATGGTTGGTGGCAGATATTGAGTCTGGGCAGCTGCGGCTGCTGTGGGCAGAGCGTGGGGCTGGGAGCTGGGCTCCAGGAAGCCAGGCCCAGCCCCTCCACCAGCCGCCCCTGGGACCCGAGGCACGTCACTGCCTACCACCCCACGCGGGTTCCTTTCTCCTCTTTAGTATGTTGTGAAAAAAATCCCGAATACATAAAATGATGAAAAGAAAATTACCCTCCTTCCAAAGAAATACAGCTCCCTGGTCCCCCTCCCCAGCGGTCACTGGCAGGATCAGTTTCTTACGAGCCGTTGGGTGGCTGCTGTCCCTGCGTGCCTGAGTGTGTGTGCATGTTTATGCCATGTCCACATTCGGATCATGGGGATACTGTGTCGGTGCCGTGTAGACCTGTCCTCCTTTCTGTGGGCTCCGGAGGATTTCAGCGTCAGGACGGACGCAGCCTCTGGTAGTGGACATCCTACAGTGTTGCAAGGTGACATTTTGTTACTCAGTTTCTTAACTGAGTGAGCTCGAAGGCCCTTTGTGTTTTCAGTTTCTGCGTGCTTCCTGCTCATGCCCCCTGCTCATTTCTTCCCCCATCGAGTTGTTGTTCTGTTTCTTAGTCCACTCCTTTTCCAAAGAGATAATGATCCTAGGGCCTGATCAGTTTTTCAGTTCGGAATATTTTAGTTTCGGGAGAGTGATCCGATTGATGGATATTCACCGGGAAGTCGGGGTTCGGAGGAAAAGACCCAGCCCCAGAGGCAGAGGCTGCCTCAGTTTCCGGGGTCCCTCTCCTCACTCCCAGCGTTGCCGAGGTGGGGTCATGCCAAGTCCCTCAGCAAGCCTGGGCTGGCCTTTGAATGTTTACCAAAGGGGAATGTCTGCACGACACAGAGGGAGGGAGGGAGGCCTGACCGCTTCTTTCGGGTTGAAAGAAAGGGAGAACGTGGCATTATAGGACGAGATTGTCTTTGGGTTCAGCTGGTTCTGTAGACTGTGGCCTGGTGCAGATGCTCTTGGCTTCAGAATTTATGAGCCCTGTGAGTTTTCTTTTTTCCTGGATCTCGGTTTCCTCATCTCTAAAATTAGAATAATAGTAATAATGCTGCTGTTGCAAAGTTGTTTTGAGCAATAGAAGGAGTATACTGAAGTGCCTAGCTCATGATAGGCTTTCAGTAATTGACAGCTTCTTGTGTTAGGATCATTGTTACGACCGTCACAGTTGTCATCACCATGAATCAGACGAAGGACAGGAGGGGCCGGGGCAACGACAAAACAGTGGGTTCAAGAGGCGGCCGTGTCATTATATTGGACTTGGACTTTGTGCACCTGTTCCAGGCAATGCAGTTTGGTCTGCACCTTTGCAATAAAAGTGAATTGGCGCCAACGTCCACTTCGTCTTGTGGCCCTGTCACTCTCCTACGGGCCTCGTGCTTCTGTGGCTACACATAGTACAGAATGTCTGTCCAGTTTTCTGGCCTTGAAAAGGCAAAGTGGCTTGCAAGTATTGTACTCGAATTCTAAATGCGAAAGATGGAAAAACTCTCCTCCCCACCCCCAAGAAGTCTGAGAGCCAAAAAAAAAAAAAAAACCCCGAAAAAATAGATCTTTCTCTCTGCTCTCTCTCCGCATCCATTAAACCCAATTTACGAAATCAACAAAGGAAGATGGATAGACTGAAGTAAGGCTCCCAGAGAAGAGACGGGAGCCTCCTAATTGACTCCCACAAAGCTGCTGGTTATTTACAACTGGGAAAATTGCCTGCTTGAGATACCAGTTCAGCGCTCTGGTTCCGCAGGCTGACAAGACACCCGGGCTGCGCCCGGCTGGGCTCGCAGGGAGGATGACAGCAGAGGCAGCCACATCTGCCTGTTTAACACCATCATTCATGGAGTTCTGCCTTTTCCCCAGTTGATCATTTGCAGGCCTTTTTTAGTATATAATTGTTCATTTTAAATTTTCATGTTTGCTAGAGCTGGGTGTATGTTAATTACCGGCAGTCTGTAATTATGTTGTCTATTTGTCATTTCTGGGGCGGCAAGGGTGGTAAGCTAGAATCCCTCCAGTAGCAAGAATTTTCATTTATAATTCTCCCCCAAACGATTTAGAAATTGATACGTTTCACTCACACTCTTGATGTAGTTGAGTAAGTGCCACGTTATTGATACTCATTATGCGGTTTTAAGCTTGGAATACTCATTTATCCTGCTATCGCTTATCGAGCATCCGCTATGTACTAGGTTCTTGGGATTTCTCTGAATGGAAGAGACAAAAATAAAATATTCTGCTTTCTGTGTGTAACGGAAGGAACTGCCCCGGTGATCCCTAAAGCCACTGTCTCATTGGGGGCTGCTGAACACTTGTCCATTTCCAGCACTGTAATAATGAGGAATTTGGTAAGAAATGAGAAGCCACCGACCTCATTAAAGTTATTATTTCACATTAAAGGCCCCCTATATGATATTGGCAGCTGAGACATACTTGGAAAACACAGTCATTTAAAGATTATCAGATTAGTTCCAGACATCCCCAGGATCTGTGTGCAAATTAAATTAGAGCTATATCAAATTGTTCCAATGAAGTAACAGGGCTGGGATTTAGGAGGCATGTTTTTGCCTTATGGACCAGGTAAACAGACTGACTGAGGCCACATTCCTCAAAGGAAGGTGTCGACACCCTCGCTTGAAATTGATCCCGGGAACAATCCGCAGGGCTGGGCTCTTCTGGCGCCAGGAGTGTGGGAAGACGGGAACTTGGAAAGGGTGGAGTCATGCCGAAGACCGAAGGGTCAGCAAAAATGGGAGTCGGAGAGGCCCTGCTGGTGGGTACTGACGAAGAGCCGCTCCTTCCCGAATTCCTTTCCCCTTTGAGAAGACAGTTGGAAATGCTCTATCCAAAGAGGCATACGATTGGGTTTCCCATATGCATTTAGCGACTTTCTGTAGCACCCATATCATGTGCTAGAGTGTGAAGAAGACAGAGGTCCTGCCCACCGTGGAGCTTCATTTCAATGAGGAAAGCAGAGCAGACAGGACAGACTGACGGACAGGTAGCCAGATGTGATATAACATAATGTAATACACAGTAGTAAGTGCTGCAGAGAATTAGCGAGCCGGGTAAAGTAATGGAGTGATCTATTCTGCTGGTCCTTCCTGTGTTTTACTAGATCTTCCCCATATGAAAAGAAAACACTGGGGGGAAGGGTGGTCAGTTTTTGGTTTATTTTCCAAAGCAATCCAGGGCTTTTGTTGCATCTTTAAAATGTCACAGGTAGGTCTGAGGATCATCTGGCATCTTGTTCCTGTAGATCTTACTCAGCCTGCTGAGCTGTTCCTTTTTCAGAGACCTAGATGCCATTGACAACATTTCTGGTATTATTTTTAAGTGTTGTGGCTTGCTGAATCAAAGCAGCTGAATTTGGTGCTAGTTCAAGAATTAGTGCGTCCTTCTGGGCTTGAGATACTGAATGAGCAGCACCTGGCCTCATCCGAACTCGGTGGTTGTATTTTTTTCCACAAGAGACCCGTTCTCCCGGACACCCACATCGGTGGGGGAGTGCGTGCACACAGGCCTCACCTAGTAACGGAAACCCAGTGTGACATCCTGTCTGTATGTGGCCACAGGTAGTGTAACAGGTAGCCAGTCCTTTTCTCTTTCCCCGCCACTGGTCAGTCCCGAGCCTCTTGGTTTTCTGTCCAAGGAGACTGAGTTCTACATTGATGAGACTGAAGTCCCTCAGGCCAAAGACGTCTTAACCTGCCGGGGCTTCAGTCTCCCCAGCCCCATCGGGAGGGGAGATGAGCTCTGTATTAGTTTCCGTGGCTGCTGTAACAAAGCACCACAACCTTGGAGGATTCAAACCATACAAGTTTATCTTATACAGTTCTGAAGGTCAGGTATCCAAAAGGGGTCTCATGGGACTAAAGTCAAGGGATTTTACAGCGTGTTCCTTTTTGAGGCTCATTTTCTTACGTTTCCCAGCTTCTCGAGGTCCCCCACGTTCCGTGGCTTGTGGCTCTTTCCTCCTTCTTCCAAGCCAGCAGCCACAGGTCGAGTTCTCACGTGCAGGCACTCTGAGCTCCCCCTTTCACTTGCAAGGCCCCTTGTGGTCACATCAGGCCCACACAGATGATCCAGAGCTTCTCGCATCTCCAGGACCTTCATTTCATCTGCAGCCTCAATTCCCTCGTGTGACGTAACCACATATGTTCCCAGATTCCAGGGGTGAGGATGCAAACATCTTTGGGGAGGGGGGCATCATTCTGCCTGCCACCCTCTCTAAGCCCCCTTTCAACTCAACATGCTGCGGTACCCGGGACCTGCTGGGGCCCCGAGTGCCGGCCCTTGCCGGCAACTTCCAAGGTCACAGCAGCCGATGGGCCCAAGAGCTGCTGGTGCCAGTGACGTCGTGAGCAACCTTGTGTGGGCACGCTCCCTCCCATTCTTAAGTGGTTAGCTTATCTCTCAGGCTTTCTTATGACTTCCAAGAAATAAGCCATGGGGGTAGAGGTTCCAGAGATTCAGTGAGGGAATCAATAGGCCAAAGGTTCCAACAGCCCCTGGTTTCAAAGGTCTCTCTCCATGGTGATGTTTTCAAAACAACAGGTATTTCTTCCCTCGTTTTCCCCCTCTTACCTTCCTGCTGGTTAATTTTAGCAAATATTCGTAAGTACCTGCTGTGGGTACGGTGACTAAGGAAGACATAGCCCGTGCTCTCAAGGAGTGGTAGGCAGAGAGAGTGTACATATGACTGTAGTTCAGGTGTCACCAAGGAGCACACTGAATGCCTTCAGAGGTCAGAGGCAGGTGGCTGGCAGTTCTGGTAGTTGAGCTGGAGCTTCGGGAGTGAGTAAGCTTCAGCAGCTGGGGGTCGGGGCACTGCTGGCAGTGGGGACTGGGTGGGTTATGGTGGGCAAACACAGGGGTGCCTGGGAGCAGAACACCCTGCTCCCCAGCTCCCACGTGCCCAACCATTGAAAGTATTTTTTCCCCGTATTGCCATTAGCACGGTAAGGCCTTTCCACTTACCTTTTTCCTTCCACTTTACCTCCCGCGGGCTTCGGCCACCCCCTCATGAGTCTGTACACTTGAGTATAGTCTTCAAAATGTGATCACCTAGTGGTATGAACTGAATTGTGTACCCCCCAAAACATAGGAAGTCTGAACCCACTCCCCCTTCCCACCCCTGGCACCTGCGAAGGGACCTTATTTGGAAATAGGGTCTTTGCAGACGTTATCAGGTTAAGACGTGCTCGTTAGGATGGGCCCCAATCCACTGTGACTGGTGTTCTTATGAGAAGAGGGAGATTTGGACACGGACACACACGGGAAGAATGTCATGGGATGATGGAGGCAGAGCCAGGGACCACCCAGGGTGGACAGCCACCACCAGGGCAGAAAAGGGAGGATGCTCCCCTACGAGAGGGAACAGGGCCCTGCCAGCACCTTCGCCTTGGACCTCTAGCCTCCAGAAATAGCAGGCAGTGCATTCCTGTTGCTTTAAGCCCCCCAGTGTGTGGTTCTTTCTCACGGCAGCCCTAGGAACTAACGCGCCTAGTTTGTACCTATCCTGTCCTAGGGGATTCGACTTGGATTCTCCTCCAACGGCTTTAGTCTGTCAGGGAAGTGCAGCTGTCCGTTCAAGTCACATGGGTGGCCAGTAGGTGGTCTGTGCCGGGGAGTCTGATCATCACAGGGGCTCCTCAGTTTTCTGGCCTGTAGGCTGAGGTCTCTGGGATCTTCGTGAAGGACAGTGATCTGGTCAGGGAGCTGGAATGAGCAGGCACAGACGATTGGTTCCTAGTAGGAATCGGGGTTAGGCTGGAATTGCAGGGTTTTAGGGGAAGGGACCTTGGAGTTCATTGAGTACAACTCCCCCCCTTGACGGAAGACAAGCTGCCCTGGGAAGCCTCATGTGACCTGACCAAGGTCACTTGCCTAGTAGCCAAGGCAGGACTCGAATTCAGATCTTAAGTCTCATATCCACGATTTCTCTAAGATTTCCAGGAACTCAAAAGTCTGTGGTGCTGATTTCTGAAAGTTTTCTTTGGGACACCTGTCCCAAAAGAAAGAATTCTGTCCCCAGAATTTTAACTTAGGCCTTTAGATTTCTGTTGGGGGAAGGGTGTGTAGCAGAGGGTTTTTAAAAACAGAAAAAGGCAAAAAGGGGAACATGTTGACCTTCAGGAAAGGGATTTGAAAGAATATGTTTGTGACCTCAAGAAAAAGTCCCATAGATACTTAGTTTTACTATATGTCATTATAAAAAAAAAAAACCAACAAAAAACAAAACTACCCCTCCTGCCCCAGCCTCAGCTGAATGGGAAACTCCAGCTCACACCCAGGGATGTACAGTGTAGAATTTATAAAGTCAGCAGCTATTATATGGCCTCAGATGCCACCAAGTAGCACTTCTGGCCTTGTTTGGGCTTTCCTGTCTTTCTGAGGGTGAAGTAGAGCCGCTAATGTCATTTCAATGGATTTCCAGGCTCGCTTTAACTCACAAGTGTGGAACGCCGGGTAGATTCATTGTGGTAGCAGCAATGCATACACGGCATCTTGGTGGCTCTAAATCAGTATCTCTCCTAAATCTTTAGATTCCGAAGAATGTCCCACACAAGGCACATCGCTTGCATGAGTGTCCTTTGTGTTGGGTGCCCTCAAGTGAAATTCCTATCAGGAGGACAGAAAGGAGACATGAAGAGGGATCATTTTGCTTGGCAGCACACAATGAAAGAGGGGGGGTGGTTTTGGCTTTCTATTTTTTTGGTTACTATTATTGTTTCCTGGGTTCCTCCAACAAAGAAATGCTGTGTGGCTTTCCAAAGTCCCTCAGTGCACATGCTCCCTATCACAAGGGATCAGTGTCCTGCCATTTTGACATGGCAGAAGTGGCTTTCGCAGCCCTTATGAACTTATCGTCGCCATGCCAGGCGCTGGATTCCAGCCTCTCGGAGACGTCGACGCCCTTGTGTACTTCCCTGGTGCACGTCTTGTCATCATGGCCGGTGCTCTGTCACTTTAACAAACTATCGCCCTAAAAAGAGGTTGCTTCATCCAGTGGTGTGGAAAAACAAGGTTAGAGGAGCAGAGGCTTTTGTGGGTGCTGAGTAAGCGGGATTAGTTAAACCAATATGGAAACTTGGTTTGCACAGCTCTGGCGGCTCACTTCTGAAAAGGTGTGCTCTCCCAACCCTCCTGGGCACAGGTGCAGGTACAGTTGCACCGGGACCTTTGTTTCATAATCCTTCCCGGTTATGTAACTAAGGGTCCTGTTTTTTCTTGCCCTGATTTACATCCATTGAAACGGGGATGTGACGGTTCCTAGGCTCCTATAATCACCCAGGTGGTGGTTTTCTCGACGGTGCACGTGGGTCTGGCGGTTGTCAGGCATGCTGTGTGCAGGAGGCACTGTACGTCCAGTACACGGTTGGTGTTTCAGGAATACGACGTGAGTGGCGGACATGTGTATCATCCTACAGATGAGCTGTTTGAAAGGACTGACCTCCAGATTCCGACTTACAGGAACCTCCTAGTGTCTGCTGGTGTCTCTAGCTGGTAAGGAACTTGAAGCAGGCCGAGATAGGGGAAAGTGCACATGGTAGTGACTATTGTGGCAGCTGTGACTTCTTCCTGTGACTTTCTCCTGTGACTTTTTCCAGGCTTGGCCCAAATACAATTGGGAAATATTGATATTGCAACCTAAGGGGCATGTAGGATTCTTGACACTGAGGTCCACGCTCCCTGCATTGGTGAGCTTACCTCCTTCTGAAATGGCTTCTAGCTCCTGCTTCCACCCTGGCCCCGCCCAGCTCCTTCAAGTGTAAACACAGTAGCCATGGCCCTCTATCCCCCCCAGCCAATCAACTGGAGCAGACTTAGAAATTTACTCCCCGCCCCCACCGTCCCCCTACCCCCATCTACCTAGTCCGGAAGGACTGCAGAATAGGCACCTGTGCCCCATGTGCTTGCTCACAGGCACCATCAGCTAGACGAGGAGGGTCCGGAAAGCAGCACCGCATGGGGCAGCCATGCTATTACCTGGTCTTCTTCTGTCTCCAGAGGCAAGGGTTCTCTGTCTTTCTCCTCCAGGGCCCTGGCACCGCAACTGTGTGGCTGTGACCTCCTGAAGGCCGCTGGTCCTCAGGTGCCCATGTTCTGCTCTGACAAAACTCGAGTCAGCACTGTGGCAGCAGGCACCCTTGTCACTCTGCTGGGCAGATCAGATCAGACCCTACTCTGCCCCTTTACAACCACTTGGACTCGGACCAACTGGCCTCTTCATCCCCGGCCACCCTCCCTCTCATGGCCCTGCCTCTTAGCTCCCTCCAGCCTCCTTTCCCCGCCCGCCTCCAGGCCTGGACTGTTACTGACTCCCAGAATTCCGTGTGACCCGTGCGGCTGAGAAGTCATGCTAACATCTTTCTGCAAAATGGTCCCACTTTGCTGCAAATGCTTCTCATAAAGCCTTTACGAATACCAAATGGGGTTGTGGGTAATTTCAGTTTTCTTCTTGAGACTCTTCTTGTCTTGTAATCAGATTTTCTATAGTAAACACGTACTACTTTTTAATTGAAAAGAAAAAAATTATTTTAAAGTACCAGCGTGGGAGAAAGAAAATAAAAACAAATCATCATTTTTGTTCAGTCATGAAACAACAGCAACAAAGACACTCCAGGTAAATCACTGCAAACATGTGAGGCGGGCCTGCTCCTCCTCACCAAGTGATAAATGGCCTCTCACAGGTGAGGCAGTGTGGGACACGCCGTCACTGCCATCAGCCTCCAGCCCTGAGAGTCTCCTGGGGCTGTCGGGTGTGCACTGCCCAGGGAGACACCGTGGGGGTTCGTGGCCGGCTTGCCGGGAGACTCAGATGAGAAAATAGGCGTGAAAGTATTTTATACGTAGAAGCTATTACGTTCAATAAAAAGTGGAGAACTTTCTTCTACACTGGGAGACAAGACAGCGTTTTCAGGATGTTTATACAGCTTAACACAGAGAAAGACGTGGCCTTTGTCACCTAAGAACTGACAGAGTGCTTACTGTGTGCCGGGCACGAGTCCGAGCCCTTTACGTATATTTAGTCCCAAATACCCTACAACCTTTGCTCCTCGGCTTACAACAGGGTTACCTGCCAATAAACACATCTTCAGCTGGAATTCTTTAAGTTGAAAGTGCACTTAATGCAGCTAACCTGCTGGTATCACAGTTTAGCCTCGCCCACCTGCTCAGTGCTCAGAGCACTTACGTTAGCCCGCAGGTGGGCAAAGTCATCTCGCTGCTGTTGCCCAGCATCCCCAGAGACTACTGGGCCTCGTATTGCCGGCCTGGGAGAAGAACAAAGTTCAGAATTTGAAGTCTGCTTTCTACTGAGTGCATGTCGCTTTGTCACCATTGTAAAGTCAAAAAATCTTTAAGTTGAACCAACACAAGTCAGAGACGGGCTGCACTATTATCAACCCCCCTGGGGGACATGGCACCCACGCAGAGGTGAAGCGACTTCTGTGAGGTCACGGGGTTGGTACTGCTGGAGCTGGAGTTGGTCGCAGACGGCCTGGCCTTCATCGCAGAGGATGTCAGCAGGGGATAAGCAGGTGGGGAAAGAAGCAGCAGGGCCCCGGCCAGTGTGGCTCAGTTGGCTGGAGCACTGGCCCATAGACTGGAAGCTGGCGGGTTGGACTCCCCGTCCCAGGGCACACGCCTCCGTTGCAGGTTCAGTCCTCAGGGTGCGCACAGGAGGCAACCGTTTGATGTCTCTCTCTCACATCCGTGTTTCTCTCTCTGCCTCTTCTCTAAAAGCAACGAAACAAATGTCTTCGGGTAAGGACTGAAAAAAAAAGAAAAGAACAGGTAGGGGATCACCCATTCAGCAGAGTGTCTGAGAGCTCTGTGCCGGGCATCGCATGGCCTGCCTGGGATGCAGAAATGCAAGGGGCGTCACCCTGCAGGGGCGGGGTTCACGGTCCCCTGGAGAGAACGGAAGGGCACACAGACCTGTCAGCAAACCGCGTGATAACAGGGTGGGCTATCCCTTCCTCCGTGGCTTCCTGAACAGCAGAGATTCCGTGATGCAAAAGCACTGGTTTCCATGACACTTTACGCGGCGCCAGCTGCCATACCTTTTTCCAATCAACACTGGCGGCGTACCCTCTCTCTCTGCAGGGCTTCTAGGGGCAAGAGGCTCGTCAAGTCAACAGCTACTTCGATTAGACTTCAGGTCACAAGGCCTTCCTGAGCCAGTCTCCCGTCTGCATCATTAGGGCCGGTTCAGTTCCCCCGGACATCCTTCTGTTCAGTCAGTGCCTGCACTGGTAGCTGCTGTTGGTTCATTTGATCTGCCTGCCCCCTTTCATCTCTCATTGGCCTCTGTGAGTGTCACACAGAGGGACAACCTTTGGCATCCTCCTGCCTGCACCCAGACCTGCCCATGGCCCTCCCCCGAGAGCCTGGCAGAGGATCAGCCAGGGAGAGCGCATGCCTCTACTAAAGCCCTTGGAAGTTGACTTCCCGCTGCTGAGCGGTCCGTGGCATCTGCTTCCTGCCCAGCAGTAGCAGGCTGACTGCGGCAGCCCATCTTCCTCCTGCAGCTGGGTGTCATCCCAGTGGGGGCTTGGGCAAGGATGGATCTCATTTTTCTCCTAATAACACAAGAAATTGTCTTTTCTTCAAACCTGCGCTCTTCTGTTTCTCTAAGCAAGCTGAAGATGATACAATGTTAAAATAATGACTCTAGTACAGATGAGGAATGAAACAAATTATTTAAATTCACATTTCAAACTGTAGACATTGGCTAGCAGGTGAGCCTTACATACTGTGACCTTGTTAGTTTCCCGGACATTACCAAGCTTTGCAGTAGATTTTATTGACTAGACAAAAAGGGTTCATTACCTGGTGTCCAAGAACATTTTGGGGGCTCACTGATGAGTTTTAGAGGGCCTAAACAAATCCTCGAAATTATATTCAGAACATGTGCCCCTCTGAGCTTTTCTGATTAGAAATTCCTTTTTTTTTTTTTTGCCTCAGACCCTCAAAGGACACCATCATCACTGTGTTAACTTTCTCGGTTACACAACAAGTCACCACACACAGCACATAAAACAGTACACATTTATTATCTCACAGTTGCCCTGGGTCAGGAGTTCACTGCTCAGCGAGGTCCCCTGCCCAGGGTCTCACCAGGCAGAAGGCATGTGTCAGTGGGCTGCGGTCCTTTCTGGAGCTCAGGTCCTTTTTCAGCCTCATGGGGCTGTTGCCAGAATTCAGATCCTTGTGGTTGAAGGATGGAGGTCCCCTTTGCTTGCCAACTGTCAGGTGGGCTCCACTCTGACCTGCTATAAACCCGCATCTCCCTGCTCTGTGGCCCCTCACCGGCTCTCGCCATCATGGCAGCTGACTTCAAGGCCAGCAAGAGCATCTTTAGTTCCAGGTGCTATGACACGGTCGTATATGCTAGAACGTAACCCCGGAAGTGACTGCCCATCGCCTCTGCCGTATTTCATCACTAGAAACAGGTCACAGGTTTCATCTGCACTCACAGGCAGGGAGATCCTACCCGGTCATGACCTGTTGGGGCTCACCGTGTTGGTTTGTCTGCCACGGTCACCTCCTCAGAGCCCAGAAGAACCAGCACTCTTCAACAACTGCGTGATTGCCATCCTGCAAGCATTCTGTTAGCTCATTGGCTAGTTATATTATCGCATGGGTGGGAAGAGCTGGTCAGTGTTATTTTTCCTAGACCGAGTGGGTGCCACGAGGAATCCTGTTGGTAGTGACATAGTAAGTGAGAGGAGCAAACCCCATTTTATGGTTTATGTCAATAGTCCAACCACGTTAGCTCTGTATTTTGAGACAGAAAATCACGGTTTGAACCAGTGGGAGGAAGCCAGACCCAAAACAACTTAAAACTCCTCATTCCTGGGTGCTGAGGGGTAGCAGCCTTGACTGAGATCATGCTTGTTTTATTTGGAGTCTAATTCAGGGTTAATACAGATGTGTGAAGTTGAGTGAGAGCTGGTCTGTGGTGGACTTCACTGGGTCATCCCCAGAACTGCGATTTCTTCTGGCTCGGTTTACTTTAGTGTGTTAGTTTTGTGGGGCTGCCTTACAAGCCCCACAAACTAGGTGGCTCAGTCGGTAGACAGCGATTCTCTCCCAGTTCTGGAGGCTGGACGTCGGAGGGCAGGGTGTGAGCCTGGTCGCACTCCCCGCTGCTGGTGGCCCTCAGCATGTGGCGGCACCCCGCCCGTCTTCACGTGGCATTTCCCCTGTGTGCATGTCCGGGACTGTCCAGAGGTCCCTGGTTTATAAGGACATCCACGTTTTAGATTAGGGGCCCACCTTACTCTAGTATGACCTCATCGTAGCTGATTGTATCGGCAGTGATGCTATTTCCAAATAAGGCCATGTTCTGAGGTACTGGGAGGACTTCAGCGTGGGAATTTGGGGGTTGGGGAGAGGACACACTTCAACCCATAACACTTAATGAAGGGTCATTTAAAAGTGTTCCTGGTAGTCTTGCTATTCTAGCAAGTAAATAAAAGTCTCCAGGGAGTCTGACCATCAGAGAAGGCAAGACTGCCTCCCTCTCCCCATTTTGAATTTACTGTCTTCTCAGTAGAGTAGCATCCTCGCCTTTGGATTTAATTTTAGAAGTAAAGCTGCTCTCATTCTGCCTCTAAAATTCGTTCATCATAAACCCATTCTTGGTAGTAGACTACTTCACCTATTGGGTGGAGAAGGAAGAATCAAGCTTACAAAGAAAATGTAAAGAATATTGGGCAAAGATGTGACAACCTTCGTAAAATAAACCCTTTTCTAGGAGAGCCCTAACGACTTTCACTCATGTCCTATTAACCTTTTTACTTTGCACATAATCTAACAGACTTTTCAAATCCGAGTTTCCAGCCCTGGCTGGGTGGCTCAGTTGGTTGAGCATCATCCCGTGCACCAAAAGATTTCGTGTTCAATTTCGGGTCAGGGCACACACCCAGGTTGCAGGTTCGATCCCCGGGGTGCGTATGGGAAGCCACCGATGGATGTTTCTCACATCGTTGTCTCTGTCTCTCTTCCTCTTCCCCTCACTCTAAAATCCATAAACTTATCCTCGGGTGAGGATTGAAAATAAATAAAATCTGAGTTTCCAATTCACAGAACAGTAGAAGCTTGAGTATGTCTGGAGGGCAAACTCAGGGCCTTGGGATGTTTGAAGGGAATCTTACAAACCTTAAAAAGCAAATTCCAGACTCGATCCAGTTCAAACATGACTTCTGTTTAATGCCTTCATCGACATCTTCCCCTGAGTCCTGACATCACTTTATACCTTCATCAGTCGGTGATCGCCTGTGTTCTGATGCATTATTTATTTGTAAGCGTGATGTAATCTCCCCTACCGGGTAATTATAGGAGCCAGGACATCCCGTCATGCCTAGCACAACACCTGACACATAGTAGGTGCATCAGTAAACTTTACCAAAGACTGAATAACTAAAAAAAGATAGGGTGGAATTTCCAAGCCTTCTGAGTCAAAAAAGATTATCCTGATGTTTACTTTTTAAAATTAATTTTTATTAAAGTTACAAAATCTAAAATGGTACCTTCCCTTAGGCTTTTAAGAGCTACTCAGAGCTCTCATTATTTTATTTATATAAGCCTAGCAATTTTTAACAGTCACTTTTAGGGGGCCTTTTATTAATGTTTGGTCTGATTTGCAAACTTAGTTAATTAAACTCCCTTAAACGTTTTAAACTGCATTTGTAAAGGAAATCGAACATATTAAATTTATAAGTACTCAATTGCCTGGCTCAACAAACAAGCCTCCCCGAGCTCTTAAGTAATTCTTACAAATCTAATTAAGCGTACAAGTGTATTACACCTTACAGTCTTTTAAGTTTTCTTATACTGTAGTGACATTTTGACTTAAAGTCAGTCTAACTTGTTTATTTAATTCCACATTTTTCATTTGATGTTTTAAGGCTGGTCATTATTCTTATAGGCTGATTTTCTCAATTATAACAAATATTTAAAATATTAGATCTGCATTGATTTCTTATTTTAAAAAATTAATTCTACAGATCCGATATTGTTAAATATTTCTGTGCTTTATTCTGAATCTTCTCTTCAGGTTAAAAGGTGCTCACTCAAATTGTCCAAAAAGAGAAAGAAGGACACCCCTCCCCTCTGCCTTCTAGAACCTTCTGTACTGGGATCTGTGGAAATTTCTATTCACCAGCATTCATCCTGCCCATGACTGTCCCGTGAGACAACTACCACAACTCCCCACCAGGTGCTCCTTGAAAGGACCTAGCAGGAGCTTCTGGTGACTTTGACATTGTCTGAACAATCGAGGCTTCTGGGAGCTACCCAGAAGCCAGGTCAGCGGCCAGGCTTTCTCAGTGTTCCTCTCCTAGAGACGTTCATACAGATGGACAGACAGGCTCAGCCACGCTGTTGGGGAGCATCAGCTGCCAGTGCCTGGGTGTCTCCCCAGAGAACCTGTCCACTCACCTGTCCCCTACCCTCTGGCTGCCACTAGAAAGGATGTTTTGCAAATTCTAGATTCAACATATGTAGATGTCTTTCCACGGGAGCCCAAAGACCTTGAAACTCCACAGGCTTGTGCCTGACCTTCCCGTAATGCTAAACACGAAGACAGGCCGTGGAGGCCCAGCCTCCCCACCCCCAGCCAGCTACTCCGCAAGTGACATCTGCTCTGGAGAGGATCAGGCACTACAGCGGTGCCCAGTAATGGGTTTCCATGGTGACGACAAGTCCTCAAGAAAGGATTGTGTGTAGCGGGGAAGTATATGATACAATTTTTAAATTTTGTTAAAATACTTAAAATATTTAAAAAAAGATATTTCAAGAGGCAGTGCTTCGTGTATTGGGAACTTCTGTTACAGGGAATGCTTTATTTCCCAACCACGTGGTTAGGTGGGTTTGGGCCACATGAGACAAACGTTTGTAAAAGTCTGTCAAAGACTCTTGATCCAGTGAGGAAGTTGGTAAAAGCAAGTTCTTTGTAACTGTGTTGAAGGAAAAAAAAACCAGAATAATACAGTTGGGTTATCATTTATTTGTCATAAAATGTTAAGGGATTTGCACGGCTTTCTGGCTTTGCTACATAGATCGTGAATCAGTAACGGAAGGTTCTGTATAACATGGTGTGAATAAAGCATGGGAGTGATAACAGGCTTGGAGAGAGAGAGAAAAGAAGCTGCCTTTTAAGCACTGTATGGCATTTCCTGTCTGCCATGGTGATACATGATATAGTGCTCTGTGGTGTGCAAAATGTGACTGGTTGTCATAGCAATGGAACACCATCCCCGAGAAGGGAGGAAACACTAGCAGAAGACGCTTCACTAGAATAGAACCACAGATATTACAGAGTAATCGCTGTTAGCACTGTCTTTATTGTCAAACAGTAGAATCCTCACTACATTTTTTTTCTCTTAGCGGTAATTCTGAGTGTCCCTGACACCATCCTAGGATGTGGATCCCACACACAGTCTTCTGCCTTCGTTTGAGATTTTTGTACCTATTGCCTCTCCTGCTTGTGGGTATAAAAATAGGTTATGTTTTTAATGCTGCCCTGAACTCACCTTCAGCCACTGGCCCAACGCCATAAGCTTCAGAGTTTGAACGCCTTCCCCACAGCACTCTAGTTAATTTCTGTGCTTCTGCTCGCCGTCAGGAGTGCCTCCCCTTGGTCGTTTTTCAGTCATTGTTATATCAGGCTCGACCTTGAGGGGACAACCCTTCTTCCAGTGGGACCATCTCACTGAAACTCCTGTTTACGGAGGGCTCTCAGGGCAGGCCGCTTCTGGCGGTGTCTCCAGCGTGCTGGTGCCGTCTTTCCAAACCTGCGCCTGCGTGCAGTGGGTGGAAACTCCACTTGGCAAGGCGAACTCCAGAGGGCTGCTAGGGGCCAAGGTCAGAAGTACTCTTTGGGTCCAGATCAGTGTCAGTCCTGGCTGCTTCCCCGCTCCTGACCCACCAGCCCACGAACACGTATTCTGGACCCTACGCGGTGGGGTGTAAGCAGCGTGGAAAGGGTCAGAATGTGCACGCGGCCATCACAGCACCGGAAGACCCGGCTTCTGTAGGTCCTCCTTGCTTTGTGTGCGTGTATGGAATCCTCCCCACAGTGCGTTTCACAGATAAGGCAGCTGGTGCGCAGAGGGGGTGAGTATCTTGACTAAGATCGCGCTAACGATGGGTGTGGAGCTGTCTCCAGAACTTTGTTACCAAGGGAGGTTTCAAACGCCGGTGGAGAATGGGGTTCCTCCTGGGATTGCCACTGGGGTCCGTGGTGCACGAGGAAGAAGGAAAACACGGTGGTGAGAAAGCAGGAGGAGGAAGGAATGTGAAATGAAACAAGAAAGTGTAACTTGCAAAAAGCAAAATAAAGCAGACCAAAACAAAAGTACTGTTCGTAAGTTGTCGGTATGGAGCTTTGCACCATTATAATAAAATGGATAGATTGTTAGTACCGGGAGTGGCGAGGAGCCTGTCACACTCCTGTCCTATGGCTCCGTGTGATCTCAGCAGTCTCAGGGGTGCCCCTGAGCACAGCATTCCCTTGATCAAATGGAACAGCAAACTTGCACAAGTAACGATGGTAACTAAGTAGCAGCAGCTGATTTTAATGGACCGTTTCTGTGTACTAGTCATTGTTCCGAGGGCTTTGCATGCATCAACTTGTTTGACCCACACAGCCGCCCTGTAAGGGAGGGAGGTGCTGTTATTGCATTTTCTAGTTGAGGAAACTGAGGCACAGAGAGATGACTAAGTCAACATGCCCCCAGCTGCACTCCCAGCTCCCGGCCAGAGCAGCCGTCATCCACTCACCAGATGTTTGACCAGAGCCTGCTGTGTGTGGACGCTGCTCCCGGCTCTCGGGACGTGGTGCTGGCCAGCAGATGAGGCCTTTCCCTGTGGGGCCGACAGTTGCTCTGCGATGCCCATGCATGCCCATTTCAATCTCTGAACTTCTCTGATACTGTCTGTCAGGTATTAAACAGAGGCAGGGATTTCTTAAGGGAAGAAGGAAGTTTACAAAGGTGCAGGATCCACGGGAACAGTGTGTCATGTAAAAGCCGAAAGGAGCTTGGACCGTGGAAGACCTGGGAAGGATAAGGAGAGTCCTGCTGGGGCCAGACTGGGAGTAGCGTGTGTGTGCAGAGACAAAGCCTCCGTCCGAGGCCCCGACGTCACAGTGCGTTGCCCCACTTCCACCTGCTCACTTTGCCGAGAGTGAGGCCCGGAAAGTGTCCTTGAGATGAGTTTGGTGGAAGAGCAGACGCGAGTGTGCTTGCTTTAGCTTTCTTTGTAGAAGCCAAAAATTGGAAACAACCTCAGTAAATCTCCATGGCCAGGGAAATGTTGAAATAAACTATGCATCAATGAAAAGCCGCGAGCTATGTCCGTCTTTACCCCAGATGGGGAGAGAGGCCAAGACTTACTGTTAAATGAAAAAAAAGAAGAAACAAGTTGCAAAGTAGTATATAGTCTGTTTCCATTTATGTGAGACAGTAACACTGTTTAATTTTGAAAGATACAGATTCTTGTCTGCTCCTCTAGCGAAGGAAAAGCTCTGGGCAAATACACACCAAGCTGTGAGGAAGGCTACTTTCAGAAATGGGGCAGGGCAGGAGGATCAGGGGGCCTTTCTGTGATGGCCTAACTTTTAAAATAAGCTGCTGTATTCTTGTACTAGTCACATGGTTAGAAATTAAGTTAAAAAAGACACAGTGACTGGCTTGCCCAATTGTACACGTGGAGTTAGTTGAAAAGGCGAGTCCAGGACCACTCAAGGCACCTGGCTTCGAATCCCCACTCAAACACCCAAACATTTAGGCACGAAGGGGCGTTGTAGGGGGGGGCTCCAGGGCTTCATGACCAGCCATGTATGTATTGCCAGAGAATCCCGGGAACCATACAAATGTCAAATGAGTTAAATAGGGTTTTGCTAAATGAGTGCGTGTTTTTCAAAAAAGACTCCCGCTTCTAATGGCATTAGTATTCCAAGCAGCTGAATCCCAGGCTGGAGAAAGGTACAAATGATGATTGCTCATTAGCAAATAGAATACAGATGTTAGCTTCATTTTGCCTGAGTACATCGGCACCTCGGGGAGCCACCAGCACAGTGAGCGAGGACCAGCAGCTATGCTGCAGGCTCTGCATGGGGGAGGGCTCTGCCAGCGAAGGGGACAGCAGCCACTGCAAAGCTTCCGTCCTGGTTTGCTGGGGCTTATTGGTGGGAGTGGGAAACTAGCACTTCTAGAGCAACCAACCAAAAAAAATTTTTAACGTAGTTTTTATTTTCTAATTTTTCTTACAAAATGTAATTCTTAGCAACCACCGTATGAACTAGGGTGCCTGGTTCTCTTTGGAAAGGAAACTGAGGCTCAGAAAGGTGAAGTGACTTGCCCAAAGTCACACAGACACTGAATGGTAAATTCGAGCCCAGGTGTGTGTGGCTCCAGAACGCACTTTTTGGTGCCCTTCTCACTAGTAATTGGGGGTCAGGGAGGCAGATAACACACATATAAGCGTTTTGAGATCTTACTTTCTTATCCTTTTCCTAAGACACCTGCTCCTTCTTCGAGCTGTTTTCAGGACTTACCCGTCCCGTTTGCTCAGGTGTTCTCGTAAAATCAGCACAGCGCATGTTCAGCCCGGGGAAGCATAGATGCAGAGACTTGTGAGGTGCTAACTCAGCACTCCTCGCCGTCCAGAAGCGTCTGGCCTGAGAGTAGGGCCCTGAAGGTGGGTAGCGGGGCCAGGGCAGCGGCCATCAATTCGCCAGGTATTTGATGAGAAGGACCGTGAAAGGGTTTGTTGGCAATCCCACGTAACAGGAGCGATGTGTGGACGCTGGGTTTTCGTTAAGGGGCGTGTGTACAGTTCTTTAGGAGGAACCGGCGGGGACGGAGCCCAGATCGCTGGTGACATGAGGTACCACGTCCACGAGGACAGCCTGGGCTGTCCGAGGCACATGAGAGGCTGGCTGGAGGGCCAGGATTGCTCCAGGGAGAGTGGCGAGCCTTGCGGCTTGGAAAGCCAGGCGGGAAGGTTGGACCTGGGCTCGTGGGATGGAGAAGAGCTGGCAGAGGTTAGTGGGAAAGGGGTTCTTGAGACTGGTCCCGCATGGACAGTGGTTTACCGGGAGACCTGTTTCATCGTGGCATCGATGAGCTGCCATAGGAGCTTGACTCTGGTTTATGCCAGCTGGTGTTCGGTAGAACTGGGGCCATTGTACGTTGTCTCGCCTAACGACGGCTTGCTGCAGTCCCGGGGGCCCTGGCTCCCGTTGGGGAGCGCCTAGGTTAGCGGTGTGGCTGGGGGCCGGCACGCATCCTAATGTATTTGTGATGAGATTGAAACTCCTTATCCACTGAGACATATTCCCCCCTTGACCCTCTCCCTGTAGATTATTCTGCCTGTGGCAAAATTAGGAGGCTTTAAAGATTTTTGGTTTTGTTCCAGAAGTGAGGACAGAAAGTTTGTATCCAATGATGTCTTTTCTTACTCAAGTGTTACTCCTCGCTCCCCCGCATCCCTCACTCCCATACAAGCTCTCCTTGTGTGTGTCTCTCCACTCACTAAGTCCTATGAATGCCCGTTAACCAACTTCCCTGTCAAATAGACTTGTCAGCCCAGGGCCTGTGGTGTTTCGAGCTAGACTTGCTGCCAGTGGCCCGGCCTGGTCATTTTTGGGGGTGCTCACTTAACCTCTTGACTCACTGGCAAAAATGTCCCAAGTCCCACTTCTGACTTTCGACCAGAAGAGGTAGGCATGCCTCTCAGCAAGTTAATAAATTCTGTCATGGGTACTCAGGTTACTTTATTAAGAAGATCCTTGTCTCTCTTGAATGTGAAAGGAAGAGTTTTAGATGCAGGAAGCTGTGTCCTTCCATCAGCATCTGCCCAGCTGTTAACATCTGAAGACAGCAAGTCATCAGGTTTTCAGCCGTCTCGCCGCCACCCCTAGACACACGTACTGAGCACCGCCCACTGTGGGTCTCTGGGTCCTGCCAACGCTCTCCACGGCCACACGCTGAAGTTGCATCGAGAGGCCATTTCCTTCTGCACCGGGGCCGACAGGGATGCCCTGTGAAGACACAAAACCAAGCTTCCAAAGAACAACTGGCCATAACTGCTTGTTCTAGCCCGAAGGTTTTTCCTGCCATTTTCACGAAGTTCTTCAGCAAGAACTTTCCCCCTTTATTAAATGGCTAGAATTCAGTGTGGTCAGGTGCCTGCTGCCTTGTGGGTATAATATTAATTTAGATATGGCATTTTAAATAGTGGGAGCCTTTTATATAATGATGTGAAAATTGTTCTGCTTTTGAAAATCAAACATGAAACAGTATGTGTCTCTGAAAAGGAGTTGGAGAGCTTGCTGGGGTATTACTTTGGCTTTCTGCCAAAAAAAAAATTATTTATCCTCCTAACTCTGAAGAATTGAAGCAAAAAGGTATTTGAGGCAGGAAGAGGGGATTGTGATTATTTTATCTTCCAGACAAGAAGCCAGATTTGCAAAACAGCACTTTTTTTTTTTTTAATTCTAACCCAGACAAGAAAAATTGGGCGCCTTCCCAAAACAGAGTCCCTAAACCGTTCCCAATGAAAGCCTGAATAGCTAGTTTGGGTTTTGAAAGCTGTGGAAGACCCTGCCCATTGCCGACTGCAGTTTCGTTACATAATGAACCCACCAATCCTGTTTAGATCTGGTTTAGACGACTTGCAGAATAATTGTCCACAGGAGACGCTGCCTCACTTACATCCTCTCTTGCTTTTCATAAACCGTCTGGAGGTAAATTCTTTTAGTTCTCTTGCTTTTTTAAAGGGCTTGACTTGCCTCACCTTCCCTGATAAACAGTTTTACAGTCATAGGCAGGGTCCAGCCCTCTGATAGGATCAGAAAATGGAACTGTGTTACTCCTTACACGCCGCTTGTGGCTGGTGTTTTTTCTTTTGAAATACTCTGCTCAGATAGAAGGTGTTGCCATTACTTGGTCCCCACTGGGCTGAGAAAACAAATCTGACAAAGTTCAAAAGAGACGGTTAACTCCCACCAAAGTTGAACCACCTTGGGGGTGAATTCAGTGAGAGGGGCTGTGGCAGGGGGCTCTGCGGGGGTGAAATACCAGCCCTGGAAAGGGTCCTTGGCATCCCTCCATCTTTTCACAGCCGCAATGGAGTGAAGAATATCACCAACTTGACTTACAAAAGCTGCTGTTTGCTCCCTGCTTGTGCCCCAAAGCAAACAAAATAGGCAGGTTCCCAATTTGGAGCCTGGGGGCACGCAGCCCAGGCCTTTGTTTGCTGTTGAGTTGTTGGGGCAGCAAAGCAAATAGATGTGAAGAGATTAACCAAACAAGAAGGCCCAGCACGGGCAGCCCTTGCTGTCCAGCCTGGGAAGTGCAGCCGGCCGGCCCGGCCAGCCGCAGGGAGGAGGAGGCAGGGTAGGGGGCTTCATCCTGCAAACCTAGGCCCATCTCAGCCTTGGATGCGTGCATAGGATTGCGCTTGCTTCAACAGGGGATTAGAATTGATTTTAGTTTAATACCCTTATTTTACAAGTAAAGAAACTCCCTCACTTAATAGACAAGGAGACAGAAGCCATTTGCGCTAAGTAATCTGCCTGAGACCAGTTGGTAGATAAGAAAAGAAGATACAGCATCAAATCTGAGAGTGCACCCTGATTGATTGTTCATCTCAGGGACTTTTCTGAATTCATCAGGAATGTCGTGCTACTTTTTTGCTTGTGTGTTGCCCCCAGAGACTTTGTTGTCAGTCTTCGAGGATCCCTGAGAAAGCTTATTGGGTTAAGAGCCGTAAGTTGACACAGTGCAGTGAGAGTATCGTCATCTTTGATACTGTCAGAGCGAGTATAAAATGTAAAGGAAACAAGAGCCTAATAAATTATTAGGTATGCCCCTGAGCAACTGTGCCCCAATTTAGGTATTGCATGCCTTTTTTTGGAAACTCAGTTGTCAGAGTTCCTCTGGGTGGCAATCTTCTCGTCTCCACAGAACAAAAGGGAAGGGCCTCACCTACTATTCCTCTTCAGTAGCCCCCACGTAGGTGAGCTGAGAGGGCCGTGTCCTCGGGCCAGTGACCTGCCCTAAGTAAATGTTTTGTTTTATTTGTCTATGTACCTCCCTCTCTCACTCTAAAAAAAAAAAGGTTATGCATAATTATAAAAGCCCCCAAAACAACAATATTCATCATTCTTCCTGTAAGAATGTTTAAAAAGTAGCCATGTGAGAAGGGCACTCTGAGGGGCTGTCAGTCAAGACTGCAGGCTAAGAAAATGAGAGTGGTTGGTTTAAAACCCAGCTCTGAGGTTCCTAGCAGCAAAGGCAGAGAGAGAAATGTGCTGGGACTCACAGTTCTCATTCGTTGTACGAGTGCCCGTACCAGGGAAGCGCCTGACTCTGGAGAACAAAGGTGATTTGTTGTGGTCTCATAGGAGAGAGGGGTAAGGAATAATGAATTCAGTGGCGGATGCAAAGGTTCCGTGTTCATCCCTCAGAAGAAATTGCATGTGGAGGATGCTGAGTGATTTAGCTTGGTGGCCAGGAACATGCCCAGGAGGCACCTATATGCCCCAGAAAAAAGTGAGTGAGATTTCTCCTCCCTCTGTCAGACTCATGAAGCTGTAGAAATTTAGTCTGTTATTGAGTATCTTCTTGAAATTGTGTTAGTTAAAAAAGATCTGAGCTTCTTGGTTTATCTCTTTAAAAACAAAGCTACAGAACATAACTGCTTCATGCTGGTTCTGATTTAACAAACTGAGCTGTTCTCTGGATGCCCTACCGGAGGCAAACCGCTCTCTGCTTTTCTTCATTGGTGTCCTGGTTCGATGGCCTGGGATACAGAGAAGGGAATGGCAAGTGTTCTAAGTGGTTAAAGTAGAAAGAGAGGCCATCCAGGGAATTGAGTGCTTCCGAAATTTTTGGACAGTCCAAAGGAGAAGAGTCCAGTTTGGTATTTCAGGAATGGTTTCCATAATCCTAAAGACCCAGCTACTAGAGAGGCCACCATCACTGGAACTATAAGGTCAGGAGCATGCCTCATGTCTGTGACCCAGAAACCATTGCCACTCCTGCACCTGCCATTGACATCCTGGGAGGGTGCTGGAGAATGGACACGGGACTGCCACAGCAGGAAAACGCAGTATCTCTCAAGTTCCTACATGCCCATCCAAACAGCCCAAGGAGGCCTCACTTCACCTGTGCCTTCAGCCAACCTGAATGCATCTAATTAGTAGAATGAATTTGCACCCAGAACCCTAGCTGCAAGAGAGTCTGGAAAATAAAGGGTTCTTTTGGTTTGTTTGTTTGTTTTTAGCATCCCAACCTCTCTAGCTAGAAGGCCGGTGGCATACAGGCTGGGCAATCCACAGTGTTCACTGCACGCAGTGCTTGTGAGTTATTGAATTCTGATGATACAACACCCGCCCCACTCCCAAGGAATGGTTTAGTCTGCTTTGGCTGTCGAAACACAGCACCACAGACTGAGTGGCTTCAACAGAAATACATTGTCTTAGTCCGAAGGCTGGAAAGTTCAAGATCAAGGTTCAGTAGGGTTCGGTTTCTACCAAGAGCTTGCTTCCTGGCTTGCAGATCACTACCTTTTCCCTGTGTCCTCCTGTGGCCTTTTTGTTCACATGGGGGAGAGGGAGAGCTATCCCCCCCCCCCCCCCGCCTCTCCCAGGTCTTACAAAACCACTAATCCCGTCATTAGGGCCCGCCCCAAATGTCCTAATCTAACTCTAATTCTTTCCCAAAGGCCCTGTCTTCAATACCATCCCATTGTGGGGTTATGGCTTCAACATATGAATCATGGGGACATGCAAATATTTAATTCTTAACAGAATATAGCTTCCTGGGCATTGCAGAGATCTCAGACTCATCCAGACCAAAGAAGCATGAGGCTTTCTTTCAGTACCAGGAAGGCATTTAGTCCTGTTCCAATCACACACTGCCTAGTGAGACTCAGTCTCCGATATGTGAGTGCAAAGCCAGTGATTCTCACCCTTTTATGTGCCACCCACCCCTGAGAAGGGTGGATGAAAGCTACGACTTTCCCCAGAAATGTGCACGAAATCTGAGCGCTCGCGGGCACTTTCTGCAGGCTCCATACAAGTCACCCTGTGGACGAGCAGCTACACCCTCCCCTCCTTTGGGGTGGTTTCCTGCTCTGTCTTCTGGTGTCTGCATCTCTTCTCTTGCTCACAGACTGCCTTTGTTGGTGGTCATCAGGAGACCACGGTGCTGCTGATCAGGTGCCTGGGCGCTAATGAGATTCGGAGGCTGGAGGTGAGACCCGTCTGTCCACATTCGGAGGGAGAATTGGTTTGTGCAAATGCATACACGGAAGCTCTGATTAGGATCTTTCCTATTACCTTTAGTTAATAAACATGACCAAGATGACTTGGCCACTTTGGAACATGAAGATTGTGATAAAAAATGAATTTACTTGGGAAGCTTAATCTCCAAAATTGCTTTGAGTTTGGGTTCTCATCTTCCCAGCTCTGAAAACAGCACAGAGAGAAACCTGTGGGGTGACGTCGGCTGGCTTGGTGGGGACGCAGCGCCATCCAGATGAAAGATAGCGAAACAGAGAATTGGATAAATTAACAATTGCCATGTGAAATGGGATCAATAAAATTAACTCCATTTTGGATTCATTAGCGATTCTAAGTGCTGCGATGGAGAAAATGGGCAGCCAGAGAACACGAAGAAATGTAAAAATTGTGTTCTTCCAAACTGGAGAGTTTCTTCTGAGAATAAAATGAAGTAAAATGGAGGGAGACGCTTTGCTGCTCGACAGATGCCAGGATTTTAGGAAGGGGAAGGAATGTTTTACTGCAACCTGTTCCGTCTGCTGAAGAGCCAGGAAGGAGCTGACCTAGTAGCTCCCCGCCCCCACCGCGTTTTTAATCCTTCAGCCACCAGGCTCCACAGTGGCCCAGCGGTCCAGCTGCCCAGCTCCGCAGCGGCCCAGCTGCCGTGACCGACAAAGAGCTGAGTGACACGTGCACTTAGACCCAAAGTTTAACTGGGACTTGAAATGAAGGCGTTTAATTTGTGGCTTGTTTGTGTAAATTAATACAGCAGATAGCAGTTAGGGATAAATGTGGTGGACCCTGCCTCACTGAGCAGTAAAGCAAAGCTCTAGGCGGCCGAGCCTTTAACCTTGCTAGGATGTCTGAGTGGGGACAGTCTGCTAGGTAGGTGGTACTGCGTCAGGCCCAGTTCTGGAACTGTGATGTACAGGCACGCACTTTGGAAAATCCTTGTGAAGCATGGAATTGGAGTTTCTGGACCAAGTGACTACATGAAATCTTCCAATGAATAATGTAAACCTGAAGACCTGACCACGGAAACATTCCCCTGCATCCCTTCCAGGGGTCGAATGAGCTGTGCCAATGCTCCGCCTTATTAGTGAATCGCACAGTGACTTTACAGTGAGAGGCAGACGAGCTGGTCTCAGTTAAACGCCTCTGCTGCGATGTGTTTGGGACGTGTTCCTTTGACTTCTCTTCCTGAGCCAAAAGAAAATCGTAGTAAAGTAGTATCTCTTAGTAGTGACATGCCTACGAAAGCAGGAAGGCAGTTATTCTTTTACTTAAACTCTAGTTTTGGACGCCTCTGAATAGTAGTTAAGTTTTTCTTTTCCGAGTAGAGGAGGTTTTACAAACATAGAGCACCATCATTCACTCCCAGGCTGTTCAGTTCAAGAACAGTATACTGGTAAAAAGCGGCGACGACGATCCATTTCTCAGGGCCATTGATTCGAAGCCCAGGCCTGCAAGCGGGAATCGGCACCGGCTGTCCACATGTTGTGACTTGACATGGTCTCACACATGTGAAACGATTTGCATCAAACTTTGGAATTTTTAGTTCCTTCTGTCAGCCGGGAAGAGATTAGCCGGTGCTGCAACATCCCTTTCCGGTATTTCAAGCACTGGCTGGGGGTTTAAGCTACTGTCTGTCCGGGTTGTTTAATGGCTACTGGGGAAAGGTGCAGACGCGGAAGCTCCTTAGGAAGGGAAGGAGAGTGACAGATGAGCTGCTTGGGCTTCGTTTTGGGAGCAGAACTGGAATTGACGTGGCCACCAAATAAGGTGCTAACCACAAGGGGATCATCAGCTGCTGGTAGGAGTTCCTCGCCTGTTGTTTTCCGCCACTGCATTTGCTTCCCCTCCATCTGGACCTGCCACGGGCATTTCTTTCATCTGGTAGATGATTTCACAGGGTCTCTTAGATCGCGAACATTCTAGTATCCTGTGCTTAGGACTGAAAGCAGTCTGGCTACATGAACATCCAGATAGGTTTTATTTCCCGGCAAAATTATTCATTCCATGTAATGATTTGGACTATGTAAGGTTGAAATATTGCTAGGTGAAGCCGATTATGAGGTGTCATAAAATAACAATAAATCAGAATTTTTTTAAATGAAGCAAAGGCTCTGTAGCAACTTTCCAAAACACTAAAGTGGAAAAATGGTCAGGAATTGATCTTTTTGACTTCGTTATTCCACAGGTGATTGGACCGGGGATGCATATGACTCCCGGCGTATTAATTTGAGCGGTTGCTTTTGCCTTTTGCTGTGCTCAGAGAGACTGTGTAAAGCTCTGGCTAGTCTGTGTCTATTTAAAGGAGCAAAGTGTTTCCCAGTGAAAAATGATAATTACTAAACCCCAAACAGATCGAAGATCTTCAGGGAATAAGCGTGGACTCCTGACCTCAGAGACGGCGGGGGGGACTCTGGCTGCCCATCACTGGACGCCAATGGGTAGGGCCTGTCCCCGCCTTTTATGTACTTCCCAGCATGTAGGCAGCACCGCCACAAGAGGTCAGTTTGGATACTGTGGTCACATTTTAAAAAGAGAACCGTAATTATGACCTCTAATTATGTACAGTTATGCCTGCTGAGTTAAAGATAATGGCGCCTCCTGCTTGGAAGTATGAGTTAATTGCCTACAGGGGTCAGAAGGGTGGTGACCCCTCTCCCCACCCCACACACACCCCCAACCCAAACCAGGCACGCACCAGAAGACAGGCTAAATCAGCCTGCTGCGCTTCATCACGCTGTTGAAGCATCGGCTGAACCACCGTGCAGCACTTGTGCCAGTGCGAAGCCGAAGTTCGCGCGTGTCCAGGAGGGAAATGAAACTTCAGCGAGTCTGGGTCTAGCGTGCGCCCCCAGATGGCCTTCTCAGAACCCAGTGTCACTTGGAGTTCCAGGTCCCAGCCCTGTTTTTACTGATAAAGAGTGTATTCTGAGCCCTGGCTGGTGTAGCTCAGTGGTTTGAGCGCGGGCTGTGAATCAAAGGGTCACAGGTTCGATTCCCAGTCAGGGCACATACCTGGGTTGTGGGCCAGGTCCCCAGTGGGGGCCAAGTGTGAAGCAACCACACATTGGTGTTTCTTTCTCCCTCCCTTCCCCTCTCTAAAAATAAATAAATACAATTTAAAAAAAAAAGAGTGTATTCTGCATCTGGTACAGTTAGTCTGTATATTGTGCCACCATTGTTTTCTAATTATTAAAACTCTTTATTATCGCCCTGGCTGGTGTAGCTCAGTGGACTGAGCGCGGGCTGTGAACCAAAGGGTCACCGGTTCGATTCCCAGTCAGGGCACATGCCTGGGTTGCAGCCCAGGTCCCCAATGGGGGCATGCAAGAGGCAACCACACACTGATGTTTCTCTCCCTCTCTTTATTCCTCCCTTCCCCTCTCTCTAAAAATGAATAAATAAAATCTTAAAAAACAACAACTTTTTATTATCATACATTTCAACATACTGCAAAGAATAAAATAATACGCTGCTCTTGCCTTTCACCCAGTTATCACCCAGGACCCAGGACCCAGGGGTGCAGGTTTTATCTGTACCCCTCTCACTTCCCAGCACGTTCCACCCTCTGGGAACGGGGATTTTGGAGCAAAGCCCCAGGTATCATCATATAACTTCTTCTGTATCTCAAAAATATAGAAACTTTTTTTTAACAAACCACAACCACAATACCAATAACACACCTTAAAAAACATAATTCCTCAGTAATTTCCATGTTCACTTTTTCCCAATTCTTGTAGTTTTTTTTTTTTAACTGTTCATTTTTTGAACCAGGAAACAAACTTCATACATTGAAATCAATTGATATGTCTCCTAATCTATAGGTTTTCTTCCATAATTTTTTCTTCCTCTGTCTTTTTTTTTCTTGCTGCTGCTGCTGCTGTTGAAGAGATTGGGTGGTTTGTTCTGCAGTTTCCCACCGTCTGAATTCTGATTCACCTTGTGTGTCATTTAACCTGTTCGTCTGTCCCCTGGGTTTTCTACACATCCGTGGTTAAGAGCTACAGCGGGGTTATTCAGCCTTGGCACTTGATGTTTCGGGCCAGAAACGTCTTTTCTTCGGGGGCTGTCCTGTGCATGGTAGAATGTTTATCAGCGTCCCTGGGCTGCACGCACGTGCGTGCACACACACATACACACAGTCACTACCATCAACAATGGCCCCAGACATGGCCAGGGTCCCCGTGTGACCACATCACTCCCCTGCGTGGGAACCGCGGCTCCAGAGCCTTAAGGAGATTCGGACTGAGGGCCCACTGGTGTAGGGGGCAGGGTTACTTCTAAGGGGGCAGGTTGGACCACCATCAGGTGATTCATTGCGTCTGGTTTTTCCTTTTTCTGATATTAAGCCTATTGATGACCATTGTTTAGATAAACTCATTCACTAGAGGTTGAAAAATAGGGATATGATTTTATCCTTTCTTTTTCTCTCGAATAAACAGGAGAAACATCAGTATCAGCAATCACTTAGCTACTCCAGGGGCACTTCCTGTAGGAAAGGCAGAGTAATCCCCTGCTTTATTTCTTTTATCAATTTTCAAAGAATGAGTTTCCTAACCCTTCCCAAAGGTGACCAGTGAGCTTCCATATTTATAAAATAATTCAATTTAATGTAATTACAGGAGCTCAAATGTCCCATCTTTGGCCAGTAGGAGCCGAGTCCTTTTGACGTGACGCTAGTAGGCTTGGGTAGGACCCTCACTTCCTGATGCGAAAAGGTGCCTGGGGCTCATTGCGTCCAGTTGCTGCTCCAGGCCCGGTGTCAGCCATTCCCCCAGAAGCCCTGTTTTCTTTAGTGGAAAATGGTGGAAACCACAGTTTGCTGCCACCAGTCATTTTGAAGACAAGGTTGTTCCATTTGAGATGGATCTCAGACTCTCCCCAGACAAGTTCTCAGCACCTCGGTAATACGCATTTTAGGTGAGTTTACAGACTGCTCAGAAGTCCATGCTGTTTGTAAGATCCCTAAGCCCCTCTGGAGTCTAGTTAGACCAAAGTTTCTTCAGCCTTCGAAGTCAGCGTTCCAGGCTCGACCACAGTATATGCAAATGTCAAGCCTGGTAACCCCACGGAGACCCTCGTGGTTGAGTCATGTGATGGGTTCTAGAAGTTCACCTAGGAGTCAGTGGAACATCCTTAAAAGTCCATTTCTGAGGTCTCCTGAGGACCACAAGACCCTTGGTTAGAGCAAGCTCTAGATCAGATTTTGGCAACCAGTTAGGGTCATGTCTTTGCTCTTTGCCAACTCTCAATGGCAGTTAAACAAAACGAGGTTCTTTCTGGTTCCTCCACTCAGACACCTGAAGCCGTGGCTCTCTCTGTCAGAAGGTGCGGCCACCTGTGGGTCCCAGTGCGTCTTCTGCTACTTCCTAGCATCCTCCCCCAACCAAGACTTCATCGGCAAAGGATTCCTTCTTTTTCCCAGAACGCAGATAAGGCAGGCTTGTTGGAAGTGAAATATTCCAGACAATGAATGCGTACTGGCTTCCAACAGGGACTGTGGACAGGATTGAGTGTCCCTACTGACAGGGGAGGTCCCCTATCTGGGAAGACCCTGTGTGTGCACGAGAGATACCAGAAGATAACCCAAGGCAGATTCCAGGTCACGGTAGGAAGAGCTCTGGGTGTCTGGCACGGGGGAGACGTCACCGTCACGGGTGGGGGTTTTCACAGGAGGCTGCAGGTGCTGGGCACGGCCGGCTACCGCTCCTGCTAGGGCCCCGTGCACCCTCACCTGGGTACAGAGCACCGGATGACAGGTTCTGAGGGTGATTTGGAGGCAGCCGGGAGAGGGACCCTCGCTCACAAGGCAGGTTTTCCAGGATCCGATTTCATTCCCAGTTTCTCACCGTCAGTTTCCGCAGTCTACCTGCAGAGTACAGCAACCTGGGGACAAGTCCCTTTCGGGGAATGCTGTGTTGACTGTGTGGGTTCCGTTTTAGGGGAGATTGGCTCTGTGAGGAAGAAAACATTTGTGAAAAAGCAAGAACCCTTTTCTCACCTGGGACAAACAGGGGGACATAAATGCCAGGTTGCAGATGGCGGGGTGGGAGGAGTTAGGCCTCTCAGCATATTCTCTCCAGTGTAGTTCAGGCAAAGCCCAGATCTGTGGAGTGTGTGTTTAGTTCTCACCTCTCCCCCCTGCACCCCACCCGACCTCCCCCACCACACACACACTCTCGGGGGCCAAGATCATTTGGCAGGGACAGCAGGCTCGTGGCAGTAGGGCCGTCCTGGGCCTGCCTGGCTCACCACCCACCATCTCGGTGGGCAGAGCTTATGGAGACAGGCATTTGGAGTTTCTTCGGAATATGCCCTGGGAAGGACCAGATATGCTTTAAAAAGGATACTTATTTTGATTTCCCCCTCGCTCCCCTCCCTGTACACTAAAAGGATGGTGCCACACGGACATCTGGTGCAGCCGGAGTCTGAGGGCCCCAGGCAGGGCTGCAGTTCAGGGAAAAAGAGGCTGAAGCCCTTCCTAGAAGAGCCTGACAGGGTGAGCGGAAACCACAGGTGCTGGCGTGGTGACAGGGCTGGGTTCCCCTTCTCTGCTGCCCAGCGGCCTTTGTTCGGCTTTGCTGGTGTGACACCCGCTGCAACTTCTTGTCCTGTGGAAAGGTGAGAGAACGAACCCCTCGCCGGAACCCCTGGCTGTCCCAGTGACCTGCGCCCCCAGCTGGCCAGGCTGGCTCTCAAAGCTGCCTCCAGGGGGCGCTGTCCTCGCTGCAGCCCTGGCAGGGACTCACTTTCCCCATTTGTCCCCCCAGAAGGTCAGCTCATGGCTCTCTGATTAGACTAAATTTCAGACCCAAACTAGTCATTCCCGCCTCCACACCCACGGGCTCCCGGCGTGGAGGCTCCTTCTGCCCTTGGAGACGCTGCCCCCTCGGCCGGGCCCTCCTGTGGGATCGAAGGCACCTTCTCATTTCTCTTTCCGTAGCACGACGTTAGGCTTAAATCTTTTGGGGTGGAAACCTTAATCCTATTATTCCCATGATACCTTCATTTATGGCCTTAATTTTGAATCTCTGTGTATTTTCCTAGGTAATTGTGTCTCAAATGAATTACTCATGAACAGTTTAACCTTTTGTTCTTGGTTCTCCCCGTGGATGGAGGGTGCCAGTGTCTCTCTGCGTGGAGTTGCGTGTGTGCTGTCCGATGAGTTAGTGACAGTCATGTCCTGTCCCAGCCTCCTCCCGGTAGCCACGCCCTCTGCAGCCCCAGAAGGGTGCAGGACACCCCAGGAACCCAGTTGGAGGCTGACATGGGGAGGTTCCCACGTCGGATCACGGAAAACACTCACTTTGTGGGCGCACCATTTTTGCTTTTCAGTTGTTTCAGAGTGTAGGTTGTTGCTGAATAAACGGGTTTCAGGAAACTGCGCAGAGGTTAAAAAAATACCAAGTGACCGATTTTTGTGTTTATCTTCTTTTTCCTAATGTATTCCTGTGCGGGGAGGATTAGCCCAGAAAGCATGGGAAGCTGTGCATTAAAACTAAGGCCCAGACAGACCTCGGTGACCAGTAATCCTGCTGCAGGTATCGCTGGCCGATTCCCTGTGAAGAATGCGCCCCAGTCCCCCAAGGGCGACGTGGGGTCGTCCGTGTGGCGTGTACGGACAGAAGCAGGAACGGGATAGATCTCCGAGTCTCTGGTGGGACGTGTGCTCCGCCTGCTTTGCTTCCTCTCCACCTCTCAGCTCAGGTGTCTCCACGGGAGAAAGGCGGGCTTTCCAAGGACCCACACGCCCGCAGAAGCATGATCGTGTGCCTGGCTGCTGGCTGCCTGTGGTATTTGTGTGCGTACCTGCGTGTACACGTGTGAGAGTGCGCAGGGGGCCCGGTTGGTCTGTGTTCCCTCCTGGCCTTTTGATCAGATGCCCCAAACAGGATTTACGTGACTTAAATTTTAGTAGCAAACTCCGTGGCTCTGCATCCGGGGACGCAGGGTGGCCGAGGAGTGCCCGCAGCACATCTGCTTTCTTGCAGCTAAAGCCATGCAGAGGTCCCTGCTTCGCTGGCGCACCGCTGGTCACCTGCCCCGGATGGAAGGGGACCTCCAGACTAGCCAGAGGGAAACCACAGAGGGCTTGAGCATCGTGGACTCTGCCTTGCCCTTCACCTCCCTGTCCTGCCCCCCACAGCCCAGCGCCGGCTCTGTCAGCAGGTCTGCCTGCCCTGTGGTGTGAAGTAAATACCGGTGCCACGCACACTGGCCCTTCCCGACCACCCGCGTCTGCAGTGCATTGCCTCCGTGGGTCTGCTGTGTCGCGGCAGGCTGGCCCCCTCCGTTGCCGCAGACACAAGGCCCCGTGGAAGGGGGAGCTGGCCGATCTGAGCTTTGGTGTTTCTCCAGAGAGCACCCTAAACTTCCGTTTAGAAATCAGTTGTAGCGAAACAAGGGAATTCTGCAACATGTACTTAACCTCCAGTCCCGGTGGTGCAGGCACAGAGGGTCACGATCTCCTTCCTCTGAATCCCCCGCCCCCCCTTCTTGTCTAACGATAAGTCGCTGCTTACCGCATTCTCTGGTTCCAGCCTCTGGGATACCATGCTCTAGAGGTGCTGTGACTGATTCCTTGGTGATATGCACACAGAAGAATTATTTTAGCTTTAACTTATTCTCGCCGCCACCCACATCCTCCGACTTCAGATAGGTTCTCCAGATGCCCTCTGACTTGTCTTGAAGTAACCGAAGCAAAGTGCTGGGTGTCTCTCCCAGACACTGAGCTTAGCATCGCCCACACTGCAGTGCCTCACGGCTGTGGTGTTCACCCATGGGGTCAGAGATTTGGGCCCCAGAGCGGTGGTGGCCGCCCCTTCCCAGTGTTTGCAGAGCAGCTAGCTCTCTAGTAAGGAAGCTGATCTCGGTAGGAAAACCCCTCTTCAATGAAGAGATTATTTTGCCTGAATAATCATCTCCATCATGGGACCATGAAGAGGCTAGCATGGGACAGTGTGTGCGAGACTCGACACGGTGGACCCGGAAAGCACAGAGTAAGGTTTCATTCCCACGTGTCTCTCTGCTGGCAGTTGACTGTCAGATGTGGGGAAATCAGTGGTTCTATGATCCCTTCTGAAGTTCTCGTGAGTCCGTGTAATGCGCACGTTCCACAGTGAGCCGGCCACAGGTTTAGAGTCAGCCCCCCCTTTCTCTGTCCCTTGCACTCTAGAAGGAAGGACAGTCGAGAGCCAGGCAGGCAGTCGACTGGTGCCCGGAGCACTGGTGTCAAGGTTCTGGGTGACGTCCACTCTGACTGCCACACCTGCCAGTGTCACTCCGAGATGGAGCCCTTGCTTCTGGAAAACAGGCTTTGCGCGTCTACCCAGCTGAAGACAGAGCTCATTGAACATGCGGAGCAGAAGGAAATGTTCAATTGTCAGCGCCGGCAAGGATCGCCCTGCCTGGTGGGGGCTGGGCCACCGTGAGGACAGCTGGGCCTGGGGGAGACTTTGTGCAGGGGGCGCCGGCCACCCTGGGTCCTTTACTAGAGGAGGACTGGCTCCCGGGGTGGGGGCTAGGCAGGAGTGATCTTCCGAGGGTGGGGAGAAGTGGTAGGTGGGGAAGGCGCTGACGGTGTGGAGGGGGGAAAGACAGACTTGTGGTCCCCCAACACGTCCTGCCAGCAGTTGGCCCTGCCCTCTGGGCTCTGTCCCCGTGCCCCTTCGCTCCCATATCAGGGATCTCCCAGCCCGGTTCAGTCTCTGCTTCTGGATCTGGCACATCCTTCCCCCAAGACATCGGTGTGGCCAGGCCCTCCGGCTCTCAGGGATCTCACGGGCATCCCCATTCCTGTTCCTGTGCCATGGAAACCGTCTCACACGCAGGGCGAGCTTCCTGCTCCCAGCCGGGTGGGCAGCCTCGTGCTGTTTCAGTGGTTAGAGAAGCCAGGAGCAAGAAGAGGTTTTCAAAGCAGAGTAGAGCAGGCTTCAGTACTTACCCCTTCCCGCCTTCCTCCCTGTGTCGGAATCCCCTCCACAAAATCCCCAGCATCCCCTCTGTACATGGCCGTCAGTTACAGCATGTGGGATTCCCCAGAGAGGCGAGAATCAGTAAGTAAATTTACACGTGAATGGGGTGCGGAGGGGAAGAGACTTCTGAGGAACATACAGTTTCTCATTCACCTGCAAGAAGTTAAAAAAATTTTTTTTAGACCGCCACAGACAGCAGCTGTGGCCCAGCTTGGGCACAGCTTCCCACGCCAAACATCCAAACCGGAACGCCTAGCCGCTTCGGCAGTGGTTATGACCCATGACCCGCTCTGGGTCTCCTGTCGCCTTTGCCACCCTGGTCTTCAGGTTCTAGAATTTTAGATCTTGTGTATTGTCAGGCTTGGTCCACAGGGTTCTCCTCCTGAATGCCCCCAGGCAGCTGCTCGGAAGATTTCCATCAACTGGTCCTTGTCATCCAGAAGACTTAGAGGGCCAGATGATAGAGGCGTGACGGTGTCTTGGCTGACAGGAGAGGGGTAGACCCTACAGTGGTCCGGGAAAGGGCTCGAGGGGTCATATTCCTTGGGGGCATAGATTGGGAAAAAGAGGCCATGAAATGCAGACGCCTTTGCAGAAGCAAATGGGACATTAGAATTCAGGGACTCAGAAGACATCAAAGTTAAAGCGTTCCTTGTTGCCCACAGGAGACAGAAGTTGGAAGCACCTGCTTGGAGAGTGTCGATGAGCTTCCCTTTGTCTCTCAAGCAGGGAAGCAGCAGTGGCAGTGACTGGCCCCTAGAGTCGCAGTCCCGGGGAGGACCCCCAGCTCAGCCACCCTAACGCCCCACTGGAGATGGGATGTCTGAGACGTAGAGAGAGGGCAACCCTTAGCATCTGACTCCCGACCCAGAGTACATGTTGAGCTGTGCGTTCACCTTCCAGAACCTTTTCCTCAAATCCTGCTGTGCACAGCATGGAGTTAGGGGTAATGCATGAGCAGCTCGCACCGGTGAGAGGGCTGCCCCCGGCGTGCGGCTGACGTGGGTGCATGAGCTCCTGACATGCGCAGCTGGCGGTGACCCAGCTCCGTAGGACCCGCATCCTTCACTGAGAGTTCACCAGTCACTGGTTTTAAGCTGAGAAAGCCTCCGAAGAGGGATGAACGGGAGCCAAATAAGACCTAAAATGCACTTACAGATCATTCCCTTTTTCCCCCCAGCTTGACTTAGATTACCTTTTGTTGCAACAAACAAGTGTTAGATTTAACTTCCTTAATAGTTCATCTTAACTCGCCTTGTTTCTTCAGAGTAGCAAGAACTGGAGTTCTTCTTCCAGGCAGTGTTCCGCAGGAGAGAGGTTGCTCTCGGTGTTCTCTAGCTCCACCTCCCGTCCTGGGGGCGATTTTTAAACTTGCAACTTGGAGTTCGTCTTTGTGTGAGGCCTTTAGTCCCTAAAATCCCGACAGTCGTGAAGATTGGCCACTGGGCTCAGCAGTATCCCTTTGTCCCTGTCCAGCTGTGAGAACCTCAGATGTCTGCAGTTCATAGCAATGGTGAACGCGTCTTAGCAGCCTCCAGCCAGAGGGGGAGCGGGAGCAGTGCCCGTGGGGAGCAGAAGCAGTGGGGAGTGGCCCCGGTGGATCTGACAGCGCTCCCCTGTTCTGCCGCCCACCCTCCAGGTCAGAGGCGGCCGGCTAGATGTCTGGATTCATTGCAGCAGCAGCCAGAGTCTGCAGCTGCCGCTCCAGTGGTTTCAAAGGTGCAAACGTAGGTATCCTCTCTCTCAGTGCACACCTGGGGGCTTTGCAAAAGGAAAAAAGATGTCAACAACAGAGTGAAGTTTACACCTATTTGTTTACTTTTGATGTATTCTTTCTGAGAGCGTTTGGTTCTGAGAACTGCTGTTCTTGACTATAGCACCTGTACCTATGTGTAAGCTTGGTACGGAGTTTCTCAACCTCAGCACTGTCCACTTTTTGGGTAATTTTTTGCTGTGGGGGGCTAGCCTGTAGCCCCAGAATGTTGAGCAGCACCCGTGGGCTCTACCCCCTTGATGTCAGTAGCACCTCCCCCCCCCACTCACTCATGACAGTGAGAAGTGCCTCTAGACGTTGGTTGCCATAGGCCCTTGGAGGGAAGGGATACAAAATCGTCCTAGATCGAGAGCCACAGACTTAGTGTGGGATCCCTCGGGCATGGGTCTGCACAGTTCTCGGCTTGCTCTCAGCTAGCTTACTGGGTGAAGGAAGAGACCTGGTTGATTACCTTCATCTTCATCTTCCTGTAAATCTGGGTGTGGAACCCAGATAACATTACATTTGATATACTAACAAAGAGAATAAAAGACACTCCTCAGGAGAAAATCCTTGGGGCTTTGAAGTAGGCATGGATTTCTTCATTGGGGCACATAGAAAGCACTGAATTATAAAGAGATGGATAAATTGGACTTTGTGATCATTTAAAACTTCTGCTTATTAAAAGATGCTATTGAGAAGCAATAAACAAGACATGGGCTGAGAAAAAACACCTCACAAAGGACTTCTATCTGGAATGGTTCAAGAAACCTTACAGTTGTAAGAAGTTGAACAACTTAATGTTAAAAATGGGCACAACCTCAAACAAGCTTTTCCAAAAGTGGTCATATGGTCATACAAACGACCACTAAATGCAAGAAAGGGTGTTCAACATCATTTGTCGTTAGGGAAATACGAGTTAAAACCACAATGAAATATCACTACACATCTACTAGAGTGGCTAAAATTTTAAAAGATTGACAATTTCAAGTGTTGGCAAAAATGTGGAGCAACTAGAATTCTTGCACATGGTACAGCCTCTTAGGGAAAGAGTTTGTCAATCCCCTAGAACAGGGGTCCCTAACCCGAGCCTCAGACCAGCGCAGGTCTGTGGTCTGGTAGGAACTGGGCCACACAGCAGGAGGTGAGTGGAGGGCGAGATTTGCTGATGTTACCTCCTGAGCTCCACCTCCTCACGCCCCTCCCCACCCTAGCCCCCCTCTCTGTGGAGAAACTGTCTTCCACGAAACCAGTCCCTGGTGCCAAAAGGGGTTGGGGACCCTGCCCTAGAGTAGCAATTTTCAACCTTTTTCATTTCATGGCATACATAAATTAATTACTATGGAAGTACTCACCCTTTGTACTCCAAAGTAACTTTTTAAAAAATCAGGTGCCTATGCGTGTACGTATAAGGATTTCTGGTACCAAGAATTAACCAATCAGACGCAACCTTATTATGTGATGTGACCAATAAAATGTGACTATTATATGACCCTTATATTTATGGTTCAAGACGGGGCATTCACACCAGATGACTATTGTGTTAGCTGTTCTCATTTTTTACTTGATAATCTAAGAGAAAAGAGGTCAGTGCCCCTGACTAAATAGTCAGCTACTACACATTTTAAAAATTCTTGTGGCGCACCAATTGAAAATCGCTGCCCGGGAAAGTTAAACATTCACTTACCAGCAGTTACACAGGGGAAATGAAAACGTGTTCGTGAACCATCAGTAAAAAGGTCCCTAGCAGCTCTTCTGTAAAATCCTAAACTGGAAGCTACACGGATGTCCACCTACAGGTGGATAGATAAAGTGTCGTTTATCCACACAACAGAGTAGCACTCAGTAATGGCAGTAATAAAAAATGAACCGCTGAGGACCACATCGTGGGTGAATAACAAAGCCAATCAGTAGTTGCCCCGGGCCAGGGCAGGGATGACTGCAAAGGGGCTGGAGAGAACCTCGGGGTGACGGAAGTCTGTCTTTGTCCTGCTCTGTATCTTCATTATGGCCGTGGTAGCACTGGAGTGAATTTTGTCAGAACTCCACACACGACACACCAAGGATGGCGCTCACGGCACCCCCCGGGGTGAGGGCTGCCACTCTGTGCACACACTGTGTCAACACATAAGCACGTTTCCTCAGACCATTGGCAGTTCTCACGCTTGCCCATCTGCCTGCCGAGATGTTGGGCGGGGTGGGGGCTGGAGTCCACTCCTGGCCCGCCATTCCATCCTGCCCGTAGGGTTTCACGTTCAACCTTACAGCCCCTCCCCCGCCCCAGGAACTGACCCGTTCGGAATGGAGAGTGGGGCCGTAGGCGTGGGTGACAAGTGAGCTCGCGAGAGGCCTGGGCACGGCACCTGCCCCTGAACGCCTGGAGACCAGCAGCGGGAGTGCCGTGTAGCAGCAGCACTGTCCTCCGTGAGGGCCAGAGGTGTGGCAAATCTGGGTGGCAGGAGGGATGGGGGCATTGTCCTAAAGCATCGTTTTTGACTCACGTCATGTGTTCATTTGGCTTCCGTGGGGTCGTGGGCGGATGTTGTGTGGGTCTAAAGAACTCAGGTTGCCCTCTAGGTTCTGCGAAGTTCATGAGTGTTAATTACATTCTTTTCGCTTAAGGTCTTTCTCTTCCTCCTTCCTCTTCTATTTTTTTTTCCCATTATGCCTTTTACACCTTCCTCCTGAGGTCCAATGTGTTTTTGAAGAATATGCAAGTACTTTCTTTAATTTTCTGGCACAATAAATAGGAAAAGACTCCTGACTTCTTACCTGTATTCCTGTATTTCCTCTTGTTCTGCCCCCATCAGACCTCCTGGTGGCTCAGGAAAACTCCTGGTAAGGGTCACCTGGGGAGGCAGGGACCACACAGTTGCCTGGGGCACTTGCATTCCCAAAGGTGGCAAAAGCAGCCTTTACTTGCTGAAAGAAATAGGCCAACCCCCTGGAGGTAGGAAAGGGCCCTTTTCAAAAAGAGAGTAGAAGGGAAAGGGGGAAGCCCCCCACAGCAGCTCCCCCCAGCATCTCCTGGGGCTGCCCCTCCCCCCCACCAGGCTTGGCTCACGGGGGTCAGTGTCCTGGCAGCATGTGCTGGGGGTGATCATGACCTCACGGGTGGCTGGAACGTTGCAAAGTTTTTCTGTTCGTCCTTCAACTAATATGTATGTTAATATCCGTGGGGAGCGATGGCTGTTTCAGGAATTTCACCCCGGGAACTGCCCAACAAGTTAATTTACCTGTTTCTCCTACAATGTACTTGTTAAAATAAACTTTCACTCCCTTACAGAGTGTAAGTGACGGGCCTCCTGCAGGCAGCGTAGAAAAGGGCTTGCAGAATAAAGTTCCTTTACTTCTTTCTGAGACATTGTCTTCTGGAACCAGCATCATCTATATTATTAATCACTCGTGGGGCTTTCTGCTGCTTCACATGACTCCTTTGGAATTAAACTGCACGTAGAAAGTATGAAAAATGTGCTTTTTGAAGTCGTTTTCTAGCATAATACCCCAAATAAAGTGCCGTGGAGCCATTAGCAGTAAATTGAATTTTTTGGTATGTAATTTGTACAAAAACTGACAAGTGCGATCCCCTCCCCTGTCCCCCCGCCATTTGTCATCGGGTTTAGCGGACACAGAGGTAATCTGCAAGGACAGGCATTTTGATGTCGACTTCAATTGCACACTTCATTTATTTGGACAGGGCACAGGCGGGCTTCTGCGGCGACGGCGCCGCACCATTAGCGCATTTCGCCCCAGGGCAGCTGGGACGCAGGGCTGGGACAGATGTTCTTTTCAGCCTATTCAGTGACCGTTCTTGGGGGTTGTTTACTGTTGCCATGGCGGCTTTCATTTCCATAGCAGCGGCGCTGCTGTTTCTGGGAGGAAAATGAATTTAGTTATAAAAGGATAATATTTTTCTCTGTCTCTGTATAACCTGCCATCTGTCGACCGGTGGATCAGGAAGGACTCAGAAACCTATTAAGAATTACAGTGATGAAGGGATAAGTATTTTTGGGGGGCCCTATATTAAAAGAAATGATAGAGGTAGAAGCAAATGTGCCCTCAGCATCATAACATTAATTTTTTTGTGTATGTTTTAAGCGTGTTTTTTAATGCCTTCACCACCTCCACCACCACTGTGTGCGCGCGCACACTCCCGTAAATGCAATTTACATTCCGCTGACAGATGGAAATGACCCAACGTCTGGTCTGCATCTCACTCGATGCAGGTGTGTTTAATGCTTTCTCTCCGTGGTGCTGTGCGCTTCCCCAGTTCGTTGGAGGTTCCTGTGGCTGAACTTCCTGTTGCCACCCCTCTCTCCTGCGCCTGCGCCCCGGGGGGCACGGGCCGCGCAGGTGCACAGATCAGCACGGTACCCGGGAGGTACAGCGCATGTTACGAAATTAGCCAAATGAGAAGAGGCCATGCTTTGTTTGAAAAACTCAGGAACCTGCCTCTTAAATCTCATTCCAGAACACCTTCCTTCTCCTCACAGCCAAGTGGGAAGGACGTCACCTTTGGGATACGCATCTGGTTTCCGGACTTTTTTTGTTTTCTCTGTCGCATTCATAAACATTAACATGCAGGGGGAAAAAGCCAGACACGCACGCCGGCCCCGTTGTAAATAATGTTATTTATTGGTTGACTTTTCCAGATCCTGACATTGATGCTGCCAGTGCCATGATGCTTTTGAATTCTCCCCCTGAGATACAAGCAGGTTGTGAGTAGCTATTTCTATAGCCTTCAGCACCACAGTTTGTGAACTTAACCTTCTCATTTACATGCCAGGCCATAGGAAGAACTAATACCGCTCCAGCAGAACTTCCCCTGTCCAGCCCCTTTAGAACGACCTCAGTGCACGGTTACACGCAGAAGCGTACGAACATGCAGCCGTGCACAGGCACGAATGAATGAATGCTTAGGTGTGTTTCCAAGATGACAGACAGTGTTGTACTATGATTTCAGGACTTAAGACTTGGGGGAAGGGAAGCAGACCCCGTACTGAGTCCCCTTGGAGGGACCTTCTTTGCTCCTGCAGAAATTGCCTTTGTGAGTTTGTAGTTTCTGCCAGAAGACACAACAGGGGGCCAGCCTAACAGTCTTGGAGTGAGCACTGCCCATTTTTAGAAATCTCTTTCCCTTTTGGGATCTCATCAATCGCAGGCTGGCACTGTGTCGGTGGACAGGAGGGGAAGTCTGGCTAAGGTGGGTGCTGTGCAGGGGCTTGGAATAGCCTTGAAACGGACCCCCACGGTGCCCCTGGTGCCCCCACCAGCCTTGCAGGCCGCCGTTGGGGGAAGGGCGGGCTCCTTCAGCTAAGTAGAGCTCCTTCATCACCTGCTCTCGGCCGCTGAGCAAGGTCAAGCTTGACACAACTCTTTTCCTTCCTTGAACTTTTCTATCCACCACCTAATGTTTCCTTCCCTCACGTCTAGAGTGAGACTACATAGTTTTTAGAAAGCTCTTCTTACCAAGTGATGAAAAGTGACCTTACATGGGGATGTCAGTCCTCTCTTCCTCCCGACCAGAGATTGCTCACCCTGTCCACATCCTGCTC
>CM052538.1:185148880-185209017 GCA_028533065.1 Trachops cirrhosus | reverse complement strand
GTGCACAGCGATCATTGGTTTAAAAAAAGCACTTTTGACGAACTGGAGTAACGGAGTTAAGAGGGGAAAGGCAAGGGGACTGAGCCCTTAACAGATGCTCAGCAACTCCCATAAAGCCCACATCACTGGACGCTGGGCCACAGGTACAACAGGAAGAAGGTTTTTCCTGGTCAGCTGACAAGTTCATGGTTTTTAATGCTCTTGTGACTAGAGGAACTTCTCCCCTCTCCCTCACTGTGACACTCAAACTGTAAGTAAGTATTTTTCAAGGCATCCACAGTCTCGTGTACTTTGAAATGCTGAATTTGAGTTTTCAAAGCCCAGTGTTCACGTGTTGAAGCTGGAGGCTCATTTTTCGGAGGCTTTCCTCCCTCGCTCTCAGCTCTGTGAGAGCGCCCAGCACTGCCTTCCCCAAGGCCCCACGCCAAGGGGGCTCCTGGGAAGGTGGGGGCAGGGATGCCCACAGACATCGTGGAAGGAACAGCAGAGAAGCAAATGTAAAGGCTAGGGAGAGGGTGATGACACCACCTCCATCTTCACCGTCCCCTCTGGCCCCAAGCCCTGGGAAAGCCCCCTGGAGGTCAAGGTAGAGCATAGTCAGTGGGCCGTGGTGGGCCTGGATGTTGGAGCTCTGAGTGTCTGCTCCATGTACTGGGCAAGCCACGCTGGCTGCCGCTCCCCGGCCGCCCAGTGAACACAGCCCCAGGTGTCTGTGTGTCTACACTCCGCTCCTGCTTTGCACACCCTGCTCCCCTCTTCCTTTGCCTCCCTTTATTTTCATGTTACGCTGCCTAACGCTTCTCACCCTGGGGTTGGATGCAGGACCTTGCCTCCCAAAGGGAGAAGCTTCAGAGACATAATGATGTTTCTAAATGATGACACCTCCATCCCCTGCTCAGCCAGCTTTGCCCAAGGCCCAGAAAGAATGAGAGGGGATCCTCAGCAGAATGGTTCAAAGGCAGCAGACCCCCAGCCACCCTGACGGAGTGTGAGCAGCCTGCCTTGTGGTGTTTGTGTGTGTGCGTATCACCCAGGCTCGGGTCCTGACGCTGCCCTCGTCAGGGAGTGTGGGCTCCTGTCTGCGTACCTCCTGCCTGCGTTCATCCCCAGGCTGGTCTGGGGCCCGGCTGTTCAAGAGCCTCCTGGGTGCTACTCTGTCCAGCCTCTTGTGTTCACCTCCAAGGCTGTCGGATGCTCCTGTTTGAACCGGGCCACCAACCTAATCAGTCTGCCACTGTTTTCTCCCAGCTGTAAGAGGATGGCCCGGATGGCTTGAAAGGATTTTCCTTTGTCATCGCCCTTCATAGCCACCCCACTTCAGGTCCCCAGACAGCAGCCACTTACATCTTTTCCTCTCATCCTGCCCTTGCTCAGCATCTTCAAAGCTAGCTCGGGCCGGCAGACTGGCCACAGTTCAGGGTCTGAGCTGAGCAGGTCACGCAAAGGAAGTGACTCAAGGAGTTTCTGAGAACCCCAATCAGCCAAGCCCCTTGATGTCTGGTGAGCCCCTCACTGCCCCCAGGGAGCTCAGCGCGCCCTGTGTTACTGGAGCTGGACCCCTGTGGGTCCCGCTTCACCTCCAGCTGCAGCTGATGCATCCCTTTCAGTGAAACAGCAGTGTGCATCCAGTAAAACCTCAGGCTCCAGCATTCCGCCGTGTGCCATGTCCGCCAGCGGCACCAGGGGTGGCATTATCTTCTCCAGACTTTGCCAGTGTCCAGAGTGAGGGACGTTCTACCAGAGTGCCGTGGTGTCTCCCATGCTAGAGAGGACACTGCTTCCAGAAAAATCAGTGCAGAGCATTGCTGCCTCAACAGCTCTTAGGCTTGGGTTATGCTTACAGTCAAATTCACCCCCCTGCCCCCTCCCACCCCCTCCCCCAGAGTGGCTGGGTAGGCTGCTTTAAGCTTCTACAGTCTCCTTAAGCACTGGCTTTGCAGTCCCCTTTGACAAGCCCTGTGAGTCATCTTGAACCCCAGCGGAGGAACTGCTCAGGAGCCAGGAGAAGTCAGATCACCATTACTCATCTTCAAAGGCTTATGTAATCCCTGGTTGGAATGTTCCCAGGGAGGACTCCAGATAAACAGAACAACAAAATGGGTGCCTTCTGTGCCCTGCCTGGAACTGGGGACGGTTTCAGACACTCCGGGCTCTGGGGAGGAGAGACAACCAGGACGGCGGCTCCCCTCTGCCAGGCGCTTCCCCAGCACCCTTCCAAGTAGGCAGGTGGAGGAGGAGGAAGGACTGTCAGATCACCTGGCTGCTCGGCTTCTGGCCTCTGGTAGGTTAGCCAGGGCTGCCCTCCAAAGGCAGCGGTAGGAGCTCAGAGGTTAATTTTAGAAGCTGTGAAAAGCAAGGAAGCGAAGCATCAGGGGGGCAGCCGGGGTGGGGAAGTGCGGGTGGTGGGGGGCACGGCGTGGAGGAAGGTTCGTCTTGTGCCACAGACTTTTTTTAGGTCCTCAGGATGATCACATTCAGATCACAGGGAGCAGTGCTGCGTGATTCGACTCTCTTTTGGGTGTGAGTGTTGCTTTCTTGCTGGTTAAAAATAAGTCGGTTTTGAGTCAGCCCGTTAACTTAAGAGAAAGGGGTTGATCCATTTCGCCGCTGATGTCCGTGGCACCTGGTTCCGGCAAGTTGAGGGTCTCAGGGGTGTGTCTCCTCACTCGTCAACACCGAATGATACAACCAGAAGGGGTGGTCCTGGAGGCCTGTGCCTTTGCTAGTGAGAGCCACAAACCCCAGCGACCAGTTGATTTTCAAATGTCCAGTTTCTCCTTACATCTCTTCTCTGGCTGGAGCCTAGGTATAATTTAGTACATTGGGTGGGGGTGCCCTGGTTCTTAAGCAGCGGTCCTCAACCTCTGGCAGCAGGGACCAGTTTAAGACGATTTTTCCACGGACGGGAGGGCAGGGCAGGAGGCAGAGCTCAGGTGGCAATGAGCGGGAAGCTTTGCCCACTAGCTCGCCCTCCGCTCACCTCCTGCTCTGAGGCCCAGTTCCTAACAGGCCACAGACTGGTGCTGGTCTGCGGCCCAGGGGTCGGGGACCCCTGTTGTAAATGGCTTGGGCTTTCAGTGTTCTGATAGACTTGGAGGGAAATGCAGAGAACAAGGAACAGAAAGATAGACGTGCTAGTTGAAAAGGCCGAGGGATGGACCTTATGCTCCTTCCCGATCTCAGAATCAAAGTGGTGACACGCAGACCTCAGAGTGCCTTTCTCACCCATCGTAGACGGCTGGGGCAAGGGATTCGTCTTCGGAAGCCTTGTTCCCGACCCTCGGGGATGGAGACAGAAAGGAGAAAGGGGGGGAACCGTTCGGGGTCACGGCTGGTTTCCGGCAGTCAGGGAGCAAATAGGAACACATCCACCACGACGCGCACTGCCCACGAGAAGGACTGAGAAAGCCGCGTTGGCGGGCGGGGCGATCGTTGCCGCTCCTTTGAGAACGAGCTCCAGCGTTCAAAAGCAGAGCCTGGTTTCCCTGCCAGGAGTCTTGTGAGGTTCAGGAAATAGCTCAGGGAAAGCCTTTTAATGCTGCAGGGTAGCTCTGTCCCTGAGATTCTCTTTGAAGTGAATGCAGTTCATTAATCAGGACGATGTTTTAATGGGTGAATGCAGAGTTGGGGATAACTACAAAAAGCACCAGAGGCTGGAAGCATTTCCCTGTGCCCTGACCTCATGCAACCCTGTGCTTGGCAGATAATTAACAAGAGGGTGCTAGAGAGGTGAGGCGGGATGCTGGGAGGAGGAACGTGTGATGGTGCTGATGATGAGCGTGTGCGATGGCCCAGCCTCTGTGCTAAGCAGTTTCCATAATCTGTTTTATTTAATCCCCGAAACTGTCCTGTGAGGCATGTTTATGCGAGGTTCACAGGTGAGGAAACGGAGGCTCAGAACGGTTACAGCACTTGTCCAAAGCCACAGCGCTAGTGATGGGGCAAGACTTTGGATGGAGGCCGTGTTGCCTCGTGTGTCCTCTTAACGATGGCGGGATACTTCTTCCCTGAAGGCTGAAATGAGACTGGTGACAAAAGAACATGGTCTTCCGTCAGTGCTGGGGGCGGGGGGGCTGGCTTCCTCATTTCCCGTCCTGCTGGGCCTGTTCCTGGCGCTTCAAGGTTCCGGGCGTGGGGCTCTGTCCACGGGGCTGCTTTCTATTATGACTGGCAGGTGATTCACTGGTTGTGCAGAGTCCCCGAGAGCATGTGCCAGGACTCCGCCTGCTCTCGCCACGTCCCAGAGCTCCCTGGTCCTGCCCCAGGGAGACTGACAGGACAGATCATGGACCAGGAAAAGAAGTCACATGATGGCGGTTATTCTTTTGGTAACTTCATGACCAGGAAGATGGCCAAATCCTTCCAGCATAGTCTGGCTTTGTTCTCATTTTGTTCTTAATGGGCTTCCGGCTCACCTGGAGTGGAGAAAGCATAGGCTGCCTCGGGCTGGCTCTGTGGATATTGTGCTGATGACGATGATAATACAGATAACTAACATAGTTTTCTAAAAGCGTCTTTATTAACTCAGTTAGGTCTCCAAATACTCTGTGAGATAAATACCATTTTTGGCCCCCATCTTACTAAAGTGGCTTTTTCGGGGGACAGGCAGTAAATGGGACACAGACCCAGGTTGTCTGACACCAGAGTCTGGCTCGGAGCCACTGTGCTTAATTAAGATCATGTTCCCCCTCAGAAAGCTTTAAGGGTTTTCTCGTGATCCATGGGGTAAAATCCAAAGCATCTCCCTCCTGCTAGAACTGTATGCTTTAGCAAAATTAGTTTTTGTTTCCTGTGTACGGTGTGCTTCTCGTCACTTCAGGCCTTGTGTTTGTTGTTCCTCTGCCTCCAGGAAGTCTTCCAGGAGGCCCCCGACTTTGGGTTGGGTGGATCCATCCTCCTCAGCACTCATCCTTCCTGCCTCGGCGTTCACCTTCGGGAACTTTCACTGCCTCTCACCCTCTTTCCGTCCCACCGCCCTGTGCTGGCCCTGTGTCCCGTTCACCTGATACATAGGGAGGTACTTGTAAAAGAGTTAAGCTATCAGTTGATGTGATCTGTATATGGGACGGTAGTAATTTTTCCTGGCAAGATTTGTGAGTGTGGTACGGGTTTTAAATATTTATTTATCAGGTGGTCTACTCTACCCAATCCGCTTGCTGCTCCTGTCGAGATCCCAGTGGCTGACACAGTAGGCAGTAGTGTCAGAGTCGGCCTGAATCTGGTTATCTGCCTTTTTGAGGAGAGGACCATACAGCAAAATAGTTGAGAAACCCTTTCCCTCCACCCCCGAAACAACAGAAAGCCCGTCCTTCAGACAACATACACGTATGGTCTGCAGCACCTGTCTGCGCGCCCCAGAGTTCTGCTGGGTTTTGCGTGTCTTTCCTTGAGAATTCCTGATGTTTTCTTCTCAACGTTTTATGATGTTAGTTCTTATATTTACCTTTATGACCCAATTCTAATTAACTCGCATATAGGGTATGAAGTTAGGAAGGAGGTTCTTTATTTTTTTCCGAAAGGACTGTCAATCATTCTAATTCTCCTTTTCCCCATGGTGTTTTCTTGATACTTTTGTCAACAGCCAGTTGACCACATGTGTGGGGGTCTAGTTTTTCCATCCATCCCTATGTCTGTACATCAGTACTTCCCTGCCTTGTAGCTTTACAGGAAGTCTTGAAACCAGATTGTGTGAATCAGGTAATATACACTTTAGACACTCTTTCTTATGGAGAACTCATCTACTAAGCAAAGTATGCTACTCAGCTGCAATGTCAGCTGAGTATAATTCACATTATAACAGGTTTCATGCTTTTAAGATACTTGGTGAGCCCTGGCTGGTGTAGCTCGGTGGATTGAGCACAGGCTGCGAACCATAAGGGTCGCTGGTTCGATTCCTAGTCAGGGCACATGCCCGGGTTGTGGGCCAGGTCCCCAGTGGGGCCCACGTGAGAGGCAACCACATACTGATTTTTCTATGTATTTCTCCCTCCCTTCCCCTCTCTCTAAAATAAATAAATAAAATCTTTAAAAGAAAAAAAGATACTCTGTGAGCGTCCTGCCTTCGGTGATCTATTATCTAAATCAAGCTAGTAGTAAGGGGTGGGCAGGAATTCCTGATCTAGTTGAGCCCACTCTCACAGTTAAATCTGGTAAGAAACAGCACTAATAGTGCTGACTTTAGGCACTAGTTTCAGTTTTATCTCCCGCCCCCAACTTTTGTAAAAGGTTCCTAGTGACAGGAACCTTCTGCCAACCCGTAACACAGGTGGCAAAAACGCTAGCAGGCGCTCCAGAACGCCCCAGCAATCAGCCTGTAAAGTTACCTGATGTCAAGAGTGGACATTCATCCTGCGTGATGAAAGGTTTGGAATATTTATGCACACATTCTGTCAGAGACCTAAAATTTGTATGAGTAAAAAAGTATATGTGTTTTGTAAAAAGCATTTGTCCTATACAAGTAATATCGGCTTTAAAAATATAATGTCCAGAGTAGTTTCCATTTTGGAATATATGATTTTCAAGATTTGTTTTTGGTGGGGTCTTTGAAAAAACACAGTTTATTCACCTTGTTTCTGTATGAAACCGTGCCAGGGTCTACAGGAACACAGCCAGAGCTCGGGGACGCTTAGGGTGCTGGTAGCCGAAGGGGTCTTAGTGAGTCCTGCTCAGAGAGGGAAGAAGAGATTGTGGGGCGTGCACAAAGTCACGCGAGAAGAACTGAAATTAGATCCCAGGGGCACCAGTGTTCTCACGCCTGGCCCCACAGACTCCTGGAGAGGTGCTGGTAGGCGCAGTCAGAACATTTGCTTGAACCATGGGAAACTGCTTTTGGGCGGCACGGGGGGGACAAGGAAAGTCCACTACCGGGGATTCCCTGGGGTTGCCCTGTTGTGTAAACCCTCAGACAAACGCCGGTGGGTGTGAGGCCACTGTGATCCTGTAGGAAAATGGACATAATCTGGTGGCCACTGAAAGGGTGGCTTAGGGTTGGGGAGGTTGGCTGGAGAAGGTGCAATGTTGAGGGCACCCAGGAAATGGGCTTGGGGAGAAGCTTCAGGAAGGAGCAAGCCGGGCGTCCAGCGTGGGCCGGGGGTGACCCTGAGACACAAGCCAGAGCCTCGCTGCCCACCGTTCCTGCCCGAGGACACCGCTGTGGCCGTCCCCCCGGCGGCGGAGCGACGGGAGGATGAGCGCTGTTGTGAGCGCCGAGGGGCCAAGAGGCTTGTAAAACCGGCTGTGCTGTTTTTTCTGGCTGTCTTTTCCTCTTGCTGGACTCAGGACAGGTAGAAGGACATTCCCAACCTCTGACCGTGAAGCATGAGGAAGTGCTTTTGTTTGGCACCGGGTTCTGTTGTCCCCTAGGTCTTGAGATCTTGATAGGGCCTGGCGGGCGACGAAAGCGTCTGTGTACCCGGTCGGTGCGAGGAAATAGCGTTGGAAGCGGCTGTGAGCTCTCGGTCTGCCCTGGCCCGCCGAACCCCCTTTCTCGAGGGGTGGCATCTCTCCGTCTTTCCCTCTGCTCTGGTGCCGGCCCTGTCTCCGTGCGCCTGTTTCTCCGCCTCTGCTTGCTCTCTGGGCCTTCCACTCTCTCGCTGCTCTTGTTCTCGTGCTCTCTCCGTCCAGACCTTCTGGCTCAGAATGGAGGAAGTCCTCGCAGTCGGATTCACGTGCCGTGTCTTTTTCCTTTTTCTTTTCCAGTTCCCCCAGGAGTGATACAGAACGGAGCGCGGGCTCTGAGCCGAGGGCTGTTCCCCGGAGTCCGGCCACTGCCAATCACCCCCATCGGGATGGCGGCCGCGGTGAGGTAAGGGAGGCGCCGGGCCAGGCCCGCCCGGGGAGTGGGGGGGGCATCGTGTGTCCCCGGGGGCCGCCCAATGGGATGGAGAGACCCGGGCTCCGGGCTCTACGCAGTGAACAGGATAAACCTGGTTTGGATGCTTGAAAATCAGAGTAACTCCCAGGGACCCCAGTCTAAATGCCAGCTCCTCCTTCTCAGACTATCCGATTATCCTGGTCTCCCTGCGATGAGGCGATGAAGAAAAACCATATTAAGTTTTTGTTTGTTGTTTTAATTCTGAGAAAGCAGGGTAAGGTGGGTAGAGGGAAATGGTGAGCGCGTTGTTCATCAGGTTCTGGACTGAGGGGCCTGGCTCTGGACGCAGCCCCGTCACCTCCCAGTCTGGTGGCTTTGGGTGGATGTCTGATCTCTCCGGGCCTCAGTCCCCTCCTCCAAGAAGCTCCTCTGCCTCCTGCGAGGGGTGGCGGTGAAAATCAAATGCGTTGTCCTGTGTGAAGTGTGCTTTGGTACGTGGTCTGCAAATAAGAGGCAGCATCGTTTCCCTGCTCCCGAGAACCAGGTTGGTCGCCAAACCAGAGAACTCTTCCTTGGGAGGACTCCCTCCCCCATCCCCTCCCTCCACTGCCAGCCCAGACTAGCCCCCCGCCCCCCGCCCTGCCCGCTGCCTGGGCACCTCACGTGCGCCAGCGTGGGCGCCTGCTCCTGTTTGCTCCTCTGTGTCTCTGCCCACCCACCCCCACTGCCAGGCTGAGCTCCTAGCACGTGCCTCTGCAGCCATCTGCAGAACCTTCCATGTCTCCCACCTCGTCACCCAGACGTCCTCCCTGCCCCCGTCCTCCTGTCCCCTGGTGCCACCTGTGGAGCCAGTGTTCGCCCATCCTGTTCCACCAGTTTCCTCCGTTCGGAATTCCCTCCGCCTCCACGCGCAGGGCAGCTGTCCCTCGAGGCCTGTCACAGACATGATTCCTTCACAGACCTTTTCCCCACACGGCCTTGGACCCAGCATCACGTCTGTTCTCTTTTCCTTGAACCCGTGCACCCCAGGCGTTGGTTGTGCCCCTTTGATGAGGGACCCTGTATGGTAAAAGTTCTCTGTCTCTCTCGTCCTGGGTGGTCTGCTTGCTGAGGACAGGGGCTGGGTCTCCCTCATGTGACGGATGCCTCGTGGCATCGCACAGGGCTGGGCCCAGGCACGAGCCTAGAAACCCCGCCGCGCTGAGCTGCCTCCCTGCACAGCATCATCTCCTTTTCCCTGCACTTGTGGGTTAAGTTTGCAGGCCATTTTCTTTTCACAGTGTTTTGGGTCCCAAGGGAACCTGACTCAGGAAGCCCCTTCAGGTGGGGCCTGAGGGGGGCGCCGCAAGGGCCGGCTGCCTCACGGGAGTCAGCCTCGTGGAGCTCCTCCGCGCGCTCGTGTCCTTCCAGCAAACCGACCACCTTTTGCCAGGACAGAAGCCACTGGATCTTCAGGGCAGATGCTGGTGTCTGGAACCTCATAAGGAGGGAACTTGGAAGGAATTAGACTAGTAACAGAAATTATAAAAGGACTTACTGTTTTTGCTAATGCGACCTGGTGACCCTTTCCAAAAACATACGGAAAGGGCCTTTTGGTCTACTACCTTCCCTTGTTGTTCTTAGAGCAGCAGTTCTTGAGCTCATAAATGGTAAGCCCTTTCATGAAGCCAAGATATCAATACCATTCCTCACGTTACAAGAGATGTAGCCCTGTTTTCCATTCTTAAAATCTTTTCTGCCTCACCTCTCGGCTTACCCGATTGGTTGGGAAGGCCTTGAGCCCGGAGATGGTTTGCCTACAGAGCAACAACATTCCCATGAGCAGATGCTAAGCACAGACTTCCAGGTTGTCATCTGGAGCTTCTTTGGGTGCCCTCTACATTAGCTATCCCTGTGGGCCCAGCCGTCCCCGGGGACGGACATGAGAGAGCCAGGCAGGGGTGTGGGGGGCAACCCTAGTTTAAATTATTACCCTCGTGCCATCTGTTATTGCCAGTTCTACTGACTAATACCCTCGAGAGGCATATTTAAAGCACAGATTTTCTATTTCTGGTGAAAACATAACAAAGCACTACAGTAAAAGAGGGAAGCCTGGTTTCTGGTTAAAAACAGGCTTCCAGTCGCCCAGCCCAGCAGAGCGCCTCGCGTTGGCCCCTCCCACAGTCAGAGGCCACAGGACAGCTTCCAGGTCCAGTCCGGAGACAGCGAACACAGTAGGTAGTGGGCGTGCACACGGGGGGACTTCAGTGTGGAGAGCCACTGACCAGGGAGAAGGCGTTAACCAATAACTGGCAGCGGAAAAGGAGAAGGCAGGGTATCGGGAGCGGGCCCTTGCAGGAGGCCTCCCCTGGGCTGGGAAAGCAGGGAAGCGGTTGGGTGCTGGCCGCCCTGAGCTGGAGCTTGGACCTCAGGTCAGGCCCGCTCAGCTGGGGCTGGCGGCTCTGCGCTCAGAGCAGGGATGTCGGGAGGGCCAGAGGGGTCTCTGAGGCCAAGAAGGCTCCTGATGACGCAGGTGCCTCTGAGGGAACAGGAAGAAATTGGTTCTCCGAGTGCGGGATGAACCACAGAGTGGGTTCAGCAGCTACTATAGGAACGAACCACCACTGCAGGGCGAGACGCACCAGGAGGAGCATGGCCTTCTTCCTCCACCCCCTCCCTCCCCAGTCTCTCCGCACCTGTCGTCTGAGCCTAACATGGAGCCAGGTGGGGCAGCAGAGATGGGGCTGAGTGACAGCAGCTTCTGGGTGGCACCATTAGCCCAAAGCCTGCCCGCCACCGAAGCTCGAGTAGCCTGAGAGTGACCTTCCTGGGATCATAGGAGTTTGGAGCAGAACCATTTCAACCAAGTTTGCTGAAATGAGACAGGTCACCGTTGGAACAGACCTAGCCAGTTTAAGAAGGCCACCGTGCATTTCCAGCTCACCGTCCAAAGGCTGCGTCTCCCAGCCCAGTTTTATGATAAATTGGGCAGAGATGTGTTGCAAGCTCTGTAAGGTCAGCGACCCTTAGTGTGAATACCTTTGCCCTCTTTATGTCCCCAGTGCCTGGCAAATAGTAGGTACGGAGATGCTTTTAGAAAAAAGCGAACATAGACACAGCTACAGAGCTATCTGCAGAGTCAGTGTGTGTGTATCATTAAGACGTGTTTGGGGGAGAAAATCTTGCTTCGCTCTTCCACATTCAGGGCCATTGAAATGTCTTTTTAGTTTGGCCACGTGTCAGTTGACCCAAATTCAGCCGAGGTTACAAGGAAAACAGTCTCACAGAGACTAAAACAACAGCAAACGTCCTCGGCCAGACCACGCGCGGCGTCCAAGGGTGCCCGGGGGTGGGCAAATGTTTGCGGTGGCCGTCCCTGTCCCTGTCGGTTCAGCTGGGGCCGGAGGGAGGGCCCAGCCGGAGGGAGAGTCATTAGCACCCACGAAGGACCAATTTCCTACTCTGCGTCGTGTGACAGGTTTTCTCTGTGAGGCCAAGCGACTTCTCCTTAAGTGAAAATATTTGTCTTTCAGGGATTTTTTTTTCCTCTACTGAGTGGCAAAGGCCATGTTTGTTTGTCTTAACTCCGAAGCCATTATTGACATAGATGAAGTGTTACTTTTATTAGCTGATCATTACACAGCTCGTATTTGCTGGGTTCCTTTGCATATAATTATGATGTGAAATCTCCTTGTAAGAGTATCTGTCAATAGTGTAATTGACTTTACAGTGTTGACTTTTTACTCAATAACCTCAGAGACTGGCCCATCCTTACATGTTGGAAACCTGCTTATTTTTAAATCTGTCTGGGTGTAGAGTGTGCAAGACACGCTGTCCTCAGAATAGCCACTCACATGCCCAAGTGTTAGGCCTGAGTCTCCCGCCCTTCCCCAGTGAAACTTCTCACGGGGGATAGGTTGACGGGAACAAACGGTTAGAGCCCTAGAAGAACTGTCTGTGGCCTCCTGGGAAACGGGAGCCCCACGTTTGTTACATTCACGGCACTCTGGGCTGCCTCCCAGGTGGGGGCCCTGGACCTGGGCCGCCTTGCTCTCAACAGTTAGGGGTCTTTTTGACCCCAAGTAACCACTCGGGTGGCAGGGAAGAGTTAAATGCCCAGGGCCTGCCAAGGAATCAGAGAGAACTGGCGGGAGCAGGGTTCTCCCTTTGACAACAGAGCCCAGAAATCGCACACACGAGTGTGGGAACTGAGTTCCCTGGGTTTGTGTCCTGATGCTTCATGACCGTGGGCAAGTGGATCTGGAAAGATCAGCGCCTGCCTCACGGATTGTTAAGATTAACAGTGACGTGCCCGGCACATAGTAGGTATTGTGCAGGTGTTTGATAAATAAGGTGGAAGAACAGCCCCATTCAGAAATGGGCAAGGAGCTTGAATAGACTGCTTCTCCAAAGAAGGCATACAAATGGTCAGCAAGGAAGCACATGAAAAGATGCTCAACCCCTCTAATCATTAGGGAAACGCACACCAAAACTACAGCAAGATACCACCTCCCACCCGTTAGGATGGCTCCTATCAGAAAATAACACGTGTTGGTGAGGACGTAGAACAGTTGGAACCCTTGTGCACTGTTGTGGGAGTGTAAAGTGGTGCAGCCCTCTGTGGGGAATGGTGTGGAAGTTACTAAAAAAAAAAAAAATTAAAAACAGAATTAGCACATGATCCAGCAATTCCACTTCTGGGTATATGGCCAAAAGAATTGAAAGCAGGGTCTTCTGGAGATGTTTGTGTATCCGCGTTCATAGCAGCATTATTCACAGTATCTAAAATGTGTAAGCTCTCCAAATGCCCATCAACAGGTGGATGAAGAAGCAAAATGTGGTGTGTGCGCACACGTGGAATATTACTCAGCCTTAAAAAGGAAGGGAGTGCTAACATATGCTAAGTAGGGATGGACCTTGAGAACATTAAGCCAGTCACAGCAGGACAGATACTGTATGAGAAGTCAGAATCATAGACAGAAAGTAGAGTGGCGGTTGCCCGGGGCTGGGAGGAGAGAGAAGTGGGGGTGAGTGTTTTAATGGGTACAGACTTGTCGTCCTACAGATGCAGAGCTCTGGAGGTGGGTGGGGGTGACGGCAGCAGCATAGTATTACGAATTACTAAAGTTGGGGGGAAGATAGAATTAATAACGTGGAGAGCGCCGTGGATTTATCCAGACCACCCTCGGTAGACCTCCCCAGGTCACCTTTCTGGGCGCTACAGACCCAGGAGAAGGCTTAGAGCAAGCCTCTTAGGCTTCCTGTGGGACGTTTGCACACTCAGGGCAAAACCACTGGTTTTGAGGAGCCGTGGCAGGAGGCAGGACCCCAAGTCTAAACCATTGCACATTGTAGAATTATAACACAGTTCCGTGTAAGCACCGTCTAGGGCTGCTGGGTTTTATTTGAATCTCGTAGGACCTCAAGTGAAAACTTCAATTCCCATGGAACATGAAGCAAGTCGGGAATTAATGGTCCTATTTATAATACAAAACATTAATATTTAAGTTCCTGTCAAAACAGAGTCATCAGGAAAACCCGTATCAGCCTAAGATCTGCTCCTTGAGAAGATGTTTGTAGCAGGTTTAAGAAGCCAGCAGCCCTGGCATTCAGGTTGGGTGTGGTCCCATTATACAACTGGAGGGAAAAGTTACCACTGAACCTTTTTGGTGTTGTATTTTGTTTTGTTTTTCAAGCCCAAGCATCTGTCAGCTTTTGTCTTCTGAAATCATTCTTTTAAGGCAACTCTGAAACTCAGTATTAGATTATGCTGTGTGTGATGGGAGGAAGAGGAGGAAATACTAAAGGGATAGGTTAAAGGCAACAGGAGCCCTGGGAGGTGTGGCTCAGTCGATTGAGTGCAGGCTTGCGAACCAGGGGGTCGCCAGTTCGATTCCCAGTTGGGGCACATGCCTGGGTTGTGGGCCAGGTCTCCAGTGGGGGACACACAAGAGGTCACCACACGCTGATGTTTGTCTCCCTCTCTCCCTCCCTTCCCCTCTTTCTAACAATAAATAAAATCCTTTAAAAAAAGGCAACAGGGAAAAGGAGTACCCAGAGGGCCGTGCACCTGTGCTTGGTTCCCACTGGGCCTCTGTCCGTTCTGGTCTTTACTTTGGGCTCTTCTGGTCCAGAAATCTAAACAATGACCAGCAAACTTACTGTGTGAAGTTTGCTCATTCTAGGGCTGCTTCTCGTGTTTTATACCCATGTCATTGGTTAAAGCCTTTGAAAGTCCTGCTGACTTTCTTCCTATTGTGTCTGAAAACCCTCGGAACTGCTGGCGATTCTGGGCTGTGCCAAATGCAGGACTAGGGGTGGAGGAGAGCTTTAGGGTTATCTTCGTGTTCTGTGATCTGACGCAGAGAGGGGTCACATTTAACTCAGTGGTTTAGGGGGACAGTGTACAGCTCAGGGGAGAAACTGTGCCCCCCAACCCCACCCTGGAGATGACCTGTGAGGCAGAACTGGTAAGACACTCATGAATCCACCCTCTGACTGAAAAATGAAAGCATGACTGATACCTTTGTCCTCCCTGAAAGGTAACCACAATCCCAAATTTTGTATACAGGGCGGAGCAAAAAAGGTTTCCCATTGTCAGTATGCGAAACACAAGTTTATCCTTCTATTATTATTTATTATCGTATTATTTTCCATAAGAACAACTGTAAGCCTACTTTTGCCCACCCTGGATACTGCATCCATGTTTAATTTTGCTTGGTTTTGTGTTTTAATGTAACTGGAAAAATACACCATGTGTCTTCTTTTCTAACTTGCTTTTTTACTCATTACTAAGTTTGCTCTGCTGCCTGTGATTGTAATTGAATCATTTTCACAGCTGTACAATGTTCCATTCTGTGATTGTACCACAGTGCGTGTGTCTTTTTAAAGGTATTTGAATCATTCCTTTGCAAATACAAACGGTGCTTCTGTGGAGATTCTTTTATACATCTCCAGTTCAATTTAGGATGCGCTTCCAGGTGGAGAATTGCTGGTTGGTAGGGTATGCATTCCCAGCTTTAGAAGAAAGTGTTAGGAGCATTTACACCCCTACTGGCAGAGCATGATGGTCCCATCCTCTGCATCCTCACAGATAGTTAGGACCATCACACTCTGTTTCAGCCAGTCTAGTGAATACATAATGGTATCTCAGTGTGCTTCCAATTTCCATTTCTCTTGTTACTAGAGGCGGTGCTTTTTCCATGTATTTAAGCAGCTATTTGAATGTGCTCTTTGATGGGTTGCCTGTTTATCATTTTGCTCATTTTTCTATTGGGTTATTTCTCTTTTTCCTAATCTTCTGAGTTCATTGTATATTCTGAATATTTTGACTGTATATGTTGCAAACAACTTTTCTAAGTTTGTGGATATTTCACTCTAATAGTATCTTTTGTTGAACAGAAACTCTTAATTTTCATGCTTACTAGCCGTTTTTTATGAAATCTGGTGTCAAAAAAAATCTCTACTCTGAGATCATCCAGTCTTCTTTAGTGTTTTTCTAAAAAAAACTTTTCACATTTTTACTTTCACATTTAAGTCTATAATCCACCTGGAGTTACTTAGTTGTATATTGGCATTTTTTCAGAATCCTTGCAAAATAAACTGCCTTAGTAATTCTAACAATATCTTCTGTAAAGAGTGGTGGGGAGTTTTCTTCCTAATTCTTATCTTTTATTTTTCCTGCCCTATATCATAGTTCAGGATCTCAGAGTAAAATAATGATTATAGACATCTTTATGTTGTTTCTTATTTTAAAAGGGGCTATGTTATTGATTCACAATTAATGAATGTTTAATAGCTTTTAAGGAAATATACTTTATAACAAAAATTCTATTCCTAGTTTGCTATGATATTTTATTATGAATTAAATATGAATTTCGTATTTTAAAAGTTTACTTCTCTTAAGATAACTGTAAGTTTTCTTTCATTGTTTTGCTGTAGTGACTTATATTATAAATTTTACAGTTTTGAATAAACCTGCTTTTTTAAATACCTGCTTATAACACATTATATATGTGGTTTTGTGGGGGTTTTTTACGTACTGCTGGAGTCAGTAAGGCACTGTTTTATGTATGAATTTTGCACTTTTGTTTCTGCCCTGTGTTTCTCCAGTGCTCCCTTTACCTGGTTTTAGTGTCAAAGTCACACTGGTTTCATAAAATTAGTTGAGAAGTACTCGCTCTTAGATTCTCCGAACAACTTTATGTAAGATAATGTTTTACTTAATGTCTGATCAGACTCGCTTGCAGAATGGCCTGGGGCTGATGTTTTCTTTGTGGGATGATTGTTACCTATTGGTTTAACTTTTTAATGATTACAATATGGCTTTTTTTTTAATTTCTTTTTGAATTCCTTCTGGTAGCTATAGGATTTCTGTTTCACCTAAGTTTTCAAGTATATTCCCATAAAGTTATGCATAATGCTACCAGTCATCTTTTTAAACATCTTTTGTAATTTTATCCTTTTGTATTTATTTCATTTTATCATCTCTCTTTTTGTTTAATCTTGCCATAGTTTTGTTTGTTTGCTTTTCTCAAAGAGTCAACTTTTGAGTTTTATTAATTACCTGTATTTTGTATCTCTTCTCTGCTTCATTCATTTCTGCTATTTTCTTTGTAATTTCCTTCTTCAGATTTATTATTTTTTTGTCTGGATTGAATGCTTTTATTTTAAACATTTCTTTTTCTGTAAAAGTTTGAAGTTACCCTTTACTTCAAATTACTACTGCTTAGTTATATCCCACTAAGTTTTGATACCTTTTATTTTTATTATTGTTAGCAGATCAAAGTATCTTCTAATTTCCTTTTTTATTTTTTGACCCATTGGTATTTTTAGAAGTGTCTTTTTAAATTTTCAGACCTACCAGGAGGTGGATGTTTCTTGTTTTGGTTTTTAGTTACCTCTTCAACATTGACCCCTGACTTCAATGCACTGTGATGAGAAATTGATCTGTAAGATACTGCTGCTTTGGAAATTTTGGAGATAGGAGGGCTTCGTGGTCTAGTGTACATCAGTTTTTATAAGTATTCTGGGTACTTCAAAATGATATGCCTTCTCCCTTATTAGCACATGCTCCACACACATTTATTAAATCAAATCTTCTACATACTAAGGAGGGGGCAGGGGCTAGCCAATTGAATAGGAAGGATGGTGTATTAACAGCTCCCGTCACAGTCTGGATTTGGCTGTTTCTCCTTGTAACTCTTTCCATTTGGGGGTTTGTATTTCCAAGCTACCTAATGGGAGGAATTCATGTTTAGAGCTGTTTCATCTTCCCAGTAAATCGAACCTTTATGAATGTTTAATGACTCTCTTTATATGTAGTAATGATTTTTGCCCTAAAAACCTATCTTCTGTGGTTTTAATGTAGCTACACCAGCAGGGAATGATGGTGTTTTCCATTCTTTTACTTGTAACCTTTGTCTGTATGTTTTAGGTTTGCCTCTTGTAAAAAGCGTATGGCTTTTTCATGTGTATGAATGATCTTTACCTTCTAACGAAGACTTTTACCCACCTTTAGTGACATTTTTACTTACTCCTGCCATCTTGTTCTGCATTTTTGTTTGTCCCTCTTTTTCCAGATTCTGTTTCCTTTCTGGCATTATTTGAAATGGATCAAGATCCTCCCAGTCCTCGTTCCTTTGGTTTTTGTTTGTTTGTTTTCTTTTCCTTTCTAAGGGCTGAGAAGTTGTACATTTTGTTTCTCCTCTTTGAGTGTTGATCCTGGGACTTCTCACACGACTATTTTTAAATGTTTAAAGTTAGTATCTTTAACCTCCAGATGGAGACAGGCCCTTGGAATGCATTAACTTCTGATCTCTGCCTCCCAGATGACAGGCTTGCACATCTGCTGGGTACTTAGGTCCTATTTCGGTTTTTCTTTCTTTCCTTTCCTCCTCGCCCCTCTCCTCCCTCTCCTCCACTTCCTTCACTGCCCTCCATCCCTTCCTTCCTTCATCACTGGGACATTATAATTGTATTTTTCAGTCAACACTTGATTACATTTTCTTTGATTATTATCACTTTTTGTATCTCAAACCTCCTTTTTTGGATCATTTTCCTTTTTCCTGAGGTATATTCTTAAAATTTTCCTCCAGTATCTGCAATCAGTTAAAACTCTGACTTTTTGTCTGAAAATATGTTTTGTTCTATTCTTAGGGGTAGTGTTACTGGATATACATTGTAGGTTGACGGTTATTTTTTCCCTCTCACACTTTGAGGATATTGTTCCACTTTATTTCACTGCTTTATCTTAATTCGTACTCCTCGTTGGGTGTGGTATATTTTGTTCCTGTGACTTTTCAGTACTTCTCCTTTTTCCAGTGCTGTACAGTTTGACTACAATGTGTCTAGACATGGATTGCTTTTTATTTCTTCTCCATGGGTTTGTCGGCTTTCTGAATCCTCTCTGTTTTTCGTTTTCAGTCTAGAACTTCAGGTAGTTATATCTTACTATATTCCACATTGCCCAGTCTTTCTTTCATATTTTTTATCCCTTTGTCTCTCTCTGCTGCGTTTTTATATAATATCTTCAGATCTGTCTTCCAGTTCACTCATTTTTTTCTTCCAGCTCAAATTGAGTTCTTCGATTTAAGGGATTATATTTTTCATCTTCAGCAATTCTGTTTAATGCTTTTTTCCATCAAGCTTAATCCATCAGCTTCGTTTTAGTAATCTGTTCTTCATAGCATGGTTTCGTTCTTTCTCGTATTTCATTACACACACTCTACACCTGCACTTATCTGTTTCAGTATTTGTAGACTTCACAGTTTAACAGCTGTAGGTTTTTTTCCCCCTGTTGCCTCATGCTTATAGTGGTTTATTTCTTTTGTCTTTAAAGAGTTTTGGATGATGAACCTATGTTTCTTAACATCTCATCTGTGCGAATTCTTTGTGGCCTGGGTTTAAAGTTAGGTTCTGCCAAAAACGGTTTGTATTTTCTCCTAGTGGGCACCGTAGGGCACTTTAAATTTAGCTTGTGGTCTTTTGTCCACACAACTGAATTCGGGTTTCATAGCCACAAGACTTTTCAGGCTTGTGGTTAAGAGTTCTCGGGAGGCTTTTCTCGTCTCCAGCCCCATCTGGGGCCGAGGTTATAGCTGACTTGATCGGTGCTGGCTGCCTGTGAAGGGCGGTTGCGTTCCCCTGGGACCCCATCCAGGGGTCCCCATTCTGGCGCCCTAGCTCGTTACGCGGCGTTTTCACAGGTATCCATTCCTGGTGGCCTGTTTGCCGGAATGCTTGCTGGTTCCAGATTAGAAGCTTCTTTTTGAGTATTTGCTTGAAGTTAAGCTGTGGAAATCCTAGTGACCTAAAATCAAATTCCCTTTCTCAAGAGAGGATTTGCTTTTAAAACTTCTGCTGCGTACCTGGAGACCACTTGACCCGCCTCAACCCCCCCGCCCCACTTCGAGGGGCCACAGTCATGGAGCTGCCCAAATCAATCTTCCTGCTGGTCCCTGTCACTCACAGTGAATTTGGGCCCTTGTCCCACCATGAGGGTAAGCGTTTGCTCCAGGGAAACGCTAGCTTCCTTGGTTGTGTGCGGCTCACATTTCAGAGTAGGTCCCTTTGTTCTTTCCTTTGTCGCTTTGGAGTGTGAAGCTCTTCGGTATACGCGTGTCTCTGAGACTCCCCTTAGTGCAGTGAACCCACAATGAACTACGTAGCTGCACCCTCTCCGGGATCTTTTGTACAACAGGCAGGAGGACGCCTTCCAGAGGTCTTCCCTCCACCCGGCTGCAAGTGGGAGCCTCTGTCATCTGTCTCTTGCCCTCCCCGTCTCTCCTTCAGTGGGCGGTTGTGGACAGGACCACTGCTCCAGCTCTAGGGCCGCATGGGCAGTCCCATTAATCCCACCTGCCTCTCCGCACGTGTGGCACGAGGTCCGCATTCCCAGGTAAACCCTGGGAAGGACAACTTCGCCCTCAGCGATAGCCTCCAGGTCTAAAGCCCTCGGCGCCAGAGAGGACCCCGGGGCCGGGTGAAAGGGGGAGGCGTCGTCACGTGCCGACCGGACCACGATGGAACGAGTGAAGAACTGGTACAGAAACCAGCCGGCCGGCCGTGTCGAACCAGGGGCTGTGCCGTGACTTGCTGGTTGCAGGCATGAGCGATTCTCGGCCTGAACTGATGTGATCTCTCACCTCCCTTTGATGCGAGAATGAATACCAGGTGTTCATTCGAAATTACTAAAACGTGGTTTTGTTGCGGCTTAGCAAAGTCAGGTGGCTTTAATTTATGCTAACATGATAACTTTGAGTATTGTTACTTTTACATTCAGTTAAACTGAAAAACTGCAGGCATTTCAAACGTAGCCTGTGTTCATTTTAATGAAGGCTATTGGCAGAGGAGGTTAGAAGTTTACCTTCCGACGTGGTCGTGACGGCTGGGTTCTCCCTCCGGGCAGGGCCCTAGCAGTGACTGCCCTTGCATGGGCGGGTCTGACGCCAAGTCCGCGCAGCCAGCCGGCACCCACCTGCACCTTATCAATAACTGAAGGCGCTGGTCACTTCCTGCTGGGTTTGTGCATAATTTATGGTTATGAGCCCATACTGGAATCTCAGGGAAAGTTCATTTTTATGAGGTGAGAAAGAGATACGTTTATATTTTAATTTGAACCCCCTGATGTTACGTCTGTGTATCTGCTTTCATCCAGAAGTATTGTCAGTGGGTGTCTTGGTTTCCTGTCTACATCGCCATAAACTTCCTTCTCCAAGGGAGACGTTTCAAATTCCTGCTTGAATTTCCTGCTTGGATCGTCTTGGAGAACTAGCTGGACCACCTTGGGCAAGTCACGGGGCTCCCCGAGGGTGTTTGATCCCAGGTGGGGGTCGTGGAATCGCTGTTGGCGCACAGTGTGGGTCTGGGGTACCAGAGACCGTGATGTGTGGGTCGTGGAAGTGACTTTCCTTTCTTTTCTCCTTTAATTCCCGTGATGTCCTTAAGGCTGCCTCACTTTGGTTCCCCGTCGTCTTCCAGTACCTCCCATAATAGCGTGGAGCTAAAATGTTATATCACTGCTTTCATTCCCGTGTATTTTCCCCACTCCCCACCCCAAACTTATTATTGAAAATTTTTTTTTAAACCTATGATAAGAGAAGGGAGGAAAAAAGCCCCATAAGCACCATATGCCTTTCACCTCAGTGCCCTTGAGAATTAGATTTCTGCACCACTTGCCTTGTTGCTCACTCCTTTGCTCCTCGGTTCTCTCCCTCTCCGTACGGGTTCAGGGAGGCATCGTCTTCTGAAGAGTAAGGGTTCAGAACTGGATGGGCTTTTCTAAAAGCCTAACGTAGCCCAGTTCACTCGTCCAAGTATGGTGGGTTCACTCTGAGACTGTTTTATGCTAATTCAGTGTACTCGTTACTGAATTAATTTTTAGATTTTACAGTACTTACCTGAAACAACAAAGATCAAGAGAGGCATTACACGAGACTTTCATTTTCACTCGCTTTCATGACTATTAATAGCTACCTATACGATTAATGACATTAGCCAAGTTTCAAATTTGGTGACACCTCAGAGGAATCCTTAACCAGCCACTACTATGTTACCCAAGACAGAGCCGAGAAACGGGAAGTGTGCAGAAAATAGGTATCTTGGAAGCCATTCCCCGAAGCCCAGGGGCCGTGTGTACAGGCAGGCCCCTGAAGAATTGCTCTCTCCAGGGCCCATTTGCTCCTACTGTATGCGCCTCCCTCATGTCTCCTGAGCCAGAACAGAGAGAAGGCAGCACCGCTCAGGGTAAGCCTGTTGGAGCAGCAAGTAGTCTGACGAGAGAGGAGACCAAGTAGGAATCCCCCCATACCCATGAGAACTGCCCTGCGGGCTCGGGACTTGGCATTTTAATCACCTTGCGCTATAGGGGTCGGGGAAGGGCATGCTTTGAAGGTCACCGATAGACACTGCTGGGGTGAGAACTAATGTCTGTCTGTCTTGCAAGCCGGGTGCTTTCTGTAGGGACCGGGGAGGAGGTGGCGTGGCTCTGGGATCAGAGAGTACAGGACAGTCTGGGGCCCTTCCGGAGCCTGCGAGGACGTCACTGTGCAGATGCACGCACTGCGCCTGGCGGGGTTGCCCGTGGCGGTCTGGAGGCATCTAACGCAAGTAGAACTTTAATTCTGGCTCTTGGGCATTTTGTTGGTTCGTGTGGCCACCAGCTTATATTTAGCAGAACATCAAAAAGGAGGGAGGCCCCTTGACCTTGCTCCCTGCTGCACCATCTGTAGCAGGGACTCTCCTCCCCTTTCACCTGCAGTCTGGGCTGCAGTCAGGGTCTTGCTGAGCCTTGAGGGCCATGGGGGTGGCAGGAGAGAAAGCGGAAGGGCTCACAACTATATCGCATTGGGGGACCTGACCCCATAGCCTTTTCCACCACCCCTGTCCTTAGGAAGTGTCTGATGGGGCACGTTGGCGGAGATCCAGTCATCTTCCCATGCTCTCTGCCACACGGTTCCCTCTGCTGCTGCCTTCTATCTGTCGTGTGTCCCTTCTGTGCCTGTCACAGTGCTAGCCACTGGGAATACCTCAGTAGCTGCACTCTGACTTACAGACCTAACACTGTAACAGGGAGCACAGACATGGCACAGGTCGTCACGCGATGATGGTGGGAACTTCTGTCACCGGAGGACTTAGACTTAGGGTTGTGCAGGAAGGAGAAGTGTGCTCACGTCACCCAGATCGCCTAGAAGTGTATCACCAGGTGGATGAGCTTACAAGAAACAGGGTGGGCAGGGTGCAGGACCATGTCTCCTCTGCCCCAGACCTTCCCCCTCACGTGTAGCTTCAGAAGCCATGTCTGGCACAGACCCTTTGCTTGCGCCCTCCTCTGCCCCCTCCAGCTGCACGTAACTGCCCCCTCCTGCGAGGATCCTTCCCTCTGCTTGCCAACCTCCCTTGAGCACCTGCGGAGTACCAGGCACCGTCAGAATCACAGCATCCCGACGGAACTGGTGCCCACCCCAAGGGGCGTGCAGCCTCCCCAGGACTGAGATGGGTCACAGTCCTCGCTCTTTGGGCAGCTGCTGGTCCAGACACCTGCAGGCACTCACTCACACCCTTGGCCCAGTGACCCTGTACTGTGGGTGTAACAGCTGCTCCCGCTTAGCTCCCGAGGACTCACACAGGAGCAGGGAACCAAGGCAGGGAAATCAGCTCAGAGAGTCAGACTTTGGTTCCCATCCCAGCTCTGCTGCTTTATAGCTGTGTGGCTTTGAGTAAATCATTTAACATCTCCAGGTCCTTCTTCCAGCATCCAGAAAACAAAGATGCTCACGCCTGCTTTACAGAGCCAAACGCAATCCCCTGTGCAGAGTGTGCACGGCACCGGGCAGGTGCTCCCCGCTCTGCAGTGTCCCCGTGACCTGCTTCTCGGACCGTCAGCGTCTCTGTGACCGTGTCTGTGTCCGATCCCACCTCGGGGGCCTCCCCCAGGACCCTCCCTAAGGCCGTGCGTTCATGTGGGGTGTTCAGCGAGTGTTTGCAGAATGAATGAGTGCGGGGGGAGTAGCGGGAGTGAAGATCTGCTACCGCCTGGCAGGTACCCCTTTTCCCTCAACCCCGGGTTCCGCCTTCTGACGAAAGGCCCCTCGTGGAGCAGGGTAGAGGGGAGCGGTGTTCCCTCTGAAGGGCCCGGCCACCGTGGCCTGGCGGGGGCTCCTCCCCGGTGCTGGCGGGTACACGAAAGCCAGCCCAGCTTGATTTGGATGGTTTAATCTAACAGACTGTGCGTCCACCGCAGCCACTTCAGAAGAGTGTTGTTTTGCCGTCTCAGCCGCACAAATTGAGGGGAAATGCCCGTGGCAGGAAGACAGAGGTGTCGGGATTCAGGACCCTGTCTTCAAAGCAGGTGGCCCTGCCGGCCACTGTTGGCACGCTGTCGGGTCGCACGTCGGAGGACCTGATGTGTGAACATGGGGGCTGCGGGTGTCCCATCTAGGGTTCTAATCTGTGTCCTCTTTGTTTCCCCGCCCATCCCCGCCCTGCAGGAACGGCCTCACCAGCTGCAGGACGCGGACTGAGAGCGAGCCGTCGTGCGGCTCCCCGGTGGTCAGCGGGGACCCCAAGGAGGACCACAACTACAGCAGCGCCAAGTCCTCCAACGCCCGGAGCACCTCGCCCGCCAGCGACTCGGTCTCCTCCTCCTCGGCCGACGACCACTACGAGTTCGCCACCAAGGGGAGCCAGGAGGGCAGCGAGGGCAGCGAGGGGGGCTTCCAGAGCCACGAGAGCCCCAGCGACACGGAGGAGGACGACAGGAAACGCAGCCCGAAGGAGGCCAAGGATGCCCTGGGGGACAGCGGCTACGCGTCCCAGCACAAGAAGCGCCAGCACTTCGCCAAGGCCAGGAGGGTCCCCAGCGACACGCTGCCCCTCAAAAAGAGACGCACGGAGAAGCCCCCCGAGAGCGACGACGAGGAGATGAAAGAGGCAGCGGGGTCGCTCCTGCACTTGGCGGGGATTCGGTCCTGTTTGAATAACATCACCAATCGGACAGCAAAGGGGCAGAAGGAGCAAAAGGAAACCACAAAAAATTAAAAACAAGTCATTGATTTGTTTTGAACTTAAGGCCATTTGGTTTCAGCATGTCAGGAGATTTCTAATGATTTGTGGCAATATCAGCAATTTCTTTTTTTTTTCCTTTTCTTTTTGGTTTGTTTTTCTTTCTTTTCTTTCCTTTTTTTTTTAAATTCGCCCCCCTCCTTTGTTTTGTACCCTTGAGAATTTTATTTTTAAAGGAGATTGAAGCCATAGAACTCATATTGACATTCAGCTGTTTTACAAAAGCTTTTCGTTATCTGAAGACAAAACCGAAAAAGCCAAAATGACCATTGCTTCCTCCAGCGTGTCAGAAACACGTGGCTGAATTGCAGGGATGGCAGGAAAATGCCGCAGAATATCCACATTTGGCACCTAGAAGGCCCGTGTGCGAAGTCTTCATGGCTCAGGCCCAGCCGTTAGGTTTAAATGGTCAGGACGTCCGCCCAGTTGGGTTCACTGAGGGAATGTGCAGGAGGCCCCGCCCGCCCAGGAGCAGACCCGAGCTGGTGGCACCACGCAGCGCGTTGTCCCGGGAAGGCCCTCGGCATTGCCGCTCGGCACGCGGGGGCGGGGGGCGCCCGTCCTCCGTGCTTCTTAATCGTCACGCCTCCTAACATCTTACGAGGTGGACCCTGGACCGTTCATGTCCACTGGGTGTCCGTGCCTGAGGAAAAGAAAGGGGGTCAATTTGTAGTGATATTCCTAATCACCGAATTCTGGTCTATGTTAAATTAGGAGAATGTTCCACAAGCCATAAGCCTGTAGGTTGGCCCTGCACACACGCACACACGCGTGAGAGAGAAGGAAAACGTGCAGCCAACAGGCTGTGTTTTCGTAACTGCCCAAGTGAAAATCAAGTCCAAGAAATTACAATAGCTGTTAAGCAAGGAAATAATGGTACATAATCTTTTTCTGTCTGTCAAAGCTGTTTGATCTAAGCGAAAGCAAACTAGCAAAGAGCTACGGAACCTACCATTAGTATTGTGGTATATTTTTAAAAGATGAAAGGCACATTGATGGACAAAAAAAAAAAAAAGAAAACATGGCAAAAAACAAACAAACTCCTATACTGCCCTCAAAATGGAGTTTGCAAATAATGTCAGTCAGGATTCATTTTTGCAAAAATCAGTGATTTCCACATTCAGCCAGTGTAGCCAGCAGAAATTTCTGATCCACAATGCATGGATTCCTTCTAAAAGAAAAGAGAAAAAAAGAAAAAAATCACAAAAACACAAACTTTTTTTATTCAAAAATAAAGTTCTTGTAAGGTAAATAATGTATTTAGCATGAAGCATGAATTATTTTCATATAAATATAGAAAATAGAGAAAAGGCTATGCCTCTAATTTTTAAGCCCTTAGGCTTAGAGGTTCTTTGGGTTTTCTTCTTTTTCGTTTTTGTTTTCTTTAGTTTTGTTCTTTTTTTTTTTCCTCCCAATTGTTTTGTTTTGGTTTTTTGAAGCAGGTGTTTAAGGTTTAACCTTCTTCAGGGACAAATTCTGACTGTTGGGGAACTCACTCTGCAATATAAAAATGTCTTCGTGTTCCGGGAGGGCCTGCCTTGTCTGTGCTTCAGCCCCGACCCCTCTGGTTCTCTGTGGAGAAGTGTGTCCTTTCTCTCTGTCTGGACATGTTTATCACGACGCAATAATTCGAGGGCAAACTTGGTAGTGAGTGTGTATGATAGAATCAAGAGCATTAGGGGACGCTGACCTGAGAAAACCATCACCACCATTTGGTCCTAGGAAAAAGGCAGTGAATAATTATGCAAATTCGCCAGGAGAAGGGAAACACGCTAATGGGCCTTATTGGATGAGGGTGTGAGGTAGGGAGCATGCGAAGGAGGAGGCGACGCGGGCGGGGAAAGGACCGGCCCCACAGCCTTCTGTGACACCCGCTCGGTGGGAAGGAGGGGCCGGCCATCTCTACCACCTCCGCGCACGAGCCCACCTGCAGCTAAGCCCACCTAGAGTGGGGGAGCTGAATCTAGACAACAGGACGGTGTCACGCAGCCCAGAAACCCCTGTGATCTTTGCCTGACAAATTACTGGGGGAGACCCAAAGAGAAATCTCTAGAAGGTTGTGGTTTTCCACCCAAATGGAGGGGAATGGTATGGTTAAAACACAAACGAAAACACCCACTACCATGGCTCAGGATATGATGGCGGTGAGGGAGAGGGACGGAAGTGGGGCGATGATGTTTTTAGGAACGGGACGTGTGGGCCCGTGAGCTGGCGCCAGGCGCCGTCGGCGCCTCCATCAGCACGACAGTGGACCCGCACCGGTGCATGCCCTGTGCTCATCTCCCCCTGGGCTGCGGATGGGAGACCCTGACAGAAATCGACACCTGTAAACTGGTCCAATTTGTTACCTGAACTCTTCCAGCTTGTTCGTTCAGGGGGTGGATGGGAACACGGAGTGCCCTGCTCCCTCCATCTCACCAGATGTCCGCCACCCCAAAAGCCATCCACAGCTCCGGAACCTGAGGGACGCTGATTGGTGGTGTCACCAGATCAAGCCCAGGAGACCCCGCCCCCACCCCTGAGATAAAGTCTGGACTTCCCTCTGAAAGGCAGAGCAAACGCTGGGGCCTGTTTCTGGCAGGGGGCTTCTTCCATTAAAACCCCCACAGTGGGCTGTCTCCCCTCATTTCGTTTTTCTAAAGGAGCAAAGACCTCTTTTAGAAAATAATAAAATGCAATGTGTGTGATTTACTTTTCTGATCTCTTTGAGAAATAGATAAATATCTTATAAAGTGTGTTCTTAACTCCAGAACCACTCTTTTTGCATAAATACCTCATTGGGCAGCTTTCTAAGTGTTATTTTCCCTGAGCCTCCCTCTGCCCCTTCATAGGGGCCCCGGGGAGACTTACAGGGGAAACTTTAGTGAGGGTACTTTTTTCTATTTTTCTTCTGTTTTTGGAGGCATACACATTATGCATAACCAAAACAATGGCTCAATTGTGTTTAACTTTGTATTTTGATTGTTGAGAAAAAAAATATCCATGTGTATGTGGCCGTTCGTAGTGAACTCATTGCAGAACGAGGTTGTCCGTGTCCTCACCAAGCCAAGGGGCAGGCGGCACCCTCTCCTACCCCCTCCTCCAAGAGCAGTAGAGAATTTAAGCACAAGCCTATTTGTGAAAGAATATTTTGTTCAAGTGTCACTCACTCTAGTCTTGGAATTCCTTCCCAAGCGTCCGGTGTTCTTTTAGCTTCCAAACTAGCATATGTATCCATTAGTCCGACAGGTCGCCTGAGCACCGTTCAGGGGCACAGTGGTTTTGCTTTCACTTCTCCTGCGAGAGAGGTGGCGTTTCGTGTGTCATTCCAGTATCTCACATACTCACGTGGGGCGGGGGGAGGGGGAACCGGGGAACTATAGCAATATTTAAAGATGCTTTGGAAAAGAGCCGTGAACACATCAGCACCGTGGCATCTACCATTACTCGCTGTCGGCCCTTGGACGCATTTAAGAGAAAGAGACTGTAGCTCTTTTTTCTTGAATGACATACACATAGACAGTTACTTTTATGCTACTACAGTTGTCTTTAATCTCTGTGTAGTGCTGTGTGGAAAGGGTTTGTTTGCATCGTAGATTTTTTCCCAGCCTTATAATGTACCCTAAGCTCCTACTTTTCCTCCCCCTCTCCCATCAGTCAGTATCCTTCAAGAGTTCTCTGGTAAAGCTGTCTATCTGGACCGGAAACGAACCACACCCACATTTGGAGGGTGGTTGGAGACAGCTGTGGCAGGTTTCAGTCTTGCGCGGGGCTGAGTTCTGAAGAAGGCACGTGTCCAAGGCCTTTCCCGAGGACTGACCGCTTGTAGGCGCACCCAGTGTGGGCGCGGCAGTGACCACCACGGGACATTCTAGAAGAGGCCACTCCCCTGCACGGTGTTCCTGCCTGAGGGACATCGTGGGGCTGAGGGCTCTGTAGTGTGAACACCGCTCAGGTGGCTTCTGTGCCCAGCTCCGTCCTGGGACACACCAGGGCCGCTTGGCGCCAAGCTCTGCACCCCACACCGCGAGCACGGGCGCCCAGCTTCTCACGGAAGGGCCCTTGGAGAAGGAATCAGAGCTGCGTACACGGGAGGGTTTTTCCACAGGGGACTGGTTTCGATTCAATGTGACTTCTCTTTCCCTTGAAACTCGATTCAGGTGGGGAGTCCTTTCTGTCTGGTGGATCACAGCTGCCCAGATGTTGCGATTTATTTTTACGTTTCCGTAGAGAAGTACTTTTTTTCTTTCATCTTCAGGACTTTTGCCACCAAAAGAACACATTTGAACTCTGTGTCCCCTCTTGATTGTGACTTACCAGTGTGGACAGTTACATCCTTAGTGTCATAGGTCCTGGCCCTCCAGTACTATATCAAACACTGTTATGCACATAATGCAGCACTGTGATCTAATTTAAATAATACTTTTTTATTATTTATACTACTATATATAATATACATCAACACTTTTGCTATATAACCTAAGTGGATAACCCTCTCTTAGTTACCTGCCAAACTTGGGACTTCGGTTTATATTACAGTTAACACAGTTACAGAGTCGTAATGGTGTCTTTTTTTTTTTTTCCCTTTGTAACGGAATGTGTAAATCAAAGTATATACATTGTGTGGTGTTCCTGTTTCTGGAGTTTCACGAGGATTTCCACATGGCCTTCAGTGTTCTGTATAGACCCCCTGCCTTTGGGACTCCATCTGTTGACCCCTCTCCCTCTGAGAGAGCGCCCGCGCTGGTGGGGACCCCCGTGTTCTCTCTCTCCCACTGGTCGTTCTTGAATCGAGCACAGACAACTCAGCTCTGTTGCTTCATCGTGAAAAACGCGTGTGCCCTTGCCATTCTCCCACAGTTCCGCAAACAAGTGCTAGCTTCACTGACCAAAAACCAAGGAAGGAAAACGCGGTTTGTAAAATAGTCCATCTTCTCGCAGCCGAAACCGACGTGTCTATGGTGCTGTATCCCGCTGTCTGTCGCGCTTCTGAAGTCAGACCTAGGTGAAAGATCACTTCTGACCCAGCTGTGACGTGCTCACAAGTCCCCTTCCCGTTCGTTCTTGTCAGCGTCGAGATCAAGGCTATTTATTTGGGATATATACACCACAGTGTTTTCCACTGTGTTTCATTTGCAAACGTGGAGGACGACCTTCCCTGCTTTTGCAAATAATTAATATTCCATATTGGATTCTCAAAGACTTCGATATGGTGAACCTATCAAACCTTGAAATTGTATTTCATCCTTTCATTACTGTGGCCTGAGTTCCCCAAACCCTCCCTGCCCACCCCCCACCCACCGTTCTCAGATGAAACTTAGCACCATTTCAGTTCCGTCAACACTCAGCCTCCCCTGAGCATGTGCGTGGAGGCCCTCGAAGCTCATCGCCGATTCGGTAACCAGCTTCCTGTCCTGTCACTCTCACTACTTACACTGCCGCGGTGAAAATGGGGAGGCTCACGTAGCCGTGTGTGTCTGGGAAGCATCTCCACTTGTACATTGTTTAACCCTCTGATTCTGTAACACTGCTGAGTTGTTTTCGTTTGACGGGACAATAACGGTGATGAAGCAATCAGAAGACCAAGACGTTTACTGTCGATGCTTAGGGTCGCCTGGCCTTGGCTGGCCGATAGACCTACATGGCCAAATTAATTTACTAGAGTAATAATTTTTTCAAAAGCCAATTTTCTTTTCTGTACTTGCTGTATGAAACTGCCAATATCACGAATGGAAAGGGAGAGCCGGAAAGGAGAAGGAAAGGGGTGTTCGGTGCGTTCACGGTGTGGAGGCAGGCGCGGCCGGCCGGACGTAGGGACCTGACGGTGTTGCTTTGGAGGTATCCATACTTGCATTTTGCATTCTTCACATGTAATCATATTGCCAAAGACAAACTTTCATCATTTATTGTAAATAACACTTTCCCCCCAAACCTACCATAAAGTTTCTGTGATGTATTGTCTTCCAGTTGCAATAAAAATTACTGAGTTGCATCAATTGGAGAGAGATGCCGTGTCATTTTGCGTGCACTGCGTCTCCACAGGCAATGCTGAGCCTGAGCGACTTTCCGTTTCGCACCGGCACCTGCACCACGGTGTCCCGCCTTCTCAGTCCACTCTTAGGGCCTCGGCCACACTGACTGTGCCCATCCTCACGTCACCGAGCAGCAGTTGGCGTCCGGCTGCCCGCCGCCACCCTCTGGGCAAAACTCCAGAGGCAAAGATTTGGTGATAAAGGAAAGGAGTGTTCACTCAAAAGCTCCGAAATTTTGGAATAATAGCTTTCCACGTGCATGAGTCACTTGAGCCTGTCAATTAAGGTTAAACTCTTCAACACCTGAGTTCTATAGTTTCCCCCGTTAGTTTTAATTATGTTATTTCTATAGAGTTAGTTTACAAACTAAACATAAGATACAGAAGCTACACAGTTTTGGAAGAATGGCAGGCTCCTGCCTCAGAGGTTGTCGTCCGCTCCAGAACACCCAAAGAAGATTAATGCTGCCACCCTCTACCACGCCAGCCCGACCCTAGGCTTCGAATGGAGTTCCATCCCATGCAAAACTCCGTCTGTTGGGAAATGCAGGCAGCTGCAGCTTCATCATCCAGGCATCCTTAGGAAGAGAGCCAGAGCCCACCAGCTAGCCAGCCAGTCCAAGAGCCCTTTTATTTCAAATCTCGCCCATAATTCCACGAGCTTTGGAGGCTTTCAGCTTCTCAGCCAATCCTAGACTGTTTATCATTGCCTGGGGCAAACTCCTCCTTTGGCCCCTTCCTCCTCCTCCCCAGTGATCTGATCAGATCTTTCTGTATCACTTAGGCTTGCTTTCCTTTTTCTGAAAAATCACACATCTTTCTGCAAATCAGTGCACAGCCCAAGGCTGAGCTCCCCCGTGGCCTGGGAATTCCAGCTCTGGACAGCCAGCCTTCCACCACGGGCCTAGGAGCTTGTGGTTAAGAGAGCTCACCTTTCATACGGAAGTTGTCAAACAATGAACTAGAACTATACTCCAGGGCTGGAGCCGCCGGCCTATCCCAGGCCCTGAGGGTTTTTGGGATGACCTTCCTAACCCTCTAGTTTTCATCTTCCAGGATTTAATCCATCACCACTGACATACCCTCCCCGTCCAGCACACACACACCAGGAGCCAAGCAGGGAGCTGATGAGAGGAGGGACAAGTGATAGATCACAGGGCACTGTCACCAGGCCGGAGGAGCAGAGCGACGATGTTCTCACAGAGCTTTGCTGTGCTCCTTTTGTGGCGGTTTTGTGTTTCCGGGTGCTCAGTAGATCCGCAGTGACCCCAGCAAGCTGGCCTGGGCCACTCCTCTTCTATTGGGCCCCCATTCACTGGTGTCATCGGCGATGCCAGGCTGTGCCTCCTGTGGCCTGGGTGTCACCGGAAGGTCAGTGGTCCCCTGAAGATCCCGCGTCTTCCAGCAATCCTGCCATCTTTGTTTCCGCTGTTGGAATCACCTGCAAGACGGTGGTGTGCCCATTTGAAGAACAGCTGACTGGGAGGAAGAACAGAAGGTCCTCTGGGTCAGATTGAATGGATCAGGTAGTTGGCCAAGATCATTAATGTTTAAGGCCACATAGAAGGTGTGGCCGCCATGAAGCAGCCATAGCAAACGCTTCCTGTACGTGATTCTCACAGTGACTAGACGGGAGACACCAGCTAGAGCATCGTAATAGGTGTCTAAGGAAACTCGGTCGAAATGATAACACCCACAGAATTCTGACCTGACCTCCAGGGTACACTGAGCCTCCCACAGAAAGGAACAAAATGCTTGCAATGGCCTGTGGCCCACCAGGAAGACCCTCGTGGAGGGACTCGGGGCTACGGCATGGTTTAAGTGGGAAAGGAGACAAGTGAAACAGAATTGAAATAACTCTGCGTGACAATAGAAAAACTGCCACCAAAGTCATATTCACCGTATCGCTATTTCCCGTGATTCTCATTAATGATTCGTTGGTTACCCTCATGAGGCAGTTCACTTTTTTCATTCAAGAAGCACCCATTTAGCACCAGCTCCCTCCCAGTGACTCCCTCTGGGTGACAGTGACAGGTGGAGCCGGTCTTCAAGGGGCCTGAGGAAGAGGAGCCCTGAGCTGCCTCTGGAGGCAGATGTTCGGGTGCTCACAGGGCACCCCAGAAGGGGGTGCGGCCAGTCTTTCTGGAGCCGAGCTTCCCGGCGGTTAAGCAATGGCAATCTCATGACAGTAAACACAGAGTATTGCCAGGCGACCGACTGGGAAGGACAGCACTCGCTGTGTCTCTCGCTGTTGCTACGTGTGTTCAATTACTGGGTGTTCAGGTGCCTCCCCATCCGGCTGCTCCGCCCTCATCCAAATGGCCCCACAGCCGCCGGGCCCTCCTCCCTCAATTCACTCTCCAGTTCTTTCCCTGAAAGAAGAAAAGCAATGACCAGTGTGTTCATTTGATTAAAAACAGTTTGGGATAATGCAACCAAGAAATCAAAGGTACTAATAAGCTCACGCTCATAAGCTGCGTGGTCTCGACCTCAGCATTTGTGAGCCTGTGCTGTGCATTTAGTTGGGGAACTATACACCCGATGTTCTATGTTTCCTTTGAGCCAAATGCAAGCTTCTGGACTCTGCCTTAAAGATGTGACTGTTTGCCAGAGAGATTCCTCATTTACATATTTAAATACTCTACATGCCCTGTCATTGTTAGGTAATCTAGATGTCGGCTATCCTGTATTTTTAAATTTTTTCCTGGACCATTGAAAGTGGGTTCTTGCCCTGGCTGGTGTGGTAGTTGGTTGGAGCATTGACCTGTAAACCAAAAGGTCATGGGTTCGATTCCCAGTCCAGGCACATGCCTAGGTTGCGGGTCTGGTCCCCAGTCAGGGGGCATGCAAGAGGCAACTGATCGATGTTTCTCTCTCACATCAATGTTTCTCTCCCTCTCTTTCTCCCTTCCACTCTCTCTAAAATCAATCAGTATGTCTTTGGGTGAGGATTTAAAAAAAAAAGAAAATGGGTTATTTGCTGAAAGAAGCAGACAACAGTATCTTCAAAAGTTGTGTGAATTCTCAGGGCAGTGAGCCCCACCCCACCCTCCAGGTACCCCAGGTATGTGTTGATGCTGTGCCGGTGGGGTGGGTGCAGGTGAGGGTGCCGCTACCCCGACCAGTTTCTCTTCCTCTCGACTCCCCTGCCTGATGAAAGAGCAGTGTTCTTTATTCATTCTTCTAGAAAGTTCTGGACAAATGATGGCGATTTCAGAAGAAATCAGGCGAGATTAGGAGGTTTCTATGAGCTGAAAGCTCAGATCCCACACTGCTTCCCAGGTTCCCAGAAATTGATGGTCCTACACAGGCACAAACCTAAGTGTGTTTGGACCATTTCCTTCACTGGGCTACAAAACCAGGACTTCGGGAAACAGGTAAGGACACTTTTTTTGAAGAACTCAAACCTAAGTGAATAAATCCATGCTTACCTCTTCCCTTGGTTTTGTGTGAATGAATAAACCTCCCCAGAACAGTGCCTTTAAATAACGCTCCCAGCAGTAGTACTCTGATTTGAGATGAGTCCTGGGCATTTCGGGACGAAGGACCCTAATGATTAGAGAACCATGTCATGTCACTCCATGACAGTGCTCACGGAGCAGATGCCCAAGTCCCCTTCGAAATGCAGCAGTTTGTGTAAGCGGGATCAAGGAATTCTATTTGTTTTACTCATTTCAAACTGATTTCCAAAGCTCTCCGATGTGGAAGAACCACAGTTTGACGGGGGAAGCCAGAAAACAAGGCGCTGGCTGTTCCCTTTGTCCCTCTGGGCACCAGCTTCTTTACTGAGGGCCATTCTATCCACACCATGACACTGGGGGACACTGGAGACCACTGACTCCCAATTCCATGTGTTACAGACCAGCAGCTGAGGTACAGAAAAGTTAAGGAATTTTGCCAGGATGACCCACCTAGCTAGTGGCAGAGCTGGACATAAAAATAGGAAACTTTCCATTTTTTGTCATATCCATTCATTTGCGTGTAATTATAATAATCACATCCGTAGAATTTTGTAGCTAGCAATCCCCGTATATACACACTTAACCTTGTGTCCTATGCATTTTGCATATAGCTACAGTGGAAATGACTGTCTTTTAAAATGATAAAATGATACGTAACATTCCATTGAGCGGTGGCCTGTCATCTTCAACGGTTACCTTACTTTCCATTGTTTAAATTGCTTCCAGTTCCCCTCTGTTGTAAGTAACACCACAGTGACCATCAGGCATGCGGTGGCCTATTTCCTACTTGTCCTTTGGTCCGACAGCCTATCAGACTGTTGGAACGGGAGTATCATCAGTGTCACAGCTCTTACAGTCCGGCTTTGCAAAAGGCATCGGCGCCGACTTCGTGGCATCCTTGCCCGTATCGAAATTGATTTTGCTCTTTCATTTTTGCTGGCAGACAAAAATAATGCTTTATTGCTGTTGGTGCTTTTATTTAATGACTAGCAAAGCTGTATTATTTTCCATATGTTTACTGGCCATTTATTTTTCGTTTTTCAGAACCAACTGTAACGGACTCTCCAGGAGTTCAAAAGAGAGGGAAACGAGATGTGTAGTCCCCTCTCTGCAAGGTTCCCGATGGGACTTTAAATGGTGCCGGGATGACCAAACACAGGCCCTGACCTCGCATTGTCCTTCCGTCTCGGACCCTCAACCTGTGCTTACATTGGCACAAAGCCCCAGTTCCTAAAGTTTGCCCTGAAGCTCTTTGGACTGGCCTGGAAAGCCACAAAAATGCAAACCTAAGTCATCCTGCACATAGCAGCCATTTACATGTTTGGAAACAAGAATAGTCTCCACCCTGAGTCCTTTCTAGAACACACGTCCCCAGCTCTGTCTGTGGACACGTTCCTCTCCTGGACGTGTCCCGGCCCGTGCTCAGGACTGAGAGCTGAAGGCAGGCTCAGTCCGACGGACGAGCAGCTCTCACTTCCTCCTTTCTGATCCTCCGGTTCTATTCCTGTAGCCAGGACTAATTTTATTTGTTTCTAGAAGTCTCATCACACCACCGATTCACACTGACCTTGCTATTGACTGAAGTGACGGAATCACAGCTGTCACTGTACTTCTCCAGGTGCGTTTAAGTCACCTCCTTAGATGTGGTCCATGGTTCAAAGCCAGTTGGGATTAGGTCCTGCCCTGATTTTGTCATCCAAAACACTTCCTCTCCCCCCAGGTGTCATTGGATCACACAATGGGAAATGCCTTTTGTAAATTGATTAAGATAAAGCTGGAGCCAGACAGCATTGCTCCGGAGTCCCCTCTGCGGGTCAACTTTCATTTCACTCAGCACCCTGGGAGGGCGATCGCCCAACTGCTCACACCCACGCGGCTGTAGGAGGACGTAGCCCGCCTTCCTCCATCCAGTCAAAGTCGGTCCAGTACATTCTTGATCTCCAGGAATAATCCATAGCCTTCCCTTATGCAAAAGGAAGCAAAGTCATATTCTGTGTTAATACGAACCATGCAAATTTGAAATAAGGCAATGGGAAAGAATAAAGTTTCATTTACTGTACAAAAGTTAAAACAATGTAAATCCTACTTTATTCCTATCGGGGGATTAATCTTGATTTATGCATACATGAAATGATTTGAGGTCTTAAGAAACATATTCCTCCTATAAAAAGCAACCACAATTTATTCAACCATTCCATTCACTCATTCACTTATGATATCTTTTTAATCGAATGTCTCGGGGTGACATTGGTTAATGGGATCATACAGGTTTCAGGTGTACTCACTATATCTTAGTGAGCCCACGCTGGCTTCCTTGCCAGAGGCATACAAAGCATCCTTGTAATAATCCGTGCCAGAACGTTTCCCGGGCGCAGGGCCGAGACAAAGGGTCTGCAGACTGCAGTTGCTGTTCCGTTTGAGACTGGGAAGTCTCGGCGGTGTACTGCTGAGCGGTGCATCTTCACTCTGCGCGCATGCCTACTGAGGAGGCTTCCATATCGAGCGTGGAGTCAGGCTCTAAGTAGCGTCAAATGCATCTAAAATAATAAGAGTCCTTTGAAAAAAAACCTCAGAGTTTGAGTTTGGTTATTTATTTTTAAATATTTGACACCTTACCCAGCATGGCATATATATTGAAGTATCTAGAATTGTAATAGTGTGAAAGACTATCCAAAACACCAAAGAATAGAGAAGAAATTAAAGAAGAAATAGATTTCAGAATTTACAAACAGATTCTCTCCTGTACTCATGGTCAACCCACACGTGCTTTTGAGCAACTGCTACATGCCAAACCTCTCAGTGCTGGGGACGCAGATGAAAAATCCAGTTCCTACCGTCAGGTAATATCACCTAGATCCAGCTGTGGTGATTGATGGGTAGTTGGTATAAATGGCAGCTGGCAAACGCCTCAGCAGTGGGTGGTCTTTCTTAGACGTAAAAATGCTTGTTGCAAAGACCTCCCTCTCCCTCCAATCAGGTCGCTCCGTCAGCTGGTGGGAAGATAGGTAAGAACCTGCCTGCCATCTGCGGGCATGGCCATGCCTCCCTCGGGTGACTGACTTCTTACTGAACTAATTCTTACTCAAAGTTCTCAACTTATAAAGAAGGCCTCCATCCCCCCGCTGCCTGCCCCAGCCCTGCTTTCTCTCCCCACCTACCCTGACTCAAAACACTTCTTTCCAGATTTCCTATTTTTTTCACAACATGACACTCCTTCCAGGCACTCAGAGGCCAGGAATCTACAGCCCACAGGTCAATTCCTGCCTCCGTGTCGTAAGTGACATTTTGGGGTCCCAGCCGTACTCATTCCTTTACACGTTGTCTAGGGCTACTTTTGAGCAGCAGCAGCAAAGTTGGGATTTTGAGACAGAGCCCCATGACTTACAAAGTCTAAAATATTTACTATCCTGCCTTTCCCAGAAAAAGTTTGCTGAGCCCTGCATTACCCTAAACTCACCCACAGTTCTCTGCGCCCTCTCCCCCTCAGGAGTCCCCAGGTTCCATCCCTGTTACAGTGGTAACCTCTGCTCAGAACTTCATCCCTGTGCCCTTGGATTCTTCCAGTTAGAGAACTGGCACCATGGCTTCCCCTTTCTCCCCTTGGATCACAGTCAAGTTCAACTGGGGAGAGGATACCACTCAGGGAACTGGCTACCCAGGTGGTGGAGGAGTGAAGAAGCCAGTGACGGGGGACAGGAGGCCGCCCAGAGATGAGTGAGAGCAGAAAGCCATCACCAGCTCTGAGGCAGAGGGGCTAAAGGGGTAGCAGGGCTGTTAGTAGGGCACACAGACCTGTCCAGCAGAAGTTGGAGCCTCGGGGCATCAAAGCCACAATGCTCGGACAGACGCCACCAGCCAGCAGAGCTGGTGGGAGAGCAACGCCCTTTCTCCCTCCCACCTTCCAATCACTCATCGGGGTTTCCCAGTGGACAAACCCAGAGGGAAGCCAGCTGACATGAGAATAGGAAACACAGCCTCTGGGGTCACCCGCTGCAATGCTGAACAGAGCTGAGGGAGGACAAGGAATGAAACTGGAACCACACACAGGCCTGGGGCCAGCACACTGGTCCTGCCCCTCTCTTGTCTGTCCCCTCTGCTGCAGGCAGGACGACCATTCCCATCATCTGACACTTCACCCTGCCTAAAACCTGTCCATCCACCCTGAGCTCTGGGTTCCTTACCCTGGGGCAGGAGCCCTTCACCCCGACCCCTCCCGGCACAGCCTGATCTCCCGTTCCCACCCACTCCCCCCACCAAGCTCCAGCTGCTCGGGGAGTTGCAGTTTCTGGGGTGTCCCCTGCCCCCCGTCCCTGTGCGCAGACCATCCCTACCCACTTCCTGGAATGTCCTCTCATCCCGCAAAGCTCAGTCCCCTCATCTCCCCTCTATGTTCAGCTTCCATACTCTTTCTACCAAGATAAATTGTGGTTAAAATTCCTGTATTCCGGCACTTTCCATGTTTGCTTGTAGTTATTGATTTCCCAGTCCTTCTGTGTCATAAAGGGCAGGCCTCCGTCCTGTGCGCATCTCTCTCCCTGCGGCCCGCCACAGCACCAGGCACGCAGTGGTCCCCTGGTTAGCGTTTCTTGGATGCATGAATGGCGTCACAGGAACAAGATGTCCCTTGGATCCTGGCCTGGATGCTCTGCAGTCCAACCACAGCCAAAAGCAGGATGAGTGGGGAGCCGCAAATGCCTTCGGGAGCCCTGGAGAACACAGTGTCACCCCCCGTGTGGGACAGCTCCTCGGGGTCAGGCCTCACTTACCACTCTGCTCTGGCCACGTGGGTGAGCAGGGGACGCTTTGGCCTGGCTTGTCCAGGCCACACCCACAGCCAGGTTCTCCATCTTCAGATGGTGCTGCAGCTGTGGCCAGCAGGGCAAAGGGACCACCCTCCTCCCACAGAGCCCCCGGACCCAGAAATGTCACAGCTCCCATGGCTCTCAGAGCTGCTGGGCAAACAGAACCAGTGGGGAAGAGACGGCTTTTCCCCCAGGGCCGTAGGGTTCTTCCACCTCACAGGCCAGCCCGGCCTCCTCTCCCGCTGCCTGCGGGGCGGGGCACAGAGGCAGGAAGATGTGGGCGCCACCTGGGCTGCCCCGCCTTCTGGCCAGACCTTGGTTTCCTGGTCCTTTCCCACTGACTGGCCGGCCACCCTGGAGCCCGTTTCCATGTGGGAAATCACATCGCAATGTCTCTGCACCGACGTTCTCAGCATGGCTAACTCAGAATCCTCAAATCATCACTGGGGGACAATCGATGCTCTTGTCTGGCTTTTAATGACAATCAATTCTCTCTCTGGCTCTTTGCTAAATAAGTGTCATTGAGAACAATTGCATTTTGTGAACCTGGTCGCCGGCCTTGAATTTGCAGCTTCCTCCAGCTGATGAGAGAGCATCTTGTTACTTCTGCTCTGTTCTCAGTCAGTCACGCAGTGTGCTCAGCCATACAATTAATGTTCTTTTCAGTCTGTTTTTTCAGTCCGTGTGGCAGCTCCATTAATCAGAAAAGAAAGTCCGCCCATGTACACAGGCTCCCGGGGACGGGCTGGGAAAGCCTGGGTGCCGGCCGAGGCCGAGTAAACAGGCAGAGCGGCCGGTGTCAGGCAGACTAGACCTCCAGTCCCAGCGCTGCGGTCGACTAGCTGTGTGACCTTGGGCAAATCACCCACCCTCTCTGAGGCTCTGATTCAGCATTTACAGACCAGCATAATAGTACTGACCATTTAGGACTGGTAAGAGGAAAACACGAGATGCTGTGTGACAAAGGGGGTTAATAATGCATGTGCCGCATCTAGGAAGCTCGGTAAGCTATCATGATTGCCGCTGGTATTATTTTATCTGTAGGCGCCCCGGGACTGCAGAGTCCGGACTCTGTCTGTGCTGACGCCAACCACGGCTGGAGCCCCAGCCACACGTGGCCCCTGCAGAGCAGTTGAAATGTAGTGTCCAGTTTAAGATGTGCTCTAAGTATACTGGATTTCAAAGACTTAACATGAAAGAGTATAAAATATCTCATTAATACCTTTAAAAATACTTTTAAAATATTGTTGCATTTTACAATCATATTTAGACATACTGGGTTAAACAAAATATATTATTAAAATTAATTGCACCTGTTTCTTTTCACTTTTTTTTGAGTGGCTATTCCTAGAAAACTTTCAATGATAAATGTGGCTCAACTTCTATTTCCCTTGCTTGGCACTGTTTTATTTGAGTCTCTTTCAAAGAAGTCTCATCAAGTAGATGAAAGTTATAACAGCAACCACAAGAAAAAGCAAACAACAAACAAAACCCCGGGAATTCCAATTTTCAATTTGTTTCTCTTAAAAAAAAAAACAAAATCTATGCATCATTAATGCTTTTCATATTGCCTTTTCTCCCCTCCTAATTTTCTTGCCCCTGGCGCTATTCTAAAGCCTTTAATTTGCCGCTTCCACACCCCACCACCAAGCACAGACGCACACTCTCCTCACTTCAGTCCACAGGACATTGTCTCCTATTCCACCGGCTCCACTACCACCCTCTCGATCTGTCCTTCCTCTTCCCTCCTCTCAGGCTTTGTCTTCTCCTCGCTATTCTCTGAATTAGCATCTCTGAGGAACTGGTCTCTGGATTTGGCAGCTGCCCCCAAAGAGACTTGGGTGGGGCAGAGCAGACTCCCACTAACCCGGGTCGCAGAAGACTGATGGATAAACCAGATTGCCAGCGGGTTCACTGACAACCCAGAGTCCTTTCCAGGGACGGCATGCTTCCTCTGCACTTGGGGACTCTGACCCGAGGTCCATATCGTAGGACGTGCGGGGTGTGCGTTGCACACCAGGGGACAGCACTTACACAACGTCCACCATGAGGGGAAATGTGCAGCAGGATGGTTGCCAGTATCAGGGTCCCCCAGAAGGTGCATCGGTCAGTTTGGTGAGCTCGATATCATAGCCAAGAAGGTCTTGAGGGAGAGTTCGTTAAAGCCATGGAAAAGCCTAGTGCAACCACACAGAGGCCGGAGTGTCCGAGTCCCCAGGTTTGCCGACTCTCCCTCTATGCCAGAGCCGGATCAACACTGACACATTCTTGTTCTTTAGCTTTCTCTTTTCCCAGGCTTCAGGAGGCATCTTGCTGTTCTAATGATAAGGTTCCCCTCCATCCTGGACATGAGACATTTGATGGGTTTCAGGTCAGTAACATGTCAGTTTTTCCTCCCCAGAGTACGGCCTGATTTGGGGGTTCACCCATGTCCTTGGTCACACTTATAGGTTGAACTGTGTCCCCCCAAAATTCATACATTGACATCTTAACAGCAGCGGTTCAGAATGTGACCTTTTGGATCTGCTGCAAGTCCAGCTCACTCGTCCAAGCCTTGCAATTCTGGGCCATTGAAATGGGGAGAAGACTAGCATCTAGTTCTTAGAATTTCTTTGGGGGTTAAATGAGATAGAGCTTGTGAAGAGTCTGCACAGAGGCTGGGGCAGAGTAGCCCTTCCGTAAATGTGAGCTGTCATCACTCCTCTGCTTCTTCTCCTGAGGCCCCGCAGTCTCCTGGGCTCTGGGAGTATCCAAACACCCAGGTCATGCAGGAAGGGTGACGTGGAGCTTTAGAAAAAACTCTGGATCTGAAGTGTGAGAAAAGGGTTTGGATTCAGCTCTGCTACCAACTAACGACATGGAACCTCAGTTTTTTTGTGAAATGAAAATGTAAATACCAATCTCGCAGGGCTGCTGTGAAGAAGAAATTAAACAATCTGTAGACAGCCTCTGGCAGTGAATCTGGTTATGCAGTGGGTGCTCAGCAAATATTTGTTGAAGCAAAAGCAGGAGGGACAGCATTTGGAACAATATTCTGGGCGATGGCACCTCTCCCTTCCCCAGGGCATGACCCCAGCATGACGCATCACTGCTAACCCTCAAACTTGGGCGTGGCCCTCTGCCCACTGGCGCAGCCCCCTGCAGGGGTCACCCCAGGGCCACTGAGGCCTGAGCAAACAGGAAGAGTCAACAGGTGGAAAGGTCTGGCCTTCTGCCACTCTGCATGAGGCTCAACGCCTTGTTTCATGCCCAGCCAGGAGTCAGTACTCTTCCAGGAGCCCAGATTTCTCCCTGGGCAAGGCCAGCAAGAACCCTGGGGTACCGTTGATCCTTGCGAGAGGCTGGGTAGGACTATTAGGTAGTCTTGAGCAGAATGAGGCATTGTATTGCACAAGGAGGTGTGTTCTCAAGGGATCTCTCCTTCCCTTAAGAGTGGAGGAAGATTCTGCACTGAGAGAGTGGGTACACAGACCGGCTGTCTGAAAAATAGGCTTCAACCTTGCCATCAGCTGGGCAGGCCTCAGACTCCCCGATGAGAAGCTGTTTTCTTGCAAAGGGCTGCAAAATTGAAACAAAAATAGTAGTGCTGGTAGGCTGCTTCACTTTTACAAAGGGTTTGCTATATATTAGCTTATTATCTTCACAACCACTCTGTAAAGCAGCCCGGGACATAGTGCCCCCTTTCTGACAGGTGAAGGACACTGAGTTCCAGAAAACCAAATAATTGATTTCAGTCATTTGCTAGGGGCTGAAACTGGAGGAGTCCCGCATGGTGGGTCCCAGTTCTGAGACCTCCACTCCAGAAAATGGGTAAGTTAAGTGGCAGAAGGAGAGCTTCTGTGTTCATTTTAGAGGAATCTGAAACGTAAGGAGAAAATTCTTTTATAGTCATTCACACAGATATCATATCCAGTGTTCTTCATTCCTTTTATAAAATATAAATATATTTTATAAATATAAATATATTCTGAAAAATATAAATATATTTTTCCATCTAGTATCAGTTGTCTTCTGCTCAGATATCTTTCTTTGACACTTCTTAAAGTTCAGGTCTTCTGCAATGGATTCTTTGGCTTTATTATGTCAGCGATTGTTTATTGAAAGATATTGCAGCTGGGTATAGAATTCCAGGCAGCTGGGTTTTTCTCTGTCACTATTCTAAAGGCACATCTCCATTGTCTCCTGACTTACATTATTTCTGACGAGAAATCTGCTGTCATCCTTATCCTTGCTCGTTTGTGCATAATGTGTACTTCTTTCTCTGGTTGTTTTGAAGATATTCTCTATCACTGGTTTTATAGAATTCAATTTTCATTTGCCTTGGCATAGTTTTTTTTCTTTGTGTGTGTTTGAGATATATGGAGCTTCTTAAATCTATGAGTTTATAGTTTTCTACACATTTGGAAATATTTCTTCAAGTGTTTTTCTGTTCTTGCCCACCCTTCTTCAGGGACTCCAATTGCACATAAATTAGGTTGCTTGAAGCGATTTCATGGCTCAATGATGCGCTGCTCACTTATTTCCCCAGTCATATTTCTGTGTTTCATTTTCGATGGTTTTGACTGCTATGTCTTCAAGGTGATTAATATTTATTTACCTGTGCAAGTTTAAGCTGCTGTTAATCTCATCCAGTGTTTGTTTTTTAATTGCAGGCATTGTATTTTTCATTACTAGTAATTTGATTTGGGTCTGTTTTTATATCTTCTGTGTCTCTTTTTAGCATGTTCATGCTTTTTTCCACCTCCTTGAAAATATGGAATACAGTTAAAATAACTTTTATTGTTCTTGTTTACTAATCACATTATCTATGTCATCCCTTGGCCTGTGTCTATTGAATAATTTTTCACCTGCTTTTGGTTTGTATTTTCCTGCTTCTTTGCCCATCTGGTAGTTTTTCTTATTGGATACTGTGTATTGGGGTGCTGGATATTTTTGTGCCCCTTTAAAGATACTTGAATTTTGTTATGGGATGTAGTTAAATTGCTTTAATTCTTTTGAGACTTGCTTTTAAGCTTTGTTGGTTTGTACCAGAGCAGACATTAGTCTAGGGCTAATCTTTACCTACTACTGAAACAATACCCTTCTGAGGACTCTGTCTATGTGCTGTGTGTTATGACTTTTTTTTTAAATTTTAACTGGTGGGAATGCAAATTGTTCTGGGCCCTGGATGTGCCCCAAGGATTGGTCAGCCCACTCTTTTTGCTGGTTCTGTTTCCAGCCTTGGCTAGTTTTCTCACATGCCTGCACTGATCGATAGTCAATCAAGAAGAATTTCCCACAGATCTTTAGCACTGTCTTTCTTTGTAATTCTCTCCTGTCCACGCAGTTCTCTTCTCTTAGGTATTCTGCATTGTGCATTTTAGCCCCCTTCCTGATTCTCAACTCTGTCTTCTCAATTCAGAAAAATCATTAGGCTCTGTTTGGGTTTCCCTCCCTGTCCTGTGGCCTGGAAATTCTTTCCCCTCATTTGTTTCTCTTTTCTCAGGGCTCACTTTCTGCACTGACTCTTGTCTAACCTTTGAAAGTGTTGTTTGATATGTTTTACCTACTGTTGTAGTTGTTTAAGGCAGGAGGGTAAATCTAATCTCTGTCAGTCTTTTTTAGCTGAAAGCTTAAGTCCCTACAACATTTTTAATTAAAAATTTTTATTGTGGTAATATATATATAGCAATATTTACCATTTTAGCCATTTTTAAGTGTACAATTCAGTGGCATTAAGTACATTTCCTCTGCCTTAATTTTAAGTGAAAAGATGCTTTTTTCCTAATAATTACTAAACACTTGCTAGGTGCCAGGTATTGAAGTAAATATGATGGTCACACCCATTACAAATACAAGAAATGTGAAGCTTACAATGTACGTTGCCCCAGGGTCTGAGGGAAGTCGGTGGTATGGTCGGGATTTCGTCCCACGGAGCCGGACGATGAGCTTCATCGCTAAAGGATCCCCGCATTACACAGCCTTCGCTTGTCTGCAAGGACTGCCATTGAGAGGCTGTTTCTCGGCACAGAGCAGACATCCCAGAAATCAGCCTCCAATCCATGATGGCAGGAGCCCATTCACCCATACAGCAAAGTAACACTGGGCCTGGGCCAGGCTGATACCTGAGGACAGTCTCTGTCACCTCGGAGCCAGGACAGATCCAGAGAGGGGCTCCATCCTTGAGGTGCTGTGCAGGGCAGGGGTGTCCTCGGAGTCTGCCTGCGTGTGGTGCTCACGGTACAGTCGGCCTCATTTGCATCACTGGCTTATCTTAAACTACAGCTATAAATCTCCTGAAATCCCCAGTTAACTTCTCACTAGCTCCAAATGGACAGGTTAGCAGCCATCGATCCAGTACATCAGGGATGCTTGCCTTCAAGGAGTTCATCCCTTTATGTACGAGAATGAAAGCAAGACTCCTGTCTCAGAAATACCCTGGTGGCCTCTTTGCAAAGGCTGCAGGTCATTTACTCCTGGCACATTCCTCTGCGTGGTTTCAGTTTGTGTCAAATGCACTTTAAGAATCACAGGTGGGTTTTTTAATGTTATTACTCACTAACAACTTTTGACACTTGGAGCATTTCATGGATGCTCTGTTTACAGGTGGGAGTGTCCAGGCCGAGGGGCATTCGCTCTCTCACAGCCTCTTCTTCCATCCCAGCCCCCGGGTTGGAGGCCACACACCTCCCCCCGAAGTTCTCCCACGGATCTCTGCTCGCTCCTGAGGCAGCTGCGCCTGGCCCTGGGGGAGGAGCCCTCTCAGTCCTGGAGGGCCCGACTGTGCTTATTCGTCTCCGTTTCCCTCGCACATCTGGGGCACGGAACCCAGTGTGCCCTTCAGAAATGTGCAGCCTTCATGACCGTGGCGTTGTCCTCCAGCAGTTGCAGTTTTGTGGCATCCAAACCATTGTTAGTATTTGCCACCAATGGTGTGCAGGGAAGTAAGTAGGCCAGATTTTACCTCTTTTGCCCTGTACAAATTTGGTATCAAACTCAACCCCAATATAACCAATGGAGTAAGAACAATGCATTAGGTAAAATAATGTTTTTTTTTAAAAGGTGTGGAAGTAGAGAGTTCTGGGGAATCAACTTTTCTGATGAGCTGAGGTTCACGGCTCTCTCAGCACTTCGGTTGCAGCTGGGGGCGGCAGGGATGGAGCTGGCGGCGCCTGTGGGGCTTGATGGAGAAGGTGAGGGTGTTGGCGCCTTCATTCTGAGCTGCAGCTCCTCCCCGAGGGGCGGTACCCAGAACGAGGGGCAGCTTCCTGGGCATGTGACCTGTGCAGCCACCCGGGGCCCCACATCCCAGAGGGCTCCAGCCAAGTTTGGTTTGATGCTCTACAGTCGCCATCTTAAAATTCTTAGTCATTTTTGAACAAGGGACCCTGCACTAGCCCCTTGTTCAAAAGTGAGATTATATCATCAGTCCTGCCTGGAGCAGATCATTGCTTAACCCCCTCTTCCTCTGCAGGATGCAGTTCTTTTCATAGTAATCATGAAAGGAAATGAAAAATAATGGCCAGAAGAGAAAAGCAGACATTGCAAAAAAATTTTTTATTGAACTTTGGTTGCATGATATATAAGTACAATTAAAAAAGACAAAAAATAAAATAACTATTATAGCACAAAAAGGAAAAAATTCAACTATTTATTCAATAGTTTCAATATTTACCTAATAGTTCGAACTAATATCTTAGAAAAGTGATTGTTTAGTAACGAATAATTGTTCAATAGTGTTTATTTTCTCAGCTTGTTCTTTAGTTTCTAAACAATCAACACTTTAGAAAGGAGAACAAATTTCAATTTTAAAGGTAGTATTTAAAATCAGTGAACTAGTTTAAGGCACAAACTAAAACTTGCACTTTAAAATAAAACTACGACACCTCAGTTTGTGCGTTGTTTTCCTTTTAACTTTAGACACAAATTGAAATTCCAAGTGATCGCATGGAATGAAGTCATTCAAGTCCGGCGCTATCGTTATGTATTTCAAATGTCCGTCCCAGCGCAATCACCTGTGGGCCCACGGAGGCTGGGCGTGAGATCGGCGCCCCGAGGAAACGCGAGAGACTCCCAGCGTTCGGGAATCAGCCTGGAGAGGAACCCGAGATCCTGCCCCAGCGGCGCACCACGCTGGGCTCCCCTGGGTCACTGAGAGCCCTGCGCGTGAACTCCCACGCAGAACACAACTTACACCAAAGGGTAGGTTTAAAAATGCACAAATGGTGACGTGATGCATAACTTATTGAACCTCAACAATAACACAATTGTTTGGAAATTAGACGAAAAAGGACAGCCTTTCAGGAGTATTTATTACCAATCCTGTTTAGTGTTGCTGACGCACAGCGCTGACAAAAAGCGGACCAACGCGGCTACGTCTGATTCCTCTTAAATTCTCCGCAGATGACGTACCTTCTGATTGCCTGCGTCTGAGCGTCTGATTGTACGGCGCTGCCGGAACAGGCCCTTTTGGTTTCGCCATCAGCAGTGACGCATCTTTTTTTTTTTTTTTAATTGTAACAATAGTATTACCAAGGGTTTGAGGCTGCTAGTGGAAATACAGTTTTGAGGCAGGACAACATGGCAAAAGGTCCTTTGACCTAGAAGTTTTGCTTCCAGGATTTCAGTCTAAACAGGTGATCATGGGTGTATTTAAAGATTTCACAGTAAAAATATTCATCACAGTGTGGGTCAGAGTAATGACATTGGAATTAAACTGGTTGAATAGATCACAGTACATCTGTGCATTCGGATTCACGGCAGCCATTTTTAAAATGCTGCCTGAAAATATTTAATGTTATGGGAAATTTTCCATAACACATTTTTAAGTGAAAAAAATCGGTTTATAAAACACAATGTATTATATTTTCCTCCGTTTTATATAAGAATATGCGTATAATTAATACGTGCCATCCTCTTCCCAGCTGGAGCACAAAATAAGGTTATATATTCTTTTATGCCCAAATTATAATGATTCCTTGTTCCTACCCACCCCCCACCAAGATCACAGGAAATTCATTTCTGCCCACGGTCGTTCTTGGAGGCTCACAAATCCAACCCGCTGGCTCTTCCCAGCAGCCACGGCTGCACCTCCCAGGCCTGCAAGTCCCCTCCCGCAGCTGTTTTGGGGAGTGGCTCTCTTTTTTCAAGCTGCTAGCTCCAAGCTGGGCCCCTTCCTTAGCTGCCCCACCTGCCTCAATCCAAGTTCAGGTGTTTAGCATATCTTTGTTAAAGGCTTGGGCGAATGACCCCAAGTCATTCCCTTGGCAGCTGAGTCCTTCCCTTGCCCTTTGGGATTGGCAGGCCCAGAGCGACCCTCAGGGGCGGCAGCACCCCAGCCCTCCGACATCCCTGATGAGGCCAGGCGGTCCCCCTCTGGTGCCAGGGCTGGTGGCCCTCCTGCCCACCCCAGTGACTACAGGAGGGAGGATCTCATTCCTTCAGGGAAACACCCCATCCCCAGGCACATGGCGTTTGGCGTGGCCTCTCTGATTTAGAAAAAGCAAAGGCAGCCCTTGTCGGCACAATTCCCAAAGCCAGTTACGTAACTGAATAAATAATGCAGCACAAGGAACACCAACATTCCAACCCAAATTTTTCATTTAGATGAAAATCATTTCTCCAACTCATTAAAGGCAGAGCCAGGCTAAAGAATCGCCTTGTTTCCCTTAGTAACCGCGTCACACTGTACAGCTGTGGTCATATTTGTGGTGACTTTGCCATTTTCAATATCCTGGGTAAGCCCTTCACCTTTGTGGAACCAAAGAGCCTGGACTGGGTCTTTTTCTAAAAACATTTGAAATCCGCTCCACAGGAGAAATGACATCTCCACCACCAGCCATGAAACATCGCCAACTCGTTTCCTATGTCATTACTCACGTTACAAACCTGCACGAGAAAGGGGACAGGAGAAGGGGAGCGTCCCCAAAAGTCACCCAGCTACCTGCCGGGTGTGCATGTGCATGCATGTGTTCGGTGTACCCATGAAAGGCCAGTAGCACGCGTGCGGAATCACAGACGGCGGCTAAATCAAAGTGACGAGGTTGTAGACAGTATTCATTTCTTTCTTGTTTGGGGGTTTTGTTTTGCTTGAATTTTAAGATGAGCCTGAAAGGGGGACCCACAAAAAACCTACACACCAACCTGAGTTTTTTCAGGTTCCTGTTGGTGTTAAGCCCTGAATATTCTATTTTCTCTTCCCTGGATCCTTTCTCCTAAAAACCAAGCCCCACATGTGGGGTTAATGAACACGTTCAGGTAACCAGATTTTGTTAGGCACTGATGGGTCTCAGACCGTTGTCTGTGAGCGGGCCTGAAGCAGGAAGGGGGGCGGGGCCTGTCTGACCAGGGAAGCGTTCACCGAACAGAGCAGAGGGACTCTGGCGTTCCCTGAAATCAATGTGATGTGGAATCGGAAGAGTTGTTTTAGAAAACATTCATTTCAGTGAAGAGGGAGTTGAAATCAGTGACATTTACTTAAAACCACACGAGGAGTTTTCACACCACAGGGGCACCTTGATTATCTTGTCTTTAGCCCACTTTCTGAACTTAAATCTGATTTTTTCAGAATATTAATTTTGAAGCTTTAAAGCCATTGTTTTTTTCTCTGTGCGTGAGCCGTCTTCCATCTGTCAGGTGGCCAATGGGTGGTGCCTTTTAAACACTTTTTTAATTTCAAATTGCCAAAGTAATACATGTTCATTGACCAAAATATGATAAGTACGAAGAGCTCAAAGAAGAACAATCAATCACCCCCAATCTCACAGTGCTGCTCGTTTTGTGGCTTTTACTTCCCACCTAATCCATACACACAACATGCACAGGCCTGTACATACAAACACATGCATACACGCACATAGACAAAAATGGGCGTGCCTACATGGAAACACACCTCTCACAGTGGCCGGTCATCCTGGGCACACGGTGCGGTGATCTGCTCGTTGTGATTTGGCAGTACGTTGTAAACACGCCTTTAGACATTCTTAGTCAGCATCTTTTAAATGGCTGCAGTGTACTCCACCGTGTTGCTGAATATTTGGATCATTTCTAATTCTTCGCCATCATGGCTACTTCGGTGCATATTTTTGTACATTCCTTAACTATTTCCTGTGACTAATTTCCTCAAAGTGAATTACTAAAGCAAAGGAAATGTACGTTTGTAAGGGTTTTCTGTTCACGTTGACAAATATCCCTCTGGACAAGCTGTACTAAGCTACCATACTTCTTCAGGCCAAAGGTGAGCGCAATGGTCCCCCTCCGACACACCCCAAACCTCCACCGATACTGGGCATGCCAATGTACTTAAATATTTTTGGTTAATGGGCTAAAACACTGATACGGTAAGATCTGACTCTGACTCAGCAATCTGGAATGGGGCACTGGGACGCTCCCCAAGGACGAAGCAGTGGCGTGCACCTGTCTCGCTCCCTGAGGCTTACAGCCGGACCCCCGATCCTACGTCTCACCGTGCCACCGCGATAGAATGTGCAGGTGCGTGGCATGTGGAAACAATAGGAGACTTCCAGCGGAACTCCACAGTCAGGGGAACTGCAGCCGATGCCCTGTGTCTTCTCAGGCCACAGTTCTGCACAGATGACCACGATTCGTAAGACACGCAGGAGCCTCACCGGCAGCACAAACCTCAGGACGGGGCCTTCGCCAACATTTTCAACAGCAGGCTTGGCGTGGGGGGAGTTGGCAAATATGAACTTATTTTCAGTGTGTGCAATAAAGAAAATGAAATAACAAAGACAGGAAATTAAAAATACAATAAATGTATTTATAATTTATTTATTATACACTACACGATATAAATTTATTGTGTTCTATAACAATAGAATATAATAAAAAACTAATAAAAATATCTGCCACTCTGTAATCTTCCCACAATTCAACAATTTGTACATAAGCATCATTCCTGGGCGATGTCCTCGCAAGGGTTGTGGGTAGTAAAGTGGGTTTGCGTGATGAGTGAGGTTTGGCCCCCAAGCCCCTCCCTTCCTATCACCTGTGGATCAGAAATTGGTGGAACCATTTCTAACCCCTAGAGGGGTGACACTCAGCTTCACCTGTGTGTGGGATCACCTGGGGAGTTTTTAAAACATGCAGTGCCCAGTGGACCGAAGGTGCTGTCGGGTTGAGAACTGCTGGTCCAGGACACACTCAGCCTCAGGCTCTGGTAGGTATTGTTCATCACTGGTGGCAAGTAAGGGAGGGGCCCTCCTCAGAAAGGGGCCCATGGAGGCCCATCTGTCCGTGTCATAGGAATTCTTAGCATCCCTCAGGGAAGAGGGCCTGGTCGCAGTACCGAGATCCGCTAGGCACGTGGTTGCCGCATCACCTGCTTATAGGGCCTTCTGTGGATGATGCGAAAGGCTGAAAGAAATGGGTTGGTTGTTCTGTTAAACAGCTGAGAACACGCAGAGAGTTTTAAAATGTTGAAATCAACGTTTAAAAATCCACTGTTGCCTTTGAGTTTAGGGAGTTATTTTTGAGACTGGGAAAATGTGATTCCGTATTGTCGTCTGGCTGGCTTTCCGCGGGGTCTTCTTTTCTAAAAGCATGGCCATGGAGAAGCCTGGGAAGGAAGCAGGAGGCAAGTCTCTCCAGGCTGGTGCTGGGCACAGGTAACAGGCGTGGAAGGGTGTGGTCTGTGGGCCAACCCTTCTCTGCTGTTGTCATTAGGGAGGCCTGTGAGGGCAAGAAGGAGGGAAGGTAAGCTGTGCAGGTGGGGGTTGAAGGGGGGGTGAAAGATGGGGGCGTGTAGGTTACAGGTCCTCATCACGGCGTGGCAGAGGCTGGGAAGTGTGTTCTGGTTATGCTCTCCAAGACAAGACTTAGCAGGCCTTGGGATACTATGCAACATGCCTGGCCCCCCTGTCCTCCTCTGAGAAATGGGGAAGGGTTCTGAAATAGATGACACCTGAGGCTCCACCCAGTCCCCATATCCCAGGAGACAGTAAGTTTGAACACGCCTTTGCTGACCGGCTGCTAAGAGGGAGAAGAAAGAAGAACTCTGTTGAGGGATTAATGTTCGGGGGGGTTTGAAGAAAGAGCAGAGGATGTCGGGTGGCACTTGGGGAAACAAGGAGACCTCAGGACAGAAGTGAGCCTGGGTACTTAGGCAGCTGGCTCTGTCCCCAGTTTCCCCTGCCACCTAGAGGCTGCCACTCAGATTGTGAGGCAGAAAATGGTGGTGGGACCAGCTTCCTCTTCTCTGCTTCTTAGGGACTTGCTGTTGCCATGGCGACGGTTAGGTGGTGCGTTGTGTGGCTCTGTGCTGTGACCACCTCCTTTGTTCTCACCCCAGCTATAGCTGCTACCTTTGGGGCTGTAAGAAAGGGTCCAAGTAGGGAATTTCTGTGCTTGTTTGATTCACCTCAGGAGTCACTTCTCTTTCTCTCCTGCCATGGCTTCTACCCTCCAAACAATTCAGTCTCCTTAGAAGTTCAAGGCACTGAGGTCCTAATTCTTGAGGGAGGCAGAGAACAAAAATCTGAACTGGAAAACCCACTAAATGCAAACAGAATAAAGTTTGGTCTGCCCCTTTGCTCTGTCTTTCGCAGCGGTAGGAAGAGATGCTTTATAAGAGCACACAGTGGTTGCCTTCGGTGAAGTCAATTTCTAAAGGTTAGGAATGTGAGCCTCTTTGACTTGCCCCTTAATAACTCGTTCTGGCGCTATCATTCATGTGAGCTCCGCTAAGCCCTTCTGGAACTTATTTATTCTTTCAGCCTTTATTGGATTCCACCTGACGGAGGCAACCCCTGAGCCCTGTGGTGGAGTCCTGGCCTCATCCGTCAGCTGTGGACTGCGAGGTGAAGCCACGTTTTCTAGAGGAAACTCTCTGCTGGGGTTCCCTCCTTGGCTCTGCCTCTCAAAAGCTACGACTCTGGGCAAAGTCCCTCGATCTCCCTGAGTCGAGGTTTCCCATCCTGGGAAACAGGAGCGGGGGCATCTGACAATGCCTAGGGCATGGGGTGGTTGCATTTTGATAGCAGAAACTGTGCCCTATTCGTGGCTGCATCCCCAGAGCCCAACACGGTTCCTGGCACATCACAGAAACTTGGGGGATGGTTCCCAGATGAAATAGATAAAAGGAAAAATCGCTAGTGGTGATATTTCCCTACCAGTTGGAATTCCTGGCGGCAAAGGACAGAAACCAATCCAAACCAGCTCCAGCACACACCAGGCATCTCCATCTCACGGAACGGGGAAGTCCAGCGGTGGGGGTGGTTTTGGCCAGGACTAGATTCCAAGGGCTCTAGAAAGCCATGAGAGACCAAACCATTCCAGAAAAAAAAGGAACTGCTTCGAAGCCCACATCTCTGCAGGGGTGGAAAGAGGCTAAGTTTCAGTATAAAAAAAACCATCTGGACTTGTCATCCTGCCCTGCCCCTTCCAAAGTGATTGACCTTGGGTGAGTCACTCTTTCCTAAGACTTTGAACCCTCTAAAATAAAAATAAGAATATTTGCTTTGCATAGAGTGACTGAAAGCTCAAAAGAGGTAAGAATGTGAAAAGTTTCTAGTAGCCTTAAAATGTAATTTAAATGCAAGATGGATGGCATGTATATTGGTGGTTTAAGTAAGTGTGAAAGCCTAATTTACTTTACAGGAATTCATTTTAGGAAGTATGTTCAGGACACTTCTTTATGTAAGTCTATTTCTGTGCTGATTTAGACCTAGTATTTATTGAGTACTTTACATGGATTATCTCATTTAATCCTTACCTAACTCTGTGTGGTAGGTACTATTATTAGTTCCATTTGAAGATGAGGAAACTGAGGCTTTATGCATGCATGAAACTCTGCTAAAGAATACAATAATAGGTTGTGGAGGCGAGAGACCAACACTCAGTTCTAACTGAGGATCCAGCAGGTGTCACACCTGGGACTTGAGGTTCTTGGGGTTCTCCTTGCCTAACATGACATGTTCATGCTGGATGAGACTCAGAGAGTGTAGGGTCCCAACATCCCAACTTACCAAGGCTCAGTTGAGCCAGGACATAACCCCATCTTTCTCACTTTCATTCTGCATCTGCCAGAGCTTCTAAGAAGAAACCCTAGAAATGTCAACCAAAGGAATGCATTAAAGAAGAGCTTGCAGAATTGCTGGAGAAGCTGGAGAACCAGGCTGGTGTCATGCCTTCAAGAGCAATGCCACTCATGCTGCAGAACTGGCTGGTAGGGCACCCCTTCACCACTACTCTGCACCAGACACAGCAATTGGTAGCACCAAAACTACCAGTGCCGGACACCACCTCTAGCCCCTGGTCCATGTCACTCCCTTCCCCCTCCCCTCCCTGTAACTCCATCTTTCTGCATATTCTACTGCTCTTGGCTTCATATTTCACTAACCCTTGATTCCCAGTCTAGTTGGTACATGTGATGGGTAGAGCCTAGGTTACACGCCCGTGTCCTAGCTGCAAGGGAGGCTGGAAAGCAATGTCTGCCAATTTTAGCTTTTAGAGTGAGATGCATCAGTGCCAACCCACCGATACTCAAAAATGTGAGTTTCCCAGACCTTGAAAAGAGAGGTGGATATTTGATGGCCAAAACTAGTGTTCTTGAAACTCTGAATGAGAGTAAATGGGGTCTCAGGAAATGTTGGCTTGCTCCCAAAACCCTTGCCCTAGGAGCCAAAATGCAAATGCCATCAGGTCCTTTCCTGCTTCGTGGGAGTGGGGACATGCGCCCTCCACTGAGTTTTCTGAAGCTCGTAGTTGTCAGCTCCTCTGCAAGGCAAACATGCAGCCCTTCTCCTGGGTCTGACTCATGGGCATATGGCGCTGTGTCATATTGTTGTAACATAAATAAAAATATTTTACATAGAAACTTAAGGGATGACAGCTCTGGAGCCCCAAACCCTACCCGTGGCCTCAAGCTGTGAAGGGAAGAATGTGCTTGGTGTGCAGACCGACTGTGCCTCCATGGGAAGCTGGCTGAGGGAGGGAGACCTAGATATGTCCTCATGCCTCCCTCCTCCCCTATCCCAGACCCCCAGAGCAAATGGATGCAACCTAAAAAGGACAATGCAAAGGCTCCCTGCATTTGAGGCATGTATTTTCTAGGAATCGAGGAGGAGAGAGCGTTGAGGCTGTGGTCACCCTACTGGTGGCTGGCCCAGGGCTCTCCTCACCCCATCAGCCAGCCTTTTGACGCTGCCGTGGCCCATGCCGTGGGTCGACAATGTCCTGCTCCTTTAAAGGACATGAGTTTTGGCCTATCTGATTTAAATGCGTCTTTTAAATAGATTCATCTCTGTGGTGTTTATGACATGTCAGAGACCTCCCTCACCTGACATCTCACGTGCCGCTATCACAAAGTTACTACCTCTTATCCTAAGCGGGTAAAGTGACAGAGAGGGAAAGTGACGGCCCCTGTCACCGTGGCTGGTTCTTGACAGTGCAAAGACAGGGACCCAGGTTGCCTGACTCCCAGAACCAGAGTTATTCTCGACAAAAGATTTTGCGTCAGAAGCAACTTTAGGATCCCTTTCATTTTATAATCGAGAAAACTGTGGCTCAGGTTGATTAAATGACTTGGCAAGCGGTCGCACAGGTAGCGGCCAAATGGGGACCAGAACTGGCGCAGAGCACAGCTTGCAGAATCAGACAAACCCGGGTTCCAGCTCCGCCTTTGCCTCACTCCCGAGCAGCCCACCCCTGTAAAATGGGCAGTCACATCCGTTCTGTATGGCGTTGCTTTAACAGTTAAATGAAACAGAAACGTTGAGCTGGAGCAGTAGCTGGCACACAGTGGCATGCGAGACATGCTGTTTCCTCTCTTCCCATCCCATCTGGACTCCTAGTCCAGTGCTCCCGCTGCTGCTTTGGCATCCCTGTCCCTGATATTAGAGACACTGCCGGTCTCCTGCCTTGTGGGGGCCAGGCTGGCCAACCTCCTCATTCACCACAATAACTTCGATTAAGTGCCAGCCTGTCATCCTAAAAATGTCACATTATTGGGGCCTATTACAATCCCCAGTCGCAACCCAAGAAACCATCCTCTGAACATCCAGAGAACTGAGATTTCCTGTCTTGTTCACCAAGATTTTTATGAGCAGTGACGGTCATCTTTATTTTTTCCAACTTCTCATTTTCAGAGATTATTTGTGCGCATATCCTGCAAATGTGTGTCCCCTGCGTTCCCAGGGTGGCGATTTGAATAACCTCCTCCCCCCTCCCTCCCAGTCCTGATTTTTGGCTCTGTGATATCTCATTATATTCTAAAGAGCCATCCACGAGGCAGGGCACCACGGATGCAATTAATTCTGCCTCTGTAGCAACACTGCTCTTAAGCAAAATATATTGATTGCCGAAGCTTTGGACCCACTTTAATCAAGTAATCTAAACAGGGCTTAAGCTTCAAAAGCCGAGCGATGTGCCCGGCTTCAAAGCGCTTACTTCCACTGAATTAATTTATCCGGGATGCACTGATACTCCCCGAAACCCCGTGGATTTTAATGTTGGAGGTTGCAATCAGGGCTCTGATAATATCCCCCAAGCCCAGCCTCCGTTGATTGTCATGTGAAAAGACACAGAGGGGAGTGGGGTGCAGGGGAGGAGGGAACAAAGGGATGGGATTGGACTGAGTGAGACTGAAACATCACTGTTCTACTTGCTGTCCCAGGGCCTGCTGCCTCTGCTCTGGTCCCCCAGGGCTAGTTCTGGCAATGGGATTGGGAGAGGGCGGAGGTGCTACGGGAACAGGATGCTCCAGGTGTGATTCTGAATGGAAGCCAGAGGGATGGCTCCCGTGCATGGGTGCGTGCTTGCGTGCGTGCCTGTGCGTTGCAGGGAAACGGGACATCTTCTGTTCTAAAGGCCAAGCTGCCAGTCACCCTCCAGCTGGTGGATACCCCTTCCCGCCAATTTAGTCAAGGAACTGCTCTCTTGATCTCATTTCCGGCTTTTGAGTGAGGCCCCACCCACATCCCAGATCTGGAGTCCACAACCTCATCTTTCATTTGTTGAGGACTCACCCTGTGCTCGTCATGATTCTAGGTCCCGGGGATACAGCAGTAAACAGGGTAGACGAAAATGCTTGGCCTCGTGAAATTCACTTTCCTCTGGCGTATGGTGGGAGAAAATGCACACACTGTCCTTTTAACTTAATTATTTGATTATAGAGAAAATAAGACGGGAGCCAGAGATAGGGAGCATGAGGGTGGGTGATGGCGGTGCTATCAGTGTCCGTTCAATTTTAAAATCGGTGCTCCGCATTGGGAAGGTGGCATTGGAGCAGAGACCTGAAGGAGAGGTGGGAGGGAGACGCCCTAGGCTGCTGGGGGAAGGGGCTCCGGGCAGAGGGAAGAGGATGAGCACAGGCCCGAGGCGGAGCACAGCTGATGCAGCTGAGGGGCAACAAGGACAGAGCGGGCAAGAGGAAGAACAGGATGACAAGCAGTCAGATGGTGCAAGGGCCAGATGGAGGCCAAAGTCAACCACGGATTTACTTTTCTTGGCCACGGTGGTTGGCTCAGGGATGGACCAGGGGCATAAACCACGAGGGACAGGGGCTGAGTTGTCAGCAGCTGCCCTGTGACCACATGGAGCCTGAGGATAAAGCCGAAATGGAGGACAGTGGAACCCAGAGCTGGGTGACATCATCTGAACTCCTGCATCCTTTCGAGCCTGAAAACTCCACGACACTTGGATTTTAAAAAAATGTATGGGAGCCGGTACATCCTCCTTTTTGCCTAACCCATTTTGAATTGTTTTCCTAAGTAAATCTCACGGCCATAAGAATCCCGCCTGTTGACACTGATTCCAGAGGTGGGGCATCCACGTCCTCTGCGTCACGCTGAGGGCACACCTGGCTCTCCTCTCGCCTGGAAACAGGGGGGTCCTCTGTGACTCAAGGCCCTGCGAATAAGAGAGGGCACCTCCTGCCCGCCAAGGCCCGGCCCTTCTCCCTCGCTTTTCCTCTCTCTGCCTCCACAAAGCGCCTGGGTTAGCAGAGATGGGGATGGAAGGACCCAGAACCCCTTTCCAAATTCCATTTCACTGCCTCCCACTTCATCCCCCCAATTGTTTAACCCAGTTGGCCCTGTTCTATCTGCCTGAAGTGGGGGTGGTGTTAGCATCAGTTAAGGACCTCATACGTACCTGCTTTCACACACATTGAGTTTTTACATATGCTACTGCATCTTTGAAATTTTTTATAGCTTCGAATCCCTGATATTCACCACCATTATCATGATGGTGTGCAGGCCGGCACCCCGTTCTGATGGCTGGTGCCCATGCCATGCAGGCCGTGAGAGTTTTCAGATTTGAGTCCTGGTTGCTGTGGTCTCCTTGTATCCCAGGTATCAGCAGGGCCCCCCTGCCCATTAAGATTAAAAATAAATGGATTCAAATGCTGTTCTTTGTGTGGTCACAGGCCATCGTGGTTCCTCCAGTCTCTCTAGGGCTTTGTGGGGAGTGGAGGTGGTGGCTCACAGTTTCCAATTCTCCCCTGTTTTGGAGCTTCTCTGAATTACTAACCACATTGCCCGGGTGTGGACCACTCATATTATTCACAACACATATTATTAACACAAGGTATTTGCATGTAAAAGACATTACTGAAGGTTTAGAGTGATAGAGAGAGATTACATCATAGTATCAGGTACGAAAAGAAATCCAACATTATGCATCCCTCTGCATTTGTTTTACTGGCCATTTCCCACAAGAAGATTCTTTCCCTTATTCCCTTTCTCATCCCAGCCACGCTGCTAAGCCCTCTCTCTTCTTCCAAACCCCTCACTCCACATTTTTCCAGGTTCATCACCCTTTCTATCTTTTTTCTCACTCCTTTCCCGCCCTTTCCCAACTCGATTCCCCGTCACTTTTGCAAAGAAAAGAAACTGGTTCTTTGCCCTTGGACTCCATAACAAGTTAGCTCATCAGTGGGACAGCCACTCTGTGCCCCTCTTCTGAGCAGCCCAGAGGCCCCAGCTTAACTTCACACCTTGTGTCTCCCTTCTCCCAGCCGCCCCAGTCTCGCCTGGGGAAGGTGTGGGTTGGTGAGCCGTTCCCCAGTGTTATTTGTGAATGACTCTATCACCTGCAGGAGGCAGAAGATGTGACCACAGCCAGCCTAAGTTTCAGGAACTAAATTCTCTTTATTATACCCATTTTAATGAGGAAAAACGGATGCTCTTGAGGGTAGGTGGATAAACGGTGGCCCAGTCTAGCACAGCCTAGTTAGTACCCAGGAGAGAAGGGATTTGAATCCCGGTGTGGCGATGGCGATTTTATGCCATTTCCACTGCAGCATCATGAATTCAGCAAAAAGTGCATGCTATGTCTACCTACACCCATCCATGCACATCCATGGAGTGTTTCCTGTGTGATAGCACCAGGCTGGGAAGGTTGTGGCAGATGAAAAATAAATAAACCCTTTCCGATAGGATTCTTCGTCTCACACAGAGAGAGGCCAGATGGTGCGTGTTAAAGGAAAAATTCAGGACATTCAAGAAAAACAGGATAAAATACTCAAAAAACTCTTTACCTATTTATTAAAGGGGCAGGATAGCAGTGATTACAAGGTTAACTGTGAATCCCTTGCAAGATGTATGTATACTTACTGCTCTGCACCTCACTTTTTTTTCCGTTGTAAAACAAAGGTAGTAACAGGACCTCTCTTACAAGCGTAGGAGGGTAAGTGGATAAATCCATGTACCGCACTTAGAACGGTGCTTGGCACACAGCAAGCACTCCATACATATTAGCTATTATTATTAAATAATGTACGGTGATGTGTTTGGCCAACAATTATGTCACTAGATAAACACCACTATCCCTGGTTGACAGGGAAGGAAACTAAAGCACAGACGTAACCTTCTGCATGTCATGGAGCCATGTCATGGAGCCAAGAATAGAATGCAGGTCTTTGGAGGCTGGTCTGGTATGGTTCCCAGTGTCTCCCACTGGGACAGAGTACAGGACAGACTGCTAGGCAAGCTTGTAGAACAGGGGGCACTGATCTGGGATGGAATAGATTGTATTTGGGAATGGATGATAAGGAAGGGGAAGGGTGATGTGATTAAAACCACTAGAGGCCTACCCAAACCCATTCTCTTCATCTCCCCCTGCAATAGTGTTGTAGCTGGACACAGGCTGCCCAGCTAGGAACTACATTTCCCATCTTGCCTTGCGGTTAGGAGGTGGCAGCCACTGCTGAAAAGTTCTCACCAATGGAATAGGAGTAGAAGAAAGTGGTCTCCTTCCAAGCTCGCACCTTAAAACAAAGGGTGTGCCTCTTCCATGTTCTTTTCCTCTTCTTTGCTGGCTACAGAACTGACCAGGCAGAGCAACAGGCTATAAGGCAGTAATTCTTAAACCCCCTGTGTGAGAACTGGACGTCTCCCCCACCACACCTCCAGACCATCACCGAGGAAACTTTTGTTCTACAACCTGCTCGATGAGTCCACTGTTCATGCACTTGGGTGTCATGGAAATGCCAAACTGCAGTAAAAGTTTCTGCAAGTTTAGTCTCAGTGCCATGACTCAGTTCACTGCACCGTTGCCAATCGGGTCACGGC
>CM052538.1:185133252-185148380 GCA_028533065.1 Trachops cirrhosus | reverse complement strand
GGGGTAGTTTGAGGGCAACAAGTAGGGCGAGAGCAGAAGCTTCCAGAACCTGTGGATCGAGCGTGAGCCAGCTGATTGCTCAGGAGACTGTACTAGAGAACTTAAAATAGCATCTTCTATAATTGCTTGAGTCTCCGGGTATTTAGTAACCACGTCTGGCAGTCTATACCCAAGACAGGCTAGCTGTGGGAAAGCCACTGTTAAAATGAAATCATTAGCATAATAGACTTGATGAAAAGGGTGGCAAGATGGGAATTTCCTCTTGCAATATGTGCTCCGCTCAAAACAGTCCCTGAGCCCTGACTGGGACAACACCCACCCAATTGAGCCACACCGGCCAGGGCTCGGGGTCACCGGCCACTCCCAGTCAGGGCACGTGCCTGGGTTTCCAGTTCAGTCCCTGGTTGGGTGCATATGAGAGGCAACCAATCAGTGCTTCTCTCACATCAACGTTCCTCTCCCTCTCTTTCTCCCTTCCTTCGCCTCTCTCTGAAAAATCTTTAAAAAGAAAACAACAGTCCCTGAAACCAGTAGGCCATGTCAACAGTTGACTATAGTGCCCCAGTAGCTCTCAAGCTGTTTTTTCTTTAGGGACCTAACAAACATTACCTCTGAAAACAGCTTGAAGCCCCAACATTTGCAGCATCAAGCAGGGCTGATGTCACCTAACTCCTTTCCTTTCCTGATTTATTTATCATTTGTTTTGTTTCCTAGTAACTAGGTGTGCACAGACAGACAGACACACACAGGTGCCTACATTGGCGCAGGCACATGTTTTGCTATTTTCCCAGGAAGAAAAATGTCAGCTAACGAACCTGAACACATGGAGTTGGGAGGATGGTTAGCAAGGCCAAGTGCTCAGTGATGTCAGCATTGTAAAGAAGGCCAAGCCATTCTTCTTGGAATAAGAATGCAATCCAAGAGAACTGTGCATACCCAGAAGGACCAGGACTGGGTAAAATCTGTGGCAGATGAGGACTGAAAAGCAGGTCCTTCTGAATCCTACAAGGAACGATGGCCAGGAATTCTTTGTCCATCTCCCTCCCAACCCCCGTGCCCATCAGGAGATGGTGGTTTCCCCCCTCTGCTGACTGGCCCTGGTGCTGCTTTAGTCGAGAGAAACCACTTTGCCGGTTCCATGCCTGAGTCCCCACCCACTTCCCCTTCGTGCTTTTTGGGACCATGAACCACCTTGCTACAGAGGCCTGGTGGGCAGGAGAGGCTCTGAGACTCATGGTCAAGGAGGGGCCCAGGGTGCCACTGCAGAGCATCCTGATGACTACAGACCCAGCTCCATCTGGCTGCAGACACAGGAGAGCGCACCCACAACCAGCAGAAGAGCCACCTGGTCAACCCACGGAACTGAGCGAGAGAAAAATGACTGCTCTTGCTTCAAGCTGCCAATGTTAGGGGTGGTCGTTATGTAGAAAGAGATCATCAAAACACTGCCCAAGCAGAAACAGAGGTTACACTTACTGACGGACGGTTTCCAGCCACTGTCCAGCCCACTGCTGCTTGGACACTGACTGTGCCCTTCCTTAGTTTTCTAGGTGTTTCCTTTTCTCAGTTAATGGAATTAGCTGTGGGGAGGCAGGAGGCAGGGCCCAGGAGGAAAGGCCTCTTTTTAAAAACGGCTGTCTCTTCAGATTAACAGGTGGCACATTGCAGGGAGGCCCACAGGCCAGTGGCATGGGGGAGCTGTCAAATGCAGTGGCAGGCAGGTAGGGCGAAACACGAGTCCTGATAAAAAAGGCAAGAGGGGGTCTTTGTCAAGCAGGAGAAATGAAGGCGACAGATTCTCATCAAACAGGCCCAGCGCGTCTGGGAAGACTGGTGGCTGTTTTACTGTCTTTACAGCATCATTTTGCCAGCCAGAGTCTCAAGACAGAATTATGTGACTATAACTCCAACTCCTTCTTGGAGGGAAAGGAGAATGGTTTGGAGCAAGGACTTCTATGCTAAGTATGGGATCAGGCTCTTTTCCATACGCTATCTCCGATATTCTACAGAGACTGGGGCACCCAGGCTAGCTTCACGTTGCTTGACATCCTTAATATCTATTTATAGTTATCAACTTGAGCCTTGAGTCTCGTGTTATATTTACTTTAAGTTAGTCCCTTTTTAATTCAGGGTAAAAAGAATATGGCAAAAATAATACAAGAGAAACAGTAGAAAAATTCACTTGTCGCATTTGTTACCTTTGATAGAAGTGGAAATATAGCCACATAAATGTTTGAACAGTACATCCTCCCTCTTCAAATATAAATGCACCAAGAGACATTTAAAATGTCCCTTCTCCTTGATTTTCTGATTCACATTTCACCCTGACATCTGGGCAGTTTCCACATAAGATCACAGTAAACCATTTCCTTCTTATTTAATGAATAAGTCAGGATTTAAGGCATCAATTATATTTGAATACACCAAAAGCTTGCAGAGAGAGAGAGAGACTTCTAAGTACTCAGTTACTGTTGACCTATAGAGGAAATTGGCTCCTGTCACTCATGAGATACATAAAGGTGACTGAATGGAAGAGTTCACGGTAGGGATGACCTCTTGTTTTCTGTGTCTACTGAGAAAGACTTAAAGTACTGAGAGATAAAAGGACCTCATCGCTGAGAACCATTAAGCACCAGAACCAGCCTGAGCAGTGATGAGATGTTTTCCAGGGCGGTTTGGGGATGGCAGTGTTTGGAGGCAGGAAGTCAGTTGCAGCTTTGTTATTCCTGCTGCACTTACTGATGAATCCTAATTCATTTATTTTTAAGAGAAGCTACAAATAAAGCCAGGGCATGCTTCCAGCACTATTTAGATTGAAAGATTCATTTGCAATTTTTGGGAAAATTATTAATTGCTGGAGTAGAGCAATTAATAAAATATTTTATATTCATTGGCATCCATATATTGGAATGCCCCTCCACTCAGGATCTCTCTAACTTTAAATAATCTGTCTTTAGAAGACAGTATGTTTGGTTTGAAATATATATGTATTTTATATATATAATATATAATATATGTATTATATACATATATAGCATGTCACATATAATGCATCTATGTATTACATATATAATACCTATGCATTAAGACATATAATATTATGTGTGTTATATTATATATGTAATATATAATACAATATATAGTATATTGTATTCTCTATATATTCATATATATGTGTATATAGTCATGTGTGTGTGTGTGTGTGTGTGTATCTGCCTGAACATCCCCTGGGGACCTGATGAAGGTGAGTAAGTGTCCCCTACCAAGGACAGGTCCTTATTTCTGAGGCTTGTGCTGTCAGGGGCCATAAACTAGGGTGGGATGAGGCTCAGTGGTCCCCGAGGACACTGTAACAAGGAGTCTGACCTAGGGGCAGGGCAGGTGAGGTGCTCCCTGGCATGATGGTGGCCTCAGGTATGGAGAGGACCAGAGTCCGGGATCCTTGAGGATGCTCCCTGTCCTGGGACATCTGGACAGGTGACTGGGTGGGGTAGCCTCTTTGTCACTTGGAACTCAGCCCTCATTATGGCCATCTCAAATTTTAATCCTTAAACAGTAAGATTTTTGGACATATATGGAGAAAAAGTCAAGATGTGGATGTGGTCGACTGCCCTATTTTTTCATAATTCTTTCATCTCTCCCCATTTTTGCCGAAGTTCACTGGAGCGGAATCTTTCCTCCTCCCCCACAGCCACGTTGCTTCAGCCAATAGAATATAAGTAGTAAAACATACACCACACCTAACTATAGGTTTTCAAGGTGTTTATGTGGATTGGCTTGACCACATGTACTCCCATCTGTCACCATGAGAAGAACCTGTCCCAGGTAGTGGCTGATCCCGTAGTCCAGGTCCTGGCAAAAGACATATGAGGTAGACTTAGATGTGACCTGAAGCCCGAAGCCCAGCCGTGGCAGCCAACTCACAAACCTTTGAGTGAGCAACAAACATTTGTTGTTGGAAGTCGCTGAGATTTTTGGAGTCGTTTGTCACACAGCATTAACTCAGCCATTGTTGGCTAAAGTCGGAGCTCTCAGGTGATTTTAAAATTTTATTTTATTTTTGTATGTCTGTATTTTTAAATTCTCTACAGTGAACAAATGTTATTTAATTTATTCAGTCAGTAATTACATACTGGGCGCCTACTGTATACCTACCTGCCCCTGTGCTAGGCATTGAAAAACTGTTGACACGTCTACCCTCATGGCACTTAGATGCTTGTGGGAAGGCAGGCCCTCCTGCAATCACCACACACGTAAACGTGAAACTGCCACCACTATACGGTGATAAGTGCCCTGGGCAGGAAGTGTGTGGGACTGCAAGCATGTTGGCCACAGAAATGTGACTTAGAAACACCAAGACAAGCTTCACTGAGGATGTGACAACTGAGAACTGGGGAATGACCGGGAGTTAATGAGGTGAAGTGGGGTGATTTAAAAAATAGCTTTTAGGAAAATAACTTAGTTTTTATTGTTCAGATTCTGCCTGTCTGCTATAATATTAACAGGTAATAATTAGCCTGAGGACCAAATTACTGATGATCTCACTATTAACGACCTCTGTGTAAAGCAGGGGCACGCAGCTGTCCGTCCAAAGCCGTGACGCCCTCCCACAGTACACACAGTATAGAGCTGTTTTGGGGAAGTGGCTGCTCGGCCAGGGACTCATTCCCCAGATCCCCTTGTGTTCAGGTGCCATGGTTCTTGCCAATGGAATTGAACCCCGATGATGGGCCTCATTTCTGGGCCAGGACTGCTAAGGAGCAAGTGTACCTTCTCCACATTGGTCCCTTTCCCTTCCCCCAGAGGATGAAACTGATGACAATGTGACCCTAAATGACCATTTAGACGGAAGGTCTCCACCCACCAGAAACACCTTCCTTTGAATACTCGCTCATTGTTATGTGACTAAGAAGTGAACTATTATATCAGGCTTCTGAAATCAGGGGGCCTATTGGTTATAGCAGCTGTATTATGCTGATTAATAGAACATATATTTTAAAAACTGATTCAGTGTTTTCCTGATTCACACACACACACAACCAACCTTTTAACTGGGTAGAAAATTTGTTTTGTGAGAAATGAACTTTGGGCTCAATTTCCTTTTTTCCCCACCTGATAGGACCTTTGCTGCGTGGGTCCTGCATGTCACAACTGATTGGTGAGTTTGGGGAACTGCTTACTTTTATATACTATTAACTTTATTTGCTTCTCCACTTTCATGAGTTCTTACGGGTGATGCTGACATTTTCGGCATGAAGAATGTTTTACACAAATCAGCTGAAACCCGAAACACATTGCCTTGAAAGAAATACCATATTTACTGACATAAATCTAAAAGGCCACATTTGCGAGACCAAACAGCCTGATTTCGGAGGCAATCGGGAGCCATTGGAAGGTCTCCAGTAGGGGAATGATAGGGCTGAAGAGGTGTTTTGGGAAGATGGATCTGTGAGTTTTGCACAGAAGAAATGAGGGGGAAAAATAGCTCAGAGGCATAGGGGCCAACTGTGGCAACCATCCAGTGCTGAAATAAAGAGGCCTGGTCTGGGATGGTGCCGGCGGGAATGGAGAGAACGGGTGACTGGGTGAGGCTGCAGAGCAACAGCTGACCACGGTTCCCAGCTCGCCCAATGCTCTTACCAAACCCCAAAGGCGCCATATACCGGTGTCCTCATGTAGCTCCGCTGGCACCATCCTCCCTTAAAAATGACAACACCTATAGTCTTATCAAAGAGATGGTTTTGGTGTTCTTTTTTAAAAGGATGTTCATAAGAAAAAAGGAGTAATTGCTTCACTAATTTAAAATGAGCCCAATGGAATGTTTTCCAAAGTCATTCCTAGTAGTGGTCTACTCCCTAGGGATGAAAGGATAGTACATCTCAGTTGGAGGGCATATCCCTGAAACACATTTTTAATCTGGAAAAAATAAAATGAGCCAAGGCTAGGAGACTAGCATGAAAGGGAGAAGAATGCCTGAAAATGTTTTCTGGATGCATTGGCCAGTTGCTTCTGTGCCTGCTTTGCTGCAGTAAAAGCACTGACCGCCAGGGCTGAGGCCTGGCTCCGCCTTCCTCCCTGACCTCAGCCTCCACCACACCTCCCTGCCCACTGGGCTACAAAACAGGTCTGCTTTCTCTTCCCCAAACAGGCACTGGGGTCTCTCCCCAACTCTCCACTAGGTCAGAAACATTCTTCCCACTGGCTTCTTATTGTTATTTACAATTCACCTTAAATAGCGCCGTGGAGAGTCTTTTTAACTACCCAGTCTAATACAGCCACTTCCCCCTATCATGCTTCCTTATTTTAATTCTCTCTGAGCATTTATTTCTCCTTGATATCCCCTCATTTATATGCTTGTTTGTTTGATGACAGTCTCTCCTGCTAGAATGTAAGCCTCTAGCCGATCTGTCTCCACACAGTATCTTCAGCAACTGGAACAGTCCACACCTTTACTGGGAGCTCAACAAACATTTGTTGTTCATTGAATCACCAAGTCAGAGACCAAAGAGGAAAACACCTAGTAAGCTTCCCCCAAAATAAACTCTCTGTCCTCAGAGGAGCGTATTCAATGACAGGTTCCCCCCCGCATGGTTATATTTGATTAAGAAATATATTTCCCCAATTATGACTGAACTTTTCTAATCTGTATTTCATATCAGACAACTAGGCTCTAGGAAAACGTAAGATTTCTAATCAAGGGGGAAAAAAACCAAACATGTTTAAAATTATCTCTGGGGGAAGTGTATAACCCTAAATGCAAGTCATGAATTTTATGCATGGTCTTCTCTGCTACTAATTAGCTTTTTCCCTCTTCTTAAAGTTACAGCATCTCCTTGGTAGTGCCTATCACAGGGTTACGCGCACGTTCAAAATTCAGGAAACACGGAGCTAAGGGTGAGGAGTCAGCGTTAGTGATGGGTGGGTTGGGTTCCCACCTCTGGGAGACATTCTCTGAGTCTCCCAAGCAGAATTGGACTTTTTCTGCCCTCACAGCACTATTCATTTGACTCTATAATCACCCTAGTGCCCGATACCTGGGACACACTTAATAGGCACTCAATTAAAAAGAGGCATAAATGAATAAAATTAAAACTATATACAAAAAAATTAAGGATTGGGACAGACTTTAGAAATCATCCATGCCGTGTTTCCCAAAATTCAGTCATTTGCATCTTCCATCACAGTTTTGGCATACTATTAATTTGTACTTATTTCTTCAAATCAACTTTCCTACTACTTAAATATATTTATAGTCTAAGAAAATTGTGCATCATAATCATAAATGGAAAGTTGCCACAGCTTGCCACAAGTAGGAAGCAATCCCCCAACAACCAGTGAAAGCTCACATATGTTATTAAAGCTAAATAACATCCTCAAAATCTGGTTTGGTATTATTGGCTGAACTGTGTTTCCCCCAAATTCCTATTTTGAAGCCTTAACCCCCAGAACCTCAGAATGTGACTGTCTTTGAAGATAGGGCCTTAGAGGTGAGTAAGTTAAATTCAGGTTGTTAGGGTGGGCCCTAATCCAATATGACTGGCGTCCTTATCAGAAGATATTAAGACAGAGGGAGAGAGAGAGACGCACACACAGAGATGGTCGAGTGAACACAGAGAAAGAAGAAAAGCCCAGGAGAGAGGGTTCACAAGAAACCAAGCTAACTGACACTTGACCTTGGACTTCTGCCTCCAGAACTGTGAGAAAATACATTTCTGTTCTTAAAGCCCCACCCCCGCCCCCGCCCCTACCCCCATTCTGGAGGACTTTGTTAGGACAGCCCTGGCAGACTAATAATACACTGGAAAGGATTGCCTGCTAAAGGTGCTGAGCCCAAAGTCTGCTCTCATTTTGTTGGAAACTGAGATTTTAAGAGTAAGGGAAGTGTTAAAAACCTACTACCATCAGCAGAGTCGTTCTCCTTGACAAAATCAGAAGAATTAAGTAGAATTTAAAAGGAAATGACTTTTTCACTATAAGATTTGTATCAGTGAGGCTGAAATAGGCTTCCTTGAAAGGAATCTCTGTTTTAACACAACAAAGGTGGGTTTCTCACTCGTGCTGTGTGTCCCACAAGGTTGACAGGGGCTGTCCTCCACCCCGTGGCTCAGGGCTCTAGGCTGATGAAGGCACCCCTGGACCTGCGTCATCTGGAATACATGGTGCCCCTGTCCCCATGTGTAGGAAAGAGAATTTGGAGAATTGTGCATGGCCTTCCCGTGTTTCAGACTGGAAGTGACGCACATCATTTCTGCTCGCATTTCATTGGCCAGGACTAGTTACTGTTGAGCTCCTACTCTGTGCAACACCTACTATGTGTCGGGGACCTCCACACATGCTGTCCGATTTATCCCTCAGGATTATTGCCAATTTCAGAGGCAGAGAAACTGAGGTCAGAGAGGTGAATGACCCTCCCCGTGTTGAATTGTGTCCCCTCAAAACTTGTATGTAGAATTCCTGGCCCCCGGGACCTCAGCATGTGACTACTTGGGCATAAAGTTGCTGCAGATGTAGTTAGTGAGAATAAGGGCATCTTAGAGTAAGATGGGCCCAAAGCCAATATGACTGGTGTCCTGGTAAAAAGGAGAAATTTGGGGAGAGACACGCACACAGAGAGGATGCCACACAAACATGGAGGCAAGCACCAGAGTGATGCTTCTGGAAGCCAAGGGAGCCAAAGATTGCCAGTAAACCCCCAGAAGCTAGAGGGAGACCCGAAACAGATTCTTTCTCAGTTCCGGAGGCAAACAGCTCTGCCAACACCTTGATCTCGGAGCCATGAGACAGTAAGTGTTATTGTTTACACCCCTCAGTCTTTGGTACCTTGCACTGGCCCCATCAACAAGTTAATACAAAGTGGTTACGAAGCAGAGGGCCCTGGGTCCCTCTGAGTCTAAATCTGGTCTGTGAGGGCAGGGTCCGTGCCCGCCTCGGCACCTGCTGTCTTGCTAGCATTCAAACGTTTCCGCTCATTTTATAAAAGGAGGAAACCGAGGCCCAGAGGTCAGACTAGCCTGTCCATGGCCACACAGCCAGGTAGTTTCGGGCGGAGGCAGGTCCTTCTGCACTTTTCCTACACTCCGTCACCCTTCTTTTCTTCGTGGCTCAGCTTTCAGAGTGTTCTGAGCCGTTTCTCGGATTCCTGGTCAATCAGAAGCAGAACGCAGAAGAGTGTTGCCGATCTGGAAGTGCCCGAAACCTGTGGGAGGTTAGGGTTTGGGATCCTGGCGGGCTGGCACCTCAGCGCCTCCTGACGCCCTACAAGGAGAGACCTCGCCCAAGCAAGGGACAGGCGCCACGCGCCGCCCTCACATCTCCCCACTCGGAGCTCGGTCCAGTGGAGCTCGCTCCCGTTCACTAGGTGCGTGGGGCTCTCTCCGAGCCCCAGGCTGCGGCACCGGCTGCCTGCCCCTCCTGGAGCACCCTGCCTCTCCCTTCCCCTCGGCCAGCTCAGACCAGCCCTCCAATTTTGTTTGAGATGGCACTTTCTCAGGGGCCCCACAGCGGAGTCAGTTTTCCCTCCTGGGCTCAAGGGATTCAAGCCTTCCTGCTTCGGGCAGCTCCCATATCAGCCTGAGAGCTCCTTAGGTGAAGGGGAGCGTCCAGTTCACCTCTTACCCCAGAGCCCATCACAGCGTCTCCCTCGTTCCATGTCATCTACCGAATGAATGAATGAGTGAATGAATGAATAGGAGTCCCTGGGGTGCTCCCCAAAGGGGTTAATTTTGAACAATTATACCCTAAGAGGGCTGTGGGCTGGCCATCCCTTCTCAGCCCAGGTGACCCCCTGCCAGGTGAGGGGTTCATGGCTCCAAACAGCAGGAAAGGGGGAGGGCAGAGGGATGTCACTGAGTCATTGAGTTAAACCTTGCCACAGGCAGGGGCGGGGCAGTCATTTCGTGGGTTTTTCAGAGACCAGGAAGTATTTTGGAAATGCGACGTTGTCAACAGAAAGAAGAACTCCCAGGAGAAGACAGCCACACTGCATTGGGAGTGGTGTGACAAGGACACCAGTTTGGTGACAGACAGTATGAATTCAAGTCCCATTTGCCCCATTTACTAACCAGGGGCCTTGAAGGAGCCCATCCCCTCCCTAGAACTGCATTTCCTCAGAGGTAAAGTGGGCCTCCCCGCATGTCCTCCCCCCGATTGTTGTTGAAAACGGGGTGCAACTTCACGTATGAAGATGCTGTGAGGCTGCCGAGTCACCGCAGGGAGCCGGGCTGGCTTGGCCTTGCTGGGCCGATGCTGTGACAGGCAGTACCGGAACCGGCTTGCAGGCGTGTTCTAAGAAGACAGTGCACAAAGCGTTGTGCACAGTTGATTCGTCCTCCGTACCCACTCCAGACCAGGCTCCCAGGGTTCTTGGGAGACACCAAGAAAAATAGGCAGTTTCTGCCTTTCTGGGATCTATAATTAAGTAGGGGAGTTAAGACCTTTAATAGCTACTTAAATGTGCTAATATATGACTCTGGTGTCAGCCATGATCTCTTAGCCCTTTAAGATCTAAATAAGATTTGTTTAAAGCCCTCAGTCAGTATTCCACACAAGTCTAACACCATCCCCAAGGCTTGTGAGAAGTCCCGGGAGAACCACAGCCCCTCGGTCACCGAGCTGGCTTTGTGTCCCTGCTGCCTCTGATCGTAGATCAGTTTAAGGACCGGCTTCCTGTCTGTTCACGGCCTCAGTGAACCAGACATGGATCTCAGCCTCTTCCTGGACCAAAGGGTCCTTCCTAAGACACGGTCGGGGATGTCCAACCCTTGGCCCATCAGCTACATGTGGTCCAGGTTGGCTATGAATGCAGCCCGACAAAAATCATAAATTTACTTAAAACATTACGAGATTTCTTGTGATTATGTGTCGCAATGTATTTAATGTGTGGCCCAAGACAACTCTTCTTCTTTCAGTGAGGTCCAGAGACGCCAAGAGGTTGGACATCCCTAGTTAGGGGATCCCACATTTACATTTCTGCTACTCTCCTAAGCTGTTTAGTCTGGAATCCTCCAAAACAAACTCCCACCTGACCTTTCCATGTTTCCGGAGTCCTCTCTTCCCACTCGCAAGTCTGACCCTCGCTGGCTGCTTGCTCCCGAGTCGCCCGGCCTGGCCACTTCGACGCAGGGAGCCTGGGCAAGGGGAGGCTGGGTCCTGCTTCCTGGGGACGGCAGGCAGCTGCTTGGCCCTGTTTCCTCCGCCTTGCTTATTCTGCATTTTTGGGTGAGCCGTTTTTGTTTAATGTAAGCAGAGCAAATCCATCCATAGCAAAATCAGAGAAAATAACTTGTTGATGTGTAAACCGGGATGTCACAAATAACCTTGTTTGTTTAATTATAGCAGGCTGAGCGCTGTGAGCCGGGAAGGCGGGGGGCGGCGGCGGTGGTGCTGATGGGTGTTCGGGATGCCGAGGCCTCGGCCCAGAGGCACGTGGATGAGACCTTGAGGAAAGTGGGGTGCTTGGAGCCACGTGGATAAACTGGGGCACATATGGTGCATGAGTCAAGCTCAACTGAGTGGGTAGATGGCTTTCAGTGCTAATGGGAGCTTGCTGTAGAGTCGCTAGACAGAAAAATTAAATCATAGGTGAAAGGATAAAAAAAGGTGTGCGGAAATAATAAGACTGTGTATGTAGGAAATTTCGACTTTATGAGTAATCACTTTACAAGAAGTTTGTTCTCCATGAAATGCATCCACCTGGGGCAGAGGACACTGGGCATGGGAATAGGGGTGTCCCCACCCCACTGCCGTTGCCTCCTCTTCCATTTCAGGAAGAACATGAAAACCAGGACTTCAGGAAAGCTAGGAGCCAGACAGTGCAGCATGTAAGGTCCTGGCTCTGGATTTAGGGGGGCCTGGGTCCAAGTGTCCCTTCTTTCCTATGTGACTGGGAGTTCCCTCACCCCTCATGCCTCAGCTGTCGTGGGGTGTTGGGGTGATCCTGTTCAAGATGCACGAGATCTCAGCCCTGCACCTGGCACAGAGGTGATCATCAGTGCATGAGGCATAGATAGTAGAGTGGGAAATGAATGCAATGGACAAAATCGTGGATCTGAGGGAGGCAGTTCTCCCCCTGCACACGCCAAGCATCTCTTTCCCCTGAGTCACCTCCCGGTGGTCTCATTAAGCCTTTTAAGGAAGTGATTATTCTAACTGGCTAAGGCTCTCTTTCCTCAGGGGTAGTAACACTCTGGTTAGCCGATGCAGGTGCGAGCTGACTTTTTCTGGAGATGACAGGACACTGGCCTTCAGAAATTTAGGGAAGGGCTTTGAGGGAGAAGTGGGGTGGGACCACATTATAACTTTTCTGGGCTTGTGGCACACTTGCCTCCATGGGCCTTCTCCTCAATTAAAAAAACATTATATTGTGTCACAGAATATATCATATCATATCATATCATATCATATCATATCTCATATCATAATGAACATAATATGGCTTGGATTCATTATTATATATTCATATAATAATCATTATTTTTATTCTGATTTTTAAAGGAATTAAAACATTTTTGTGGTCTCTATGCATGGTGCCTATTAGTGGGTGGAAGTTAGGAGCATGGAAAGTAAATGCTTTTTCTAGCCAACTGAAGTTTTTATAGAAATGAAAATATATTGAGTTTTTCATAAAACTCCCTTTAGTTCAATAAAAGAGCTCTTTCTTTGGATACTTTCTTTTCTGTTTTTGTTTTGTTTCATGTTCAAAATGGGCTTTCTTTTAGGAAAAGATCGTGAAATTACAAAGTACTTTTATTCTAGTTATTGGATTGAGTTTTATTTAATGTGTTGTTATTTTGACAAGATAAAAACAGCTCTGGTTTCATGTATTGCTTTTACCTGCTCAGGTTCCTCGTTAGCTTCTTTGTGTAACCACAACATTCCTTTACTGAGTCACCCCTCCCCCACTCTCATTCATATTTGGGTGGGGCTGGCCACACCCCCTCAAGCTGGCCTGTCCAATCAGAGCAATTCTTCTCCTGGGTATTGATTGGTTCTGTGATAATGAGCACCTGATTCCAGACAGGCCAGTGGGAGCAGAACCTGGGATTCTTGCTGGTGATGTGGGAAACAGGAGGAGTTCTCTTCCCATTAGGATTCCTGGATGTAAAGGTAAGTTTCCAGCCCCTGGTGCTACTGAATGATAAATACACACCAAGAGTGAAGCCATCTGAGGAACACAGAACAAAGAGGCAGAGAGAGAGGGAGAGAGAGCGCTCTCCCATAGTATTATTTGAATGTGTGGATCCAGTTATGTCTGAAACTCATTATCCTTGGGATTTAAGTTACAAGAACAAATGACTTGCCTATCTCTCTTCCTTTCTTCCCCTCTGTCTCTTTTTTTTTGTCTGTTTAAATTGAGAATTTTTTAAAAAATGAAAGAAAGAATTCTATTTCATATATTTGGCAACCCCAGAGTTTTAAAACATGTGTTTTGAAATGTGCATATGAATGTCAGAGAATATTTGTTTTATGCCCAAATGGAGTCGAGAAGGCTCCTCCCGGTCATGTCCAACCAGCATGCCCACTGGAATGTCTTGCGTTCTGCAACTGCCCCCCTTTTACTTAATTTTTAAAAAATTACTCTAGGCGTTCCTTCAACAGCAACAGACTTCCCTAAAAGATGCTCTTCCAAATCAGCAATGGCCTCTTCTTGGTAACCAGGAACAGGTGGGACAGGCCCTCCCTTTCCTGGGCCCCAGCTCTGTGCTGTCTGTCGGCCTGCTCCAAGGAGGAAAACCAGCAAACACTGACAGTCCGTGTGTGTGATGGGGGCACAGTCAGTCCCTCTGGGCAGTGGTTCTCGGGGCGTGGTCCCTGGACCACAGTGTCAGCATCACCCAGGAGCCTGTGAGAAATGTGAATTCCCAGGCCCCGCTCAGATGCCTTGAATCAGAAACTCTGAGAGTAGGACCCAGCAATCTGTTTTCACAAACCCTGAGGATCACTTTCCTCTTTCTCTGTTCCCACAGACACAGCTGCCAGGTGATTGAAAGCAGACCTGAGTTGCCTTTGTAGAATCGCTCTGGGTTGGAGCATTGGCTTTTTCACTTTGAGGAGAGGAGCTCAAACTATAACAAATTGATTATTTTTTTCCCTTTTATCCATTAGTAGCTTGCTACGTGTACATTCTGGTTTTAATCCTCTCTTCAGGCATTTGTTACACTTTACTCAGCATACTCGAATATGTATATTTTCATCACGGTCAAGAATTCATCATCAGCATCCATCACCTCTCCACATAAAGAGAGCTGGACCTCCACTTTTCCTGCCTCTCCTCCCTCTCCATGCACGCTCCTCTCCCCCATTGCCAAGTTTTGTTCAAACCTCTCGAAATTGACAGATGGAGTTTTTTCTTCACTCAATAAGCTTCATAACCATATTTTTAGGTGGTCATTTGGGTTTTACTAGTTTTACTAATTTTTTGGCACACCCTATATTTTGTATCTTGTCTTCCTCTTTCTTGCATTCATTTTTCCCATTATTGGAGTGTATCCTCTAGAGAATCTTTCAGAAAGGGTCCATGGAGAGAAATTTACTGAGTCCTTATTCATCAAAAAAACAAGTTTCTGTCTTGCCTTTAAATAATATTTTGCCTGGGTATAGAATTCTAGATTCAAAGTCATTTTCTCTGCACTATGGCAGAGGAAATGAACTTGATGGCACTATGTCTTATCGAGTTTTGTACTTACTGTACTGAAGAAGTCTGGTGTCCCTTTGTTTCTTCTCCTGTTGAAGTCAAACTTTTGGGATTTTCTTTTTTTTTCTTTTATTTTAATCATTGTTCAAGTACAGTTTTCTGTCTTTTACTCCCATCCCAGCACCACCCCCAGCCCTCCCCACCTCCCTCCCTTTCCCACCCCTACACCGTGTAGTTTTTGTCCGTGTGTCCTTTATACTTGTTCCTGTACACCCTTCCCCTTCTCACCTGAAATTCCCTCCCCTCTCCCCTCTGGGCACTGACAACCTGTCCTCTATTTCAGTGTCTTTGGTTATATTTTGCTTGCTTGTTTGTTTTGTTGTTTAGGTTCCTGTTAAAGGCGAGATCATATGGTATTTGTCCCTCACTGCCTGGCTTATTTCAGTTAGCATAATGCTCTCCAGTGCCATCCATGCTGTCACAAAGGGTAGGAGCT
>CM052538.1:185108598-185132752 GCA_028533065.1 Trachops cirrhosus | reverse complement strand
GTTTAGGTTCCTGTTAAAAGCGAGATCATATGGTATTTGTCTTTCACTGCCTGGCTTATTTCAGTTAGCATAATGCTTTCCAGCTCCATCCATGCTGTTGCAAAGGGTATGAGCTCCTTCTTTCTTTCTGCTGCATAGTATTCCATTGTGTAAATGTACCATAGTTTTTATATCCATTCATTTCCTGATGGGCACCTAGGTTGCTTCCAATACTTGGCTATTGTAAATTGTGCTGCTATGAACATTGGAGTGCATAGGTTCTTTTGAATTGGTGTTTCAGTGTTCTTAAGATGTAATCCTAGCAGTGGAATTGCTGGGTCCAAGGGCAGGTCCATTTTTAGTTTTCTGAGAAAATTCCATACTGTTTTCCATAATGGTTGTACCCGTCTGCAATCCCACCAACAGTGCACTAGGGTCCCCTTTTCTCCACAACCTCTCCAACACTTGTTGTTTATTGCTTTGTTTATGATGGCCATTCTGACCAGTGTGAAGTAGTATCTCATTGTGGTTTTAATTTACATCTCTCTGATAGCTAGTAATACTGAGTATCTTTTCATATGTCTCTGGATCCTCTGTATGTCCTCCTTGGAGAAGTGTCTGTTCAAGACCTTTGCCCATTTTTTAATTGGATTGCTTGTCTTCTTAGAGTGGAGTCGTGTAAGTTCTTTATATATTTTGGAGATTAAACCCTTGTCTGATGTATCATTGGCAAGTATGTTTTCCCATACGGTTGGTTCTCTTTTTATTTTAATACTGTTTTCTTTAGCCATGCAGAAGCTTTTTATTTTGATGAGATCCCATTTGTTTATTCTTTCCTTTATGTCCCTTGCTCTAGGGGACATATCAGTAAAAATGTTTCTGTGTGAAACATCTGAGATTTTCCTGCCTATGTTCTCCTCTAGGACTTTAATGGTGTCACGGTTTATATTTAAGTCTCTTATCCACTTTGAATTTATTTTTGTGTATGGTGTAAGTTGGTGCTCAAGTTTCATTTTTTTGCACGTAGCTGTCCAGTTCTCCCAACACCATTTGTTGAAGAGGCTATTGTGACTCCATTTTATGTTGCTGCCCCCTTTGTCGAATATTAGTTGACCGTAGAGACTTGGGTTTATTTCTGGGCTTTCTGTTCTGTTCCATTGGTCGATGTTCCTGTTTTTACACCAGTACCAAGCTGTTTTGATTACAGTGGCCTTGTAATACAGTTTGGTATCAGGTATTGTGATCCCTCCTACTTTACTCTTCTTTCTCAAAATTGCAGCAGCTATTCGGGGTCGTTTATGGTTCCATATAAATTTTTGAAGTGTTTGTTCTGTGTCCGTGAAATAGGGATTTTCTTTCTTTATTTTTACCAATATGCTTAGTGCCAAATCCTCCACACCCCTATCGGGTTTCTTTTCAATACTCTGAGGGCCCTTTTGTGTGAAGAGTTGAGACTCTCTTTAGTTTTGAACTTTTTTATATAATTTATTTTACTATTTTCCCTATCCATTTCCCTGAGACAGAGGTTGGAACTCCTGATTCTGATTTTTCCTGTTCACTTTTTTATCTCCCACTTTTCAATACTTGGATTTCTGCACCGTGTTCGGGTGGATCGCTCGCCTCGTGCAGTCCAGTGTGCTAACTGCAGTCTTTAGTTGTGTGCATTTTGCCCACCCATTCATCGACAGGGGGATTTTTTCATTTGAATAAGTTATAAGCCACAGAAGACTGCAGAAGCTAACATAACAAACCCCCCGTACCCATCCCTGAGAAATAACAAACATTAACATTTTGTCATATTTGCTCTGGTTCCTTTCTAATAAAATAAAATATTACTGATAAAATTGCAGTTTATTCCTCTACCTACTAAATGTATTCCTCTCTTTACTCCTTTTCTCCATCTTCCCCAGAGTAATTACTATCATAATTAAACATATATATACATAGATATGTACACACACACATATATTCCACCATCCCTCAGTCTTTCCCAGTTTTTTTTTTTTTTAGCCATTTAAAGTAAATAGTATCACACAACAATAATTCACTCACCAATAATTTTGGGAAATTCATTTAGGTTGTTGCCTACCTAGCAGTTTGTCCATTGTAACCCCTGGGTGATAGGCTAAGGTAGGAGCAGGTGCAGTGAATCAATATTCACTCCACTAACGGTGGATATTTAGGTTGCTTCTAAGTTCTGTGCTACGAGAAACATCACCGCAGAGAGCAGCGTGCTTGTGTGTTCGTGCGTGCTCGGGAGTCTCTGTAAGGTTTGTACCTGGAGGGGGAGCTGCCGAGCCAAAGGATGTGCTGTTTTCAGTGTATTGGGAAACTGGGAAGTTGCTCTCCAAAGAAGGTTGCACTTGGCCCAGGTCTCTGCCTGCAGCGCTGGAGAAGCCGCGGCCCCTCGGTCTTCACCAACCCCAGGAAATGTCAGCGTTTTCATTTAGGAAAGCCGATGGGTGGAAACGGTGCCTTCTACGGGGCTTTAATTTCTGTTAACCACAATTTTCGTTTCCAAGAACTCTTAGTTTCCAAGAACTACTTTTCATAGAAGTTTTGCCTGTCTGTCTATGTAGCTATTTCAGATGTCTCCAAGGATGTTAATTATATCTATTATAAATGGTTTCTTTTTTCCCTGCTTCCCCATTGTATGAATTCTGTTTCTTTGGATGTAAATTTTTCTGGAGGTGAGTTTGTGCTTCTCTTTCACTCTGTGAGTTTTTCTAGAAGTTTTGCCAATCCTTGGCCATCTCCTTCTTCTTCCGTATTGCTGTGGCTCACAGTGGGTCCCTCAGCTCGTACGAGAGTTTCCGCCCACCTGGCCATACAAGCAGGTGCTGAGCGGGAAACCCGGCTGTCCTTGAGTGGGGCAAGGAAGAAGCCTATGCAAAGGGTTTGTGTTGCGAGCATGAGGTCTCCTGTCCACTGTGCTGGCCTTGGACCACTAGGGCACCTCTTGACTATTCTAGCCGGTTTCTCCCTGTGTTTTCACTTGACCTTCTCCTCTTCTTATAAGGACACCAGTCATGTTGGACTAGGGTCCATCCTAACAGCCTCCTTTTAACTTATCACCTCTTTAAAGGGCCACTCCCCAAACAACAACAATTCTGAGGGCCTGAGGGTTAGGACTTCCTTTGGAGTTGGGGAGGGGAGACTCAGTTCAGCCCATAACACTGCTATGCTAGGGCTCTGATAGGAGCAACAGTGTCTGTTTCGAGGAAGGCCTCTCTTTTTCCTATCCGATTTATACCATAGCATACAGACTGCACAGTCTCATGGATGTTACCTAACTTGTTTAATTGACTCCTGTGATGACATATCTAGTTGTCCTTTCCCCCCAGTCCTTTCTTTTGCAAACAGTCTGAGTCATAGATTTCTTGCAGCTAAATACCTGATCATAATTATTTTCTCTTCCACAACTTTTCGTAATTCCAATTAGATAGAACGTGGTAGATGAAGTCAGGAGAATTATCTGCATTATAGGGATCTCTGGATTACAATTCAAACACCTTGCAAAAAAGTAGCCGCACCATGTAAGGGGAACCGTTATGGAAGAGTCCGGAACGAACAAGGGAGCTTTTGGAGTGCCGATAATGTTCCGCTTCTTGATTTTGGTGCTGGTGGTATATGGCTTTGACTGGTTGGCGAAAATCCATGTTTCTGCAATAATAGTATGTTCCAGTAAAAACTAGAAGAGAGAGCACCTGCAGGGCTGGCAGCAGAGGCACACCGAGCCTGCGTACTGTTGCCGAGTCGGCATTGCATCTTTCTAAGACCGTTATAAATTATCTGCTGAGTGGCAATGGATTTCAGTGGCCGGGTGACTGTGAACTCGGGCTGCACGGTAGGTCATCTGGGGATGTGTTTTAAAAATACGGCTGCCCAGCTCGGCTCCAGGTCGGAACCTCTGGGGGCGGGGCTCAAGCTTCAGTGTTTCTACGAAGCTCCCCGGTGGTTCTAACGTGCAGCCAGGTTTGAGCAAAAGGGGTCTTCAAGGGGGATTATGTGGATTACCTGAGTTCCGTTCAGATTTTTGCAGTGATTTCATATGTTTTTGTCAGTTCAGACCAACTGCCTCATTTTGCAATAATAAAGATGTACATACTGTAGAGTTAAAATATGGTTTATTGCTATAATTCTTCCAGGGAAAAAAATAACTGTATACTGTGAATGTGAATTTAGTACCTACCCACTTCCTTTTGCTTTTAAGCCACTGAAACAATTTTTTTAATAAAGCAAGTTTTGTAAACTCAGGAATGTGATTATTGTGTTGGATGGAAAGTATTTCTTTAGGATGCATTCTTTTTATTTTTTTAATCCTCACCTGAGGATATGTTTATTGATTTTAGAGAGAGGAAGCAAGAGAGAGAGAGACATATATATCAGTCTTCTCCCATACATGCCCTGACCGGTGATCGAACCCACAACCTTTGGGTGCACCAGACGGTGATGCTCCACACCACTGAGCCACCCCGCTAGGGCTAGGATGCATTCTTGGAAGTAAAATGTGTTGGTTCCAATGGATATTTTATCTTACACATTTAGCTTCTCGTATTGCTAAATTGCCCGCTAGCATCCCCACGGTAAGAAGAGTAATCTCGCTGCTCCCTAGCCTTGCTGCCTACCCCACCTCCCTTCTTTCTCAAAAGAAAAATGTATCCATTAGAAAAATCCCAATTGTATATAAAGTATTAAGGAGAAAGTTCAACCTGAAGTTCTACCATCTACATAACCATTCTTAACAGGTTATTGTCCCATTACCGCAGGTTATATACAGATTTACATAACATGCAGGTAGTGAGGTAGTGAGACGGACTGAATGAAGTACCTCTTCCTTCCCATCCACCACCTTCTCCTGATCCACTGTAGTGGCTTGAGCCTGGTGCCAAGCTTATTATTATTGTTTTTAAAGAACTAAGGATATAATTATTTCAGTAGAAATATCTACGTATATGTACACACACACATATATATACAAATACAGTAAACATGCATACACAATTTTTTCTTTTTCTTTTTGGAGATATAATTGGCATATAACATTGATTTAGTTCTAGTTGTACAATTTGAAGATTTATACTCTTATCTATTGTCTTAGAATTCTGACGGGCAGCGTCTGACACGAGTCTGACGGGGCTAAGGTCAAGGTGTCAGAGGAATACTTCCTTCTAGAGGGTCGAGGGTAGGACCCCCCTCCTTGCCTTTTCCAGCTTTGGGAGGAGCACACGCTCTTCGGCTATGGTGCCCGCCCCGTTTTGATCTCTGAGGCCAGCAACGCTGTGTCTCTCTGACCATTCTCCCATAGTCACCTCTCCCTCTCTGACAAAGCCAGGAAAGATTCTCCGATTCATGAGAGTGGGTCCATCTGAATGATCCAGAATAATCTCCTCACATCAAGGTCTTCCACCTTAATCACATCGGCCAAGTGCTCTTTGCCGTGGAAGGCCACAGGTGCCCAGTTCTGGGGATTAGGGCGTGGGCATCTTTGGGGGAGCGTTATTCTAGCACAACGTCCCCAAATCTCTAGTCTCGTCTTAGCTGGGCTGGAGGAGGGGATGGGGGTTGGTAGTTGTAGGCTGGGCTCTGCCACATTTCAGTCATTTCAGTGAGGGCCACTCTTTTAGAATGCAGGGTACTTACTGCCTGTCGCCCTCAGCTTTAAGGCTATAACCGAATTCTGAGCATCTGGAAAAGTCACATGCCACATGCCAGCCGTGTGCTTGTCTGCCCTGCTCCAGGCTGTGAGATCCCTGAGGGCAGGGTCTGTTTCTCCTTTGTCAAACCTTGGGGCCAGGCAGAGTTCTGGAAACGTTTGTTGTGTATACAACTGAATTGATAAAACGGTTACCTGCCTTATCTCTTAGAGGAATTAAGGATGTATGACAATCAAAACTCCGCTGGACAGGATGGTGTCATATGATTCTTTAAAAGAACAGGTGGGCTTTAGACACTTGCCAAGAGGGAACAGGAGCGTGTGACCCTGTGGGTGGATGATACTGTCTTGGTTGTTTTCGTTAACAAGCCAGCGTGGGAGAGAATCTGATGATGTTTGCAGAGAACTCCCCTTGCTGAAAAGTTGGAGACACAGGTCTCGTCTTAGCTAGTTCAGTCTGCTGGGCTCCTGGTACTGCCTCAGAGCCACGGCTTTAAATCCTATTTCTTCCCTTAAATAACCACAGTTTCCTGCAGGTGGATTATGTTCAGTGCTGCCTTCAGGGAAGGTGAACATACTCTACATCCTATTGACTCACACTGAATTGGGAATTGGTGCATCAAACCAACCGGCTCTCACCTATCGAGAATGCCGCAGTGTAACTCTAACTGCGTGTAGCTGTAACTCTCAGTTACAGAGCCACATAAACCACTCTGACTGCTCCCTCTTATTTACGTTGTATCCCCAGGCAACCTGAAATTCCTCCGTGGGGCAGGGAGGAAGCCTGGGCTGGGTGGATTGGGATGGAGCCAGCCTTACACACTCTGGCTTCCTTATTTTAAATACTGTGAATGTTGGAAATTTAGTCACACCCAAATTCAAAACACAGTGAAAAATCCCCAAATAACTGTGTGTTGTGTGCCCACTTACACCGTTTGCCTTCTTTATTTGGTGCAGTCGGCTGAATAGTAGCCCCCTAATGAATAATAATAATGGGTATCAGGTAACAATCCCTGGAACACGTACAAGTTACCTTCTGTGGTTAAAAATTAAAAGGAGCTTTGCAGAAGTGATTAAGTTAAGGATCTAGAGATTGGGAGATTATCACCCCACACTTTTCAGTGTGAACCCTAAATGCAGTAATGTGTAGTCTTGTAAGAAGGAGGCGGAGGGAGATTTGTCGACCACAGAAGAGAAGGACATGTGACCACAAAGGCAGAGATTGGGGCAACGTGGCCACGAGCCAAGGACTGCCACCAGGAGCCCCCAGAAGCTGGAAGAGGCAAGGAACGGATGCTTCCCTAGGACCCCGAGGCGGATCACATCCTGCCGGTACCTTGATTTCAACCCGGTGATACTGATTTCAAACTTCCACCCTGAAGAACTGTAAGAGAATAAATCCCTGTGTTTTGAGCCAAACTTGAGATAATTTGTTTACAGTCTTAGGTAACAAATACATTACAGAGCTGAGGACTATAATATACAATATTCATGCATTTAACAAATATTCGCCGTGCTGCTGGCACATATGACCCACGGAGGTAGGCAGGAGAGGGCGGGGAGGTGCCGGAAGGAGGTGAGGGGATGAGCCATAAACATCTACAGGGAAGGGAGTTCCAGGGAGGGGGAAAGAGAGTACAAAGGGCGGGAGGGACTTGAGCTGGGCTTGCTTGGTGAACAGCCGGTAGGCAAACTGATTGAAACGACTTCTAGTTTAGCTAGCAAACAGTCCAGCAATAAACACAGGGAACCCATTCAAATGAAAGCTAATTTTTTTCCTAGTGATATGTGACCTCATTAGATCAAGGGTCCTCAACCCCCAGGGCCGTGGACCAGTACTGGTCAGTCCATGGCCTGCTAGGAACTGGGCCAGGGAAGCTTGCCTAAGCTCCGCCTCTGACCCCCAACACCCCGCCCCCCCCCACAACCCATGTTCATGGAAAAACCTGTCCCTGGTGCCAAAAAATTTGGGGACTGCTGCATTAGATGGTAAATTGTCCCCAAAGGAAGAGAAGGAAGTTCTGCTGGGTTGTTTAGAATTCTTTTCGAAGAAGGAAGAAATACATACATATTGATAGGCTACGCCGAATAAAACAATCCGGAAGACAAAATGGGGCTTGGGTTTTTGGGCAAATGTGAAGGAATAATGAGTCGGCCCCATAACAGAAGGGGGGTGGGGTAGGTTGAATGTTCCACCGGATTTTTGTGGGAGTTCGTTTCCAGTACTTTGTAATTGAGCCTCGGGATTCTGTTCCCAAGTTCCCTATTAAACACTGATGATTAGTAATTACTCATATTTAGCGGCGTCAGGCAGACACCAGGCCCTGGAGGTTTGACTGGGGAAGTGGGGAGTGTGACCTGGGAAGACTTCCATCCGAGCCAGCGAGCCAGCGTTCAAGGCCTTCGGAAGGCCAGTCCCCGGGATCTGGAGGGCGGTGTGACAAAACGTTGATCCCTGGAGGGCCTGGCCTCGCAGAAATGAGATTTTCGGGGCCCTGGTCCCTGAAACACCGTTAGGATGCTTGTGCCCAGCAATTTGAAGGTAATAAGACTCTGATTCAATTCCACAAATGCAGACAACTGAGAGGCGTGGGGGCTGGTAATACAGAGTTTGGCTCAGAGCAGAGCAGACCTGGGCTTGAATCCCAGTCCCTCCGCTCACTCCTCGACCTTGGGAGCGTCCGTCCCTCCTTAGCATCTGTGGTGGGGTGAACGGTGTTCTCCTGAAATCCGTGCCCACTTGAACCTCAGACGTGCTGCTGGGTGAGTCCAAGTGGGGTGGAGGCTGCCGGGGGTGGGGCGGTGGGGGAATTTGTCGCTATGCACCTGCTGGGTCCGTCTTGAGAACTGAAAGGTGAGAAGGAGCCAGCTTTTGATATTTGTGTGTGTGAGAGAATCCATAAATAGGCAAACTAATGAAGGGACAACTGACAGCTTTATAACATTAATTTTTTTCTGTCCGAGAATAGGACCAGCCTGTTCATTAATTGGGACTTCTTTTATGCTAAGGGAAAGTTCTGTTTTCTGGATTTTGTTTGTTTGTTGTGTTTGAATGTTTATCGTAATGAACTAATTCATTGGAAATAAATAAGATAATCATGTACCACCTAGGGACACCCCTCACAGGCCCCTCCTACACATGTCAAAGACCCTGCCTCCCGCCTCTATGGCGGGGAGGGACACTCCCCGAAAACTGGACTTATGATTCCTTTGTCTTCATTTATCCCTTCACACCTTTCTATGTATACCTGAGTGATAGATTGTCTACTTTTGCTTATTTTCTGAATTCCACGTAAATGGAGTCACGTTGTGTGCTTCCTTTTGAAATTTGCTTCCTTCACTCACGTCAGGTTGTTGAGATGCATCCGTGCTGTGGAGGCAGCTGCGGTCCCTTCCTTGTCCCGTGGCTAGTATTCTACCCTGTGACCGTGCTGCAGCGGACGCATCCGCTCTCCCATTGGTGGCAATTTGGGTTGCGGGTGACTCCTGGTGCACGAGCGTAAGAGTTTTTCCGGGACATTTATCCAGGCGTGGCATTACTGGAGGGCAGGCATGTGCATCTTCCACTTGAAAGACAGTGCCAAACCGCTTTCCCAAAGTCACTGGACCACCTGATGGTTTCACTAGCGGCATGTAAAGTGCCCTGGACGTCACATCTTTGCAAAGACTTGGCCTTGACAGATAGTTTTTATAGTCACCTGGGTCAATGAGGGTGTTAAATGGCATCTTGTTTCAGCAGTTCCCTGTTTGCTGAGGTTGACTGTCTTGTCACGTGTTTATTAGCCATCGTGTTCTCCTCTATGAAACAGCTTTCCTTTTGTCATCCATGAAATATTGAATTGCTTGTCTTTTATATATCGATTTGTAGAAGATTTTAGATATTTTGGGTGCTAGCCCTTTGTTGAATAGATGAGGCAGATATCTTCTTCCAGTTTGTGGAATTTTGTTTTAAGATTTTGTTTATTTTTAGAGAAAGGGAGAGAGAAAGAGAAGGAGAGAAACATCAGTGTGTGGTTGCCTCTCTCACATCCCCAACTGGGGAACTGGCCTGCAACCCAGGCACGTGCCCTGACTGGGAATCAAACAGGCGACCCTTAGCTTCGCAGGCCCGCACTCAATCCACTGAGCCATATCAGCCAGGGCCAGTCTGTGGAATATTTTTTTAGTTTCTTTATAGTATATGTGATGGGAAAAGTTTGTAATTCCATTCTAGTCAAATTTATCGTTCTTCATGGCTCGCATTTCGATCTTGTTTAAGAAACCTTCTCTACACTGGTGTCACACAGATGTGTATATATCGCTAATAGTACGGATTTTTGCCACTTTTATGCTATGGACCCTTTGGTATGTTTTTAAATGTATAAAATAAAACTCATAGAATTACAAACAAAACCAGGCATACTGAAATACAAGTATCAAAATAGTTCAAATTAGGATATGTAATAAATACGCTTTTTAATGCATTAAATAAGGAGAGGTAGCAAAACAGCTAACAGCTGCTCTGCACTCCCAAGTACCGAGGGCCATAAGCAGTATCTTGGGATGCCTGCAACAGCTGTGATGTGATGTTAAAATATTTGTCCTCTTATCAGTGACAAAGTCATGGGTACTACAAGGGGACGATAGTCTGTTGCTTATGTTCAGATTTGAGTCTCCAAATTTTCATTAGAGATTAGTGAACATAAATATCAATTTTTTTCCCACCCATGTTCGTGAACCTACTGGGTTCTAACCACTGATCCACGAAGGGTCTGGGGAATCTAGGTTAAGAACCTTGCATAGTATTTTCTAAAAACTTTAGTTTTGTTTTTCATGTTTTTATCAATCAGAATTTGTTTCTTTGTACTGTATGTAATATTTACTTTCCCCTTTTAATTTATTAATTTATTGAGTATATACCTATGTATTGATTAACTTTCCCCTCTGAACTGCAGTGTCAGTGCTGGCTTAATTCATGCTCCTTTGCATGGGTCCATCTGTTTCTGAGCCCTTTATTCCACTCTGTCGTCTACTTACTGATCTGTGTAAAGACCACATTGTCGTAATTACTAGAACTTTGAAATAGTCTGACATCCGCTGTAAGGGGGGAGTTGGTTGGATGCAGGTGAAAGGAATAGTCAGAAAACACCCATGTGTGACCCGTGGACGTGGACAACGGTGTGGGCATTGACTTGGGAGTGGGGGGACTAGGGTGGGGCAAAGGGGGAAAACTGGGAAAACTGTAAGAGCATGAACATAAAGTATTTTTAGAAATGAATAAAATGTCAATTTCTTTTGCAAGAATAAGACATGAGCAAGAAAGAATTCTGATATCTAGGAAGGCAAGTTTCCCACGCGTGTGTTAGCTCCTCTGGGTCCTTTGCTTTTCTACGTACGTTTTAGAAACAACTTGACAAATTTCATGCAAAAGCCCGTTGGGATGTGGATTGGAACTGCACTGAGTTTATGGACCACGTATTTATACCTTTTAGTAACACTATATGTTTTTTTCCTTGAAAGACCGGTGCTTCTTTTGTTAAATCTCTCTCTCTCTGTGCTGGTATTATGGTTTTGGAAATTTTGTTTTTTAATTATATTTTCTCTGTTGCTGATTTATAGACAATCAACTGCTCTTGAATATTGCTCTTTGGAACCCAGTTTATTAAACCTGCTTATTAAACCTAATCATTTATAGAATTTCGAGTTTTCTATGAAAATAATCATATTCCCTTCAATTCGTGTTTTGTCTCCTTGATTCCAAGCCTCATATCTTTCATTTCTTTTTCTTATTTTATTAAACTTACTAGGACCTTCAGTACAGTATTGAATAAAAGTAGTGATTTTTAAAAAATCTTTAACTTTTGAGAGTGATGTTTACTGTGGGCTTTTGGTAGATGTTCTGCGTGTGTTAGGTTAGAGAGATTTCTTTTTGTGCACAATTAGTCAATTTTATTTTAAAATCGTAAGTAGAGGTTGTCGGGCTTTTGTTTTACTTCAAGGGGACAGATACCAGAATGCACGTGTACGCCAATGGAGAAGGCCCACGGGGAGAAAGAAATTGAGGCTGGAACGTGAGCGGACACATCCTGAACAGTCAAGTTCTTGAAAAGGCTGAGGGTGGATTTGCACACGCTCTTTGTGCATCTAAAGTGCTGAGTATAATGTCTGGTCTGCTCACTTCCTGTTGCCGCCATAACAAATCACCACAGACGTGGTGGTTAAAACGGCACCAGTGTGTCCTCTTACAGCTCAGAAACCTGAAGTCACTTTCACGTGACTGAAGTCGTGGTGTCGCAGGGCTGTGTCCCTTCTGGAGGGTCCGTGAGAGTCTGTTTCTCACCTCTTCCAGCTTTAAGAGGCTTGGCCTGCGGCCCGGCCCCTTCCTCCATCTTCAGATCTCTCTCTCTGCTTTTATTGTCTCTTCTACGTAAGGATCCTTGTCCACGATCGGGCCCACCCCGATGACCCAGGATAATTTCCCATCTCAAAATCCTGAACTTAGTGGCATCTGCAAAGACCCTTTCGCCATAGAAGGTAATATTCACAGGTTGCAGGGATTAGGATGGGCCCATCTTTGGGGTCCATTTTTTGGTTTACCAATCTTGGCATGTATTTGATTTTAAAAAATGGTTGAATATCGGCGATTCCATGTAATTCAGCCTAAAGTTTCCCAATATATAGGAGTCAGTGTTACTGTCTAAAACAAAAGGGGGGGTGCGTCTACCATGAGCAGCCGGCGCCAGGCCTGTCCCCGGTCTGAGGAGTAGTCGGGTGACGTGCAGCAGAACCCCGAGTCTTTAGTCCTTCCTGGGCACTCACCCAGGCGCATAGGTGGGTCTCTCGCCCCACGGCCACTTGTCCCCCCATGGTGTTGGAAGAGGCCTGCTAAGGGCCTGCAGGAAGGCCCTCTTTCCACAGAAGAGGGGAATCCCTCTGCCAGCTCCATGATCCAGTACTGCCCTGGGCAGGTGGCTCAGCTGGTTGGAGCATTGTCCTGTGAGCCAGAACGTTGCAGGATCGATCCCCAGTCAGGGCACCTCCGAGAGGCAACCCATTGAAGTATCTCTCTCACATCCATGTTTCTCTCTCCCCACTTCCTCTTTCTCTTTCAAATCAATAAATACATCCTTGGGTGAAGATTGAAAGAACAGCAACTCTACCCCACAGCATAAACATTCTTTTGAGGAAAAAGCAGCTCTGAGCGTCTTCCATGTTGCAAATGTGCGTGAGGTGGGAACAGAGTTGGTGGCACCCGAGGACAAAGGAAAGAAATCAGTGACACTGACCCTGTCTTTGTTTAAATTTTTGGTATTTTATTTGCCATGGGTCTTTTGGCATTGGTTTAGACATTTTTTAATGTTTCATTAACATACTATTTATCTTGGTGACTGATTTGGGGGGATGCCCCCTTAAATTTTTCACCTTAGACTCCACTCTCCTCCCCTGAATCCCCACTCTGGTCTGTGGGCCTGCATCTGTAGCTGTTTTCTCTGACGATAGTTTTGGACACTCCCAGCAAAAGTTCAAACTTTATCTGTAGGAAAAAAATGAAAACCACAACGGTTCAAACTTACTGAGATAACAGGAGGGGAAGGCCGTCTCTGAACCTCTAAACCGCCCATCATCCAAGTGCTGTTTGCTGCCAATGGCCTCCTCCAAGTGAGAGAGAATAAACTGATTTCATACCTATTCAGTCCAATAAAGCTCGTTGCACTACCTCTACCTCCAGCGATAAGAAACAGGAACAGTTCATTTTCCATTGCTAAGCAACGGCAAAAACAGCACACAGCATCTGTGCCCTACCTAACGGGCTGATAGGGATCAGTGTCTAAAGTTCTTGTTTGCATTCTGAAGTCAACTGTAATTGCGGTTGTCTATTAGTGTTCATTAAGTTGGTTTATGGCTGGACCAACTCCAAACTCCACTTGGCGCTTTGAATGCGTTGTCCTCCTAGGGAAAGAAATATTTGGCAATAAAAACCCTGTGCTGATATCCTCAACTGATTTCCCCTTGAAGGGCTGGGAAACTATGGCCACGGTCTGCAGGTCTCTAGTCTGGGAGAACAAGGCCTCTGTTGAAGGTTCTCAAAGAGCGGGGTGGACAGCAGGGCGAAGAGGAGCTGGCTTCCTTCCATCCCGAATGAGAAGTAGGCCAGCGGAGAAGTCTGTTATGTGAGCCCAGCCTTGGAGGGAGTACTGCCCCTTGCCCAAGGCCAGTGCTAAAGTCTGCAAAGAGGCTGCTGAGCCTCCTTCCACCGACTGGGGCCAGAGGGAGGCACTCCTCAGGGGCATGATCAGCTCCGCCTCCCTGGCCTGGGAACAGGTCAAACGGTGGCCTCAGTGTAACGGGAGAAAGTTCCAGCCAGCTGGAAAGCACAGCCCTTGAACACCATTTCCCAGGTATTGACTCACCCGGGTGGCTGAAAGGCCACTGGCCCCAGCTGAGGGTCAGCCCGCCGCCGCCTGCCGCAACCCTCCTTTCATCCCCAGTTCTCCGAGCCAGGTCTGCTCTGAAAATAACACTAGAAAACAGTTTAAAGCAATTAATGAGGATGCTGTTCTCCTTTCTAGACCCCTTCCTGAAATACCCTTCCACTCTCAGTGCTCCGCAGGGCTAGGCTTCATCTGTTCTCCCCTTGCCGGTGGGGTTTGCTAAGGGCTGAGCTGGATAACAAGCTTGCTTGCACCCCCTAGTGTACAAGGAGCCCGGCACCTGTCAACGTCGTGTCTGGGTGAGGTGGGTGGGACTGTAGACATTTATTACAGTGACAGGCAGGACGGTCTGATTCCACAAGGTCTGGGTCAGTGAAAGGAAGCCACATTCACACTCCTGATTCAGTTCATGGCCCAGGAAATTGTGCTTTTGAGTGTTTCCTCCCATGCTTTCTTCTGAGTCTAATCTGTCCTCTGCTTGCTCTGAAGCAAGGGGTGGTCTGTGCCCCCATTACTCAGGGGAAGTGAGGACCAAGTATTCTAAACACTTTACTCTCACAGAGAAGCTATAGAATAACCCTGTTTTACGGTTGATAGGTGCAGAAACCTAATCGTTGTCAACCGAGAAACTCCTTCAATGGTGTTGAAAAAAGTCCAACACCATTTTTCTTGTTACTGCTGTTACAATTCGGGCTCACTTCTGTTGGGGACAGAGACACACTAGTGCAATGAGTCCCAAACAACAGCCACGCTGTGGAATGGTCGAGAAGGTGCAACAACAAGTTTAGGCAGATGCGAAAAAGAAGCAGTTATCAGGATAAACCGATGTAGGATGGGCACCAGAGCATGAGGTGAACATCAGGAACCATGCAACCTTGAAAAGAAGCATTGACAACCTTCTACCTAGGATCGCTAGGAGGCTTACCTACCTAAAAGCTCATGACCACATCCTGGCTGGTGTGGCTCAGTGGACTGAGCACTGACCTGCAACCTGGGAATCACTAGTTTGATTCCCAGTCAGGGCACATGCCTGGGTTGCAGGCCAGGTCACCAGTAGGGGGCATGCAAGAGGCAACTGATAGAGGTTCACCAATATTTCTCTTCCTTATCCCCCCACCAAATAAAATAATAAATAAATCTTTTTTAAAAAAGCTTGGGACCTTAACCCAATGGTTACTTACAGAATCTTTTCAGGTTGACTATTTTGATTAAAAACTCAAGAACAGGGATGGCAAATGGGTTTTACATTACATACCAACTTTCATCACCTGAAGAGCCTGAAGCACTATATTGAGAGTGTTCCGGAAGATTCAATTTGAGGAAAAGTGTCATGATTGATTAGTGATGTCTGCCATGAGCACAGGACATAGGAGTGGTGGTGTGCATGCCAACTAGGCGAGATTAGAGAGTGTATTATAAGAATTATAATTATATTAATTATAGTTATAGGAAATTATTAAGAAAGCTAAGCCATCTCACCCTGATATTGTTTCTGGACCTTCCTGTATTCAGGGATTGTGATGATGGTGTGGTTTTTCCAACTTCCTGCACGAGGGTGCAGGGGACTTACTACTTCTATCCTTCTCCTTCCTTGGTTTGTATTGATTCTCAGCTGACTTGAAGGTTGAGGTGGATTAAAACAGGATGGAGGTAAGATTGCATCTGATTCTCACCTTCCCTGAAGTTAGAGAATGATGGCTCAATTGCCAAGCACTAACTGAATCTTAACTATATACCCAGTAGGCTGGCAAGTGAGACAGATAAGCAGAGAAAAAGAGGGAGGCACAAAAATCCTAAGTTTACAGTCTCCTGATCCACAAGAGGTGAATACAGAACAGTGTTGTTGCCTGCAGACCGCAATCTCAGAATAAACAGAAGAGGGAGGGGTGGTCAGCAGGTAAAGCAGCCAGTCAGCTCCCTCCGACACTCTAGACCCTCAGGTAGCCATGGATTAGAAGGTGGAGAGCTGCCAAGGGTCTGGCTCAGCTCTGAAGCTGTGCACCGTGTCCAGAGGGCCCCCACAGGCTGCCACAAAGCACCAAGGAATCCTCGTGTGCTCCTTCCAAAATGTGCCTTGAATTTTCCACTTCATCACTGCTGCTCCCATGTCCATCCTGGCCATGGTCACCTCTCCGTGGACAATGCACTGGCCTCCTAACAGCTCTCTCTGGATCTCTCCCCCACCCCTCAGTCCCCCCTCTCCTCTGGAGTCCACTCTCCAAACAATGGTTAGTGGCAAGGTCTTTTCAAGCACAAATTGGATTCTATCATCACATGCTTAACCCTCCCTTGGAGCTTCCCATTTCCCCCCAAAATTCTGCACTGTGGAGCCACAACCTCCTTCTCCAACCCTTATTCCCTATACCCATCTCCCCTTTGCCTTTACCCTTTAGCCACACTGGCCTTTATGTGGCTCCTTGAACCAATACCTCTGCCCTTACGCAGCTCCTTCTTGCCTAAATTGCTTGCCTTTTCTCTCCTTCCCTTTTATACTTTGCTAACAGCCACCTCCTACTCCTCCATCTCTCAGCTTGAATGTCACCTGCTGGGGGAACCCAGCTAGCCTAGGTCCGTCTTGTTATAGGCTCCCATAGCACATTATACTCTCCTTAGGGACATCGATTGCGATTGTGCCTTACCTCTGTTCCTGGCTGGACCATAGCCCCGTGAGAAGGGGTCTGACAACCGGCGGCAGCATCTCCAGGACTTGCACAGCCCCTTGCCACAGCTCCTGGCATGTAGTGGGTGCTTGGTATTTACTGAATAAATTAATAAATGGAAGGACACATGGGTGGATGGGCGGGACTTCCTGAGATTGAAGTCGATTTCTACCCCTCGGCAGTCGTAGTGGAGGAGGTAAAGCCTGTAGCGTCATCAGGAAAGGCAGAGGGTGGGAAGGAGAATGGACCACCCGAATGGAGGGGTGGTTCTGGATTGCAGCTCCATGTTCCAGAAATCGGAACCTTGCCTTTCCAAGACTTCCAGGGATGAGTGTCTAGAATTCCACTCCTCAAAATGGTGTTTAAAAAGGATAACTCCAAACGAGCATGTGATATATCAGAGGGAAGGAAATCAAACTCTGAGCATGGATTCACGTTGCAGGGAAGTGATGTGAAACAAGTCCCTTCCGTGACAGCTCTGGAGCCACCCCCACCTTCCACAGCGACCCAACTGCCACGCGTTATGTGGCGTTGCTCTGGGGCCTTCGGAAACACAAGGAAGCGAACCAGTGTAGCAGTTTCACAACCTATGATTTTAGAAGACAGACTCTGAAGACCTCTACCCACAAACTGGCCATGCCAATTCCTACCTCGTGTATCAGTTGAAACTCAAGGGAAAGTGGAGTATGATGCTGTTTCGGGCTCCCTAGGGTCTAATCAGACACCTTACATTTGTGCAGACAACATTTTTGGTGGAAGGAGAATTAGGGAGTGGGGTTTGAATGACTCAGCTGTAAGAAAAGTTCAAAGGCATCTTCCAAAAACTAAACTTGGGGACAAGTTCAAGGATTGAGCCACGGATTCCACCCTCCCTCCCCAGGGCTGGGTCTCTTCTCCTGATGGGCGTGCATGTTGCATTGGTTTTCACTGGACTGCATCAGGCTGTGGGCTTCATTCTGCCAATGAGGCCCATCCATGGGAGGGCTGATGGGCATGAACAGTGGAAGTCTCGGGGATGTGGTGTCTGCAGCCGTCCCCTGCGGGACTGTTGTTTGGACAAGGGAGCATCCTTTTCTAGGATGCTGCAGACAGATGGAAGCCTGGTTGGGGGACGTCTCACCCCATGCTCGCCCAGTGCCCTGCAGGCCCCTTCCCCACACGGTGTTCACCATGCACAGGCAGGATGTGCTGTGAGCAAAGGGAGCAGGCCTGCCTTCTTAGAGCCAGGCCCCGTGCCTGGGCCCTGGACACTGACGAGCCTATGTTTGCTGATGATGAAAAATACAAGAATGAAGCTCCATGGGTGTAGATATGGGCTGAATATCTTCAAAGCTTCCCGATCATCAGAACGGCCCAGTGATAGAATGGGCTCCTTGACAAGGACCCTTCGGGATGAGCATTTCATCAGCACACATTCTGGTTAGACTGGGGGGACCCCAAAGCCTTTGAAGGTGGGAGACAGTGGCACACGGATGTTAGGTCCATGGGCTCTGCAGTCAGACAAAGCTACTGTGGTTGTGGGACTTTAAGACAGTTTGCCTCGTCTGCATCTGTAAAATGGGGGCAACAATCCAGTGTGGGTTCCTGTAGAAAGAGCCCAAGACAGGGATGTGAGGGCAGGTAGTTTATTCGTCCAGGAAGCAGGAGGGAGGCAGCAGTGAGGAGGAGGAGGGCAGAGGAGGAAAAGCCCATCCAGGGGGCCAGCAAGTGGGGCTCAGGGTCCAGGGGTCCGGGGGAATTCTGCAGCAGGTGTTTCTCTGAAGGATGAAAGTTCTGACATCTACCACCTGGCTTCCCCATCCTTCAAGGCAAACTGCCCTGCTCACAGGATGAGGCCTCTCCCTCCCTCCTTCCCCAAACCAGAGGCCCCTGGAGGTGGGGGGCTGCCCATCCTGCCACAGCTGCAGGCAGAGGTGGGCGAGGGGAGGGACACAGGGCACTGTCCTGTGTCTGCCTCCAGTATCCCCGTGGTTACAGAACCGGAATGGGAGCCTCCCGAGGGAGGGACTTGTCAAGACCACAGTCACTCAATGAATCTGTTTTGTATGAACGTATATTATAAGGATTAAATAAAATAACGTTCTGAAATGTTTAACACAGAGCCTAAAAATAAAGTGCCGCAGACAGCTGCTGTTATTATCATTCATTTTCTTTTGTTAATAGACAATGACACTTTTCAAGAGGAATGGGAAGCATTTGGGGTAACACTGTCGCTGCGGGCTTGTGTATTTGCTGGGAGGACTTCTGGGTTTGGAGAAGAGTAAAATACTTCTGGCCTTGACCTACAGGACGAAAACTCTAGCCAGCCTCACAGACACCGGAGCACACTGGACTTTCTTGTCTGGCTTTTAGTGAAGCCGCTGCTTCTAACACTCCCTGACATGTGGCTTAATAGTTTTCTGAGTTAAACTGACAGTTTTAAAGCAGGAACAATAGGATTATGTCAGGGAGAATTACCTGGTGACCCCAGATGTCCAAAAATGGTGGTTTAACTAGATGACTTGTGGGGGGAAAAGTGCAGTGTTGTGCGGACACCTCTGTGCTGTTGGGCTCAATAGCACCCCAAGGTGCAAAAAGAGCAAGCGACTGGGATGTTTTTCACCCCGTAAATTCATGCTTTGCACGTGGTGCGGCCCAGCAGCAGCCACATCCACCGTCACATGCTCCTGATTGAAGGCAGAGCCCCTGGCTGAGAGAAAGGGAGGGACGAGTGACAAGCAGGCAGGGCCCCCCATTTTCCTGATCGATAAGGCCCATCGTGTAGAGCTGCCTTTTAAATCTTCAGTCTTGATCTGGATATGTTCACTAAAGGAAATCTCTTCTATGCCCTGGACATTGCTGGCCTCGGAGAGCAAAGCAGGTGATGCCCCCTGCGCAGCCCGTGTGCCCAGGAGACCGTGGGGAGAGAAAACAAAAAAGATGGTTTAGAAGGAATTCAAAGGGACCACCCACAGACACCTAGGCATGGCCCCCTCGACTTCAGAATTCCCAGGGGACAGGGATGGTGGGGGATGGTGACCTGTGTGTGAGCCCATCCCAACAGCCACACCGTGGCGTCTGACATCACCCAGCTGGTGTTTCCATGCCGCACGTGCCCACACCCCGCCAAATGGCCACCTTGAAGACACCATTCTCATTTTCAGGCATTTGCTGTTCTGCTGGCCTGGAGAGATGGGTGCCAGAAGCCAGCTGTCTTTTCTCTCTGCAGTTTAAGGTGTACAGCACCCCCGCCCCCACCCCAGCTCCCCAGGCAAACACACCTGGCTCACCCCGGCAAGGTGTGGAAGAAGAAAGGGTTTTAAAAATACATCAGCTTGTGCTGCCTTGTTGATACTCATGCTGATTTCAGGAAGCAGAAGGTGGCTCCCGGGACGGCAATGTCGGGTCCGGCGTTCAAATATTTAGTGGCCGAGTAATTACTGTAATAATTAATTTCCGTTGCTTAATCCTGCAATCAGGCATGTCACTTTCCACATGGGAAATGTTGGTCCCTGTAGGGGTGTGTGTGTGTGTGCACGCGTGCGCGCGTATGTGTGTAAAATACAGAGCAGCGATTGCTACTTGGTTAGGATCCGGAGACCAGTTTGTGGAATAAATAAGATGCGTTTAGTGTGGTTTGTAGTCGTAGGTTTGGGAGAAAAGCAGAAAGGCGAACAAAGAGAGACAAAAATGAAATGCTCCAAACTTACAACGCTAATCTTGTGAGAACTCTTCCAGTGCAGGGTTTGATCAAATGTGACAATGTGCAGCTTTGGAACCGGCCACTTGAAAGTGGGTCACTGTCCCCAAATCCTGCCCCGTGCTTTCCAGAGCCCAGCTGCTCAGTAGGAAGATACTGCAGACCACCTATGTAATCTTCAACCTTCTAGCAGCCGCATTTAAAAAAGCAAAAAAGAGACAGGGAAATTATTTTTAATAATAAATGTCACATGAACGCACAAGATCTGAAATACTATCACTTCAAATATGATCCATAGAAAGAAATGTTAATGGGCTATTTTGTATTTTTTCTGCATACAAACTCTTTGAAATTTGATGTATTTTTTAACACTCAGTTTCTAAGTCTCACTAGCGACGATGCAAATGCCCAAGAGCTACATGTGGCTAGAGGCCTCCATGTTGACCAGTGGGAAGATATAGATGCTGGACAAATTCACCTCTATGACAGAAAAGATAACATTGTCATTTAAAAAGGAGACAATGTTGCTTTGTGTGTTGAAGGCTGAGCTGCTTCCGTTTAAGCAGTTATTGGGCACCTTGATGGACTGCGGTAGGGATCCTGGCTTTCTCATCCTTCACCCTTACCTGCACATGCGCTTCGGTGCCTGTTTTCATTTCCCCAGGGTAGAATACATTGTGAGGACTCAGTAAATGTTGAGCGAATGCCTAGCCCGGTGAGACGGGGGAGGTGCACAAAAAAGGAATCGAAATCGACTCTGAACTGAAGGAGTTAGGCATCAGGAGGAAGAGGCCATACCCAGATACAGTGACGGGAAAGCACCACCAACCAGTGTCAGTTCTGTGTCAGGTTAAGTGCGGTTAAACGCAAAGTGAAAGGCGGACGGAGCCGAGGGGGCGATGATGGCTGTCTTCAACAGGTTTAATTTCTAGGGGATGGCAGGGTCCTTCACAGCTGGCCTGGATTCCCGCAGGCCCAGAGGAAAGGTGTTTGGGGACGGGAACACGCGGGCGCGGCCTGCCGACTGAGCACCCTCCCTCCGCCGTGCTCGCGAAGCCTGAACGCAGGCCTGCAGCTGCCTTGCAGCCAGACACTGGAGCAGTTGTGACGCACCGCCCATCAGATGCGCCTGCTCCCTAAAAGCCTTCGTTTTCCCCTGGACCTTTGGTTTTGACTTTTCCTTCCTCATCCCTTCTGTCGTTGTTAGTGCTGCGTACCAGGGGTTTCTAGTTCCGCATCTTCTGGTGGGATTGCACTGCCGGGCCCCCAGGAGGGGGGGCCAGGTGTCTGGTTCTGGTCAGCGAGCTGTGCGTGGGCGTGCAGCGGACCGCTCCCAGGCCAGCCTCCCGAGCTCTCTTGGTAGAACTGGCTTGAGGCGGTGGCCGCTCCATCGGCACCTGCCATCATGCGAGCCTTTCTGCCGCCTTGTAATGAGCACGTCGTGGCAGAGATTCATCGTGTGGTTTTAAATCCCATTGCGTTGATGTCGTTATCATGATATGACCTAGCCTGCCCTGAGTGACACAGCCGCAGTGTCGAGAGGGGACACAATCTTTTTGGGATGGGTATATTTGAAAGAGGGGCCAGGAGAGTCGTGTTTCTAGACATTCGGAATCCCTGGAACCCCCTGCTCCCTCTGCTAAGGGGAACCCCCCCTCCATGGCTGCCTAAGACTTAGGGGCCTCGGCAGAGTCAGGGTAAACCTGCCTCCAGGGCCCATGCCATTGTCAAGTGCATTTCATAGAAGACAGGCCCAGTCGGCACTCACTGATAGTATTGGAAGTGGGTCGGGGTGTGGGAAGACACCCAGGTATGTCCCAGAGAAGGAGACTGAAGAGGAAGATGGGGGTCTGGCCCACTGGTGTTGAGGAAAACTAGGGCTCAGAGTCAATGAGTATCTTGGTTGACTCCGAACCTGCCACCCAGAACACCCCACTTCTCCTGTAGCCCCCATTCCAGACTGTCCTTCAGTCAGGTTTTACCTCCCTGGGGGAGCAATGGGTCTCACACATTTCATCAGTCATTTAACAAAGAGGTTTTGAGCCCTGGCTGGTGTGGCTCCATGGGTTGAGGGCTGGCCTGCGAAGCAAAGGGTTGCTGGTTCAATTCCCAGTCAGGGCACATGCTTGGGTTGCAGGCCAGGTCCCCAGTAGGGGGTGCACAAGAGGCAACCACACATTGATGTTTCTCTTTCTCCTCCTGTCCCCTCTATACATACATACACACATATAAATCTTTAAACAGAAAACAGGTATTGAAGGGCTCCTATGTTCTCATCTTAAGGATCTAAAACCACCATGCTGGGTGCACTCCTGCTCTTACAGAGTTCCATCTAGTGGGGCAGAGAGATGAGCAAAGCTAACATTTTGAGGTTTTAAGTGTTGAGATAGTCCACTGGGAGTTCCACAGAGGAGGAGCCTCGCCCTCAGGCTGGGAAGTCAGGGAGGGCTTCCCAGGGGAGGTGGGGCAGCAGCCACTGGGCACAGTGAAGGGAGGGCAGTCGGGGCTCAGTGAGGAGTGCCAAGGAACAAAGGAATGAAGTGGGCCCATTCAGGGAAGGCTAAGTGGCTGGGCAGGCACCGCACTGGAGGTGCTGTGGGCAAGCAGAAAGATATTAGGCTGAAACGGAGAGGGCAGGACCCAGTCACCAAGGGCCCGGTAACCATGGCAATGGAGATGAGCACAGGCTAGCAAGGAGCTACTGCAGAGATTTAAGCAAAGGAAGAACTTGATCGAATTTGTATGTAGTTGGGAAGACAAAGGAGTTATTTTGTGATCTGGCCAGCCAGGAAGAGACTTTTTTTGAGCGTTTTATTTGCATGGCGCTGTGTTTATTTGTGTTAAGAAAAACTCCCATCTGGCACAGGTGATATGAAAAGACAGACCCGATATGGAGACAGAATGAAGGAGTAGGGCAGTGGGAAGATAGAACAATGTTAAACAAACTGGGGGAACTTTGTATTTGTTCTGGTAAGGGGCCAGGGAGCACAGGGAGGAGTGGGTGGTGGGGAGAGAGACCCCCTAAGACATGGGGAGGCCAGGCAGTGAGTCCACGCCTAGGAGGTGAGGGGTACCGGTACTCACCAGTGGGTCAATAGCCACAACGTGGAGAACACTGTCACAGGTGCTGGTGGGGCTCTTCCAGCTACAAAAGTCAGCGTAATGCTGTCTGTGTGAGAGGCTAAAGTGAAGACAAAGCAAAGGTGTAGGAAGACTGTGCCTCAGGCATCACCTGGAGATGTTACAGGGCCGAAAGGTGCTCAGCCCTGGGATCCCCGTCCAGAAGGCACGTGCATGGGGGCTGGAGAGGTGGTGAAGTGACCTTCAATTTGCCTTCGGACCCTGCAGCCTCCATTCTTGCACTAGCCCCTAGGGAGGGACGGGAAAGAGCAGCTGGCCAGGACAGGCTCCCCGACCCGGCACGCCCATAGTCCCGCACCTCAGTCCCGCACCTCCGCCAGCGGGCGGTGCGGCAGCGCCACCGTGTGGCTGCATGACATCAAAGCGCCGCCACTCTGAGGGCTCCTGGGTCCGACACAGCCTGGCGCCTCCCGAGACCCGCTGGGAGACAGCACGAGGGGAAGGGAGTCTCTCAGCACTCCCGCACCCCAGTTTTCTTGCACATCCACCCCTCGTGGAGCTGTTTGCACCACCAGATACAGAGCGGACGGAGCAGGGGCGGTGCCCCCTTCTAAGCCCTTATGGCGGGCGGGCGCTGGTGCAGAGGGCACGTCGGGTGGACACGGTCCTCTCACATCTTGGCCCACCG
>CM052538.1:185068616-185108098 GCA_028533065.1 Trachops cirrhosus | reverse complement strand
GGGCCGCGCCGCGCGTTTGCTCTCCTCCACCCCGGGCAAGCAGATTGCCCCTTCCCGGTGTCCAGGTTCTGCGCTTCCTCTCGGATCCCGCGGGGGGAAGAGGTGTAACGGGCAGCTCCCAAGGAGGCTGCCCCGTGAACATGGTTGGAGGTGAAGGGCACACAGCTGCCGGAACTCCAGCTCGGCCTTGGCAGCAGTCGCCCAGGTCCTAGAATGAATGGCATCTTGTCCCTGGGCCCGCGATTCCCAGAATCTCCCCAGGGCGCTCCACCCCAGGGCTCCGGCTCCCGACCCGGGAGTTCTCACGCGCTTGGCCTGTGAGCTCAGGAGTGATGCGAGAGGAAGCTCCCTCTCCCCCAGCCCCACTTAAGCTCTCCCCTATCCCGGCTGGCCCTGCGTCCACCATTGTGCTAAATTCCCCCAAGAAAGGACCATTGTGGCTAAGGAGTATGAGGCCAAAAAAGGACTGAGTAATTTGCCCACGGTCACCCCGTTAATCAGTAACAGTTTGGAAGACCCAGGTCAGTCTGTCCGTCTCCCAAGCCCACCACCGTCAGAGGGAGACCCCCTTTGCTTTTTCGCCCCCAGCCTTGGGGGTGCGGGGCTGGGGCGGGGTGAGGAGCTTTCTTTATGGAGCCAGGTCAGGGAAACCTCGGAATCTGGGAAGAAAACTCCCATCTATGAGAAGGATGGGTCTCCCTTCTGCTCCCTTAGCCCCCACCCCCCAGGGGGGAGCTCCCCAGCAGCTTCCTCGTCTGTAAAACGGGAACACAGGAGGGTTCCCGCCACCTGTCTTGCCACGTATCCTTTCCTACCACTTTTCATCTTGACTATGTCACCTCTCACACTTGAGGGAAAAGAGACAGAGGAGAAGTTTCCAATGAGAGAGCCCAAGGCTATCTGGGCTGCTGGGAAGATTCTGGAGGTCACTCTCCGTGCTGGCGTCGTGATTAAATCCGGTCTGGGTGCGGTTCCTTTCCAATTTGTGAGCCCGCTCTCCTTGGGGCTGCTAATAACAGCTGATGCTCTTAAAGCACCGGTCACATATAAGCTGGATCTGTGGCTTAACAGTTAGTGGTCACTAAACTGTTACTCGTGGTATCATTAGCCTCATTGTCCATGCGAGGAAATTGAGGCACAGAGAAGTTAAATATTTTGCCCAGAGTCCCAAAGAGAGCAAGTCAGGGAGTCGGGATTCAGAGGGAACCTTCCGGGCCCCACCGTGCTGCTGCGGAAGCCACCCAGAGCCTCCCGAGGGGTGTTCTGCGCCAGGCAGAACAAAGGCGTGCCTCCCAGGGAATGCCGTTCGGCGACTGTTCTGTCAAAGTCCTCGGTTTGTACATCCAGGAGATTTTGTTCACACCACTCAAGAGGAAAAACACCTTAAAAAGGAATTCTCCCTGTGCCTTTTGCTGAGAAGTCTCTGCGGGAGGAAAATCTTTATGCTACACGGAGAGCAGAGCCAAGCCCGTTATGCCTTCCACACAGCGCATTCATTTCATTCTGACGGGGGTTAGATGGAGACGGGGTCTTGAGAAAAAAAATACCTGCCCTTCTATAGCTTTTAAACCAACAGTAAGTAAAATAAATTTTTGCGTATTCTACCATGGACAGTTAGGTTGGATGGCAGATTATATTTTCCAAAAGTGGCCGCCCCAATTCATTCCATCCCATGTGCTCTTAAAATATAACTGCGACACTCCCCCTGAACCTGGGTGGCCAATTTATCGTGGCAGAAGTGTTACACATCTTCCCAGGCTGAGTCATAAAAACGCCACACTCTCTTGGGGCACTTACTCCTGGAACTTGGCCGCCACGCTGTGGGGAAGCCAGCCTGCCACTCGGAGAGGCCACACGGCGATGCGCTTGCCGACAGCTCCGGCTGCGATGCCCAGACGTGTGGGTGAGTGAGTCTTCAAATGGTTCTACCCCCCGGCTTTCTAGCTGCGCCAGCTGATACCACATGGAGCTGACCCTGCCGAGCTCTGCCCAAACTGAAGATTCGTGAAGACACTAAGAAATCGTTGTTGTTTTAGGCCACTAAGTTTGGGAGGTTTGTTACCCAGCAAGAGATGACAGGAACAGGTTCCCCACATCTTCTTTGCTACTATGAGCTATCTTGCCGTGACCATCCTTAGGCCTATCACCTTACACCTGAAGGTTTCCGCAGGGAGACAGCTAGAAGCAGCATGGCTGGGCCAGAGCATACACCTCGAAGGGAATACTACAGAGCAGTTAAATGAGTCAACCGTATCCACATCGAACAACATGGGGCCACTTTGAAAATAATGTCAGGTGAAACATGCAGGTACTAAAATGACACAGTATGGCATCATTTCTGTAACCGTCTGAGGACACTGAGAACAATGATAATATTTTGTTCATGGAACTGTACATGTACTAAAAGTGAAAGCATACAGGAGAGTGACGCACGTAAATGAGCTTTGGTAGTATCTGTAATATTTTATTTTAAAAAACAACTGAAGGTCTGAAGCAAATATTATACTACGATGTTGACACCTGTTAAATCTGGATGTGGGAATATACAGGTATTGTTACTGTAAAATTTCCCTTACATTTCTTACATATGTTATGTATTGGTAGTATGTTATCTGTAATTATATGAACCTTTCATTAATTTAAAAGTGTAGCCCTGGCCAGGTGGCTCAGTGCCCTGGCTGGAGCATCATCCCATACACCAAAAGGTTGCAGGTTCAATACCCATCGGAGCACATGCCTAGGTTTTGGATTGGATCCCTGGTCAGGGGGGCGGGGGTGGGGATGTTTCTCTTTCACATCAATGTTTCTCTCTCTCTTTATCCCTTTCTGTCTCTCCCCCCTTCCTCTCTCTCTCTAAAATCAATAAATATAGCCTCGGTGAGGCTTACACTTAAAAAATTTTACACTTAAAAAAATCTTACACTTAAAAAAAATTTTACACTCAAAAAAATTTCAACTCAAAATAAAATTATGGTCAGAGTAATTTTGTCCCTTGTGACTTTCTATTTTATATGTTTGATCACAAAACTAATTGACTGAAGCAAGACTTTTGACCTTTGATGCTTATCATTCAATTCAAATAGCACACCTTCCCACCACGTGCCCTTAACAGTCAAGGACTCTCTCTCTTTAAGAAACAAGTCTGTGCTCCCCAAGCTTCCCTGCCTTTACATGAGATGGTCCCTCTGCCTGGAATGATAATCAGAGATTTAGGTTCAGAAATCATTCTCACACCTCCCGTCCCCTCTGACCCTCACCAGCTCCCTGTGACAGTAATAACAGCCTGACGTTTACTGGGGGCGTTATAGCTGCTAAGCATGGTGTCAAGTGCTTTACACGGGTCTTCTTTTTAATAGATTTGGTTACTGTCTTTTTTTTTTTTGCAGAAAATAAAACTTTGCTTAAACATCAGTTACTATTATTGTTATTTTCCCAAAATCTTGGTGGCAGATCAAGAGTCAAGGCCAGGCCTGTTCAGAGGTCACACCCTTGGCCATGAGAGAGAGCCCTGCCTCCTGGGAAGAAGCTGTCCTTTTTGCTCTCAAATGACAAAGACACAGATTCTGAGTGTTTCTCGCCTTGCCAGTCTGATGAGCCATCCATCCTTCCACACACAGAAACAGCTCCCCATTTGGGAACGCCTCCTCTGGCCGGTCCCGCCGTCAGAGCCGTCCACCCCACTCCACCGTGGAAGGGCGTCTATATCCAGCCTTCTCCTCGCCGCCGGGCAGGAGGTCCTCAGAGGCAGAGGCTGGCCTCTGCACATTTGCATAGATCAGCACCTGGTGTGTTATGGGCACCTCATCTTTCCAGAACTGAATATTGATTAACACCAGCTGTGCTCAGCCCCCGAGCTACACCCACGGCGTTAACTCCACTGAGCGTCTCGTCTCACCCGTGTGCACAGGGCACAGTCTGTGAGAATCGGCTCACGGCCATGCTGGCTCTTCCCCTAAAGCAAACGTAGAGAGGTCCCACTCGCCTTCACTGAAGAACCCAGCTGCCAACCTGAGAACTTAAATCCATAGATAGAGACCTGGAAACTCCACGAGAAGACGAATAGAACAAGGGAGAATGCGTGTTGGGCAGTTAGCAGGTGCCTGGGACTGTGCTAGGTGGCAGACATAGATTTAACTCCAGGAAATAAAGTGAACTGTGGCTTCTCTTTGTACAGTGAGTGGTACGTTCTGGTTTCGATGTTAGCGGAGGCCCAATCAGAGTTTGCAGGGGGAAGGTCGAGGGAGAGGAGGGCACGTCTCACCTGGAAACCTTGTCTTGTTATCCTCGCTGGTGAGAAGAGTCCCCGCAGTGCGGCTTCTCTGAGCCTCGGGTGGCATTTGTCATCTCCTGGGGGCATGTGTGGCAGTGCCATTTAATGATGCCATCATGCCATGCTTGTCAATATCTCTTTTCAAACTGCATCAGGGAGTGACAGGCAATGCTGTGTGGAATGATCTGCGTGGTGACATTAGCTACTGACAAAGTCTTCGATCAGCCGTGCCGTCCGCAGGAAGCTGTGAAAGAATGCTGGCCTGGCGCTGTTTCTGCCCCTTCGACGCCACATTCGGTTCGCTCACGAAAGCCCCCCTGTGACGACGTGCACAGGCTGCTGGGAAGCCACACGGGGACAGCCGAAACCAGGGACTCAGGGGGCCGCAGGGCTCCGTGTCTCCTTTTCTTGTCTGATCTAAGTGCTGGTGTCACGCTCTCATCTGTCTGTCGCTCAGCATCCTCCATTCACCAGGGAACGTGATGGGAGAGAGGCCAACTTTCACACCTGACGGCTCTGCTAAAAGGCAGAGATTAACTAGTAAACTGTGTTTGTCAAGTCTGAGCCATGTGCCGAGCATTTACCTGGTTCTGTGAAAGGTTCAAGGAACATTCAAGGCTTGGTCCCTGCCTTTAAAAGGGATTGGCCAGGAAACACACAAACATACCATGTAGACACAGACAACAGCGTGGTGACAGCCAGCGGGAAAGGGGGGTTGGGGCTAGGTGCAGGTGGGCAAAGGGGGAGAAGGGGGATGAAAAGAAGCTTTGCTTGGGGTGACGTGCGCACAGTGCAGTGTGCGGATGACGTTTTACTGAGGTGACCACTTAAACCTGTATGGTTTTGCAAACCAATGTCACCCCAATAAATTCATTTAAAATAAAAATAAATAATAATAAATTTAAAAAGAGAGTGCTGCCTGACTGCACAAGCAAAATAAAAACCTGTGAAAAACTTACAAGACAGTTGAGGTCATAGTATGTCTTAGGCCCATGTTCAATGCCCGTGAGTAGAAATTAGGGCTTGGTCAAGATGGAAAAAAAGCCCAAACCTGTTTCTCATTTTAACCCCATGTTTCTTTTTATAGGTCAAAGCGAGACTCTGATCTTATTGTTATTAAACTCAATTCTTGATCTTCCAGGTCCAATCATCCACTAAAGGAGGAACCAACCCTTGAACTTCATTTAAGCCACTAGAGGACAGTTCAAATAGGTCCGAGAGGAGGACCAACTAGAACTAAAAGTACGACAAGAAAGGGTTCCTCATCTCCTCTCCAGTCAGGACTAGGCAGAACCTAAGTGTTCCTTGCTCAGGACACTTCTACTCCACATTGCTGGAGAAATGGAGGCTCTAGTAAGGGAAATTAGGTAAGAAAGAGGGCATCCAGATTGGAAAGGACACCAGTTTGATTCCCAGTCAGGGCACATGACTGGGATGCAGGCCAGGTCCCCAGTTGAGGGCACGCAATCTCTCACACACTGATGTTCCTCTCCCTCTCTTTCTCCTTCCCTTCCCCTCTCTAAAAGTAAATAAATAAAATCTGAAAAAAAGTAAATTTTAAGATGGGGCAATTACCCTGGAAATTATCCAGGTGGGCCCAATGCAATCACCAGTGACCTTATAAGAGGGAGACAGATTTGAATAAAGACAGGAGAAGAGACCATGTGATGGGAGCGGAAGGAAGCAATCTGTCAGAAGATGCCACAGTGCAGGCTTTGAAGACGGAGGCAAGGGCTATGAGCCAAGGAACGCAGCCGGAGAAGGTGGAGAGTGTAGACACACAGTTTGTCCAGGAACCTACAGAGGTAGCACAGCTCTGCCAACACTTGGATTCTAGCCCACTGAAACCACTTTGGACTTCTGTTATTTTAAGCCATTAAGTTTGCAGTTGTTTGTTATGGCAGCCGGAGGAAGGTTTGGTGCTATGGAGGGATAGGGGAGCTGCTGTCCACCCTCAGCTCTGCTCTCTGACCTCCTCAGTTGGTCAGAGCAATTCCCCTCTGGCCCCAGGCTGGTGCCCTCGCCCAGCAGAACAACAGCCTTGCTGCTTATCGTACCCCAAATTAGCATGTTAAGGCATTTCCTCCGACCACCCATGGATCTCACTGAGAAGATACAGACAAATAACACTTGCCACATCTCTCTGCATTTCTGACTGTGTTTGGTACTCCCTATAGATGGCCCTTGCAGACCTCATGTGTACGTACATTAACATGGGATTTTCCCACAATTCCCTGCACAAAGCTGTAAGGAGTGTGAGGAGCCTAATTCCGTGTAGATCGAGGACAGTATGACTGTCCGGTCTGTGGAAGCAGGAGGACTCCACCGGCGCTGTCATGGTCTCTGGGGAGAGGAAAGCGATCAGCGGTCCTGGGAATTTCTGTGAGCTGGCTGGAAAGAGCGGTGGGTTTGGACGAATCAGATCTGAAAGTTGATACCTGCATTCAAAAGTTCAGATCTGGCTGTGGGGGCTCCCTGAGGAAAGGGTGGGGAGTACACTGCTGAGCACATACACTCCAAGCAAAGCCCTTTGGGGCAGATGAGTTGTGGAAGGTTGTCCGTGGTTTGCAGTTAGATGGAACTGCTCCATTAAACCCACGTTGGTCATTCTAGATGTCAGAAATAGCCCTCCTCCTTCCCCTTCCACCCAGCCGGTCTCCTGGCCCTGGCTTACCAGTTCCTGCTCTGGGCCACGCAGGTGACAGTTACAGGGGCGTTGGCTCCCTGAGCCACCTGTTAGAACAATCTGGGGCCCCTCCATCCCCTTCCCGGGGAAGCGGGTCAGGACACACAGCAGGATGACAGTCTAATTATCGCAACCATCAGAACCTTCTTCTGTGTCTTTAATCCACCTTGACAATCTGGTGGTTTGTCACTTCGAGGCCTCTTAATTGGCTGCATGATTGACAGAATGTGGGGGGCTTTTATTTTAAGAACTGAAGAGAGCCTATGCCTTCAAAATGAGCTCAGTTATATGATGCCACAGACCTAGTCTGCACCCAGCGTGGGCTAGGATTTTATATTTGCGCTCACACGTATTCTAGGTCACCGGCAAGGATGACGGAGAGAGAAACCCAGGCAACTTCACGTGCCTAGTGTTTACCTTTCACCAAAGGCTTCCTCCGCCTTGGGGTGAGCTGACATTCCCTTTCACTAGCATGATGAAAAAAAGACTGCCATGGTCTGAATACCTGCGTGCCCTCGGCATTCATGTTTTGGTTGCAAGTGACTGAAATCTAATTGTTATTTTGTTGTTCGTGTGACTTGGAAGTCCAAGGGCTGAGCTGCTTGACGTCAGAGCTGGATTTGGAACAGTATGAGCAGGACTCTGTCATTCTCTTTCCAACTTGCAGTTCCGCCTTCCTCCTGGGAGGTTCTTCCCTTTACGGGGTGGGAAGAAGACCCCTGCCCGTGCCGGCCTTACCCGACCCTAACGGTCCACTCTCCCAGAGAACGGCACACCTCTCTCTCAGGGCTCATACTCACACAGCGTTCACAGAAGGCTCTGCTTGGCCCTGCCTGGCCCTGCCTGGCCCCTAGTCTTGGATCAGTCACTGGATGCAGGAGAATGGAATTCTACAATTGGCCAGGAACTGGTCATGTGACCAGGAGGAGGCCAGCCCTGTGATTGAAGTCCCATTAGAACCTCATGAAATAGGGGAACCGGCTTTCCCGTTGACAAAGGGAAAGCCTAACGTCCTCTGCAGACATTAGAATTAAAATTATTTCAGATCCAGTCATGCTGTCTCCACTTTTTTCCTCTTTGTCTGAGAACATAGCCCGTTACGACAGCCAGTGCGGAAGCCAGCTCAGCTTCTCTATTTTAGGGTTCGTCCCTTGCCAAGGGGATAGATTGCTCTGTCTTGGTCTCGGGGACCTCACTAACCAGAAGAGATTCGTGCTTCCCCCAGAGGATGGCAGTGGCCAGGGGCTCCTTGGCCAGGAGCTGATAGGCACAGGGAGGAGGCGCAGCCACACGGCCGGCCCTCCTACCCACCTGCACCCGCGGCCAGGCCTGCCTTCCCCGTGGGGGTCCTTGGCAGTCTGGCTGGCCCTGGCCCAGCCTCAGCCGGAATGTCTAGTCCACGGCTCTGATAACTTGGCTGTTTGCTACAGTCTGGCGTTTCCTAAGCTCCAGAGAGAGCCTTTCCCCATTTGGGTTTTCTCCCCTGTCCCTGCCTGGGTATTTAATGGGCTTTCTAAACTAGAGGAGGGAGAAGAAAACCTTTGGAAGCTTGTTTTCAAGTGACAGCAGCTCTTATTTGATCACTCCCTGCCGTAGTTATAAAAAGCTTTAAAGAACATTTGATCCTTGGTCATTCAAAGTTCCTTATATGTGTTTAACAGTTTCTGGTAGAAAGACCATGGAATGCTATCTGGTCCATTTCCCCACTTCAGACAGAAGTCCTTGCTAGAGGACATTGAAATTTCAGCTTAAACACCTGAGGGGATGGGAGCTCATTCTTTAGTTTGCTGATTCTGTTGCTAAACATTTCCAGCAGTTATAATGTTCTTTATTTGGAGGATGCATCTGCTCATTTTGCCTTAGTCTGGCAAGCGGATTTGTCTCGCCTTCTCCTGTAGCCATTGCAATATTGGAAGACTGATTTTATGTTCCCCTTCTCTCTCTTAGCTAATGTGGACTGAGCACTCACTGCGCTAACTGCTTGATATGTGTGTGCACACACTCACTCTCCTTGAAACAGTCTGTGACATAGGCAGCCTGACTGTGCTCATTTTGTAAGGGAGGAGCTGAGGCACAGGGAGTCACCAGGCTGACCTGTCAGACTGGGCTGATGCCAAGGCGTCACTTATCACCCCAGGCGTTCCCCAACTTTTAAAAAGCAGATGACATAAATTCAATATACCGAGTAATCTATCATCATTCATGATGGTTTTTTAACTCTGCAGCAAAGCTTGAGGAAGCGGGCAGGCTTTTAGACAAGCACTGGCAAGGGCATGTGGAGGCCCAACCCAGAGGGGAAACGGAGGCCACAGTCCACTTGGACCCTCCTGGCACCCGAGAATCCAGTGCTTGGGGTGGAGCTGACTTGTTAGGGCCTAGGAGGAAGTCATTACATCAGAGGCTCAGGAGACTGAATTTTATTCTGAGCCACGCTGAAGTACCCCCACCTCGGTTTCACCATCTGAGAAATGGGGATACCTTTCAGTTCCTTTCACATTCCAGAAAAGTTATAAGAACCTGATCAGCTAATACAAGATGGGTTTTGAAGCTGTTGGGGAAAAAATGGTAATAGAGAAATCCAACTTTACTTTTAGATAAGCAGCCCACGTGCGCCAGTTTCTGACGGCAATGGAGATGTCTTCTCAGAACTGCATGGAGCCAGCCCGAAACCCGTGGTGTGAGGAGTACAGTGTAGGATGCAGACTGTACGCCGTTCATCTCCCATGAGGCAGGGATGGTGGTGGGCTGAAGGGAAGGGCCATTTTGTCTAATGAAAACACCTCCTTCTCTCCATATTTCTGTAAATAAATGTGTCTTACTCTTAATGGCTTTTTTGAGGATTCTCTGAGAGTCAATTTGAGGACAGTTTGTTTGTGACTTAATCTATGCAGCTGGAACAGCTAATGTCTAGGCTCATTACTCTATTTGTTCTCTCTCCTCCCACTGGGCACATTTAGCTCGCCTTAACCTAATCACTCAGCACAGTGTGCACACAGATTAATCTTTCCCAAGTGCTCTTTAATCCTGGGTATTCCAGTGGCTTTTTACCTGCAGGAGAACGTCCAACCTTCTCAACTGCTCAGCCTCGACAATCTGTTCCCATCCTGCCCTTCCCACGCCATCTCCTGCATTGTTCCCGTAGGAGCTTTTCATTTCGGGCAATCTTGTCTTCAGAACTGTTCACATCATTGTGCATCCATCACCACAATCAACTTTAGAGCATTTCATCACCCCCAAAAGGAACCCCACAGCCCCCTTAGCCAGCCGCCTGGCTAATCCCTCCATCCCCTTGAACCCCAAGCAACCATTACTCCGCTTTCTGTCTCTACAGATTTGCCTGCTCTGGGCATTTCATAGAAATGGAATCATGCACCATGAGGTCCTTTGTGACTGGCTTCTTCCACTTACCATGATCTTTTCAAAGTTCATCTATGTTGTAGCATGTGTTAGTACTTCATCCCTTTTCTTTGTCAAATGATATTCCATTTGTATGAATATGCCTCATTTGTTGATTAATTCATCAGCGGATGGGCATTTGGACTAGTTCCACTTTTGGGGTATCACAAATAATGCTGCTATGAACATTCATGCACAAGTTTTTGTGTGCACGCATTTTCCTTTCTCTTGAGTATATACTTAGCAGTGGAATTGCTAGGTCATAGTAACTCTATGCTAAAGTTTTTTTTAAAAAAAGATTTTATTCATTTATTTTTAGAAAGGGGAGGGTAAGGAGAAAGAGGGAGAGAAACATCAATGTGTGGTTGCCTCTCGCATGCCCCTTACTGGGAACCTGACCCACAACCCAGGCATGTGCCCTAGACTGGAAATTGAACCAGCGACCCTTTGGTTCACAGACCAGCACTAATCCACTGAGCCACACCAGCCAGGGCTATGCTAAACTTTTCAAGAAATTGTCAGATTGTTTTCTAAAACAACTGCACCATTTTACATACCCACCAGCAGTGTGTGAAGGTTGTAATTTCTCTACATCTTTCCCAATGGTTGTTATTATCTGTCCTTTTTATTGTAGCCATCCTGGTGGATGGGAAGTAGTGTCTCATTGTGGTTTTGACTTGCATTCATTCCCCTAATGACTAATGATGTTGAACATCTTTGCTTATTGATCGTTTGTATATCTTCTCTGGAGAAATGTCTGTTCAGATCCTTTGATCATTTTAATTGTTACTTGTCTTTTTAGTGTTGAGTTGCAAGTATTCGTTATACATTCTAGATATAAGTCTCATCAGATATATGATTTATAAATATTTTGTCCCATTTTGTGAGCTTTCACTTCTTGATATTTTTTTTCCTTTGAAACAAGTTTTTGATTTGGATGAAGTCCAGCTGATCCATTTTTCCGTGTGTGTGTGTGTGTGTGTGTGATGTCATACTACCTAAGAAACCGTTGTTTAATCTAGGGTCACGGATATGCCTGTGTTTTCATTAAGAGTTGCTTTAGGTTTAGCTCTTACATGTAGGTCTATTATACTTTTTGTATAAAGCGTGAGATGTGGGCCCAACTTTATTCTTTTGCTCATGGATATACAGATATTTCAGTATTATTTTTGGAAATACTACTCTTTACCCAGTGAATTATTTTGACAGCCTTGTCAGGCAGCTAGCCATTTTGGCCTCAGCACTGCTCTTGGCTATTCTCGCTACCACATAGTAGTACCGCCCTGGTGTGGACTGATTGGATCTGGAAAGGGTGCTTGATCCATGTACTTACTGGATTTTTGCACATCTTCTTTGGGAAAATTATTCTAGTCCTTTGCCCATTTTAAAAATAGGGTTGTTTGGTTTTGCTCTTGTTGAGTTGTAGAAGTTCTTTATGGATTCTGAATATTGTCCCATTATCAGACACACGATTTGCAAATGTTTTCTCCCATTTCATGGGTTGGTTTTTCATTGTGTCTTTTGACGCACAGAATTTTAAATTTTTATGTAGTCCAGTTTATCTGGTTTTTCTTTTGTTGCCTCTTCTTTTGGTGTCATGTCCAAGAAATCATCACTAAAGAACTCTAGTGTCTTTCAAAGACCTTCGGAGTCCCAAATTTTGTTCTAGTTTCTATGAGGTCAGACCCTGTGCTTGATATTTTCAAATTCCTTATCTCTATATTTATCCTGTTAATAACCTATCAACTTCTAATATATGTCTCTACTCATAGAGAATAAAAGATAAAACCAAAACATTCTTCATCTACCGAACAGAGATGCTGTTTTGTGGTATGAGGCAGTGTTTTCCAATCCCTACATTGAAGTATCTAAATGCCCCCTGGAAGAACACGTATGGTCAAATGAGCACAGAAAGTGTTATGAAGTCTGCCTCCTGTAGGTAGAAGTCTACCTCCTGTAACATCCAAACTACACATTAGCGTTTTAAAGTTTCTGAGAGGTCCTCTAGTAAAGAAGCCAGTCTAATTTTCTATAAATGAACAAGCTCATTTACGCAGGAGACAACTTTTTCCCCTCAGCACACCATTAACATGCCCAGGAAGGGTTTTCTTAAACACCCCTGGGAAGCTCAGTCTTGAAAAGTAAGGATTGAGTGAGCTAACCCCCCAGGCAACTGGAACGTTGAATAAGCATTATTCCCAATTTAAAGAAAGCAAACCTTTATTTTTTGTCTCGCACATCCCTTAATACTTTATTCAGTGGATGTAACTTCTACCAACTCTAGCAGGTCACTTGACCTTTCTGCTCCCTTTTGCAAAATAAAGTACTACAATGATATAAAATTCAACCCAGTGTCCAAGTTCAGGAATTAAAATGCTCTGTCTGAACTATGCAACTCAATTCTAATCTTGACTTCGCTCAGGCCAGCTTCAGACTGTTGCCTACAGTAGGACAAGGGGTACTTCTGGCTTGTCCTCCCTCTGGCTCCCTGCTCATCTCCTCCTCCACTCTTTACTGCTATTTGGACTTTTCCTTGGGGGAGGGAGGAGAGATATGAGAGAGGACAACCCACAATCTTCTGGATGTCTGGTTGCTCTGAGCCTGGTGAAGGTCAAGGCTGGCTCTTATGAGCAGTCATATTTCTGGTCTCTTCCAAGAGACCCTGTAGGGCCCCATCTCCTACCACCTTCCCTCCAGATGCAGACTTTGATAGTCTTGACTCTATGGTTTGTGTTATGGTGATGCTCCGGCCTGGCCACCTCTGGTGTGGGGAAGTACTCTCTCACCCCTGCTCGCACCATTTCCTTGAAGGCACCAAATCCCAGCATGGCGGCCTTGTTCTGGAGCCCCACTATCAGCATTCACCGCTGTTCCAGATTCCCTGGGGGTGAACACCTCGTCCTCCACCCAGGTTCACGCAAGATTTCTTGAGTGTGAGTCAGGCCCCAGTCCTCTGGGACTTCAAATTTCAGAGCCTGGGCTGGGGATCAGAAAATGGTACCTATATCCCTCCCCATGGGGACTCAGTGTAGCAACAAAGAAATCCCCCCACTCCAATTTAAAGAATTGATCTGATGAGGGATCCAGGGACAGCGTATCATGATAGGTTATTGAATTGACACATGAAAAGTATCATTTGGAATCTTGACATCCACCATAGAGGCTCATCAGTAGAAACTCAAGCTACAATAGCACTGTTCTAACACCTGGTCACGTTTATAAAACCTCTAACACTGCCTAACTTATGACAGGTGCTCAGAACATGGCCTTTGTGTTGTTTTCTCTTGTTCTGTAGATCAAAACCTCCTCATTTTTCCTGAACCAACTCCACCAACTTCTCCTCTGGCAAGTCACTCCAGCCCATTCGCCCCAGAGTGACTACAGAGATTCCTTTGTTTCTGGGACCTCCTTGGGACTCAAGGACCCCAGATGGGAGACAGCTGCTATAATCAGACACGTTGAGGTCTAGAAATGAGTGGTGACTTCAGTGAGATCACGTGGCTAGTGAGTGTGACAACTTGAGACAAACCAGGTCTCCTCATTCCTGAATGAGCCTTCAAATTAAGAGCAAACTAAGAAAGGGGATCACCTCAAATCCCCTCCTGATATTTACTGAGCATTCCTCCCCATCTCTATTCCCAAGAGGAGCTGCTTAGCGGAGCTTGTGATTTACCCTCACTACAGCTCACTCGCTCACTCACTTTGCTGTAATAACATGTTCATCTCCGGATCCTTACAGGGGCAGGGGGGATCCCACAGCAAATATAGCGGATACAGACTCAAGTCCCTGCCACCCACAGGAAGCCGTGCTATGGTTTGGGTGTTGCCTCCCCTCTTGAGTGCCACAATTTTGGCAATGCTTTATTGGAGCTAATCTTTTTTGGTTGTATATTGAGATCTAATTGACATAAAACATTATATAAGTTTAAGGAATACAGTGCAATGATTTGATATACATATATTGCAAAATGATTACCATCATAGCATTAGCTAACATCCCTATCATGTCACATAATTACCATTTCTTTTTTGCAGTGGGAACTTTTAAGATCTACTCTTTTAACAACTTTCAAGTACCCAATACAGTATTATGAACTATAGTCACATGCTTTACATTAGAGCTGCAGAACTTAATTCATTTTATGACTGGAAGTCTGTACCCTTTGAATATCTGCCCATTTTCCCAATCTCCAGCCCCTGGTAACCTCCACTCTACATTCTGTTTCTCTGAGTCTGGCTTCTTCAGATTACACATATAAGTGATACTGTGCAGTGTTTCTCTATCTTTGTCTACTTATTTCACTGAGCATAGTGTAAGGCTTGTCTTTACAACCCATTCTGAAAGGCGGCCCCTCTGAAGTCTCCCCGCATCTGGTTGAAAGGGTCACTCCCATCTTCTGATGGACCAGGTTTGTCATCAAGGCCTTGTTTGGGACTTTGAAAGAGACCTGTGAGTGCTGGCTTTCAGACTCCCACCTGGCAGTGGGAATCTGATGAGATGGCAGGGAGGCCCCCGTCCCGACCTAAGCCGAGTGAAGTCACGGAGATCATCACACGGTTGTCTTCTCTTCATTCAGGTCTCGGCTTGCATACAGTCTTCTTCGAGAGGCTGCTATGATCCCTCTAACTAACGTGGCCACTTACCTGGATTCAGTCACCACACAACATCCCAGTTCACCTTCAGAGCACTTACACCACCAGGCATGTTGGATGTTTATGTGTTTGTTTGGAGTCTTTCTCCTCCCACTAAAATATAAGCTCCACAAGAATGGCATAGTATGCCTTATTCACCGTGGTATCCCCAGCTCCTAGAACAGTGCCTAGCACATTGCAGGCACTCAATAAATACTCTTTTAATAAACAAACAAGGTGCTTAGGATGAGGCAAGGAGGAAGGAATGAAGAGAAAGAAAAGTGTGTATCCAGGACCTAAGTCACTGTGCCAAAGGCATGCAGTATCATCTACTGCAAAGAGCTCAGGTTCTAGACTCATGCTTACTCCACCATTAACTACCCTATAACCCTGGGCAAGTTATTTGAATTAGCTAACGTATCAGTTTAGCTTCTATTTAAAAAAAAGGCCACAACAGAAACAGCTTAAACAATATAGCCACTTATTTTTCTCACTTGGAAAACCAAGGAGGTCTGAGGCTGGTGTGGCAGCTCCACAGTCACCAGAGACCCCTGCCCCTTCTGTCTTGTTGCTCTGCCCCCTTTAAATGGGGCTTCCAGTTGGTGGCCCCAAACGAGTGCTCTGGCTCCTCTAATGTCTACATTCGAGGTGGCAAAGAGGAGGAATGAGGAAGAGGAGGGCCAGACCCTTCCTTCCAGGGCTAGACTCAGAAGTTATACTCATCACCCTCATTCACATCCCATTGGGTAGAATTTAGTTATATGGGTACACTTGACTGCAAAGGAGTCTGGGAAATTCGTGTTTAGCTGAGTAGTCATGTTCCCACATAAAACATTCTATCCTCATAGAAGGAAAAAATTCATGAATAGCAATCTCTGCCATACTCTTCACCACCACCCTACTCCCAGCCCTCCACCTTGTCCACTTTCCTCATTTGTAAAACATATGCTCACTGTGTTACAACCAAATGAGATCAGTTACTTGGAAGTATCTTGTAAGCTTCCAAGTTCTGTCCATACATAAGTTACTACTGTAAATGAGTAGAGAATACCAACAAAGGGCCTTTGGAGTCATAGAACAAGGGAGATTCATCCTAGCTGAAATGATAGAGGAGCTTGTGGAGCAGGTCATTTTAAAGCTGGGCACTGAAATACTGATTGGCACTTGTTGAGGAGGGAAATAAAGGCAGGGGCATGGAAAGTATTCCAGGTGAAGGGAGAAGTAAAATCAAAGGTAATAAGGTGGGAATTTACATGCATGTTTGCGTGCAGTTAGAGGAAGTACAGGGGACAAGAGAAGAAGCTGCACCACAGCAGGCACAAACAGGAGCTGGGAGGGCTTTAGATGGGAAGTGGGAAGCCAGAGTCAGCCTCTGAGTGGGGGTAGGATGTGATCTTCTCCACAGAGGTCCTTGTGGTCTGGAGGAACCTGACCTTGGAAATCTGGAGGCCATTTAGGAGGCTCTTAGGAGAGTCCCAATAAGACAGTCCAAGGCCTGAACTAGAGTCGTGAGAACAGACAGGTAGGGATAGATTTGCATACTATTTCTCAGGTAGAACCACTGGACTTAGCAACAGATCACATGGAGAGAAGAAGAGGGACTGAGTGGGGATTTTGCCAGGTATGGCAGGGAGACCCAGGAAAGAAGGTCAAATTCAGGAGGAATAATGTAGATTCAATGTCCAGTGTCAGTCTGAGCATCTGCCAGCTGGGAAATTTGAGATCTGCTCATAAAATGGATGACAAAGAGCTAAAGAATTTACCAAAAATGATAAAGATGCTTAATCCACAGCACTGTCGCCCCTTAGAGTATGATCTAATGTCTGACAGCTCAGACAGGGCAATTAAAATTCAGTCTTTGGGAAGAGCTTCCTTCTCCTCTGGAGCCTGACTTGTGTCTCTCACTCTTTATGCCCAAGTGAGTCTGGGCTGCGTCCTTACTTGGCATGTGAAGGACAGTGACGAGCCCTGCAGCGTTAGGCGTGCATCTCAGCAGAGGCTCGGGCAACGTTTGGCCATTTCTTTTCTTTTCCTCCCAAACGTCCTCCTTTGGTCTGAAGGCATCCAGACATGGATCTTCAATCCAGCTGTGAGAAAACCTTTCCAGTTTTTTTTTGTTCATAGTGACAGGTTAAAAATATCATCTTGAGCTGAACTGCAGATCAGAAATGTAAACAGGGTAGGAGAATTTTGAGGGTTTTTTTCCTTTCAAAAATTTCCGTCATTGCCATAAAATTGATTATGCAAAAAAGTGCAAACTGTGTTTGTTTAAGCATGACCTTGAGAGTTCTCCCGGACATTGGAAGGTCCCAGATAGACGTGGAGGCTGGAGACACTCTCTTAGCCATGCATGGTGATCAGCACCACCATTTCACCCTGCCAAAATCACAGGGACTGTTACTTAATTCTGGCTAATTCATCTCATCTTGTCGTAGTTTCAACCTTGAACATCCTGAGCTGGAGGCAGAATTTACCAACCACTCTTGCTATTGTTATGATGATTTTCCCAATATATTTGGACACCCATGTGGAGTTCAAAGGTTAACAACAGCATTACATTCATTGTCTGGCAAACAAAAGTAATTAAAATATAATTAAAGTCCTCTATTTGCATCTCTGATAAAGCATCAATGACTGAGCTCAGTTATGATCTACCACAATATTTTGTAAACTCTCTCCCTACTCCCAATGTCTCATGTGGTTTTTCCATTGTTCTCTCCCCATCCCATCTCCTTATTATGGAATTCTTATACATCCTTTTTAGGAAGGCAATGAGTGAATTCCGGTACTGATAGATCAGTAGAGGAGAAGAAATCTGAGATCAACCACGTTTTAATCATTTTTCCTGCCTCTTATATATCGTGCAATTCATTATTTATATTATTAACTTAAAATGAATAGCCAACATTTATGTAGTGTTTTGTCATTTCCAAAGCACTTGCCTATCCATAACTTCTTTAATGCTCACGTCAAGAAAAGCATGATAGTTGTCACCCATTTTACAGATGAGGAAACCAGGGCCAGGAAAATTGGAACGGATTTCCCCAAGTCACACAACCAGCAGAGAGAACCATGATTCCAGAGCCTCAGTGACACAGCCAAGAATCTCATTGTCCCCACACTGGACTTGGCTTCAGAAGCTCTGATTCTTAGGGGACCTGGCAGTTCTGCCCATCTTCTGGCTGGGCTGCCTGTCTGGGATGAACGTGAGGCAGGTGAGGTGCCCGCGACACAAAATTTAAGGAAGTGCCTGCTCACTCTCACGATCATGGGAGTGCACGGTCCTCCCGTTCTGCACCCCAGGACCCCCCATTTGCCCCACTTTCGTGCTGCTGCTGCTGGGCTTATCCAGGAAGCAGGAGCAAACCCCAGCCCCTGCACCCTCCTTTCCACAACAGGCACGACCTGCCTTTTAAAACACAGAGAGAGGAGAGCAATGCCTCATCAACTTCCACAACCAGACAGGAGGCTTTGGTCACGGTCATGGGCTTTCGGCAGCTGCCGGACGCTGAGAAAGGGAAAGCAGGTGTGACTGACTTAATTGAATATGGAATGGATGTTTGTGGTGCCACTTAAAATATTTAACATGATGTGGGAGCTCAGTAGTGGCTGTGATTTTTTTTTTTTGGTCTCTGTACTTTGCAAAGGTAAAAGATTCATGTTCCTAATCTTCATGAGGCAGGAGACACATTTCAGGCTCAGCGATCAAAACCTGGGGCAGACTATGGCTACTGCTAATGTTTTTAAAAGAAAATAATAGCTCCCCACCCCTCCATTTTTCCTTTCTTTCTCTTTTTTGGCATGCGACTGAAAGGTGACAAGATGACCTGGCCACCGTGGCCTCAGCCAGCGTTCCTCTCCTTGTGTGATGGTAGAGAAGGTAGAGACATACCACGTGGATACGAACCAGGTCCCCAGTGTAGGGATGCCTCTGAGTCAGGGTGAGAGGTGGGTTTCAAGCCCTTAACCCCAAGGGTGAGGGCTGTGCCCCCAGCCAGGTGACAGGCCTATGACCTCCAAATATACTTTGCATGATGGAATGGGGAAAGCCTGGGTTCTAGACTGATTCTGCCAATATTGGATAATCTCAAGCAAGTCTCTGGGCCTCTGTTACCCCAGTTGTATTACATGAGAGCCTTGGTTTGGAGCAGAGATGGCCAGTGCACATTGCGAATAGCCCTGGAGTTCTTCCTGGTGCATTGTTCCGGGCAGTCATTATTAATCAGTTAGAGCTGCTTCTGAATGGACAGCATGACGTGCTGGGAAAGGTGGAATGACTGGCTCTCTGTGGAAAAAAACCCTGGTTTGTCATGTCTGCCAATTTCTGTGGTGTAAATACTCCCCCTGTGGCTTATTCCAAGCCTCCGTGGTAAAGTCAACAAACAGCCTCTTGGGAAGAGATGTGCATTATCGGCTGTCACCAGCGCCAGCACCCCATGGCTTCTAGACCCTTTTCCACCCTGGTTTAGGTGAGCTCTGAAGTGGGGTTCATTTCCAATAGTCTGTACTTCTGAATCACACTTCCGTCTGTAACCTCTCTTGGAAATTTGTGCTCCCTAATGTCATTGCTCTTTTAGTTCCCCCCAAAGCAAGTATGTGTGAGGGCTCTGTTGAGAAAGTGAGAGCCCAGGGAGCAGAAGTGAAGAATGGGAGAATGGGAAGCGGGGAGGAGGGAGAAGCAAAGTAAGCATGAATTAAAGCTGACTGGCTGCCCCACCTCCTGAGAAGTCATAGGAAACGCATCTCTGGGACTAACTGGAGGGGGCAGGTAATGGAGGGGAGGGACGTGAGGCGGCTGAGGAGGCTCAGGGGGCTGATGGTCTACACCAGGTGGCCTCGGACTGCCCAGTCATCTTGCTGACTCACTCCCAGGAAGGCCCTGAATGACCCTCTCTGCAGAAACTGCTGAATCGCACACACAGCCAGACAGGGCGTGGGAGAATGTCTGCCTTTCCACCTCGCAGCTGTGGACGCCAGCTGGGCATTGCTAGGTCTAGGGGATTGACCCAGCCGCTTCCTGTGAAGCTCAGGGCTAGGCTCTGGGAATATGAGGTGCCCCTAGTTCTGTCCTCAAGGAGTCAAAGTTCATTTGGGAAACAGTTGAAAAAGAGTTCAGTCACTCAATGCTTTTTCCCCAAAAGACCTCAGCTGAAATGTAGGTGGAAGTTCTGAAATACTAAGGGAGAGGGGGATAAGGAGAGGGAATTTGACTGCGTGGATTTATTTAAAACAAAAAAATTCTGCTTTTTATTTTGAAAGCACTTGGCTGATGTTAATTAACCATCTGGTGCTGATTTGATGGTTGAGTCCAGGGACTTTGGTAAATAAAATGAAAATAAATATTTCCAACTTGAGTACATTTTCAGTCTGATGATTGGTTGTTAGTTAGGATACTTTGAAGGGGCTGAACACAACTCAAACTGGTTTGAGTAAAAAGAGAATTTGGGGGAGGGATATAACTCAGGAGCACAGGTCTGGATTCAGACACAGATAGATTTTGAGCTGAGACACATTCTCGGAGACTCAGTTTTTCTCCATCTCCAGACTCCGCCTTACACCAGGTTGGCTTTGTCTTCATATCCCTCAAAATGATTCTAACTTCTCCAAACTTTTTCCTCATGGTGGCAAGATGGCTGCACAGCTCCAGCCCCTCGTTTTCTCAGAGTCACCCTTCTCTAGCCCAGCATGTCCAGTATGCCCAGCCGGTCTCTGGTTGAGTCATGTGCCCAACTCTGAAAGCTTCACTGTATCTGGTCAGGCCTGTATCATGTGCCCAACCGTGGAGATGGGGAGACCCAGAGGAACCACATGATCTTAGAGTTGGGGAGGTTTGGACCTCCACACAAAAAATTAGGGGCTTTTATCTGAAAAGAGGGAATAAAATTAAGTGACCCCACAATGGCTTAGAGACAACGGGACATCTCAGGGGTGGAAGGCAGCTCAACATGTAAGGAGAGACAAGTCAACATGGTTTGGGAGTCATACTCAAATTGGTCTCTACTACTGTGCAGAGAGGCTTACTGGTCACCAGATACCATTGTGGAGTATTTGTGACAGTTGTGGAGGTGTATTACTCACGTATTTTAAAAACGCCAGTTAGCGACAAGGAGTGCAATTAGCTTTAGAGCTAAAGCCATGCTCTTCCAGGGCATCTCCCAGCCAGTGAGCTGCGGGGAAGGGGGTGGGGTTCTAGAGCTGGCCAGGGGCGGGCTCTCTAACGGGCAGTCTTCGTTCTGGGTCTCCCTGCCAAGTTGGCCGAGACGTGGTCAGATCTGCTTTGCAGCCTGAGGCTTGATCCCTGAATCGCTGTATGGACGGCCTCCCTCTGCCCAAGAGCAGCCACACTGGGCCTTTGGGTAAGCAAAAAGGTGTCGTAAGTGGAATCTTCCTGCACTGAAGGCACAGTTCCTTATAATTCCTACTCTGGTAATTATGTGTCTTAAAAATAAAAGTCTTAGAAGTGGTTTTTAAAAAGGAGCTTGGCTATGCCCTTGCCAGTGTGAGTTGCTCTAATGGAATATTATAGACTGGGTGTCTAGGTAAACAACAGACATTTATTTCTCACAATTCTGGGTCCTGAAATTTCGAGATCAATGTGCTGACAGATTCAGTGTCTGATGAGGGTCCCCTGCCGAAGTTTACAGACAGCTGCCAAGCTGTGTCCTCACATGGACAAGGGGACAAGGGACCCCTTAGGGGTCTCTTTTATAAGGGCACTGATGCCACTCATGAGGGCTCCACCTTCATGACCTAATCACCCTCCCAAAGGCCCCACCCCCTGACACCATCACATTGGGGATTAGGTTTCAGCATAGGAATTTTAGGGGGGACACAAACATTCAGTCCACAGCAGCTAAGGGATTGCCCTTAACAAAAGCTCAAAACAACCCTGAAAGCCCAGCTATGTTCAGTGTTTCAAGTAATATTTTTATAGAAATGTGGCACATATATGAAGAGGTGCAAGAACATAAATGCACAAGGTCAAGGAATTATTACAAAACAAAACACCTTTGTCCTCACCATCCAGGCCGAGAAAAAACATGTCCTTACCCTAGATGTCCCCGGCCTCCCCCACTACCCATCCCCTCTCAAAATTCTTGACAAGTTTCACACTCTAAGTTTAATAAGGAAGCAGGTTTGTCCAACCCCTTCAGCCAATGGACTAATGGACTAGAAAATGTAGAGAGAAACTTCCTTTTAATGGTTTCATTCATTGGCTTTCAGCTTAAAGAGCAAGCTTACCCTTAAGATGTTTTCAAATCCCAGAACTGTGTTCAGACGTTGGATGAGGAAGGGGGGAAGGGAAAGAGACAGAAGTTAAATTTTGTTCTATCCTTGTTCAGGAGTCTGATCTTGATAGGCGAAGAATATAATTAAAATGGATTACAGACTACCAAACACAAACAAGAACAAAATGATTGCAGTGTGTGCAAGCCAGTAATTAAAGCTTTAAAAGAGGAAAAAGTCACCATCATTTAAAATGTTTATTTGTCAAGGTTAGTAACAAATATTGACATGAGGGCTTTTTTCTTTTATTTTCTTCTTAGCATAGGTCTCTCGGCAATTAGTGGTGCATATTCCAGAATCAATATAGCCTCAGGTCTGGAGCAGTAAGATCCATACATTTTAAAATTAGTTGGCGTAATAGCCGACTGGCTCCATAAAGCAGACCTGCTGGCAGCATCATTCAATTAGAGCCTCTTGGAGGACAGAGAGAAGCACGGCAGGAGCAGCAGCTCCTTCCATCGGTTTCATCTCGAAGATGTTCTGATGATGACCACTGGGGAGAGATTTCTTCATGGCAAAGGAGTTTATATTTTGTCTTTGCCATTGAAAACATTTAACCCATAAAGTGGAATGTTTCTTAAAAGTATAGTGCAGTGATTAAAAGCATGGGCTCTGGGGTCAGATGGCCTGATTCAAGCCATTTCTAACTGTGACTTTGGGCAAGTTGTTCAACCTCTCTGCCTCACATTACTGCATCTGTAAAAGGGCAGTAATAATCATGCCTACCTTATAAGGTACTATAGACAGTAAATGAGATAATATATGCACAGTTCCTGGAATGCAGTGTTAGCTACAGAATTAGTCAGGATAGGCTAGGTATGATGCAGTAACAGGTGAGTCCCAAAGTCCTAGTTGCTTTACTCAATGAACTTCATCTCTCACTCAAGCTATGTCCCTCCAACCATGGGCCCATGGAGGAGGGAGGAAAAGGGCTGTGTTCCATGTAGTCACTAAGGGACCCACCACTCCATAACTACACCAAGTAGAACATAGAGCAGAAGAGAAGAGAGACAGTAAAAACTCACCCAGAAAGGACACACGTGATTTCCAACACGTCTCACTGTTCAGAATTATCGCACCGAGTGCCAAAGAGCCTGGACAAAGTTAGGGGCAGGTAGAATGTTTAGTGAGTCTCTGCCACCTGTGTGATTATCATCATCATTGTAGATGTTATAGGTTCCACCAGCATTTTACTGTATGAAATTTGGAGAATACAGTTTGACCTGGCTTATGACTGAATCCCCAGAGAATTCATTCAACCAATAGCTATTCGTTGATTACCTATGATGAGGTGATAATGTTTTAGTTGTGGGTCAAAGAGACGAACTGGACCAGATAAGAACCTTTGTCCCACAGACCATCCAGTACAAAAACAATGGGACCAAGCACATAAACCCAATAATACCTGATGGTATTAGGTTCTAGCAATGGCGTAAGTGGTTGGTGGGATGGGGTGAGTGGTTTGCACAGAGACCTGAATGACAAGAAGGAGCCAGCAGGAGGGACGTGTACAGTTAAGGGCTTTCCAGGCAGAGGGAAATCAGTAGATTTCAAGAGTTGTAAACAAGGCCAGTGTGGTTGTAGGACAGAGAACAAGAGAGAGGTGACAGGAGAGGAGGTGACAGAAGATAACAGGTACCAACTGTGTACAGACCTAGAGGCCGGTTCTCACACAAGCAACTTGCCCATCCAAGCAGCGAAACACCTGTGGGACCCACGTGTCTGTGGAATTGAACCCACACAAGGTTATAAATAAGTTCCTTCCTCTAGGGGAGTAATGAGGATTAATGAGGTTTAATGCCTTTAAGGGCTTGCCAACCAAGGGTCAGGCAATCAGGAGTTTCTGTGACTCATGGAACAGATTGTGTTTGTCAGAAACGATCTCTTTGGATCATCAGGGCAAAGGGGAGCAGCTTGGTTCTGCTGCGAGCTGAAGCCCAGAGTCATTAGATGCGCAGAGGGAGTGTGCTGACTGGGGCTACCTCGGTCTGCTGGTCAGGCCAAGGCCAAGCCCAAGCCCAAGCCCAGAAGGTGGGTTCAGGCTGGGAGCAAATTGCGCTGCATTCCAGATGTCTGGAGCAGGTTCTGGTGCAGACCAGCAAGAATTGCACACTTGGTGGGAGGAAAGGGGGGAGGGGTGAAGAACAAGGTGGGGTCTGTAGTGCCAGAGAATGAGAGATTTATTCCATCTATGAAATGGGGACATCATAGTGTTCTTATGAAGATTGAAAGAGGGTTGGCCACCTTCGTTTACAAGCAACAGGATTTGAATTATTTATTCAACTATCATTGGCCTTATTTGCTCTCCACTGTGTGGTGAGATTCACAAAAACTTTGTCACAACTTTTGTCTGGGGACCTAGGATAGGTTTCTGAGAGGTAGAAAGGTTTAGGAGATTGTCTGTTTCCGTGGCCCACCCAAGGACAGAGAGCACCAGGGGATCCTCGGCTCAGCAGGGGGGTGAGGGGGATCCCTAATGAAGCCAACTCCATTACTACCCTTCTCTGCCTCTAAAACATACCCCAAATCTGACCACTTCCCAAGACACGTGATTTCATGGAGCAGGAGCAGCTGTAATAACTCAGTGCTAGTCATTCCTGCCTCTGCTCTTGCTGAGGGACACTCTGGATACTGCCAGAGTTGGAAGGTAAGGACCAGTGTCCAGGGAGTAGATCCTCAAGGTCAAATCCCTCAGCCTGAACTGTAAGCAAAATAGCTGGGAGAAAGATGTGACAAGGGAAAAAAATCCAGCAATGGAATTTTAATTTCATTCATTTATTCATCAAACATTAATCAGTCACCTAAATGAAGGATTATGGGGGCTGAATTCAATCTGCAAGCAGTTTTCTATTCCAGGCATTGTTTCTCCAGATATTTAAATTTGAATGTCACCAGATGAGCATTTGTTCTCCAGTTTGCCACAGTCCCCACTGTTTCCAATGTATTACATCTGGTCTACCACAGCCACTTACATTCCTTGCCTGCACGCCAAAGCCACTTAGTATGTGACCCTTACCTTATCAGCACTGGACTGGAGCCACCTTGTACTGACTAGTGAGAGCTGATGGCTACATTTGGAGAATTTCGTCAGACAGTTGGCATCCTATTGGTAGGAAGAAATGAGCCATGGAGGAAATGTTTACACCACAGAAATTGGCAAATGTTATAAATCAGGCCTTTTCCCCTGGGGAAAAGTCCACTAGCACATTAAATACTACAAAAAAAGTGACCTAAGTGTTGCTGAAAGAGGGAGAAGAAATCAGAGAGATGCAAAAGTAGACCTTTTCTTGCCTAAGGGCATTATAATCTTTAAATTTTGAATTTAAGTAATTTCAAAGGATCTTTTCTTAAAAGCCATCCTACAATGCTTTGTACAACACCGTGGAACTCAACTGTGGCGGCAGCACATGGAATCACTTGGGAGCGTTGGAAAGGCACTCATTGTCTGGGATCTACTCCCCAGAGCTTCTGCTCTAATGGTGCTGGCCTGCAGCCTGGGCGCCAGGACTTCAGAACCCCTACTTGTTCGGCAGCGCAGCCAGGAGAACATCTGGTCTGGAGATAGGAACACCAAGCCTGATGGCTTACAGCACTGGTTACAAAGGACTCACAGATCTATCTCGGCCCTCGTTTAATCAGGAAGGACTAACTGCTCTAATAAACAGCCCCAGCTCTGAGTGGCGAACATAGTAAGGGTGGTGTATGGTGGAGAGAACACAGATTTTGGTGTCAGACAACCTTCTGAGTTTGCAGTTTTCTCATCTGTAAATGGGCATAGAATGACAATCACTATAGTGTTTTCATGAGGACTCAAGGAGTGCAGAATGCTACAAGCCGCAGAATATCCACTAAAAAGGGTATTATTATTATTATTTTATTACTATTTAACATAGCTAGAATTTCAGGGGTAGAAATGTTTCAGCACTGGTTTATCAGCTCTACAACATTACCAGAAGCTCAGGCTCTTTCCACATTTCTGCTCTGATAATCCTGGGGTGTCTTAACTTTTCATTTAGGCTTGGTTCCTCATGCTCACAAGATGGCTGCCATAGTGCCAGGCGTTGCACTGGAGAGGCAATGTCTGGCAAAAGAAACACTTTCTCCCCCTTTGTCATTTGTTACTGGGGAAGAAAACCCTGAAAGCCTGCAACAGCCTTCTCAGTGGGTCTCATTGGCTAAGGTGGGGATTACAAGATCCAGCTGCAGGAGAGTCTGAGGAAACAATTTTCTGGCATTTTCCACCTCTACACTAGCAGGTGGTTGTGCAGTCATAAAGGAGGGGGATGGATTAGGGCTACTGGAGGAGCCACAAAGAGTTCTGTTAAGGGATCTGTGCTGTGATTGCCCTTTATCCTCTCATCCCACTGTTACCAACCCATCACACCATCCCTTCACCTTCAGTAGTTCTAACTTCCATTCCAGACCTGGCTCCTCTCCCCAGGCTGAAGATGCAGCACGGCTGTGCAGATACTGACCACCCCTGAGAGAATGTCTTCCTTAGACCCAGAGAGGCCGTCACACTGGCCATGAACATCTACGTGCATTTGGCTTCTTCTCTCCCCTTGGATGAAGCCGAGAACTAGGGAATGATGCCAGGTACCTCCACCTCAACAAAAAATATCCAGACCTCACTGGTCTCCCAGCATGTGAGCTACAGTACATTTTTATAATGCAGAATCCCCAGGGCAGGCTTGCCATCTGGAGAATTCCAACCTGCCAAGGTCACTATTGTGCTCACTATTGAAACCCCACAGAGCAGTAATGAACCGTTCCCCAGGGAGGTCATGGCCCCAAATTAGCAACATATATGTCAAGTCCCATTAGGGGCAACTGCCAGGGCTCAATTCCAAATCTTTTGTTACAAGGACACCATTTCCTTTGGAATATAACCTGAAACCAGCCAGCTTCGGGCTGAGAATTAAAATGTTATGCTGTGTGTGCTTTTAAATCGCAATTTTTAATGTTACAAAATAATAGAGTCACATTGCAGAGAGTTTGGGAAATTGAGAAAAGATGAATCAAACCACCAATAATTTTACCACACAAACAGAACCACTCTTGCCATTTTGGTGCAGCTCCTTCTCAACGCGTTTCCTTTGCTGAAGTGTTTTTGCATAGTGATAATCATAGCATGCATGCTATTTTTATTCTACTTTTTCAACTTAAATTTAAGAAGTCCTCCCTGTGTATCCTACGGCTCTGAACTCAGGATTAGAAGACAGGGGTCCAGTGGAGTACAAGACAGGCTGTGACAAACAGACAAGGAAGACCTTGCGGTATGATAAGTAAATGAAGTGTGTGTCAGGGCTTATGGAAATCCACTAGGGGAACCCCCAAACTGGACTTGTAGGTGGTGCTCAAGGAAGGCTTTCTGGAGGGGGTCCTCTGTAGCCTGAGACCCCAAGATGCACACGAGTGAGGTTAGCTGAGAGAAATTGGGCATAGTAGCCCTTGAAGAAGGAAGAGTGTTTTTCACAGCCTGGGTAAGACCCAAGCTGATGAAGTACATAGTGTTTGGAGACACAATATGACAGTAATTCAGCATGGTGGGAGCTTGGACTTAATTATGTCTCCTCACCACCCCCCCTCCCCATTTAAATGTTAAAGCTTTAACCCCCAATGGGACTATGATTGGAGACAGGGTCTTTAAGGGGGGGTACTTAAGGTTAAATGAGGTCATAAGAGTGGGCCCTTACCTAGTAAGTCTGGCAGCAAGGAAAAAAGGAAGAGGTTTATTATAATGAAATGGACTCACATGATTATAGAAGCTGAGAAGTCCAAAATCTGCAAAGCCAATGTCCCAGTTTGAATGTTGTTGGGCAGAATTCTCTCTCACTCTGGGGAGGATCAACCTTTGTTCGCTTCAAGCCTTCAACTGATTGGATGCAGCCCACCCACATAATGGAGGGCAATCTGCTTTACTGAGCCCACCAATTTAAATGTCACTTATAGACCCATCCAGAATAATGTTTGACCATCTCCCTGGGCATCTCCTGGCTCAGTCAAGTTGACAAAATTAACCATCACAGACTCCATGATGAGGGAAGAAGGTAAGAGAAGAGGCTAGGGGGTTTGGCAAGGGACAGAGGTCATCATGAGCTTCTCTGTTGGCCAAAATAAGGAGCTTACACTTGATTTTGACATCAACAGGGAGGCACTGGATGGTTTTCATCAAGGAATGTCATGGTCAGTATGTTCCTTTTAAAAATAGCATGGAGCTTGCAATGTGGGAAATGATGGCTCCACGCAGCTGGGCAGGCTGCGCAGTAATCAACTCTGGTGCAGGCCCCTTCCCATTCTGTTCTATGGGAATAGCACCTCCTTACGTTGTGCAAGATACAATCTGTGCCACTGTGTGGAGTGGCTCTGAACATGCTGCAAGGGGTGAGACTGGAGGTAAGGAAACCTGTTAGGAGGCAATGGCAGAATTGTGGGTGCAAAGTTTGCAAAGGCTGTACGTAGTCATGAATTTGACAGCTTTCTTCTTAGTGGTGAACCATGATGCACTTCACCATTTTCCTGTTATTATTTATAAGCAGAGATTTGGCATAGCAGTGTTAAATGTAAATACATTTGCTCTGCATTCCAATGCCCCTATGTGACCATGTGATTTATCGTTTCACTGGGACACTTTTGAAAGCATCGGGGCTGTAAGTGACTCCATGGGGAGAAGCGGCACGATCTATGGCTGTCTTAAACACACCAGAATGAATGGCTACCTTCCCTTTTGCTTCCCTCTCTGGATATCAAGCCTTCTGTCCAGGGAGTTTCATTTCTGGGAGAATCAGAAGCCAACTGCACATAATGTACTAGCTAGTGTCAAAAAAACTTCAGTCTTTTTCTGTAGACTGAAACCCTATAATTTTTGTGCTTCAGTCTATGTTTATTTATATTCCCTTCACATCTTCAGTAGCAAGAGATAGCTGAGAACATTTCATTCTCCTCCCACTAAGTTGCTATGATTTCACAAAGGTTTTTTTCTTTAATTTTTGTTTTTGTTGAATCAGTGGTCCTTCCAACATTAGGAGACTGGCTCTCTGCTCACACTTTTGCTTCTGACTCCATGGAGTTATCCAGAAAAAGATGCTTCAGTTGCCTAGCCATTCTCAGTTTAAGGTGCCAGAGTTTGTTTTTAAACTTGAATGGACCACTAACCAGAGTTCTGCCGTGGAGTAGAAAGAAGTTACCCCTAAAAGAAAGTGGCAGCAGCTGGTAGAGTTCCTCAACATCCATGTTCTAATATTGATTGATTGATTGATTGATTGATTGATTGTGTGTGTGTGTGGAGAGCTACACTACATTTCCCATCCACCCTTAAAGTTAAGTGTGGACATGTGACCGAATTCTGGCCAATAGTATGTGAGTCAAAATGATGACCACAGTTTTCAGGCATGACCCATATAAACTTCCCACAAGCAATCTTGGCTCCCTTTTCCCATCTGCCTGCTGAATGGAGAAGACTGAGATCATAGAGGTGGATGGAGCCACAAGATAGAAGGAATCTGGTTCCCTGAATGTCTGCATGGAGCAGAGTGCCCCCACCGGGTCCACACTGGAGCTACCTGTCAGTGATAAACTTACTGTGTTGAGTAACTAAGGTATGGGGAGATGTATGGTACAGAGAGACCTGACTAGAACGAACAAATGTCCCAGGCTCCTCCACCTTGTTAGCTCAGCCAAAGAGATCTGAGAGCAATGATAGTGAAGAGACGCGCTAGAATGAGTGTTCACTGGGCATGTCTCCATGCACCCATTGTGCTGCCTACCAGGAAAGCCTGAAGACTCCAACCACAACGGCCCGCAGTCACATCTGCTTCCTCAAGGGAGGGATACGATTTTTCTCCAGACCAGAAGGGTATTTGTTTGGCATAACTCTTTGTGAGCCATTTGGCAGTAAAAAGAGTCCTCTGCACACAACCCTGAAGTCATAGCAGGAAGAGAAGAAAAATTCCTTTTCATAATAAAAATCTAAGTTGGGGGTCTGGGAAGAGGGCTCAGGAAGAACGAGTAGAGGGAGAAGTGGCGCCGATCAAGAAGTCAGGAACCGGCTGAGGAAGGAGAGGCTGTTTCGGACAGGGTTCTGTGGGCCATTTAAAGGTGTCTGCCATATCTGCTACAGCTTAAGCCCTTATTTTTTAATATTTTATTTATTTATTTTTAGAGATGGGAAGGGAGGGAAAAAGAGGGGGGAGAAAAACAGGGAGAGGACCATCAATGTGTGCTTGTCTCTTGCACACCCACCACCAGGGACCCAGCCGGCAACCCAGGCACGTGCCCTGACTGGAAATCGAACTGGCGACCCCTTGGTTCACAGGCCGGCACTCAGTCCACTGAGCAACACCAGCCAGGGCCACAAGCCCTTCTTTTGCTCCTCCAAATGCTGAGTGAGGTGGCTGCTCACTCAGCCTAGAGTCCATGTGTCACTGGGAAAGGTCAGGGGTGGGCTCCTGCCGAGTGAGCAGAGACCCAAAGTGGGATGCTGGTGCCAGTGTCTCCCCAAAGTGGTGGGGACATGGGCTTGACCAGGAATGGATGTGAGACAAATGCCTTCCCCTAAATATACAGAGAAAGAGTGACTGTCAGGATGGGTGGAGACCTCAAGGGCCCATGAGAAAGATAAAATAGGTTATATAAAGAAGGGTCAAATTACTTAGTGTCTAGGTAGGAAGCCCCTTCTCCCTACAAAACCATTTAAATAAAAGTGTTTACCAGCATCCCAGCTAGAGTCATAGGTCGGTAGGGCCCCTGAAAGCACAGCAGTGAGTAGAATGAACTCCCCAAGGCCAAGGTCACTGTTGACCAGAGGTCAAGAAGCTCCACAAGGTTGAAAACCAAGTGTGTGTGCTGCACACATAGTGTTCCTGGGTCTTCGTGGGTCATCCTTGAGAGCGATTTATGACCTTCTGGAGGGGAGGGAGGGAAGATCGGAGCTCAGGTGTCTGCTGATCTTGTTACAAGGAGGTGGGAGGACACCATCTTGACTGAAATTAAATCATGTCTTTCAACTTCTGGCCCTCCAAGGAGGTTGGGCGTGAACTTGGCCGAAGTGCTAATGCAGTTAGGACACTGAGCCGGTGCCCAGCCACCCACTCCTCTCTGACTCACCGGCCGCAGTGCCCTGAGCACACTCCCCGGACGTCCGCAGCTCTCTCCCTTGGCACTTCTCCAGCGTGAGAGGAAAATTCCTACGATCATCAGTTAAAGGAGATCACAACTCAAGGAAAAAGAGCCGCTGAATTCAGTATTTTTCCTGTCCCATTTGGGACATGCTAGGTGCCCATGACTTCCTGGGTCAGTTGTCAGCTCAGTGAATGTCCACAGAGCCCCTAGCACAGACCCTGGCACTGAGTGTGTCCTACACACACTGTTTCATCTCTTCTTCTTCCCACCACCATTGCCATTACCATCCCTGTTACCATTGCTAATCAATATCCAGTTTTCTAGGACAGGCCTGCCTCCTTACTGCTACGAAGGCTCGGACATCTTGGCTAGCTCTGATGCCCTCCTGCCCTCCTCCTGCCAGTATATCTTAGCCCTGAAAGAAGCCAGCTGCCCTCAGAATGGCCAGAATGGCCAAATGATGCCTAATGCAATAACAGGGCTCAGCCAGTTTGGGAACCAGAGCCCCCTGAAGGAGCCAGCCTACGCTGCTCATAGTTAAATAAAGATAGCTACACTGCCCTGTTTCACTGCAGAGCAGCCCTTGTAATCAAAAATCTGTTTTGTTTGTTAGAATCCCATCACTCATTCCATAGATTCTCCCTTGTTCGTCTCCTGTAGGTGTTCTCCCTGAGGGAAGCCATCTGCCCAGACCCGGGGCAAGAGGCTCTGTTGCTTTAAGAAGCGGTGCAAAGGGAGAGGAGCTTAGCTTTGCTGGATGCTCTGTCCAGGCCTCAGGTAGTGTCTGATGGCCCAGGGTCTGATCCTCCGTTCACATCACCTAACCTCTCTGAGCCTCACTTTTCTCATCTGTAAATGGAGTTAGCAATTCCTATCTGGTCAGGTTGTCAGACAGATGAGTTGAGATCGTGTACTCCAAGTGCCTGGTACTACCTGTGACACACAAATGCTGCTGAAATAGAAGTCATAATGATGGTGGTGGTGACAGTGTAGGGTTTACTGAACTCAAGTAAACTAATGCCACCTAACCCACGAGATGCTGACCAAATGACAGGCTACAGTGCCAAAGGGAAATCCCTTTGCAAATCCCTGCAAAAGGTATCAGCTCTTCTTTAAAGAGGGTGATAATAAGCCACTTTATAGCCCAAAGTCACCATCTCCACTCCAGAGAGAGAGACATGGGTGTTACCAGCCCGTGCTGGACAGACTGACAAGGGCCCTTTTCTCACCGTGCTCTGTTCTGGACCTTGTGGAGACCCCGCCCTTCCGGTGGAGCAGCCTTCCTCCAGCCTGTCAAGTTGCCGTCTGGCTGAGGAGTGCCAGCCTTCTTCAATGACACCTAGGTCCTGAGAATGGTCCCAGGCCACCACACTTTGACAGGTTGTCTCCAGATGTCCTGGGCAGTACATTCACCGACTGTGCCTTGAGGTGAAGGATCTGCAGATGGCCGTTATGGACTGTTTGAGGTTGGCTTGAGAACTTTCATTCTCGTAAAGAAAGCGTTTATTCCCTAGGATCCCAAGTTCTGCAGGCTCCTGACTCTCGAGTCTGCATACTGGACACGGAACCCAGGCAATTATTCTCGTTCTGATGTGGAGGTTGTTCTTTGCCACAAGGAGGAGGTAAAGGAGGAGCCAGATGCTAAGGGACTGGACCTTGGTCTTTCTTCTCCTTTTATGCCATACACTCTGTTTTAAACCCCTTCATGGTGTTGTCCGCCATCTTTGAGTCCAAAATCTCTATCTCTAATCTCAACCTCTAGCAGTGTGCTGGAGCTGACTTGGACGCGCTCACAAAGGTTGATTAACAAATATTTAGAAAATGTGCAGACTGGCTCTTAAACCATTGGTAAGTTGAAATCAGCCATGGTAGCCAGATTTACACCATGGAAATTGGCAAATGCTGCAGATCAGGCCCTCTGCCTTGTCCTGTGGCTTCCCAAATATTTCCCCAATCCATCCAGTCCTCTCCACTCTATCTCAGGCTCTTGTCTCACATTTAGCAATTGCAGCAGCTTCCTACTGGTCTCCTAGGTTTCCAGTTTGCCTGCCCCAACCCCCTTCCCATATTGCTGCCAAAATGGTCCTTCTAAAGTGCAAGTTTTACCACATCCCTGCTCTCCCTGAAGCCCTCCTGTTATTTCCAGTGCCAATAAAATAAACTCCACACTCTCTCCATGGCAAACAAGACTCCAGCTCACCCCCACCCCACCCGCTCCACTCTAGAAACTGAACTCCCCGTGTGCTGCCCTGTCTACAGTGCCTGCTCCCCACACCCTCTTACTCCTCATTCAGATTCTGCATCTTTCCCCACGGGAAAATTTTTCAGCGCCAGTCAAAGAAGTTCCCCTACTTAGGTCTCCCCAGACTCCCTGCACATGTCCGTATTGGGCATTCCTCATATATTCCGAAATACATTTTTCATTAATCTGTAGTGGACATTTATCTTTCCTTTTGACCACCTTGCCACTGAACGCCCTTCCTATGCATGGGTCACCCCCTACTTCTTACATGCCTCCTTCCTGCTACAGACACTGAAAATGCCAGATGCTTCCTCCCCTACTCTTCCTCTCACTACAGTGAGGGCTCCTGACTTGTCTCCTTCAGTCAGACACCCTTCCCCAGGCTTGCCCAGAAACCGGTGGCACAGAGAGGCAGGGACTCTGAGGACACCATGTTGATGAGGGGTCTGCAGCTCTGGCAGCTGTTCCAGTGGCCACACCTGGGGTCCTGCGTTGGTGGTTACCGTGGGGCGAGCTGGGGCCCGATTTCAAGCTTTGGTCCTGTTCTGCACCCTGTTCGGCGAGCCCTTCAATATCCTTCCGTAGATGACTTTTCTGCTTACCTTAGCCAGGCCTGGGTTCTCTCGCCACCAAGAGCCTTGGCTGTGTTGCTCTCTGTTGAGATGGTGAGCTCCTCCGTCAGGAGTGTCTTCACTACCTTTGTATCTGCAGCCCCAGCACAGAGTGGGCATTCGGTAATTGTTGCATTTGTGCAGAGGCTGCCAATGACGTCTAGGCCCAACTCAAGGAGACATTATGCATTTTAGCATTTTCATCCTTGTGTGTCCAAAGAGGGAATAATCAAGGAAGATAATAATTATCAGTGACTTCCATGCACAGATACTCCCCTGCTCAAGGAAACCTCTATCACCATTACCTCCATTCACCCACCCTACTTCCTGCACTGGGCTGAAGGCTTTCTCTCTGCATGTTCTGGAGTCATCAGAAGCCAATACAAAATTCTTGCCTTGGCTGTATCATCTTCCCCTTTCTCCTTCTACCTGGGTGAGGAGTGTGGAGATGCCCTTCCTTGTAGGCCCTGGCTAATTGTGTCCCACGCAATATTTATGTTCTGCACGTACCTGAACTTCCCAAGCTGTGCCCTGTTTATGCATTCATGAGCAAGTGCTCAAGATAATGTCATTTCATCAAATGGAGCTGAACCATGGCTCCCCTTTATGAGGGATTACAGGCTGGTTTTTCTTTATTTGTAAATGTGCCAGTCTCAGAAATGCTGTGTTTTGTCAGAGACAGCTGATTAAACACCTCTGAGTATCTGTCAGTGCAAACTGCGAGATCATTAATTTATGCTGCAAAAAGAATGGCTGGGGAAGCATGCCTCCGACTGGTGTTGCTCCTTTCCTCATTTGGAACAAATAACATTTACATTTTTGGAAAGGATGTTATGAAACATCATGCTAATGGATCGATGTTTTCCAGAGTGACATCAATGGTGTCACTTTGGTACGCACCTATTTAAAGCCTCAAAGTGCATATATTAGTCTTAAACAGCAGGTGTCCTGGTACGGAAAAGCTTCCAAATTTGCTTGGGTCTGAGACTCTTTTGATGTATTGTCTCCATTTCCTTCCCTTTCTCTGTCCCTTCTTACTTCCTAATGACTCTCCGTGGTCTCACCATTACTACGTAGTTTTGAAATAATTTTCGCTTCTTGTTAATATTTTGGCTTGGATTTGGAGATCAAAGTGTTGCATCTCTTGGTGGAGTTTGCCTGGTGGGTTTGTTCTGAATTCTGGATTTTAGGGAAGTGTCAACTAGTGGTTTTTCAAACAAATTAAAAAATGTAGGAGCAGACAACTTTCCTTCTGAAGGGGCAGAGATGTCCAAACTTTTGGCATCTCTGCGCCACACTGGAAGAAGAAGAGCTGTCTTAGATCACACATTAAACACATTGTGACACATAGTCACACACAAAAAATCTCCTAATGTTTTAAGTAAATTTACATTTTGTGTTGGGCCGCATTCACAGTCCTCCTGGGCTGCATGTGGCCCACCGGCCGCAGGTTGGACGCCCCTCGCAGAGGCTGCTGTTATTAAGTTGAAGTGGCATGTGTTTATGCCATTCTGATTATGCATGTTTTATACCATTTAATGATAAAACATTTAGTTTTAAGTATACCTCATGCATCCTTCTCTTTCCACATAGAATTATGGTTTTCATACAACATTTGCAGTGGCAGCCTATTAAACCCACTTCCATTTCCCCAAACACTTTCCGATAGATTTCACAGTGTATCCTGCTCTGCATAAATAAAAACAGACACCAGTCAATTTGCATCATTACTATATACAATAAGCAACTTAATTATTTCATTTGACCCTCCCAATTACCCCAGGAAGAAAACAGGACCCTATATTGCATGTGAGGCAACAGTCTCAGACTTTTCTGGAAGGACTGGCTCAAGATTGCATAGTTTGGTTCAATGCACAATCAATTTGTATGTTGTGCTCAGAGCTAAGGATGCAAAGATGAATTAAATGCAAGTTCTATCAAGTTCAAGGTTTAACAATTGTGGAGCTAGGAATTTAACCCAGATCTTCTGACTGCAACTCCTTCTCTCTCTTTGCAGTCTTAGATCTAAGGTTGGGGCCAGCCCCTGGGTAAATTCATCAGGTTTGAGAAATTTACTTCCACTTAACAGTCTGCTCTCTTCTTTAACCTCTTTCTCCTCAAACACCTAAAATGCACATGTTTTCCAAGTGTCTCAAATGTGCCTCCTAAATTCCCCTCTAGTATCCCTCCCTCTTCTCCTCATCAAAACCCAGCCTGCCTGGGTTTTCCTTCTGCTGTGTTGAGTCAAAGTTACTGAACCTTAGCATCATTTCCAAACTTTTTGACCATGACTCACAGTAACAGGGCCATTAGCAGACAAAGGGTTTCCATAAGAGAACTTGCAAAATGTGCTCCTTTCCCAGGGGAGTCACAGCCCTGCACAGCACAGCTTAGCAACAGAGCCCACTCTCACCCCCTTGATCCAACCCCCCTTTGCAAGACACAACCCACAGAGCAATACAGGGCAACCTGCACAATATGGGATGTACTTTGCCTTGCCTTGGGGACAGAGGGTGGTGGCACTTTAAGGAGACCTGCAGTTACTGTCCATGGTTCTGAACAAGTTTTGCTGGCGAAGACATTATGTCTTCTATCTCTGGGTCCCCAATGATTCTTGTAGAATGCTCCCACTGTTTTTAGATAGTCCTACTTTTATCTCTTCATCTTGATTAAAAGTTTGCCCTTTGTACACTGTCACAGCACAAACAGGACCCATGACTCACGGGTCACAATTTATGAAGAGGAGTGGATTTAGATGCCTGGGTTTGACTCCCAGACCGACCATTTGCTAGTGGGCCCTTGGGGTAGCTTCTGGACTTCAGTCTCTCCATCTTTAAAGTGAGGACAAGAGTAATAAATAGCCCATACGTTTGCCTTCAGAATTAAATGAGTTAATGCAGGCAAAGAGCTTTGAGGGTATGTTGTTTGCAGGAAAAATTCAACAAATGCTTTACAGAAGTAGTAAAAGTAATAGTTCTGAATGCAATAGTGAATGTAACTTTAGGAGTCACACCATGTTTCTCAATAGGACATTTCCTTGGCACCCGGGAGTTGAGAAATACATGGTCCCTCTCCACCTGTAGCAGTCAGAATTGAGTCAGGGAAGACAGAAACCGTGCTCATTGTTTTAACAGAGAATATAATGCAGTAAATTTATGAGACAGATGTTGAGGAAAGGAGAAAGCTAAACAGGAATACGGAGGTAACGCAGAGACAGTAAGGGCGGGAAACAGCCACCAACCCCTAGGACTGGAGAAACAAAGGAGAGAGGCTGGGGCCTTCAGAGCCTCACAGGTTACAAGAGAGACGCCTCTCTGTCCCATGATGCTATTGACACATAATAAGAAGTTAATAACTGGCAATAACATGGCAAATTATCAGTCTAGTTGACCAAGAAATAAGGGCCTTGTAAGTGACTTGATATACTATCTCCTCAATACTATACCAAGTGTCTTGCAATACCCTATTTTACATAAGAAAATGTTAAGAAAAATTATTCAAAACTTGGGGAAAAAGCGAAGAACACGCACGTGCTTTAATGTCACGTCAGGCACAATGTCTAACAGACACTCCCAAGGACTACCTGTTTCTCTGGGAAGACGTATCTTTGTCCTGTTTGCTGTTTACTATTAATTAGGGCCTGGCCTGTGCAAAGTTCAAGGTTAACTGGAGAAAGATTGATAACTTGCAAATAACTTTGTTCAGTAGAGATGCAAATTATTTCTGCTCATTATAAAAGATAGCTCCAAAGATTACAGATTCAACAAGTTTATATCTGACTTAGCAGTTTTATTTCAACATTCCTTTCTTGACAAACTAAATATCTCTTCCCATGTACCTTGAACAAATATCTGTTTTGAATGCTTTGACCCAACTTTACCATTTTATAGGTTTCTTCCTTAGCAAATGCATTAGTTAGAATGTTCTAGAGAAACAAAACAATTTGAATATATGGGGCATATCGTATATATGAGGAGAATAAAATATATTACAAGGAACTGGCTCACATGCCCAGGGAGGTTTAGGAGTCCCACAGTCTGTCGTCGGCTAGCTGGAGACCCAAGAAAGATTGTGATGTGGTTTGAAGGCCTGGGAGCCAAAGAGCCAGGGGTATGGACTCCAGTCCGGGTCTGAACACCTGTGAACTAGGAGCCCCAAGGGCAGAAAAAGATCAGTCCCAATTCAACCAGTCAGGCAGCCAGAGAGAAAATGAGTCCTCTCCTCCTCCGTGATTTTGTTCTATTCCAGCCTTTGACCAATTGAATGGTGCCCGCCCATACTGGAGAGGGCAGTTTGCTCTGTTCTGCTCATCAGCTCAAACACTGATCTCTTCCAGGAACATCTTCACACACACACCGAGAAGTCATGTTTAGCTGGGTATCTGCAAGTCCTGTGCTTTGCTCAAGTGGACACATAAAGTCAACTATAAATTTAGGTCAATAAATCTTTTATGTATGTTCACTATATACTTATACAAAAATTATATTTTTAAGAATTACATTTTGACAAGAACTGAAATGAGGGGGAATAGTGTATTTGTCCAAAGCCACACAGTTAGAAAGTAGTTGAGTCAGGATTCCCACTCAAGTCTGGTTGACTCTAAGGTTTACATTATGATCTCTTGGTGCATTTACTCCAAACAAGATCTGTCTAATGGAGAAATGGTACAAGGAATTGCTGCCCAGCCCTTGCTAACGTTTGACGACCCTGGGAATCAGCTGGAGCTACAAGCCAGTCTAAAACACCCAGGGTAGATTTACAGACCAAGATAGGTCAGAAAAGGTCAAGTGTTCATGTAGAGCAGGGAAGATAATGAAAATGGTAATGAGAGTCTGAGAAGGACCCAGCAGTGTTGACACAGGCATGAATTTTAAGACCGGCCCCAGGCTCCAGCTGTCTGAGACCTGAACTGATAGCCAGCGTTCAAGGCCCAGCCCAGGCCAGCAACCAACCTGGCTCCCCTCCCCGCCAAGGGTCACAGAAGCAAGAACGGCAAGGTGACTCCAGCGAGTCTCTGATAATCTCTGATAAATTCTTAAGGCGTTTCAGGCAGAGTCAAAAGGAAGGGTGGTGCTATTTGGAAATAAAAAGAAATGGCAACAGCCATGCAGGGGGCCAAAGTAGACTTATAAATTTTATTTAAAAATTTAGCACCTAGCCCTGGCTGGTGTAGCTTGGTGGATTAAGCGCGGGCCTGTGAACCAAGAGATCACGGTTCGATTCCCAGTCAGGGCACAT
>CM052538.1:185052097-185068516 GCA_028533065.1 Trachops cirrhosus | reverse complement strand
CTTGCACTCTTGGGGCTCAGCAACTAGTGAAAGAGACATAATATAAGAGGAAATTATTCTATTATTAATATATAATTATATGATAATATATTAGTAAAATGGTACTATTATACATATTGTATGCAACATATTGCTTATATTTATATTTTATTATTATATATTACTATACTGATACAAGACATAATATGCTCTCCGGAGTGGAGTGAGTGATTAGAACCCTGGAGAAAGGAAAGCAAGACAAGGGGGTGGAGTTACGGTGAGTTCGAGGAACTATCGCAGAACAGTCAGGAAAGACCTCTCTAAGGAACTTAATTAAGTGAAGGAGCAAACTGTTTGAAGATGTTCAGGGAAGAATGTGCCTGGCAGAAGAAACAGTAATCTCACAGGCCCCCAAGAGGGGATGAATTTGGTGTTTGGAATTGGCTGTGGCTGGAGCGGGTGTGCCGAGGGAGCCGACAGAGGAGATGAAGTCAGCGAGGCGCAGGCGCGCGGGATCGCATCACAGCTTGGCGGCGCAAGCAGGGATCGGTTCGGAGTTTATTCCAGCCATTTCATCCGGGTCCATCTGTGATGCCCATTTGGCAAATGAGGATGTTGTGGCTCCTCATTTTTTAAGCAACTTCCACACAGCACGTCCGTATGGGATTCTGCCCTGGCTAATGTGGAAGTTCTCCAAAGATGGGAAAGGAATGGAGCTTACCTTCATGGGATGAGTCATTCGGGAGGCTCCTCCAGTGGCGGGAGAAGCTCAAGGTCCCTGGAGAGCCAGGGCTCCCGCCTCGGCTCACGGAACCACCGTTCACCTGTTGCTCAGTCAGCAGCCTCATCTCAGATCAGCCCCCAAGTCCTGCCGACTGTGCATCTGAACAGGCCCCCATACATCCCAGCTCTGGCCTTCCATCACCAATGTCTGGGTTAAACAGGGTTTCCACTTCAGACCTTGACCACTGTGATGTCCCCAGCCCACCCCCACCAGATGTTCTCCCTGCCTCTGGGCTCCCCCCACCTCCAACCCAGCTTCCGCACTCGGGCCTGATTAATCTTTCTAAAACACAAGTTCAGTCCTGTCTTCCCTACTTGGAAAAAATATTTAGTGACTTTATATCACCAAAGATTTGCTAAAGCTCAAATTTCTATAGGTCTCTCACCCTTTAGCCTGCAGTCCTCTTCCTGAGTTGACATCCTGCCTCCTCATCCCAGGCTCTAGTTCAGCAGCCACACTGGACTCTGGTCCTTTCCAGCATCCCAGGCTCATGCACGTCCCGCCCCCTCGGGATGCCCACCCTGCTGGCCAGCTAGTTGAACTCCTACTCCTCCTGCAGGACCCAATGCCAAATGGACCCCTTCTTGAAACCTCATTGTTTCTTTCCAGGGAGAGCTAGTTACTTTCTAGAATCCTGTTCATACTTATATGATACCTATTGTGTAGCCTCCACTTATTTACTTCTGACTCTCCTAGTACACAGTGATTCTTTGAATAGGAACAGACATTCTAGTTATTGCAATACTTTGCATCACCAGACACACAGTACTTGGTCTTTATTTAATGAATAAGCTTGGGGTTTCCCAAGCTTCCTTTTGGAATATTCATAGGATGTTAATAAAAATGTTCCATGCAAATAAGTTAAGCAAGCAATGGCTGAAACATAGTTAAATTTGGGCTAACATATATAGTACAATCTCATTTGTATTTTTTAAAAAATAGACATACATTTACATGGAGAACAATTTCTGAAAGAGTAGGTGGGAAACTGTTAACAGTGTCATCTCTGGGGAGGGAGGCTTGGGAATTAAAGGGAGAGAAGAAAAGCATCTTCCTTTTCTTCTTATATCATCCTATACTATTTGATTCTTTACCTGTAATACTTTGAAATAATTAATTTTAATTATTTCCGTACCTGCAGGACTTTGAAATTATTAACTTTAAAAACAATGAAATACACAGCTGTGTTTTTAAAAATCACACTAGCAACCCTATACTAAAAATGCGGAAAATAAGCCCTGGCTGGTGTGGCTCAGTGGATTGAGCGCTGGCCTGTAAACTGAAAGGTCACCAGTTCAATTTCCGGTCAGGGCACGTGCCTGGGTTGCAGGCCAGGTCCCCAGTAGGGGGCACATGAGAGGCAACCACACAGGGTTGTTTCTCTCCCTTTCTTTCTCCTTTCCTTCCCCTCTCTCTAAAAATAAATAAATAAAATTTTAAAAAAATGTGGAAAACAATGATTTGATATGTGGGGTACACTCCCTCTCCTGCTTCTACCATGACCTTCTCATCTCCCAGGATCCTCCTAGGAAACATGACCTCTCCAGGCCTTGTGGGAGAATGGCCTCCCCAGGTGGAGAGGACCCCAAGAAGAGGTCTCTCCGGCCCATCCATCAAACAAAGAGCTCTGGGAAGAGATCCTATCCAAGGCTGGAGAGGATGAGTCCAATGTACAAAGAGAAGGAGAAACAGCAGAGTCAATATACAGAGAGAGTCACAGTGACAGATTTGGAACATAACTTGAATTCCTGGGTCCAGCCCTGCCTGAAGCCAATTTTACCTATAATTCACCCTCATGAACCAACAATTTTCTACGCTTGCAAGGAAGCCTAGAAAGTTACCATGGGAAAGAGCTCTACCTTGGGAACTAGGAGACCCAGCATCTTCCATTAACCATCTGGGTCTCCCTTCTCCTCGGCAGTCCTCACCATATCTGAGAAGTGAAATGCATGCTGTCTTCACCTCCACTCTGTGATCCCATGTCCTGATCGGCTCTGAGGTCCACATCCTTTGCCTGACTCCAGGAACTTGGATCTTCATTTTTGTATCTTTGTCAGAGGCAACTGAGGTGGCCAAGTCTCCTCGTGGGCAGGTGAGTACTGACTGGCATGGATGCTTGCTTTGCCGGAGACCCGCGTCAAAATACTGCTCACTTTAGGAAGGCTGACCCTCTTCTCCTCCCTGCTCTTTCAAGGGGCATTTGGGGAAGTAAAAGACCCCTGGTTCTGGGGTTCCCCTAGACTGGGGCCTTGGCAGTTTGTGCCCCAAGTCAGGGAACTGTGTGTGGCCCAAGGCTTCCTGTGGCGCCAGGGGCCTGTCGGCCAAAAGAAGACAGCAGCTGGACTGGACAGGCGACTACGCCAGGCGGCGAAGATGGGAGTCAGCAGGAGCGACCACCCTGGACCACATGAGACAGTCCCTGTGGATGGGCAGAGCCCAGCATCAGAGAAAAAGAAAAGATCCAGCACCCTGGTTCAGCGGCTCAGGATCTCTGCTGGATGCTTCACTTCTATTTTCTTCCTTAATCCACACAAGAGGTAGTGTGTCCCTTATACAGCTGGAAGAAGTAAGGCTCAGAAAGGTAAAGCACCTTGTCCAAGGTCACACAGCTAGTAAATGACGAAGCCATGACTCAAACGAGGCTGCTGTGACCCCCAAGCCTCCTAGGAGTGTAGCCCCAGCTACAGGGGTAGGATACGGTCCTTGTAAAGCCCAGGGATTGGAGGGGAGGAGAGACAGACGTGACTCCAGTCGGGGAGGGATTAAGAACATGAGCCCAAACTGGAAGAAACAATAGGAAAGTGCGGTGGCCAGAGCTGGGGTCCTGGGCCCAGCTGGTGCATCAGAGAGCCTGGCCACAGCCAGGCCCCGGCCTCCCCTGAGGCATCAAGGGCTGTGCTCTGGGCACTCAAGGCGAGCACACCCCCTTGGCTCATTACCTCCCTCCATCTCAGAGCCAGCATTGCTTTGCTCTCTCCTCTGCTTCCCACAATTGCCTGGGAGCCAGTAAGTCCCTGTTCTGGCTCAGCACATATCTGTGGAAGGAATGAATGAATAATTATGCATTTTGACAGTCTTGTAGGAAGCATATTGCTTTCTCATCTTTGCCCAGGATTCCAAGGCACTCTGTATATCAGAACCCACCTCCTCTCAGGGAAGAGGATTTCTCTTCTCGTGAATGCTGAGAAGACTTTGGTCCCACCCAGAGCCTTCTCTCCCCAATCTTAAGCATCCCTGCTGAAGGTGGCAGGGAGGAAGGGTGCTGGGGGGAGGCACCCTATTTTTCAGGTGGGACAACAGAGGCCCTGCTCCAGCTGGGCTCGCAGGACGGTGGGAGCCTCCGGTGGGTGTTCCATTCCGCCGCTCTTTTGGCTCTAGGGGAGAAGGCCTTTGCAAAATGACAAAAGAAGTTCACACAACCCACGAGCTGACACACTGATTTCCAGGACACCTGCATTTAGGCTTCCTCCTCTCTGAGTTATTCTGCATTGCTCCGTGAGAGGGTGGGAGGTGGGGAGGCCTCTAATTACACCTTTCTGACTATCTTTTGGTTCTGTAACGATTTCAAGGAGGAGTAGAAGGATGCTGACATCCTCCTCTCAAATGAAGACACACCTCAAAGGTCCCCACTCCGTTCCTTTCTCCACAAAAGCCTGAGTTGTCTGGTGATGTTCTCCTCTGGTTATCAGTTGTTCTGTCACAAAACCCCCAGATGCAGAGGCTTAAATAATAATCACTTTATCATGTTCATGATTTAGGGAGGAATTTGGGTAGGGCTCCTGCCCAATGTGGTATTGAGCTGGTGCATGGGACGGTCTACAAGGTCCAGGAAGTCTTCCCTCACATGTCTGGAGCCTCGGTGAGCGCAGCTGGATCCCCCTGTCTCTCTGTGCATCTCTGAGCCTCTCACATGGTCTCTCCAGCGGAACAGTCAGATATCTCACAGAGCACTCAGGGCTCCAAAAGCACACATTCCCAGAGACAGAACGTTAGAGATGCCATCGCTTCAGGCCTGAAAACGGGCACAGCATCACTTAATCTGCTTATCCTATTGGTGAAAGGAAAAGGACATAGACCCACCTCTTAACAGGAGAAATGTTGAGGAATGTGTGGCCACCTTTAATCTTGTCTTAGTCCGTACAGCTTTTCTTGCAATCTCAAATTTCTGGCTGTAAAAATCTTTGGTCTTATGGGCATATTTTTAAAAAATTGTCTCTAGACTTAAATAATAATCATCATCATTATCTCAGAAGAGTTTTGGAAAGTGAGCTCAATGGCAACTTATTTTTAAAATAACCACCCTGGCTGGTATGGTTCAGTGAACTGAGTCGCAAAGGGTCACCAGTTCGATTCCCAGTCAGGACACATGCCTGGGTTGCGGGTCAGGTCCCCATTGGGGGGGTGCGTGAGAGGCAACCACACATTGATGTTTCTCTCCCTCTCTTTCTCTCTCTTTTCTCCTCTTTCTAAAAATAAGTAAATAAAATCTTTAAGTAAAATAACACCTTTGGAGATAACAGACAATGACAACTTATGATTTTTATCAGCTATTTCAGAAAGAGTGAAAAGGGAGACTTTAAACATGCTGACATATGCCTTGTCACTTCTAGCACAAGGTAATATTTCTCATGAGGATGTCAAGGAACCAGGGCCACCATCTACCCACCCTTTCCCCCCGCCCCATCTCCGTTCCCCCTGCATTGGTGCGTGCTGGGATTGGCTTTCTGATTTACGTAACTACCGAGGCTCCGTGGCCCAGAGCCTCTGATGCCCCTCTCCCCAACTCTGCAGCTAATATCCCTGAGTCCAGGGCTAAGAAGGCTTAGGAGAGCTTTTTTGGATGAGTTTCATTATTTCCAGGCCGGATTAGTTGGCTGGCCCATTGAGAGCCTAAAGGCCCACTTAGAGCTCCCAGCCAGGGGCTTCTGAGTGGTGTTCCCGGGGCGCCCCTGGGCAATCCAGAGTGGGGTCCTGTGGCGAGGGCAGCCATGCCAAGTGGGTTGCAATTCTAGGGCAGAGGGACATTTGAGGGAGTGGAAAGGAGATGCTGCTGTTCTGGGCACGCCCCAAGGGAAGGAAGCTAATAGAATGGATGTCTTCAGTGGGACCCACGTTAATTTTTGAAGCAAAGGCTAAAACAGGCTTCTCTTCCCTCCTTTCTCACTATCTCCACCTCCCACCTGAAATAATAACAGGAGCAATTAGTAGCAGGTCTGCTATGCGAAACAGAATAACCCTGCTTCCCAACAATGACCAGCTCCGTCAGAGAGCACACGGACACGTCTTTGACTGTGGGCCCAACTGAAAACAGAATGTGCACAGCCAAAGAGTGTCTCGCAGGCAGTCTCCAGATCCCACAGCCCTTTAAATTTATCACCCCACAGGGAGGGAGCAGAAATCCTTTTTAGGATACATACTCAGGATTTTAATCTGTTTTCTATTTTTAACCTTTAGAAGAGAAGAGGAGACCCTGCAAACTAAAAGAAGCCATTATCTTTGCTAAAGCAATTTCAGTTCCAAGAGAGAAAGAGTCCAATTTAGCTTTCTAGGTTGTTGGTTGTTTTTTTTTTTTAATTCCTTGCAAATTAGAGCAGGTGCTAACAAAAAAGAGATGGGAAGCTGGGGGAATGGATCCCGTGGGTGCCAGGAAATAGGGACAGATACGTCAGTGGGGCTCCCTCAAACCGTATACCGCTACTGCCCCCGACCCATTCATCCTGAATTAGTACATGTCTTTCCAGGCACTCTCTTTAATCCATCCTGTATGATTCTGTTTGCTTTTTCTCCTCTATACGTTGTTCTCATCACACCGCCGCTCTGCTTAGAAACCACAATGAACTTAGAAGCAAATGCAAACTCTAAAGCAAGGATGCACGGGGTCTTCCAGCCTTCTCCTGGCTCCCGTCTGCCTTTCAGGTCATCTGTTCCTTGCAGCCAGTGGCCATGGCCTAGCACTGCACCCGCTACACATTCCATTACCTTCGTCAAGCAAATGCTAATTAGCCACTGTCTCCTGCATTTGACACGTGCTAACCCCTCCCCAGGCTTTGTACATCCAAGTCATTCCCTTCACCAGGAACTGCTTTTCCCATTCCATCCACCTGGGGAACAGGCACTTATTGCTAAGTTTCTAACTCAAATGTCATGTCTTTTTCATAGCCTCCCTCTACCTACCCACACACCCCGAGGCAGAATTATTTTGGGTTCCCATCCTCTTTCATGCATTCCTCTGCTGTAGCGGTTCCTGCATTATATTTTTATACAGCCTGCTATGCTATAAAAAGATCATTGGGTTCCTAAGAAAATTTACTTTATCAAAATTGATTTACAAAAGCAGTTGATTCAATGAAAGATAAAGGGGGTTGAGGTCAGGGTGTCTGAGGCTTACAAAACAGAGTTAGTGGTCCTGCAGGATTTTTAATAAGAAAGGTGCTTTATAGCTATAAGATTATTTAATCACAAGCTAAAATGTCAAACTGCTCGATCAAGAAAGGCAGAAATGAACCCAAATGTTTCATTTTCCTCATAAGCCACACACTCAGGAGCCTTTCAAACCTGAATCATCTTGGCCTTGACTTTGCACCTTTGCTGGCATCACAATTCATAACACAGAGGAAACGCAAACACAAGGATGAATAGGGGTACCAAAGAAGAGACACATCACTGCGTGTCCTGGCCCTTTGTTCTTAGTGCCTGTCATCCTGCTCATCAGAGACTAATCCCCAGTGATGAGTCTGTTGTTACCAATGTCAGTCAAGGTAATGCAAACTGTGTTCCTTAATTCACTGACCTTATGGTCAATATCCAATGCAATTATGAAAACTTTCTCTGTAGGGAAAGACCTCTATTTGCTAACCTATTACTTTCCTTTTGTACGGGAGGACAACAAAAGCAAGGATGGTGTCCTAGTCGGCTTTGTCACCCCAATACTGTTGAATTGACGACAAACATTCTGCATTATTCACATAATTAGCTTCCACCTTGTCTTTGAATAGAGCTTGCTCAGTGCCTAGACTTTTTTTTAGCATGAGTTAGATGCATTCCCACCCCTCCCCAAACTCCTATATACTGATTGCAAGATTTTATTGCCATGAAAGAAGAGTGACTTTAGTAGAAAACTGGTTCTTCTATAATACAACATTAACATTTATTGAGAACTGTGTTAAACCCTTTACATGAAGTATCTCATCTATTCCTCCCAACAACCTGTGGCATAAGTAGTATTACTGGTCCATTGTATACAGAGTAAACAGACTCAGAGAGGACAATTATTTGTCCCACAGACAAATAAATGGAACTAATGACAAAAAATAACCACTCCAAAACAAAAATTCTCATTTAGAATAGACTCCTTCCAACCTTAGTCATTTTATAACTGTCTACTCCAAACAGAAAGTCAACTCACTTATTTGCACATTGACAAATTCTGCAATTAATTTATCTTACAGAATTTAACTGGTTAATATCAGATAACCAATATTACTAATTTGGGTAGCTTCAAGCTAAAAGGAACAGAACTTTTCTCCAGCAGAAAACTGAAGCCTTCAATCATTCATTGGTCCAGTGTAGTATGGGACCAGAGATGTTTTCTAAGGAAACTCTCAGCCACATCCTGGGCCACACAAGGTGTGAGGAGGTAGAATGGCTCCATTTTCACAAAGGGATTTTTGCCCTCCCTGAGAACTAGCCTATGGCTCAGCACTTAATCCATGCCATACGATGACATGTTCTCCAGTGCTCATCGTGAATGCCCTTGAACTCCCTAACACCTGATTCTTATCACAAGCCTAATTTGTACAAATAATATTTATGAAAGATGTCTTAAAGAAGAATGATGCATATCATCTTTTAGACCACAGACATTTCCAAAATCCATTTTGAAATGTGGCATTATGTATATAATTAATTGATTATGGTGATTTCAGGTCATTTAAACTCCTTGCAAGTTAGTTTCCCCACTGGTACCATGAAGAAGTTGGCCTAGGTGACCTCATAGTGCTTTCCAAAGCTAATAGTTCACCAAGTATGTTCAGCTCTAACCATACTTATACTAATAAGAGTCTCATCACAAATTATCAAAAGCAGTAGAAGACCTAAGCATTATTTCTGTTTGGCCTAAGAATGCATTAGAGTTTGTGGCTTGCTTGACTCAGTGAGGAATATGTAATGGACGACTTAGCAGCCACCATCATCCCCTTCTCTAGTGCAATCAATTCCTACTTGGAGATTCAAGTGGCTCTGAGAAAGGTGACTCCTCCAGATGAATTGAGAGGCTCTTGCCATAGTCCATGTAGGAGGTGAAGATGGTTTGGACCAAGGTGGTGACAATGAGATGAACTCAAGGAGTTTTGATGGACTGGAGATGGGAGATAAGAGAGATGTGACTCTGGAAGGACTCCAAGATGTCTGGCGTGAGCAACCTGGTGAATGGCAGACCTATTTACTTAGACAGAAGACTAGGGAGGAACAGGTTGGTGAAGGGTGGAAAATCAAGAGCTCAACTTTGAAAATGTTAAGTGTGACTTTCAGGTGGAAATGTCAAGAAGGTTGGATGTATAAGTCTGGAATCTAGAAGACAGGTCTGGGCTGAAGATACAAGTTTGGGAGTAATTACCATACAGGCTGTCATGAAAGCTTCAGGCAGATTAATCACTGAAGAAGAGCATAGGGAGAGATTTTAAAAAGTAGCTTTCCCCCATTTCCTTTAGATTTTTATCCCAGTCTTTATCTCATGTCAGTCTTCTCCTGTAATTTCCCTTAATTGATCAATCAATTAATTAAAAAACTGAAAATATTTTTAATGAATGAATGGTTTCAAATCTGAGTTCTTATCTGCATTTCTCTGTGCTTCGGTGTTCTCTTATTCAACAATGGGGTTAAATCAGGGTTACATTGAATGCAATTTTAACTTTAGCATCTTCTCCAAAGAGCTATTCCCACTCCAGCCACTAAGCCACTGGGCCAGTCAAGGCTGTGGCCAACGCACAGTTTGATATTGTCTTTCTGTGCCCACTCCCCAGCCCCACATTAATGAAAAGCCGCTCTGGAGAATGACGTCTTCACACCTACCACGGCCAAGTCAGTGCCGAGTCAGCACAGTGCAGACTTGCTGACGGAAGGGCCATTCTGGTGTCAGGATCGTGGTGGTGTTGATGAGTGGGTAAAGACTGTGTGAGTGGAGACTTCGAGCTGGCTTTGCCCCAAAATCGGAGTTTTTTCCCCACCCAGGAAAAGCAAGGGTGGGGGTGGTCTTATGGGACAGAGACAACCAGCAACTCAAGTGCCCCTAGGGTCTTCTTCCCCTCCAAGTTCCACTTTTCACTGGGTGTTAGCCCTGCTCACTACCGCCGTCACAGTGGCTTATACCCTTCACAACACCTAACACTCTCACAAGTCATCTCGTTCATTTATTTGTTTGTCATTTGCCTCCCCACCCCCACCCCCATGATGTAAACTCCATAAAGAGAGGAATTACATCCATCTGGTTCATAGCTACTTCCCCAGGACCCAGAATAGTGTCTCTCTGTAAGTGAAGGTTTTGTAAAAAAAAAAAAAATGATAAATAAGTAAATGGCTTCTTCCTGAAATAGACAAGGGCTGTATCTCAATTTGGCCTGCTATGAGTCCAATGATTATGTCCAGGGGTTTGAGGTGCTATGGTTGGTGCTCACCTTGAGTCATGTCCTTGTGTCTGGAAGTGGAAGGAGATACTGAACCAGAAATTGGACAGAAATAAATCTATGAGCAAAGAGGAGAAGTTTGGCTAACATTAAAGGAAAAAGGGACCTAACAAGTAGTGTCTTAGGCCCTGCTGAATGTTAGGTAGTCTTGGTCCGGAGCTCTCTTCGGAAATGCGTGGGGATTTCCCCCTTCGACCTCCTAGTTTTGGAGCCATAGTTGCCTGGACAAGCTCTGAGCAATCTATTTAAACCTTGAATACCGTGACAATATTCTCCAAACCAAAATTCAAATACACAGTCTGACAAATATGAGGACCTCAAGATGCAACATTTAAATTAGGCCTTTTCACCAAATATCTTGACAGTTGCTGGTTGTTCCTAGGGGTGTCCACTCTAAGCGAGCTGGGAAAACACTCGCCATTTGAGCCTTGACCCTCAAAATGGCATTGACGACAGAGAAGAAGGGCTGGCATTAGCTCACCCACATCACTCCCAGCTTTGCCCGCCTCTGGTATCCAGCAGTGAGTCCAATTTTCCTTAACCATTTGGAAAAGTGGCAAATTATAGGGAACAAATGTGCCTTCCAGCAGCAGGAGAGACACCTGCCTAATGAATCAGCAGTTATGCAGATGGTGAGATGGAGACACCAAGCAGGAAGAATCTGGAGTTGGCTTGTCCTGATCAGCAATCAGCGCCAGGGCATCTCCCCCCATCCCTCAGCCTGCTGGGCAGGACCACACGGCTTTCCACACAAATGTAGGTCATTTAACATGCGCTCAGCAAGCTGCTGTTCCTTCTTGCCAAGACACTGGAAAATTTACAGTGACTGGGAGAAATTATTTCCAAGCTGCTGCTTTTCACTTAAAACAGAGAGTCCAGATTTTTAAAGCTGCACTCTGCACCCAGAACCACGATTATCCTTCGATGTGTCCAATGGCGGCCTCTTTACACACCTGTGTTGGGGGGTGGGAGTGGCGAGGGGGAGGGAGGGGAAGGAAAGACACTGGGAGGCCCTATTTTTAAAAGCATGAATTATGAGTTTGCGATTTACTCTCGAAGGTATTGAAAAGCATACTCACTTATAGGAAGAATAAAAATGTCATCCTGTAGGCCAAGGCCTGGACACAAATTTGGCCCTTAGTTTGGCTGAGAAAGAAAAATATCTGTTCTACTGACTGAATTGACCGTTTTGCAAAAGTACCTCTGTTTAATTCATGAAATTTAATCACGCTCGTACTGGGATTCATTGCTTCTTGTTAATGCTTCCTTTGAAGTTGAGTGGAAAGACCTAGGGTTGAGAGGAAAGACAGATTCTTTCCAAAGTGCTGTAAGACTTAATTGGGATTTTTATTAAATCTCATTAGTTCACTAATACAAAATTTATGATACTTTGGACAGAGAGTGGGCTGATATTTATCTTGGTTTAATTTCTGAATAAGTGATTTTTCTCTGCAGGTGAATGATATCAGTGAGTCTAATGGGGATATTCTGTGTCCTTGATGGAATATTCATTAGACACTTTCTTTTACATACAAGTACTCTGCTAATTTCAATTTTTTTTAAATATTTTCATTAGAGAAGGTGGATGGAGACTGCCACTTGGCAATACTTTTTATACTTTGGTTACCATTAGTGTTGCTTATTCATTTATACTCTACCCTTCCCAAAAAGCATTTGATGCAGCCTCCAACAAAAGGCACAACTACACAGGTAAAATTAAATGTTTGTCTAGTTGCCACATCACACAAAAGTGTTGAGACAGATCTTCACTAAATTTGGAGAATATTTTGGGGATGATCTGTCTTAAAAAATAGGGCGAATCTGAAATTTATCTTTGAAGAGTTCTGGGAAGTGCTGCAAGAAAAGAGAGATAGTAATTTAGAAAATCCCAAATAAGAGCGGCTTCAACAAGATAAAAATTTTATTTCTGACTCGCCTAAGAAAAACCTGTAACTAGGCAGGCCTGTGTCGGTGGGGTGACTTTCTAGGCGTCAGGGACCCAGGGCCCATCTTCTCGTTCCGTTAGCCCAGTGCCAGCTCTCGTCCCTCGGGCCCCTCGTGGTCCAGGATGGCTGCTGGTGAGCCCCAGCGTCCGGGCAAGGGGAGGGTGAGAGCTCTCTCATCCGTCCCAACTGAACTGACCTTTTGCTCCATAAAACCCACTGGCTGAGGCTGTGGTCCCTCCTGCGGCCAGTGCATTCCGCAGATGAGTGCCTTCCGTGCCTCTGTCCCCACTGGCTGAGGTGTGTGCTTACTAAGAGCCTGTGAAAATTGTCCCAAAGTAATTCATGGCAGTCGTATTCAATAGTTATCATTTTCACCCCATGATGTAATTAAATACTGTGCAAACTGATACGATACGGGTACAGAGAGAAAGCGTTGTTTCTATGAAAACTACCTTACATGCCTAGGAAAGACTTCCTAAGTCAGAGTCTTGAAGGAACTCCTGTGCAAGGAGAAGCTGTTGAGATCACTATAAACGAGTGGGAAAAATCTACCAGGATACATGGCTGTGCCTTTAAGTTCCCACCCCACTTTGAAGACACAGAAACTGGAGACGCAGACTATGCATCTGGGTGTGGCCGAGACGGGACACAGGGCTGCATATTGCATCATCTACAAGAAAAGCCCGGGCTCTGTGTGAAAGACTGAGTGAATGTGCATTTATATGTTTGTGTGTGAACTAAACTGTGACGGGCATGTGTGTGAAATCTCCTGGGATCCCACCATTCCATCAGCTTTCCGTGTGAATGGAGCAGCTACTGAGGCGTCGGGTGAGAGGAGCGATGCGGAACATGCGCAGAAAGGAGTGCTCGGCGGTCCTTAACAAGGGAATTGGAGAAGAATGTCTTTGACACGGAAAAAAAAACTTCCACCGCAGATTGTCAAATGAAAACTCAGGTTAAAAATATGCACAGGGTAATGCCTTTTGTGTAAAAAATAAAAATCACTTTAAAAATAAGTGGTGGGAACGTGAGTGGCTTTTGTTTCCTTCTTTGGTTTTCATATATTTTGCCGAAAAAAAGTACCATAAAGGTACATTTTTCGTTTGGAGATAATACACATCTGCCTCCAGGACCCGAGAAAGAGGGAGGAGAGGATGGGAAGGAGGGTGATTGAGGCAAGAGTAGGGCGCGAGGAGCCCGGGGGTGGACAGGGGTGGGCGGCGCCCCCTGGGACCTGCAGGTGTTCCGCGAGGGTTTGCTGATTGGCTCATTTTCCACTGAATTTGCTCCCGGATCTGGCACTGACTGGGCACAGCTGGGCGGCGATCACTTGAGGTGCCTCACGCAGTGACAGTCAGATGGCCGAGGAGCTGGGGTTGTCTCAAGGGCTTCTTCACTCGCTGTCTGGCACCTGGGCTAGAAGCTGGAGCAGCTGGGGCTCCTTGGGTATCTCCTCTCTTCCTTCCTCTTCTCATCTTCCTCCTCCTCCTGCTGCTGCTCCTCATCCTCCCTGCCTCCCTCCCTCCATCCCTCTCTTCCTCCCTCCTTGTACAAGTGCCTGGATTAGCTGGCACCTGAGAGGCCTGACACATTTGTAGAAGCCTTGTGGCCTTTCTAGCCAAGCCTCGCAAGTGGCACAGTGTCATTCCATTCATAGAGGCCATCACAAAGGCCCACCCAGGTGTAGAAGGGGACACAGACCCCATCTCTTGATGGGAGGAACTTTTGTTGAAAATTTTGTGGCCATGTTTCAAAACTAACACCTCCTGCTGTCTGCCACACTCCCACCTATACAGCGCAGGGGCAGGGGGTGGGGGGTGCAGGGCAGGGGTGGGGGATGCAGGGCAGGGGTGGGGGAGGGGGACTGACTCGAACATTGAGCATCTGCCAGGCACTCAGTTCACCTTACTTTTTCTCTATTTCTCCTATCAGCCTCACCACCCGCCCCCCCAACTTGCAACTCTGTTTTCATCAGGACTAAATTCAGCAGCCCTTCTGAATTTCAGTCCTGCTGCAGGTTCTCTGGGAGCCTGGGCTTCCCCTCCTTCCCTTGGACTCCCCTAGTTTAGAGCTGGGTGAGACGCATCACTCTGTTCTGTGCCCTGCATCACGAGTGTGAGGCCAGCCAGGAAACTGCACCCTACAGTCTGCCCTCTTCTCAGCTCCCCACTGAGCAGCACTAGGGTACACTGGGGTCCTGGGGCTGTCCTGGCTGCCCCCCGCTGGGAGGTGGCACCTTAAACAAGTCACTCATCCTGTTTTCTCATTGAAAAAGGTAAGAATAAGAATTGCACCTCTCATAGGACTGTGGTAGGGGGTCAATGACACGATGAATGTCATTATATGCTCTCAGGAAATATCTGCTCCTTCCTACTGTCATTGTTACTGCTACTAATGCCCTCTGAAGGTAGGGACAGTGTCCCATGCATGACAGTCTCCCCTGGAGCCTTGCCTAGCCCCTGGCGTACAGATGGGGCTCTATACAGCCTGTTCTTCCTTTTCTAGTTTTTCTCTGTTGGTTCTCCTTGGAGATTTGGGGTAGACCCTTCCTTGGTCTTCTCTGGCCGTGCCTGGCCTGAGCGATGTTCAGACCAGTCCCCATTAGCCCTTTGCAAAATGGCCTTTACTGTCCAAAACACACCTTTGCAAATTACAAGGGCATTCTGTTGGTTCCTAATATAGCTTCTCAGTATTTAAACCCCGCATTTCTACTTAACCCTATACTGCTCCAGCCTCTTTCTGGGATGATTTTTCCTAATGCATAGTAGCAATGGAAAAGGGACTGTTTCCCCAAAGGCCCCGAGCCACTGTGCACACGAGGACTGAGCTGTAGGCTGGATTCCTCTGATGGGGCCTCAGAGAGGAAACTGGCTAGTTGCATGGGCTTGTCAATATAACCACCAGGATCCACTGCAGAATTTGTGGGACCCTATACCAAATGAAAAGCCATGCCTCTGTTCAATAAGAATGGAGAATTTCAAGACGGCATCAACCAAGCACTAGACCAAGTGCAGAACCCTTCGGAGGGTCCGTGTGCCTGCACCCACGGAGGAGGTCTGGGGACCCGCCTGAACTCGGCAGCGAGGGGAAAAACAGAGAAGCAGTCACAAGGGGCAGGATGACATGCAATTCGATCAAAGATGAGTGTCAGGTCGCTGACAGGGCCCTGCACTTGAACCGAATCTGCTTTCATTCCAGCAGTGCCCCCTCCTCCCGCTCCTGCCCTGTCTCCTGCCACTCCTCCCTCGCCGCCCAGGTTCCAACCACACCACAGCCGCCTCCCTAGAGCATCTGGAACGTTCTTATTGCTTTGTTCTTCCTGTCCCTTTGGTCAGGACCAGCCTTTCAGGCTTTTCACACAGCTGGCTCCTCCTTCTCTTCAACTACCAGCTCTGTGTCACTCCCAGCGCCTAACTCAGGCACCTTGTCATTCTGTACCCCTGCACCCCCATATTTCCCTCAAAACTTGTATCACAATCAGTACTGTTCTGTGCATGGCCAATCGCTCCCCCAGGAATGTGGTCTCCTAAGCGCAGGGATTTGTCTACCTGGGTCACCACTGATCCTCCAGCATTCCAGAACAAAGCCTGGCGAATTGTAGGTATTCATGGTGGGCTGACTAAGGATCCCCAGAGATGTTCAGGCCCCCATCCCTGGAACCTGTGAGTGTTCTTACATGACAAAGGGAGGACAGAACAGATGTGACTATAGTAGAGACCTTGAGATGGGGAGATTGTCCTGGGTTATCCTGATGGGGCCGAAATGCCATCACGATGGTCCTTCTACAAGGGATGCAGAGGGACCCTTGACACAGAAGGGAAGGGTCTACCTGATGGAAGTGGGGTCAGAGGGAGAAGGCCACGCAGCTGGCTTAGAAGATGGGGAAGATGCCCCAGGCCGGGGAGCCCAGGTGGCCACTTGAAGCTGGAAAAGGCAAAGACACAGATCCAGCCGAGCCTCCAGAGGCTGCCCACACCCAGTGGGACTTTATTTCAGACCTCTGGTGTCCAGAATTACAGGAGAATAAACT
>CM052538.1:185012236-185051597 GCA_028533065.1 Trachops cirrhosus | reverse complement strand
GTGGGGCCAAATCCCATCTACTGCCTGCTTTGGTATGGCCAGCAAGCTAAGGATGGTTTTTATATTTTAAATGGTTGAGGGAAAGTTCAAAAGAAGAATGTATCATAACACATGACAATTATGAAATTCAAATTTCAATGTCCATAAATAAAGTTTTATTGGAACACTGCAGTGCTTCCTCATCTATCTGTAATCTGTGGCTTACTTCTTCTCAGCTTTATTGAGTTATAACTGACCCAAATTATTGTAAAATATCGAAAGTATACAATGTGACAATTTGATCAATGTATACATTGTGAAGTGATGTATATGCCTCTATCTGCTTAATTAATACATTCATGTCCTCACATATATGTGTGTGCAAATACATGTGTGCATGTGCATAGAGAAAGATAATTCTTTTTTTTTTTTTGATGAGAACACTTAGGTTCTACTCTCTGAGCAAATTTTCATTATACAGTTCAGTGTTACCAACGATACTCACCATGTTGTACATTATATCCTCAGACCAATTCATCTGATAGCTGCAACCTTGTGCCCTTATGCCAGCCCCACCCCGTGAGCCCCACTCCCAGCCTGCGTCCGTGGCTGCTTTAGCGCTCCAAGGACAGAGGCGAGTGGTTGTGACGGAGACCATCTGTTCCACAAAGCAGAAAATGCTTACAGCCTGTCCCTTCACGGGAGATGGGAGCCAACACCCCTCTGCTAGACACTCAGGAGATTGGTATTGACCAGCGTCTCAGTGATTGGATAAACGGTCTCCAGTGCTCACACAGCCCAAGCTGCCTTGTGTTATTTGCTATTTTTATATGTGAGATCCTGAGGGCAGGGATTCAGTCTCGTTTTCCTTTTTTGGCTCCTGCACAGGGTCAGCAGGTCTTAAAAAATGTTGATGCTGATTTGCTGCCTCAGACATGAAAGAGCTAGGATGTATCAGAAAGAGTCTGAGATGGTGGTACTTCCTTGTGGCTGCACCGGGGGCATCTTTAACCTTGAGGTCTGGCCTTCAGATGCTCAAGAGCATCCCCACGGCGGGGAGGCCATCTCTCCTCGCACTGCAGCAGAGGACCTGAGGCCAGCAGACCTGCTAACAGCACCGGGGACCACGGCCAAGTTAGCAATTGAGCATAGAGTTTGACTTTCAAGTAAAAACCGAACACAGGGCACTAAGGAGAAAGTGTGGCTTCTGCTACCGACAGGGCTGCATTTAAACCTCGTCTGCCATTCTTGCTGGCTCTGTGACTGTAACACAAGCTGCTGAACTGCCGTTTTCTTGTCTGAAAGTGGAGACAGTGAGTACCTCCCTTACAGGGCTGCCCCAAGAACTAAAGAAGACGGTGCACATGTATGAAGGGATGTGAAGAGTTTTCCCATATCTCAGGAACTGGGACCGATATTCAGTCACTTAGCCAATAAACATTTATCAGATATCTACCGTGCAGCAGGCCCTGGCCTACACTTGTGATATATCAGTGAACAAAGCAGAAAGAAGCTCCCTTCGAGTGGCTTCTATGCTGGCAGAAATATACAAGAAACTTAAAAACAGAAAATAAAAGAGCAATAGAAAATGAAAATAAAACAATAAACAAAATACATGAAGTTATATAGTATATTAGCAATAAACACGAACAGAAAACAGCCTCCATGTCCACCAGCGGACGGCTGGATAAAGCAGCTGTGGAGTATAAGCCGTGGAGCATTACTCGGCCCTGAAAAAGATGGAAATGCTGCCATTTGCACCATGGATGGACCTTGAGGGCATTATGCTAAATGAAACAAAACAGACAAAGACAAATAGTGCATGGCATCATTTATTTGTGGAATCTATAGGGGGAAAAGCCAAAATCATACACATGGAGAGTAGGAAAGGGTTGCCACAGGCTGAGGTGGGGGAGCAGGGAGAGGTTGGTAAAAGGGCACAAACTTTCAGCTCTAAGAGGAGTAAGGTCTGAGGATCTAATGTGAAACCTGGTGGCTATAGCTGATAACACTGTATTGTGCAATGAAAATTTGCTAAGAGAAGAGATAAATCTGTGAGGTGGTGGATGTGTAAATTAACCAAATAGAGGAGACCCTTTCAAAATGTATATGTATGCCCTGGCTGGTGTGGCTCAGTAGATTGAGTGCTGGCCTATGAAATGAAAGGTCGCAGGTTCGATTCCCAGTCAGGGCACATGCCTGGGTTGTGGGCCACGTCCCCAGTTGGGGGCTTATGGGAAGCAACCTATCATTGTATCAATCTCCCACATGGATGTTTCTCTCCCTCTCTCCCTCCCTTCCCTCTCTCTAAAAAAATGTATATCTATATCAAATCACCACACTCTATGCTTTAAATATCATGCAATTTTATTTGTCAGTTATACCCCAATAAAGCCAAAATATAATAAAAAAAAAGAAAAAGCACAAGACACTGTTTTATATACAATAAACTCATTAAAAATAAAGAACCAGAAAAACAGCAAACATAAAACACATAAATTACATAGTGGATTAGCAGGCAATAAGTACTATGGAAAAAAAGAAAGAAGTAGGGCAGGGTGTGAGAGTCTGGGAGAACCCTGGGCAGGATGCAATTTGCAATATATTTTTTAAAGATTTCATTTATTTATTTTTAGAGAGAGGGAAAAGGAGGGAGAAAGAGAGGGAGAGAAACATCCATGTGCAACACATATATCAATCAGTTGCCTTTCACACACTCCCAACCTGGGACCTGTCCCACAACCCAGGCATGTGCCCTGACTGGGAATCAAACCTGCAACCTTTCAGTTCTCAGGCTGGCAGTCAATCCGCTGAGCCACATCAGCCAGGGAGTAATTTGCAATATTCAGTAGAGTGTTCAGGGTGGGCCTCATGGAGAAGGGGAGGTCTGAGCAAACACTTGGGAAATTAGGACTATGTCTCTGGAATAAAGAAGTGTTTGGCCCCAGGCAAGTACTGGCACTGAGCCTCCCTTTCCCATCTGCATTTACAAAAGCTGCTTCTCAGATTGTTGTGAGTTTGATAGGAAACCGAATTCATGAAAGCACAAAGCCTGGCCGAGAGTGGGAGCTCAATACAGTAAATGCAAATGACAGGGAAGCAATGTGATTTTGCTTGTTGATGTCGGGTTGCTCATTAAATCAAGATGCATGGAAAATTTGGAGATCCCCAACACCTCGCAGGGAAGACTCTGAGAACACAGGCACTGTGTGTCACCGAAATCTCCCCAGTGACCCCACAGACCTGCATGACATGCCGGATGCTGGGGACAACAGACTCCTTGAGACATGGTACCCAAATCAGAAGACAACTGGACTCCGGGGGTGTGTGCGTGTTGTTACTGTTGGGATGAGAAAGGAGGTTGGGTGTGTCCCCAGACAAATGAATGTGCTACCTATTAAGACCTTTCAGGTTACAATCACCTCCCCCACCAATGCAGAGCTGGCTACATGATTTGTGGGGCCCCATACAAAATAAAAACGTGGGGCCCCGTCTTCAAAAAGTAGGGGAGAAGTACTATTAAAAGTTCTAAAATATAAAGCATTTTTCTTTCTTCCCTGGTTCACACTCTCAAGTTGCCATGGTGTCTTTTATTCACTATTCAATATCATACACATGAAAACTGGAGATTTTAGCATGGATTTTCATATTCATCTTTCTACTGTGGAATGCTAGTTTCAAAGGCAAATATAAGAGTATTTAACTCTCAAGGAAACAAAAGCACTACCTTGAAGAGGCATCTGCACCCCCATGTTCACTGCAGCATTCTTTACAGTCTCTGAACATGGAAGCAGCTTGAGTGTCCACCGATTGCTGAGTGGGTACAATAACCGTGGCATGTATACGCTATGGAATGCTATTCAGCCATGGAAGGAAATCCTGCCACTTGTGACAACATGGATGGACCTCGAGGGCGCTGTGCTGTGGTTGAAGAAACAATGTATGGAGTGGGAGACAGGATGAGAGGCGAGATACGGAGGAGGGAAGGCATGAGAAGCACATTTCATGTATGTTTTGGGGGCCGACGAGTGGACATCTTTGATGGGGGGGCATTACTCAACCTACCGCTGTCGCCTAGTCCAACACCCCCGTGGACTCTCCCTGTTACCCTCTGGAGCTGACGGAGCCAGATAAAATTAGATGAACACTTGCTCATAAAGTGACAGCAATCCATTAAACAGTGTGGTGCACCCCTGCCTGCTCTGACAATAACACTCGGCCACCTGCTTCCATCTTCAGGAGAGAGACCAGGCGAGATGTGGCTGTGGAGCTGTGAGTTATCTGAAGCCATTTGTTAAAGTTAGGGAGAAAACTCTCTGCACCTCTGGCTTCACGGCTTCTCTGACCACATGAGCATATTAACTTGAACTGCAAAACATTGTATTTTTCATTGATTTTTAAATTTGTAATTTTTACAGTAAAGTATGCCCATGGTAAAGCTTTCACATAGTACGAACAGGAACACAGACTAAAAGGGGTCTTTCCCCCGTTCTTGACCACCAGCCAGTCCCTTACTCACTGTGCCCATGAACAAAAGCAGCAATCGCAGCAACGACTCTGCAGTAACAGTGCGGACCTACTGAGCGCTTACCAGGCACCCAGTGGGTACTCGGTGCTCCACATACATCACGCCAGGGGATCTCAGGACCCCAGCAGGCAGGTGTTTGTGGTGGGTCTGCATCTCCACTTGGTTAAATGGGGACCTTTGTTTTCCAGAATCTTCTTTCCTGCACGGTCCCAGGTTAGAACTAGCCAATTTGTGTGAGATTTAGAAGGTGGGGGTGAGCCGCAGCCCTATTATCTGAAAAGCGCTGGTATCATGCCAAGCAGAGGGGCCTGGCAGATTCCCGTGGCTCCTTGCAGTCCTCTGCTCCATGCCCAGCTCTTCCTGCCAGCTGCAGGTCCTGCTCACCCAGGCCCAGCACCAGCGCCTTGGCTGAGGACCACCACGGTGGCTACCTGTCCCCTCCCTTGGTGGTCTCACTTGGACAGCAGGACAAACCTGTCTTCTCCAATTTCCCTGCAAGCTTTAACTTGTGCACTGGCCCTGATGCTTCAGAAAGGCTGGTTAGTGCCATTTTTGCTGGTCCAACTCCTCCTTCCAAACCTTCATTCTTCATTTCCCAGCTTCTCCCACCACTGTGTAACGTCTCATTCCTATAGGCAATCCCTTTCCCTTATCCCTTGTGGAGGTTCTGCTTTCTAATTGAACTTTGATGGCTGCGCTATCGTCATGATCACCTACATTTTACAAATCAGGGAATGGGGGTATGGAGGGGTTGAATTAGCTCAAGCTTTCGCTACTAGGAAGTGTCAGGGACAGAACTGGAACCCAGGCAGTTCTGACTCCTGGGCCCATTCAAAGGTATTCTGCTTGCAAAAAGGAATAGCCTAGCTGAGCAGGAGGAGGAGGAGCCTGGGGTCAACCCCAGGTCACACAGTCACCGTGGAATGGAATGAAACCACGTCTGGGAAAAGGCCTGGCACCCAGGAGCAGGGGTGGAGAAAGCCAAGGGCAAGAGACCTCCCGGGTTATGGATGCAGAACTCCGTGCTCCAAGCTGTTCCTGACAGAATATTCACAAATGGGAGAGCATATCTCTTCCTTGAGCTTTTTCAGAATCAAACCTTCTTCTGTTTTAGTGGTTGCAGCTGGGTCACACATTTGTCCTTCACTTAAGCGCTGGTAAATGGGGACAGAATCATATGATCGACGGGCTTAATCTAAGCACACCCATCCTCTGCATCTTCGGAAGGGCCTAAAACACAAAGCAGGGAAAGAAGCCCGTTGCTCCTGGGCAGGCAGCCAACAGTGTCCACGACCACTCGTGACCCTTGCGAGCTCCTTCTCTGGACTGCTGATTCTACGTGAAGCCTTTGAGTCACTCTGGACCCTGGGCCTCACACAGACTGTTATTCTCATGGAACTTTGGAATTGCAAGTGGGGGAGTCTCAATGCAAAGGTCTAAATGCAAATGAAATTTGAGTTTTTGCCCACTTCACGTACTTCCAAAGCAATTTAAAATCTTGATGAAGCAGGAAGCTCTCGGTTACCGAAATGATTCCCCTTGAGCAATAATACAGAAAATGGGCTTTCAACAGGGGCCAAGTGCAAGCACCAACCTAATTCTTGGGCTCAAAGGTTTTTAATGTGACTCAGGTGCTGTTGTTTTCTGGAAGCCTCTCTTGGCAATACTGTGGCGTTATTTCCTGGCACATGATAGAGAAAGCCTTTTAGTCTATAAACACTGTTTTCATAAATATGACCCAACTCTGCCAAGGCAGGCCACTTGGAAGGTAATTGATTTATATGTGCTCTTCAGAGATGCGGTGAGGTTATTCAAGAAGATGAAAGGGAAGACACAGCCCCATTCTTCTAAAAGTGACACGTGCAGGCAAGTGCTGAGAGATACTGTGTTGCGGCTTCCAACCCTTGCAGCTTCTTCCTTCACGGTGCCCCAGGAGGGAGACCAGACCTTCCACATCAATTTCCGTCACTGCCTGGCTGACCTAGACTTGAAAAGAAACAATTTTCTTCTAGAATAAAACACCATCTGATTAAACGAAAAACAATGAACAACATTTTACCACTAGGGAAATGTTTTTATTTTGGAGATTGGCAGCTATATAATTTAGTCAGAACCCTTTGAGGTTTGCTCTAATGATATTAATGCCAGGGAGAAAAGGTGATTAAAGGCTGGAATGGCCAGATATTCAGCAACCAGTCAACTTGGATGCAGAGTGACACCCAGGGAGTAAATTACCAAATTCTGTCCAGTGACTCAGAGCTCTTATAGGTGGCCAGAGTGAATATTGATTCCATCCTCTGGCTTTTATTAGCCATCTAACATGCTAATAAGGTACAATTAGCAGCCCCAGCCTTGGCATCACACTGATGTGCTGGCATTTAAAATTAGGAATTAGGAGACAGAAGAAATTTTTTCCTACCGCATGGTAGGCCCTTGGCCTTGCGTGACCCTTGGTTCTTGGTCACTTAACCCTCAGTGTTCTAGAACAGGGACAAGGGGAATATTACCATGGGGGTAGGAGGAACACTGATGATATTTCAAACTGAGTATATTTATTAACTGCCTCTGATATGCTGTGAACTGGGTGAGCTCTGGATACTATGGCAAATATAAATTAAGAAAAAGTCCCTCCTTTTGTCAGTCTTATGGTATCCTGAAGGAGATAAGCATTCATGTAAAAGAAAACACAATTAAATGTAAAATTTCAACTAAAATAAGGCCTCTCCTTCGGAACAGGAAAATGGTGCTAGGAAAGCAAGTAGTAGGAGAATTAAACCCATCTGAGGAGGCCAGGGAAGGTTCCCTGAGGAAGCAGCACTGAGCTGAGATCTGAAGAGCTAATTAGGTAGAAAGGTAGAGGGAGGATGTTCTGGCAGAGGTGGACAAGGACACACAGGGAAAAGCCCGAAAGATTTATGATGCTTGCAGTAGTTAAGGTTGATGCTGAGTCGCTGTCAGAAAATATCCCCAAAGCACAGGTCAGATGATAGCAATTTGTTTTTTTATTTTTCTCTGTAATACTCACGTAAGGTTAATAGGCAGCTCTGCTCCTTTTGGTCATTCAGAGACCCAGGCTCCTTCCATCTTGTGGCTCAGCCATCCCCCTAGGAGCCCAGGGTGTTTTCCTTAACCCTACGATCAAAGCTGGTTTGCCATGACAGCTGTATGAGCATTTCAGCCCAAGCAAAGGGGAAAACAGAAATGGCACACGAGCACCATCGGAGAGAACTTAGTCACAGATCCAGACCCAGCTGCAAGGAGGCTGGGACACGTGGCCTCCAGATGGCCATGCACTCCAACGAAAGGTATCTGGGAGTGGGAGCAAGCTCCACTACGAGGGAGAAGGAAAGAACGGGCCCCGGGATTTAACAGACTCTGCCACAAAGCGAAAGCTCTCGCACGTAATTGTATCATCATTGAACTAACAAATGTAGATGAATGTCAGCTCTGGCCTTGTTTCACTTGAAAGGACTGTAACATAAAGATCATTTTATAATTCTATAAGCTTCCTGAAAATGTCTTTGTTGCAGCTTCCCATCTGTGCAGATCATGAACGGAGCACTGGGGAAGAAGCTCCCCCTAGATTTTACCGTCTACGGAATGCTTTCTGTGTCAGGGACTGCGTTGTGTGCTTTGCATACATTATCTCATTTGAACCTTATAACAATCTGCTTCACAGATGATGAAACTGTGGGGAGAGGCGGGGAGAGGCAGGGAGAAATTAAGATCACATTAGGTCACGTAACAGGCATATGATGAATTAGAAATCAGTCCTGATTCTAAATTCCATGCTTTTAACGGGCACACCGTATGACTGCTTCTAAAAAGTCCGACTCTGATAGAAAGAATGTAAGAACTAATGCAATGTTATTAACCAACATCCCCCCAGCAGATTTAATAATAAAAAGAACTAATGCATAGTGTTTATGCAAAGGAAATGGTTGTACACTATATCTACAGAGTTATCTGCATCCCCATGTTCACCGCAACATTATTTACAGTAGCCAAGGCACGGAAATGAACTAAGTGCTCACTGATGGGCACACGGGTAAAGAATATGTGGTGAATTATACAATGGAATATTTTATTCAGCCATTAAGAGGAGGAAATCATGCCATTTGTGACAACATGTATAGATCTTGAGGACATTAAGCTAAGTGAAGTAAGGCAGCCGGAAAATGACAAATACTGCATGATCTCACTTATATGTGGAATCTAAAAATATTGAACTTACAGAAACAGAGAACAGATTGGTAGTTTTCAGAGGCGGGGATAGTGGTAAGGGAAATGGGTGAAGGGGACCAAAGGTACAGACTTCCAGTGGTGAGACTGATAAATTCTGAGGATGCGGCGCACAGCACGGTGACTATAGCTCATACTGTGTTGCATGTCTGGAGGTCGCCAAGGGAGCCATGTTAAAAGTTCTCATCGCAAGAAATAAAGTGTAATTGTGTGAGGTGATGGATGTGAGCTAAAAATACCGTAGCATGCTGTACCCCTTAAACTAGTGCAATGTTGTATGTCAGTTACATCTCAATAAAACGGGGGAGGGACACGAACTGAGGTGTGACTTGGCAGAGAACTATGCACATGTAACTGGTTAGATACTTTCTATTTTAGGTCCTTAGGAATATTCCGGTGCAAATACCTTGCTTTTTTTCTTCCCTTTCTTCCCCTAGTCACGACTAAGCCTTCCATTTTATCATTTGAGTGGCTAGTTTACAATGGACATTGCATACTGATTTTTCTTCTCTTTTTTAAAAAATATTTTCTTGCTGACACTGTCGCAGATGTCCCTCCTGTCCCTCACGTCGCCCACCTCTACCCAGCTCCCCTCCCCTTACCCTGGCCGTCACTTCATTGTTGTCCGCATTCTGACTTTTCAGAGAGGGAAACTCAGAACAGATTACTTGTAATTCACTGGAGGAAATTTAGCTTTTTTTTTTAAAGCTGTTCAGATGTCCTCGACTCCACTCATCCAACATTTCCTGGTCATCGACTTTAGGTGTAGTGACAGCCACAGGCTGCAAAGATGAATGCAGCCCAGACCCTCCCCTCGAGATGTGCTCAGTCCTGAGGCGGAGGCAGGCGCACAACTGCGTGCCGTGACAGCGCGATGGCGTGACGCAGCAGCCACGGACATTAAAGACTGCGTGGGGAGCGGGGGGGGGAAGGCCTCCCAGGCAGGATGACATCTCGGAGGAGTCTTGAAGGTGAGAAACTCTCAAGTACTAGACAAGGGCAAGGAAGGCCCATCCGGCAGATGAAAACACAGAGGTGTCGTATCTACGGACACCTGGTCTCACTGTAGAAGCACTAAGTCAAATCACAGAGATATACCACTCACTACACTTTTAGGCGGCTAACATGTAAGACTAGCAGCATCAAATATGAGCTGGAAGGTAGGACAACTGGGACTTTCAGTTGTTCCTGCTGGGAGTAGAAATTGGAGCCCCCAGTTTGAGAAATTTTGGGCAGCACCCAGCAAACCTAACCATACGTAAGTTTGATGACCCAGCAGTTCCAGCCCTGGATGCCTGCCCAACAGAAATGAGTACTTACACCCACCAAAGGATGTACAGTAATGTCCGTGGCCGCTTCCTTCATGGTAACCAATAACCGGAAACAGCCCAAATGTCCATCTACAGAAGCTTGAATAAATAAATTGTGGTGCAGTCATAGAATAAAATACTACTCAGCAATCAAAAAGAATAAAGTACCGACACCAGTATACAATGTTGAAAGATTTAAGACACAAAAGAATATATGCCATATGATTGTATTCACATCAAGGTCAAAAACGAGCAAAACTAACTTGTGGTGACAGAGGTCAGAATAATGAGTATTCTTAGGAGGAGTGGCTGTCGACGGGGTAAAGGAGCTTTTGGAAATGACGGAAACCCTCTGTCTCTGTCTGGATGGGACACCTGTGCATGCATGTGTGAGTGTAGATCTTTATCAAGCTGCACAATTAGTGCTCGTGCCCTTCACTTAAAGTTATTCCCTAATTTAAAAAGCATTTCTTAAGTCGAGGGGTGCAAAACTGCCTGGTGGTCTTGGCTGCTGTAAGGGCTCTGGACTGACTAGAATGTGCGGTGTTGAGGGTAGTGTGAGAGACCCATTTATTTAAAAAAAAACATGAGGTGCGGCGCTTACTATGGGGCTCATAGCAGTCTCCACTCAAGGAATGCTGCCCTCAGGGACACTGCATCTTCATGCAGGGGACAGACACAGTGGGAAAAAAAGGCACCATATAATGGAATTTCAGGTCCGATGAAAAAACCACTAAAGCAACGTGAAAGGGTAAGAGTGAAAAGAGTTGCTGTTTTCGTGAAACAGGGTCTGGGAAGGCCTCTCTGACATTCGGCCCGAAACCTGAAGGGGCTGAGGTCTTGAGCCACGTGGATATTGGGGGAAAGAGTACTTTTCAGGTCCAGGGAGTGCAGAGGCCCCGAGGTGAGCTTAGAACAGTGCAGAAGCCAGAACCAGAAGGGCTGGAGGAGAATGAGAGAGAGAGAGAAGGAAGACAGTAAGGGATGCATCAGAGAAACAGCAAGGGGCTAACTGGTAAGGTTCTCCCGCGTGAATGTAAGGTAAGGACCTGGGACTTCATTCTGCAAGCATGGGACACCGTGTGGGTGTGCAGGGCAGGACTCCGAGCAAGGGAGCCCGTGATCCAATTTAGGTTCTTCGCAGCACCTGGAAGCAGGACAATGTGTTAGTGCCTGACTGGGAAAGTCAGGCGGGGTGTGGTCGTAAAAGACCTTGTAGGGAACCAGCTGAAGCCAGGATGTGACTTGGCTCGGATTCAGAAATGTCACTTTGGTGGCTTTAGGGAGTGACCTTGAGGAAAAAGTGGGATGGGACCAGACTGTTGTCAAGGAAGTCAGGTGGGTGGCCATTAGAATACCTAGAAATCTTCTTCGGGATCAACATTCCTAGCAGCTGTACGCAGTCTGTTCTAGACAGCAGGAATGCAGATTAGCTGGGAGTTCTGGTTAACAGTGTCCGATGCCAGGGAGCTTTCTCCATAGAAACCTCATGACTGAAGGAGAGCATCCTCCTTAGTTTTTGCCCCAAATAGACTTGTTTTCCTTTTCTTTTTAAGATTTTATTTATTTATTTTTAGAGAAGGGAAGGGTGAGAGAAAGAGAGGTAGAGAAACATCAATGTGCGGTTGCCTCTCCTGTGTCCCCTACTGGGCACCTGGCCCGAAACCCAGGCATGTGCCCTCACTGGGAATCGAACCGGCGACCCTTTGGTTCACAGGCTGGTGCTCGGTCCACTGAGCCACACCAGCCAGGGCTGTTTTCCTTTTCTTTGGACAAAATGGCAGCCTGGGCGCAGCACAGCTGAACGGTGAGGGTTGGCCTGCTATTTTCGGTTTAGCTCGGTTTCCCAGTTCATCACCTCGTGTTGCCAAGAGGAGCTAGTTTATGGGCACATGAACGAAGCCCAGCTGTGAGAGAGGCTAGGAAAGAAGGGTCATTATCATAGCATCTCATTTGAATGTCATTCTAGCATGTCCAAACAACTGAGGGGATCTGAGAGATTAAATTCACTGGGAGCCAAGTGGGACTTCCTTACTTACAAAGCGAATCTGTGTTCTGCTGCAAGTGCTCGCTGGAACCATCCCAGAGGGCTGGGGCACGGGGCCACGTTCCAGCACCATCAGTACAGGGAAGACCCTGTTAGGGTTTAAGCTCCAGAATATGGTGTTACCATTCAAAGGAATGTAGTAGAAATCCTTCTTTAATGCTTTGCTTGGGAATGGGGAATAGATTTTCAATATTGAACAACTGTAAGTGAACTAGAATAGTGCTGGCCACATTCCAAAGCTGTAGAAATAATAAGAAAATCAACCCCTTTCCTTTGAGAAGGGGGAAGCAGTGGGACGTTTAACAAGAAATTTGAAGTTGGACAGGTCTAGGTTCGAATCCCAGCTCCACCAGTTATCAGCTGACTGTCATGTGGATAATTTTTAAACCTGAGTATAGTTTTCTTTCTGTAAAATAGGGATGAAATGCTTACCTTTCAGAGTTGTTGGAAATATTAAGCTAAAAAGTGTACATAAGTCATTGGACACTTAAGTGGTCAACAAAGGAAAGATGTTTAAATAATATGTTGCCATCTACATAATGCCGTCATATATGGCTCAAAAATAATTTAAAAAAGCACATTGGAAACACCAAGTAAACTGGTCATTTTGCATATTTGGCGTGATGTTCCAAGGGCCCCCTATCACAGGACCCCCCTCTGTGTTGGACTTTACACCAGTCCAGGGAAAACTCCCAGGCACCTCCACACCCCCAAAAGACTTCAAAAGAAATAATGAGTTCCCGTGAGCTATGGCTGGCATTTCAGGAAAAGGCCAAGGGGAGTTTTCTCTGTATAGGCCTGCGCAGACATCCGAAAGGTCAAGTGCTGCTGTCTTTGTCTGGAATTAAGTCTGCCCAGGTGTCAACTCATGTGGAGCAGGAGCGTGGATTCTTTGCCCTATACGTCTTGATAATTAAAAATAAGCAAAATGAATTATACATTTTACTCAGATTGTCTTAGTACGTTCAGGTGACTATATCAAAATACCATAGACTGGGTGGCTTATAAATAACAAACACTTATTTCTCACAGTTCCAGAGCCTGGAAGTTCAAGATCATGGTGCTGGCAGAGTCAGGGTCTGCTGAGGGCCTTCCTCCTAGACAGCTATCTTGTCTTTGTACTCTCACATAATGAATGTAAGGGGCAAGGGAACTCTTAGAGCCTTTTTTGAAAAAATAAAACCACTAATAATATTAACCTCCCAAAGGCCCTTGGGGAATAGGATTTCAACATACAAATTTGTGGGGGAGCCCTGGCTGGTGTAGCTCAGTGGATTGAGCTCGGGCCTGCGAACCACAGGGTCATGGTTCAGTTCCCAGTCTGGGCACATGCTTGGGTTGCAGGCCAGATCCCCAGTGAGGGGCATGCAAGAGGCAACCACACACTGATGTTTCTCTCCCTCTCTCTCCTTCCCTTCCCCTCTCTCTAAAAGTAAATAAATAAACTTTAAAAAAAAAAACAAATTTTGGGGGGATACCAACATTCAGACCATAGCACCAATGAAATTTTCTCGTGGAAACCAGAGGTCAGCTGGGGCTTCCCTGCTCCCCTGAGATCTGAGAAAGTCTGGCTCAGATCTCTTCACCCTGTAGTGCGAGAAAGCCCGAAGCCTTGGCTGAGGTGTTTGCACAGCTCTGGGACTTTGGTTCCCACGGTGGCCTCACCCGCCGGCTCCTGAGCTGCCTTCTTTTTGACTCCAGCCTGAGGCTGTGTCGCCATCTACATACACACACACACAGATGCACACACACACGATGTATTTCGTAGGTTTAGTTGCTTTCACTGAGATTTGGGGGACACCAGGATGGAACTCATAGGCCAGGAACCCTCCTCTTCCTGACTTCACACTGGAATCCTCTTTATTCTGTGCCCCTGTTCTTCCAGCCCTGTGTCAGGCCTTACCTTGCTCAGCCAAGCCGTCTAACCAACATCTGCTGTAGCTACAGCATTGTGCATGTTTTCCCTGCACGAAACATAGATGAACAGCAATGAATATATTTCATTCTCACTTTATTAAATTTAATAAAAATATCTTTGAGGAATCTCACCGAGAAAAGGAATCTTTGCTGACAGAAGTGCAGGAAGCAGTCATCCAGAGCAGTGGTTCTAGAGGTACAGCCCCCACACCAGGAGCGCGGGGGTCACCCGGGAAGTTGTTAGAGACACGCTCTCCTGGGCCCCACACCAGTCCCCCGGAAGCAGAAACTCGGAGGGTGGGACCCAGCAAGTTCTGTTTCGGCAAGCCCTCCGGGTCGTTCTCGTGCACACTGGTGTTCGAGGAGCACGGATCTGGAAGGGGGACTTCGCCTGTGCCTCCATGGCGGTCCCACACCACGTGCCCATAAGGACCAGGTAGTCAGTCATATAAAGGGGATGAGGCAGAAGGGCATGTGACAGAGAACGTGAGGAACTTGCGGTTGACTTTTGCCACATGAAAAGGAAGATCCAGGATGGTCAGGTTTTCCTCAATTTTTAAGAGAAAACAGAAATTTGAATTTTTTTTAGGTACAATCTCCAGATGTTTAACCGTGAGCAGCCGAGTCGGTTTGTCCCTCTAGGTTATTTTAAAAGCTTGCAGACACTGCCTGCATCACCGCCCTACTTAAAAGGAAAATCACCAGCTTCCAAACCAGGCCCCTGGGTCTGCTGCTCTCAGTTCAACCTTTAAAGCACAATCAGGAATGGAGAAGGAAAAAGAAATGGAGGCTCTCGTTTAACATGGGGTTCGTGCCAAACATTAAAATGGCTTTTTAAGTTAATGCAGGGCTATAGAACCTATAAAAAGGCAGTGAAATGGCAGTTGAACTAATGTGAGATATTGTTTCTGGGCAGCCTTTTTATTCCTGTCTGCATTTTCTCAGAGAGTCTCCAGGGAATCCATTTCTCTCCCTGCATCATGTTTAAAGCTGGGCCTATAGAATATATGCAGTGCTCTGCCGTTGCCACGGTAACCATTATCTTCTCTTAATTCCATTTCCAAAAATAAAGTGCCCTTTCTCAAAGTATCTATTTCCGTTTTTTATTTAAATCTCACTTTCTGCAGAGGCTCCGTCTCTCTTTGACCTGAACATTACTTCTGTTTTGCTTAAGAAGAGACAGTGATGCCATACATTCGGGCCCTGCCAGCCACCCGCATGTGTTAAATTAGAAAACTAATGAGAGCACCAGACATGGGGGGCTATGGAACAACCCCAGTGATTTCATAGAAGGGGGTCACAGTCACATTCCCATGGCACAGATGCCACTTGGAGCAGTGTTTCTCTAGCCCATTATTTCATCTGCTGTTTCCAAAGAACTGTATTTCCACTACATAAAAGAACAGTCAGACAGACAAAGAGATGGACCGAGGGCCCAAAGCCCAGTGCTCTGAGGAGGGATGGAGCCTTGGGCCCTCGCTGCTTTGATCCATAACTAGACAGTCCCCCGCACCCCTATTCCTTGTCCTTGTTGCGGGCTTTCCTTTGCCTGCAGAGAGATCTTGATGATCCACTTCTGAAGTGTTAGAGGAGGCGGAGAGAAAGGAAGTGATGAGCATTAGCCCAAACTCTGCAGCCTTTGTACATCAAAGACCAGGCCTTGATCAAGACACCCACTCAAGGTGATTGCTTGGGACTTCTGAACCAAAAGGCAATCACTCTGTCACCTGTCCTTCTGGGGCCATCTGCCATGCTGAGACGCTACAAAGATGCCATAAAGATTAGGTCTTGTCAGGATATAAGATGAAAAAACCTGCCCAAGATGAAATAAGTCCAGTAGGTGTGGTCCCTGCCTTCTAAGTTAATAAATGGCTATGGAGCAAAGAGCCTATCCCCAAAGTAGGCCATGCTCATGTGTCCAAGCAAACGACTTTCCTAAAGTCACAGAGGTTCCCCTGGCTCTCAGAAGAATGTGTGCTTGGAGTTTCCTCCATGTGTGGCCAAGACACCCTCATCCCTGCCTCTCCACCCCTACTGTAGCCAGCCTGCTCCTTGACAATCAAGCTTCTCTGTTAAGTCTGTGATGATGGGAAAGGTGTTTTTGCCTCCTGCCAAGCTAAATGGCCAAGGCAAGAACGGGAAGTGGGACTTTGGCTCATTCGCACCATAAAGAGCTTGTGTTTGGGGACACAGTGTGTCTAATGGGTTTTTTAAGTTTGCCCATTGTAGATAATACAAGATCAGGTGAAATCATTCTTTTCTTTCTCTTCCTCTTGCAATTTCCAGGGCTAGTTCTGCCCAACATTGTAGAGTGCCAACATTGTAATCTACTATAACGTTGTTCACTTGGATGGTGGCCCTTTGGCACAGCTAATCTGGAGCCTGAGCTCTGTGGTATCTTTACTGGGGGGATATCACCTGCCATGACCCCAGCTGGGTACCACGGCTGGTGGTAGATGTGATGGGTAAGCCACTAGGGGCTGAAAATGATGATTAAGAATTGGTCTTCTGTGGCTGAAAGAAGGTGAAGGGATTAGTCAAACCACGTATATGCATGACCCATGGACATGGACAACGGTGTAGGGATTGTGAGAATGGAGGCAGACTGGGTAAGGGGGGCAAAGAGGGAGAATGGGGGCAACTGTGATAGCATAAGCAATAAAATATTTCAAAAGAAAAATAAAAAAAGATTAATCCATTTTTTAAATCTTTAAAAAAAGAATTGGTCTTCTGGACTAGACTGCAGCCATGAAGTCCAGGACAGCAGTTGGGGTCCTGGACCATATCTTCAGATGGACAAGCTGTTCACAGCAGAGAGGACTGAGCTAGGGTGAGAGGCAATGGACAGGCCACTGGAAAGCCACGTCCGGGGTGGGGACTGCCCTGGTGGAGGGGAGGGCACCAGCACAGAGGGAAGGACGGTGCCTTGCTCTAACCACTTCCCCGTGAGTCTCATGGTCTGATCCCTAGAGATTCAATCACATGCCTTTCTCTAAGGCCTCATCATAGGCTTAATAATCTTAACAATGTCAACACTTGACCCAAAAGTATGGGAAGCAAGGACTCAAACAGATTTGTGCACCCATGTTCATAGCAGCATTAGTTGCAATTGTCAACAGGTAAGGCAACCCAGGTGCCCACTGACAGATGAATGGATAAACAAAATGTGCTATACGCAAACACTGGGCTGAATAAATGTATTCAGCCTTACAGAATTCTAGAAGGAAATTCTAATGCATGCTACAACATGGATGAATCTTGAAGACACTATGCTAGGTGAAATAAGCCAGTCATGAAAAGACAAGTTTTGTATGATTCCACTTATAGGAGGCGCTTAGAGTAGTCAAAATCACAAAAGACAGAGAGTAGAATGGTGGGCGCCAGGGGCTGGGGGGAGTAGAGTGAGGAGAGTTATTATTTAATGGGTGCAGAGTTTCCATATTACAAGATAATAGAGTTCTGGCTGTTGGTTCCACAACAGTGTGAATGTACGTAAGTACTGAATTGTACACTTAAAAATGGTTAAGAGGATAAGTTTTACATTAGATGTATTTTACTACAATAAAAGCAAACACACAGAAGAAAACAGAAGCATGTGTTAAATGATTCCCTGTTCCTTCCCCGGCTACTTCACTGACACGATTTGAAGCCTTGGGTCCTGACCCCAGAGCTGCTATCCATAAACACAGTTATGGACCCTGGGAAGCTCAGAAAAACTTCTAAACTGAATTCTTTTCATGGGTAATGGGGAGTCGTAATGGTGACTCTGAAGGGTCATGTGAAACAGGTTTTGTGAATTAAAATGGGCAACACATAAAGGATGATAAGGATCATAAAGCCATTATATCCCACCTGTCACGTAGGATAAAATGTAGCATCTTTTAAGGACTCAAATGTAGGGGATGAATGAATGAATGAAGAAATGTACCCTAGCCAGAAACTGACACACTTTGTGGAGACAGAACAATGAGTCAGTGCAACTGGCCTTCAGGCCCCACCACCAATTTGGGTAAGTCCTTACCCTCTAAGCCCTCAGTGTTGTCATTTGCCCCTTCCCAGAAAAATAGGTGCAGTTTTACACTCAGATGTTGATTCACAGATATCTTGCAGGGGTAGCTGCACTTTTTTAAAGAACGTTGGGGAAAACAGAGCACTTACCCAAAAGAATACATATCAGTGATGGAAGTCAAGGCATTGGCAATAGGACAATATAGAAGGTGACCTGGGCAGGTGACATAAGGGAGGGGGGGTGACTTCTTAGCAATCTTTTGGTCATGCATGCAGGTCAATGTCAGGTGTACCACCAAAGTCTGCCAATGGGAAGTTGGCAAAAAAAAAAAAAGTTCTCCTCTTTATAGTCATGCTGCCATCTGGGTGATAAGCAGCACCACTCAGAGTTAAAAACAAGGACACGGGCACCTAATTAACTGAACTTGAATTTTGGCTGTGCCACCCAGTGCCGTGTGGCCTACTCTTATCACTTTAATCCCTCTGTGCTTAAGTTTCTTCAACTTTAAAATGAAGATGATGATAACGCCCCCGCCTCTTAGGTCTTCTGTAGGGATTAAATGAGTCTTTATTCATAATGTGGGTACTTAGAGAGTGCTTGGCTCATAGAAAGCACTCTGTAAATATTTGTTAAGTAAAGCCCAGAAAACACTTCACCCCCAAATCTGTTCCCTGGCTTCTGCCTTTGATCTCCTCCTCCCCATTCCTTCTGTCGTCCTGATTTCCGGAGTGGCAAGTGTACCTTCTCCCCACCCATTCCCCGACCACAGGCAGAAGTCTTTTAGGCAAGGTTCCTGGGTGCTAATGAAGTTGACTTTCAGACCTCATTTTCCAGTTAGTTGCCTAATTTAGAGGCCCTGTCAATTTGCATTTCCTAGAAATAATGCAACACCACTTCAAAGCTGCTTGGAACCATGCCCCGCAGCCGAGCGCTCTGAATCTTCCAAAGTGAGTTGGAACAATTGTGAATTATTCCACAGCATGAAACCTCTCCCTGGCCGATTCTCTTATGCTCACCGGACAAGGACACTTTTGGAGGTAACTACAAACAGATGACCCAAAATGCGCCATTTTCTACCCACAGATAAAAGTTGAGTGAAACTGTTTCATCATAATAAATCGGGTTATTCTGCTGTTGCCGCCGCTCTTGTTCATTATTTTTTTCTCCCACCTCTTTCTTAGTTTTGCAGATCCCTGTTTGAGTTTTAGATAAAATGTAACGCATAAATGCAACCTGCACTGGTATTTTTTAAAAGAACATCACAAGCCACCTAGAAGCCCCATCATGACCCCCTATAGTCACCACTCCCCCACCTCCTACCCCGAACCTTACTTCTCAGTTTGACTGTTTTGATACCTCATGTGAATGGAACCTTACAGAATGTAGGGTTCCGTGTCTGTTTTCACTGGACATTAGGTTTGCGAGGCTCACCCATTTGACTGCTGTGTGAAACTCTGGTTTGCTCTCTCTCACTGCTGTGTAGTATTCCACTGTGTGATTATAACGTCATTGATTCTCGCATCCCGTCAGATGGACATTCGTATAGTTTCCAGCTTGGGGCTGTTTTGAATAGTGCTGTGAGGAGCTTTCTGATCTTCTGGGGAATGTGTCTAATCTATCTTGTTTTGTACCGCTGTTTTTTCTCCCTTCTTTTCTCACAAGTCTCTTGCCCCTTGGCACAGTGAGGCGAGGCAACACAGAGTGGGTGGAGGGCATGAAAGGGAAGGAAAGGAAATCCCAACTGCCTGCCTTTAGCCCCCACTTACCTTTCTCCCCGGCCACTGTCCTCCACCCGCTCTCTCCTACCTGGGCTCTTCCCTACCCCCGCCATTGACTGCCTTCCTGGGGACATGCTTGCCTGTGACACCCCCGTGGAGCTCCGGCTCCTGCACTGAAATGCTGCCACATCCTCCTTCACCCACCTGCAGGTCAGAGTTCCTGGGACCTCAGGCGAGCCCTCTGAATGAGGACTGCTAGCCCCCGCTGACAGCCCAGGCTGTCCTAGTTTTCATTAGATGCCATGACTCACCTGCTCGGCCAAACTTCCTTCTGTCCCTCTGAGCTATGTCTTCTGGGCTTCTGTCACCCCAGGACAATTGTCTGAACCATTTTCAGTAGTTACCAAGTGTGGGATTCAAGGGCAGGAAATCTAGATTTGAATTTTGGTTCTGTGTGCTAGCTGTGTGATTGGCAAGTGATTTCATCTCTCTGCATCTCACTTTCCTCATCTGTAGTAGAAGTAATACTAGACACTGAACCCGTAATAGATTTTGAGTTAAATGAGATAATGCACTTATTATTCTGGTAGTCATGGGTATGTGTGCTCTGTATTATGTATGCCACTTTTTGCCTTCTAAAGAGAAGTGGCTTTGTTACGTTTTTAAACAATTCTACTAAGTCAACCAGTTCTTATCAAAAAATTACTTTGAAGAATGCCACCTAGAAGAAATCACAAAGCATGATTCCTTTGCCATTTTTTGAATACACTGTAAAGATAGAGGGGTTTGGAACTATATACTGCTATGTTGTAAAAGAGGCAGGATAATAATTTCTATGTACATATGTCTACTTCTTCATTTTAGAAAAATCAAAGAAATATACAGAGAAAGGCTTCAAAGAAAGATGTCAAAAGGATAACAGTATTTCCCTCTGGATGTTTTTATTCTGGGTGACTTTTATGGTATCCCTTATATTTTTCTGTAGCCTCTGATCTACAATATATAGATATATATAATGTGTGCGTGTGTACATACAATTATAATCAGAATTTTTATTTTTTAAGTATATTTTAGTCATTATGCTATTACAGTTGTCCCATTTTTTCTCGCCTTTATTCCCCTCTGCCCTGCACCCCCCTCCCACCAGCATCCTCCCCACCTTAGTTCATGGCCATGGGTCATATGTATAAGTTCTTTGGCTTCTCCATTTCCTATACTATTCTTAACCTCCCCCTGTCTGGTGTCTATCATTTATGCTTCTTATTCCTTGTACCTTTTCCCCCACTCTCCTTCCTCTACTTCCCTACCAATAACCCTCCATGTTTCTCTCTCACGTCGATGTTTCTCTCCCTCTCTTTCTCCTCCCTTCCCTTCTCTCTAAATAAATAAATAATAAAAATTTTTTAAAAAAGGAATGATCTAGGCCCACCCACATCCACATGGAGAGATATATCAAACAAATCTTGACTATAAAAATCAAGATGTAGAGACATATATAAAGAACGTAACCATTTATGTAAACCTCCGAACATATACCAAACATAACCGCATATTGCTTGTGCATACATATATGTCAAGATATACAAAAAGAACACAATAGATACACTCATGTTCATTTTATAAACCTTCACATACATGCAAATATTTTGAATGAGTCAGCTTTTGCTGTGTAACAAATAACCCTGTATCTTAGTGGATTACAGTGACAAATATTTATATTTTACTCACATTACATGAGGGCTGCAGGTTGGTCATGAGGCTGCAGGTTGGCTCAACTTTGCCAGGTTTTGTTTGACTACGATGGTGATCGCCTCTGGTGGAGCAGGAAGGGGAATGAGGAGAGGAATTAGTGAATAAAGGGGATGTTACCTAGTACTGTGATATAATTTTATAAAAGACAATGCAAATATGACAATTCGGGATGATGAAAATATAGGTGATTGCTTAATTATCCTTGACACTTAGCTTTCTATTTTTGCAGAAATGATCAATTGATAAGAGATGAGATTAAAGATGGAGTTGGAACGGAGTAGTTAGGAGACAGAATTCCAGGTAAAAGGATAAAGACCTGAACTATGATGCTAAGAATAGAAATAACATAACGGACTTATTCAAAAGCTTGAGTTGCCCAGACTTGATGGTCAATTAAATGTAAAGGGCAAGAGGGAGAGGTGAGTGAAGAATAGCTGCGTAGATAAATCCGTAATGACTGCAGGGCTCCCAGGCCAGGTGCCTGGGTGAAGGAGCCACCTTCTCCCTGCCGGGGAATGGAGGCGGAGCCAGTCACGCAGTGGGTGGGCCAGCAGGACGTGATACCTGTTTTTTCAAGCCTTGATTGATAACTCTGAATCCTATTACTATTTTACTCTTTTCCTGTTGACTTATTGGTTCCTTTGCTTGTTCTTTCTCACTACTGGTTTGCAAACCAGAAGTACATACACATAGCTTTAGCTATTTCTGTTGTAACAAAGCCTTTCACTTGAGGGTTTGGGTTCTACAAAGGAATCACATAAGTTGATTAGATACTAGGTTGCTCTGAAGAAGAAAGTGACCCCAGTGAAAACTCAGTGACTACCCAGCACACACTTACTGCAGACTTCTCTTTTTAATTGAATTTTCTTTTTTTAATCTGTTTTTTACATTATTTTTATTGTGTTTTTCCATTACCATTTATGCCTCCGATACCCTCTTCTACTTCCACCCATCCCCCTCCTCCCTATTGCAGACTTAACTTTGCTTGGAAGACTGATTTATGTTTGTTAAATACATTTATGTATTTACTTAACACGAACCTGGAGCTTTCTACAGAGACACTCCTCCGTGGTAGGATGCTAGACAGCAAACAAGTGTTATAGTTTAGAGTCCCAGTCCCTGTGACTTTGCTTGATTTGGGATTCATATCTGAAGCCACTACCCATTCCTCTCTGTCATTCTACCTCACCTTCAGCCATTCATCCACACTCCTGGGATTTCCCAAAGGAAGTTGTTAACCAAGCCAATCAATATTTACCTTCCAAATTGTTTAAAACATCTCCAAATTTTCACACAATAAAATAAGAAGCAAAAGAAGACAGGTAACTGCAGCTGGCTTCGTGTATAGAAATAGGTCCTGAGCAACAAAAGGACCACTTTTCTGCGTGAAAGCCAGCCTGACGTTACATCTGGCCGTGTCTTACTCCCTCCTCACTCAGCTGTACCTGAGGAAGAGACTGGAGGCCCATGGCTAATTCCCTACCTGCCCCTACAATTCTATCCCCCTCCGCAACCCATCTCCACGATCACTTACATCTTTAGCTCATCTTTCCAGCAGTGAAGTGTTGTAATCTTATTCCATTTAAAAGCTGTGCGGGAAGAAGGGCTGGTACTGAAATTACCTGGACCGAGCCGGCTGCCTTCCATCCCAACAGCACGAACAGAGAATATAACAGGAGTGCTGGGCTCGGAGACCCAGTGTCTCCGTTCCATTTTCTAGTTATGAGCAAATCACATAACATTTCAGAGGCTCAATAACCCCACCTATAAATGAGAAGAGCGATAAACACAGTGTAAATATTTTATGAAGATCAAGTGAAATAAAGTAGGTGAAAGTGCTAATGTTTGTTAGAGCAGAGCTCCTCAGATGTTGAAGTGGGAATCGCCAAAATGTGGGAACAAAACACAGATTCTGATTCTGTGGGTCAGGGGTGGAGCCCAAGATCCTGAATTTCTCCCAAGCTCCCAGGTCCTGCCAAGCTGTTGCTTCATAGACCACAACTCGAGTGACAAGCTGTTTGCTGTGCTGTCCAGGATGATAGCCACGGGCCACATATGGCCATTTAGAATAGAATTAATTTAAACTTAATTTAATTTAAAATCCAGTTAATGACAATAGCCACATTTCACGTGCTCAATAGCCGCCTGTGGCCAGCGGCTGTCGTATTGAATAGGGCATTTATAGAACACCTCCGTTGCTGCAGAAAGTTCTCTTGGACCATGCCGTGTTACAGATGTTAGGAAGCCATCGGCAACACTCAAGCAATGTATACTGAACACCTTCCACGAGCCAGATAATTTTTTAGGCAGTCGTGATACAGCAATGAACAAAACAGGCAAAATTCTCACTCTCATGGAGCTTACCTTCCAGTAATTATTGATTTGAAAAAATAAGAGATTATTATTAGTTGGACATGGACGCAGCTGCTCCCTGTAAGTAGACTCCAACTCCACCCTATGACAGTCATTATGACAGTCACCCTCACAGCTCATTATGTCCTCCTGAAGCGCAGCCATTCTGGGGACTCAGAAGAAGTTCTGGGTATAGCAACCCCCGGGCAAGCTTCTCCTCAGCGCTATTTTCTCTTTCTTTTAGAAAAAAAATATGTCAGGGACCGTGGCTAGAGCCAGCCCTACAAGACTGCAGTGGGCAACGACTCAGAGAACAGACTCCCACCTCCACCCCTGTTGCTTTTTTACTTCCCTTTTCTGTTTTTCTGAAGGGTGACCTTGACATTGAGTGAAGCCTTTTTTGCTTTGGATCAAAGTCCTGGAAGAGGAGAGGAAGGGAGAGGAGGAGAGGCTCTCACTATGATTTATCCTATGGTTCCAACAGGGCCTGGGCTCCCCGCTCACGCCAGCACTGCATGCTAGGTTCTGCCTCAATGCCCTGCACCCTAAGGCTCCAATGGAGGGGCCACGAGATAGAGTCTGTGCCTGGGGAGGAGGGGCTGCCACTGGCTGGGGCGGCAGGGAGAAAAGGAAAACAAGCACCTCTGAGGGGGCAGCATCTGTGGATGACGCCTCCCTGTCCCCTTGGCCCTCAACTCCCTCGCCTGCTCCTTTATTCCATTTGGATCAATTGTGGGCTCTTTCTCTCCTAATTATAATATTTGAGGGCCAATTTTTCAGTGAAGTGGCACCTAAATTGAGCCTGCACTTGTTTCACACTGCAGTTTGGTTTTTAATAGCTTGATTAACTGAGACAGCCAACTCCCGTGAATCACCTGGCTTGTAAGGAGGTATTTAGAGCTACAGTGAGGGGGGATGCGGAAGTTTTCATAAGGTAGAATCACATGTAGCATGGCACCCAGAAATTTCGAGTTGGATATACTGAGTTTCAAAATACGGAGCAGGGATCCCAGATGCACCCCGTGTCTGGTGGGGAGGAATGTCAGAACTCTGCAGGAGGGATCCTGGTCTGAAAAAGCGCTCATTCTGAAGGAACAGAAGGAGCCTGGATCATCAGCCCCGCCCAGTAGCCTGACCCCACTGACAGAGGGAGGACGGCTTACACGTTGTTGTTCCCTGATCCAGCCCACTGGCACCCCAACCCCTTGGTCCTGCGTCTCCTGCACTGTCCCTCCCCCTCTCCATGTCCATGCTTAGATCCCCAGGCTCCAGTTTTGGAGGGCCCAGTCACCAGACATCTTTCCTTCTCTATCTATGTTTACTTCCTAGATAATCTCGTCCAGTATAATGGCTTTAAGTGCCATCTATTCACTGATGATTCCCAAATGGTCCAGCCTAAACCCCAACTCTTTTATCCAGCTGCCCCTTCAACATCTCCATTTGGATGACTAATGGGAATGTCGAGCTTAATTTTAACCCTTGGTTTCTTCCCTCCATCAAATATCTCAATTGCTCAGACCAAAAAGCCAGGGAGGCCTGTGTAACTCCTTTCTTTGTCTCATACTCTACATCCAATCCATCAGCAAATCCCGGGGTACCTCCACTTCTGAAATCTATCCGGGACGTGCTCTGTCCTCCCTGACTTCACCGCTACGACCCGGATCCAGGCCACCGCCATCTCTCACCAGGATCCTATGATACAGTCTACACTCTGATTCCCACCTTGGCTCCTGACAGCCAGGATGAGACTTTAAAAGTCATGCCACTGCTCCTAGCAGAAGCCTCAGATCACTTTTCACCTCCAACGCCCTGCAGGATCTGGCCCCTGGAGTCTCTCTGCCCTCACCCCATCCCCCTCCTGCTCCAAGGTCAGCTCAGGTTGCCATGACAAAATACCACAGACTGTGCAGCTTAAATAACAGGCATTTATTTTCTCACTGTTCTGGAGGCCAGGAGTCCAAGATCAAGTTCTCAGCAGGTCTGGTTTCTTTGGAGGCCTCTTTCCTTGCCTTACAGACAGCCATCTTCTCCCTGGGTCTTCATATAGCCATCTCTCTGTGCACGGGCATGTCTGTGTCCAAATTATAAGGACACGAGTCGTATTGGATTAAGGCCCACCCTAATTCATTCATTGCTAGCCCTGTCATTTCTTCTAATCAGCCAAGTAATTTTGATCCACTTAATTTTTCTATGCCTTAGTTTCCTTTCCTCTAACCTGAAGCAGTTGGACTGAAATCATTAGCCTTTAGCTTTTTACTGCAACTCACATTAAGCAATTATCTTATATCACTACTGAATACTTACACCTGCATGTATAAGTAACTAGAACCATAGTTTCATTAAGTGAGACCCCTGAGAACAACAATGAACACTGATTTTTTCTTCTTTGTTACGTTTTTAATGCTGTTGGTAATTATTATGGGCTGAAAGTGTGTGTTCCCCTAAAATTCATACATTGAAATCCTAACCTCCAATGCAATGGCATTTGGAGGTGGGCCTGTCTGGGAGATGATTAGGTCACGTAGATGAAGCCCTGTGAACACAACTAGTGCCTTTGTGAAAAAGACCTCAGAGAGCTCCCCAGATTCCTCTCTTTGTACTTGTGAGGACACAGCAAAAAGCAGCATCTGCCACCCAGAACCGCACCATGCTGGCACCCTGATCTGGGACTTCCAGCCTCTAGAATTATAAGAAGTAAATTTCGGTTGTTTCAGCCGCCCAGCCTATGCTTTTGTTCTGGCAACCCGGACAGACCAAAACAAGGATCTACCACATCCACTTTACAACCCAAGTTCTAGGGTAAGTGACATCAGCTTTCTGAGCCTGTTTCATCCTCTGTAAGACATGAGAAATAACGCTTCCTTTATCGGGTTATTGATTGAATTAAGTAAGGATTCATTCTAGCTCCGGGTTTAGCTCAGGGTTGATATTAGCTTTATCTCCAGAACCCAACTAGCAGAAATAGATCATACCTAGTACTCTAATTACATTAAAGACAAAGAACAGTCCAGGTTGGGGGGGAACCTGAACAATGAATAATACAAGAATACCAGCTCTGAGAAGTAGTTCAAAACCTCCCCTTCAGTTGCTAGAAACTGCATGTGGAAACGCTCCTGTGGCATTACACACGCTCGGGGGTCTCAGGTCGAATGGAAAACAGCTCAGTTGGGAAGAAGATGCAATACCATAAAGCAGTGTGTCAGCTTAGGTGTGAGTGAGAGAGTACCCTTATTTAAAATGCCTCTGCAGCATTCCACTGGGGTGCTTTACAGTCAAGGGATCTTTATAAGTTTCGAGTTGCCAAATACCTGCCTTCCATTTTAAAGCAACGTTATTTCAATAGTTTTTCTCTCCAAGAGGTTGTGAGAAAATTGCATTTTTATAAATCAGCTGTCATGCTCCCACTGGCTTAAATTATAACTTGCAGAGACTTTGTTTTTAATTCCTGATTCATTTTCAACCCTAACACTTAATTGAAAATGTCCCTGCTTCCTCTCTACCCTGCCTGCATCAATCAGAGTTTGTAGTTGAGAAAAATAGAATTCATTCTAGCAATTTACACAGAAATAAAATTTATTAAAGGATATGAGGTCACTTACAGAAATTCCTACAGGTCTAGATTCAGACTAAGAATCGATGAACATGTAAGCCAAACTGCAGGGCAGCTCCAGCAAAGATATAGTTACTATCACTAGATACAGATACTATGGCTCCCACCCCCAGGTTCTGAACACCAGAGCTCTCCCTCCTCTTTATGGAAAGCTGGATGTCTTGCTTCCCCATCACCCAGAAATTGAATTCTAGGAAACAGCTATTTCCTTTTTGCTTTCTTTCAAATTCAAGTGGCACATTGGTGCCTCTGATCAGGGAAGTCAAGGTCACATGTCTGTACCCTAGCTGCAAGGGAGGCAGGGAAAGAAAGTTTGGCTTCTACCTTGGTCAGCAGGGGGAGAAAATTTTAGCTTGGGAAATCTCCCCTAAAATACTGGATGGTCATAAACCTGACCATTATCTACCATACACTATCTTTACACAATCCCTCTGTCAGAGTAAATGAAGATCTTCAAAGTGAAAATAGAGATTTAATAAATTACCTACCAAGAAACCAGACATGTGTTTGGTGCTTTGTGGAAGTTGACATGTTTATAAAAAACAATTTTATACACAGAAGTTACCTTTGAAGGAGTTTAGAATTTAGTTGAAAATGAGAAAAGCAATGATCCCTAAGGATGGTAAGTGACGGTAGTGTAGACCTTTGACATTCAAGAGGACAATGCCTTTTCAATTAGATTTTCTCTTTATTCTGGTGCCATTTTAAAACAAAGAAACAGAGTTGGTTTCATTTTCTAAGAATACATGAAATAATAACCAAGATCCACAAAGCAAATGGAGATGAGAATGCTGGGTGGCCAGCGAGGTGTAGTCAGTAGTAGAGTCACTTGGGACCAAGTAATTGTGCTTAAAAAAAATTAGTGAAAAAAGGTCAGGGAAGGTTCAATAGAGGAAGCAAAAAATCTAAACTCCTTCCTTTGGATTATGAAAAATTATATGATCTAGCCCTTACCAGTTCTCTGGCCTCATCTATATTATTCTCCTCTTAATTCACTATACTTCAGGCACTCTGAGCTTCTCTTCATTCCTGATACATGAACTTTTCCTGCCTGGGGCCTTAGTTGTTCCCACTCTCTCGGGAATGACCTTCTCCCCTGACCTTTGCCTAGCTGGTTTCTCTTCTTATTTCGGTCTCAAATCAAATGACACATTCTCTACGAGAATTTTCTCTGAACACCAGGGGAAATGGCCACTCCCTCGCTCTGCTTTCTAGCACATATTCTTTCCTTTCTTTAAAAGTACTTATCATCATTGGCAGTTACCTCATTTATTTGTATCCAGTTAATTGTCGGTGTTCCCCTTCTGGAACGTAAGATCCATGAGTAGGAGTCCTGTCTGACCAGCTTACTAAATCCAAGACAGGGTGCGGCATACGTGAGGAGCTCAAAAACTGTGGACCAAACGAATGAGCTGAAAATTCCAGGAAAACTAAGAGTCTGTATAAGAACAGGCATTTTATCTGAGGGAATAAAAGAGCATATGTAATCGGCACGTGTGCATGATTCAGAGCAGGGACTTATTCCCACAGGGGGGAGGAGCGACCGAAAAGTTCTAACCAGGGGTGGAGGGAATATTCCAAGCAGGGGGCACGAGGCAGGTAGACAAACCTGCGGAAATTAAAAGGATGGAAGGAGGGGTACTTCACCAGGGACTGAAGACCTGGTGCTGGAACTGCTACAGGCGCTTTTAAAAAGCCAGGTCACCCGATGGTTTTGGCGAACACTGTGTAAGATGAATGGGAATAGGGAGAAACGTGAGTCAGGGAGACTAATAGGAGTTTTACTAGGGTCTAAACAAAGATGGCATAATTAACAATGACAAATAAGGGGCCAAGAGGCATTACAAAAAATCAAGAAGATTTGGTGACAGATTGCCATTGAGGTCAAAGAAAATGGTCAGTTTCTGCAGAGATCCCTCTTCCAGATTGCAGACCGCTCACTTCCATTGCACCCAAACGTGGCAGAAAGTGGGCTGGAGAGCTCTCTGGGGTCTCTTTGATTGGAACACTAATCTGATTCCTGAGGGCTCCACCCTCACCATCTAATCACCTCCCAAAGACACCCCCCACTACCATCACACTGGGTTTAGTTCTGAACATAGGAACTTTGGGAGTCACAGACATTCAGTCTATTGCATTGGCCTTGACCTTCCCCTTCCTCCCCTGGCTCCCACCCACCCTTTGAGCCTGGTTCTCTATCCATCTCACCATTTCTGTGGACTATCTCACCTCCTTCCGGCTGGAATTCATTTCTATTGTTCACAACCGACAAGCCTGTGGCGCAGCACCTAATAAACTAAACAGGCTGGTAAAACAAGATTAAAAAGAACAACGAAAAAGACATTTGACTACTACTTAAAGAATTTGTAGTGAAAATAAAGAGCTAAACTTTCTTTCAAGTACATAGTAGTTGCAGTTACACTTCAAATGGCTCCTGAGCAGAAATCTCTGTACTCAAAATGTTAACAAAAACCAGCTGGAATAATAGTAAGATGCCAGCCCATCCCTAGCCCAGGCTGCTCCAATACTCCCAGTGTTCCTGTGGTTGAAACCAGAGCAACACTATCCAAGTCACTGTGTAGAGTGGATGTGGACACATGCCCAGGAAATAGCTGAGATTTAACTCAAAAGTCATAGGAAGCCTCCAGAGATCAAAGTCGGACTGTCACAGAGCAGTTATAGGAGACAAATTGCTACAAAACACAAAAGTGAAAAAGAAAATAATTTTAAGAGCTTAACTGGTGCGGCACGTGATGGGAACATGTCCTCCAGGATTTAATAAAGTCGAGATCATCTGAATCAAACTGTGAGATTTACGAAATCAAGTTACTAGGGAGCATTTTTAAACGACCCACGTTACCAGGAAGGGTGGTAGCGGTGGCGACAACCTGCATTATCCCTGACGGGTGTTCCTCGTGTCAGGAAGCAAAGCTCTAGGAAAACCTATCACATGTAATATGTAACACATCGGTTTGTGGAGGCGCTTCTAGCCGGAGTGGGGTGGACAGTAGGTGAGAAACATAGTGAACATAAAAAGCAGGTAGAGGTGGAAGAAGGTCATAACCTTTTACCCCAGAAGCTGACCGTATCTCATCACCTCCTGGTCCACCTCATGCCTTGGTTTCAGCAACATTTTTCTAACTTGTCTCCTTATTTTCACTCTTATCCCTTCTGGTCTATTCTCATCACAGTAGCCAGGGCGATCCTTTTAAAACTTGTCAGATCATTGCCTAAATGAAACTCTCCCATGATTCCTCACCTCACTCAGAACAAAGCGGTCCTTGCAAGGCTGACAAGAGCACAATGAGCTGTCAGCGTCCCCCCCACACGTGCATTCACACATGGGCACATGTGCACACACACGCACACACACCCTCCCTCCCACACACACCTCCCTTACCTCACTTGTACACTCTCCTCTTCCTGCAGCTCCATCCCTACTGGTCTGCCTGCTGGCCCTTGCACGATTCCAAGCATGTTCCTACTTGGGGCCTTTGCTTGATACGTTCCTTCGCCTGGAACACTCTTCCCCAAGGCGCCCCCTTAGCTTACTCACTCGACCTTCCTTGGGTCTGTGCTCATGTCCCACCTCCATAAATCCCACCCCGCCCTCTCTTTTCAGAACTGCTGCTCCCCCTCCACTTTCCCCACCACTCCTCTCACGTTCTGTTTTTCCCTGGTGCCTATCTTCTCCTACCACACTGTATTCGGGGCGGGGCCCAAGTAGGTATACAGGCAGGAGTACAAGAAGCACAGGTTATTCTTGTATTATTGATTAGTTATTGTACTGTTTTCTATACAAACAACTGAAAGCCTACTTTCACCTCACCCTCTTCTTTACTTGTTGTTACATTCATTGACTATTGTCTGTCTCCCTGCTAGAACATAAGCTCCATAATCACAAGGATATTTGTGAATTATTTTATGCTACTATATCCCCATAGTCTAGAAGAGTACTTGGCATTTAGCAGATGCTCAATAAATATTTGTTGAGGAAATGAAGGAGCACCTCAAGAGAGAAATATGGTGGCACAGAAATAGTCTTTTCGAGTTTCTGAAATTCTAAGCCTCCGAGCAACAGAAAGGTTAGGTGTAGACAAACTGTTTGGAAGAAATTTGGAAGGGAGAAGGATTCTTCCCTGCTCACAAACTACAAAAATATTTGAGGGAATTGAAGAAAAATGATGGAGCAGAGAGTTTGGTGAGTTCTGAAGAGCGAAATCTATGCCTCACCCCATGGACCAAGCCCCAGGGGAACGTCGGGACCCCGTGCTGGCGCTGGCTGCCCGCTGCACCCGTGCAGAGAGGACCCAGGACCGCATCTCAGACACACAGCCCGAGAGGGAACGGAGCAGCGGGAGAGGTGCAGACCAAAGACAGCCACACGGACAGAAAGGAGGGAGGTCTCAGCGACAACACGGGGGCCCAGCTGTCCCTTCCCAAAGCCTGGCAGTCTGTGGCCAACCCCTCCCCCCAAAAACCTTCACACAGCCCTGCATAAGTGCAGTGATTCCTAAAGACTGATTAGATTTTCCCACTACCCCACTGAGATAAAGGTAGAAATTATAACTAAGTTATGTAAAAATAAAATTCTATTTCCTGTATGCCAAAGTTCCAACCTGCCTCATTTTATTTTATGTCAGAACAGCCAGTAATATTTTGAGGAATGGAGTGAATTTTAAAGACATTTTGGCCATGTGCCAGGCAGACTCACTTTGTCCCCAGGAGTCTGGGACAGGCACTTTGTGACTTCTGCCGACCTTGTGATCACTTCCATCGGGAAATTAGAGGAGCCCCAGGCGGCTGCACACAGCTGAGTAATTGCCATAGCAACAGAAGGCCCGTCACCTGCACTTTATTCCAAACTGCTTTATCAGGAGTGAACTGCAGACAGTCTCCCAAATGACAGATGAAAAATTCATATTCTCTCTCCTTCTCCTCCTTTCTCTCGTTTTGACATTGGAGTTCCAGGGTAGCCCCTCTCTTCTCTTCCTAAACTTACTCTAAATGCCTCTTTACATCTCTCTCTGACTTGTCGCCTGACTCACAGGTCCTCGCGATTGACGAGGTGAGGGTTCCAGTAGAATTAGCGCGGAGCTGTGCCCTTGGGGACCACGCCCCCATCACACACGGGCAAGGCTGGCAGAATGACGGTGTGTCCCCAAAGAGGCCACCGTGGGGCAGGCACATCTCTGGTCTGTTGAAGGGGATCCATGACCCTGTCACTCTACTGTCTGGAGGAGACCGAAACCAAGATAGAAAAGTTGTCATGTCAGGCTGTTTCTGGACTTAGGGTTGTATTAATAAATAAATGATGACTCACTACCCAGATCTTTGTTGCGGGGTGGGGGGGTCCCCTCTGCTCTATCTTTTAAAGCAAAAGACAGTAAACATGAAATTAAGTAGAATACAGTTCAGGTAATGAGTTCTCTGGTTGCTATGGCAATTACTCTGCTATAAGTCAATATTTCTTCTAAAAACCGATGTACCATCTAATTACCTCCCAAAGGCCCTGCTTCCAAATACCATTACATTAGAGGTTAGGGCATCAACATATGAATTTTCGGGGAGCACAACCATTCAATCCATAACCATGACCTTGCAGAAAAGTCATCCAATGTGGCTCAGGACAGCTGGTTTCCCCCAACTAGTGGCGATGGAGGACCAGGCCTTTCCACATCCCGGGCAATTTCCTCCTCTGAGACATGAAAGGGAAGGATTGAACACTGTGCAAGCTCCTTTGGCTGAAAGATGCGATGTCTCCTTGATCAGCTGATGCCGGTTCCTGGTGGGCACTCCAGAAATGTGGTCCGATGAATGAACACGTGGGTCGGGCACCCACAGAGAGAAGGAAATCCCCTGGCCTCAGTGGGCTTCCTAGACCCTTCATCAAAAGACACATGTGAAATGAAAGAAATCATCCAGGCGAGAAGCACAGCTACTGGGGTCTATGTCCTAACTTGCTGTAGTGGAACATGTTTCAACTTTTTCCCTTTTACCAACTGTTTTTTCACAAAAACCCAGGAGGCAACACCGTTTCCTGAATATCTGGTAAAGCTTACCGTTTCTTTTCTCTTGACCTTTCCACAACACCCGCTGTGACCGTGGCTAAGGAGTCATCTTGGGTTAGTGGACTGGAGTGTCATCGTCCCTGTACTTCATGTTGATCTTGCCCGACTCTCTTAGCCTCGTACGAACCCTGACATTTGAACTCCGAACCCAAAACCTCATTCTTCTATATTAACACTTGATGCTTTGGTTACCTCTGCTCAAAGTGATGCTATGGCATCTCCATATGAGCTTTCTCACATTTTTTGATAAATAACCATGAGTGATATACCTATATCTGGCATTTGAGTTATACTGGAGGAGAGACAATCTAATAGAGTGCCTGGCACACAGCCTGCCTTCAGTAAGGGTTTGTTGAATGAATAATTAACTTCCATCTAAACAGTCCTCCCACAACAAGTCTTTCTCCACTGCCCACTAGTGTCCCTTTGTTTGCCGGTCACCCTGCCCCAGATCTTTGGGTCCATGTGTCCCCCCTACAGACAAAGGCATGGGTGCTGATTCTACACTAATTCTGCCATGCACACAACAGCCTTCATTCCTCCCAGCAGGCTTTCGTCACTCCTGTGTGCACTTCAGCGCCAGCATGGTCCCTGGCTGGCTGCGAATTCCTCCTCCGAGTCAGAACGCCTTACAAGAACACAGAAGAGACGGGGAGGAGGAGGGTCATTTTTCTGGGCCCTGCAGGGAGTGCATCCAGGGCCGTCCAACATGCGGAAGGAAACCTCAGTCTCTCTGGCGTCAGAACCCCTTTCCTGTGCCCAGAGCAATATTCCACCCTGTGCAATCTACCCAAACTTTCACTCCCAAGATTTCCTTAAAATCTTCTTTCTGGGAGGGCTGGCCCTGGTAAAGGTAATGGAAAGTGATAGACTTCATTCAGAAAATTAGACCATTAGGATTCCTAGTGTAGTGGGTTGAATAGTGTCCTCCAAATATTTATGTCCACCTAGAATCTCAGAATAGGATCTTATTTGGAAATGGTGCCTTTGCAGGTATAACGAGTTAAGATGAGATCATATTGGATTAGAGTGGGCCCTGAACCCAATGAATGGTGTCCTTATAAGAAGAGGAGAGGACACAGGCAGACACACAAGGAAAGAGCCATATGACAATGAAGGCAGAGACCGGAGTCACACAGCTACAAGTCAAGGAGTGCCAAGGACTGCCAGCCACTTAGGAAGAGGCCTTCAGAAGGAGCATAGCCCTGATGAGACCTTGATTTTGGACTTATGGCTTCCAGCACTGCAGGATTTCCCCCCTCCCAAATTATATTGAGGTATCACAGTATTGTCTGGATTTTATACCATGATGCCATAGGTCATCAAAGACTTGGATCATTATGAGGGGAGGGGACAGAGAAGCAATGAGGAGACCAAGCACACACAAGCTCAGTAGTAAAGCACTGAGCTAGATACTTGACATGTAGACATCCATAATTTTATTTAATACCCAACTCAAAACCCTGTGAGATGGTTTATTAGTTAGGATGCTTTCAAGAATTGAACAACTTCAATAGATTAAAAAGGCGATAAGGCTCTGGCTGGTGTGGCTCAGTGAAGTGAGAACCAGTCTGCGAACCAAAAATTTGGCAGCTTGATTCCCAGTCAGGGCACATGCCTGGGTTGCAGGCCAGGTCCCCAGTTGGGGGCACAGGAGAGGCAACCAATCGATAAATCTCTTGTACATTGATATTTCTCTCTCTCTTTTTCTCCCTCCCTTCCCCTCTCTCTAAAAATAAATAAGATCTTTTTAAAGAAAACTAAATGAATAAACAAAAATAAATGAAAAGGCAATAAGGACATAGATAAATTGAATAATAAAATAAAATAAATTAAAATAGATAAAGTGATTTGTGTATTACAGTGAGAAAAATCCTGATCTCTCCAACATAGAGAATAAACATTTTTATGTCCATGTACACATACCAAATGTAAGGTAAGTCCCTCTGAGATTCTATAACCAGATGTTACTGGTCTCAATAAGAGTGGTGAACAAAGAAATTGGTAACCATACAGGTAATTCTAAGCAAGAGTTAGTGACAAAAGTAACAAATGACTATATTGGGAGATAGAGAAATGAGGTTAAAGAACTGGACACAAAACATATTAACATGTAAGATTAGAGGGTTTTGAATTATGCAGGAAAAGGGTGGAAATAGTAAACTGAATATAGACTTAAACTGTGTATGCCTCTAATATTAGGAATGACTCCTAAAAAACACAGAAAGAGATCGTGATCCTTCCAGATTCATAGAGACTGGCTAAAGGGAATGTTCTCTGACTCTCCTCCAAGCCACCCGACTCCCCTGCACCTTCCGGTTCTAGTGCACATGACCGCGTGAGAGGAGCAGGTCGGTGCTGCTCGGCCACGGGCGTTGCTACTTCTGTTCCACTTGGTGGTGGGGGCGGGGGCAGGGAGATGCTGTTCAAACAGTGTCTGTGGATAGGGATCAGATACCTCTGAGAGAGACGATGGGCTCTACCAGCACCATAAAAATGTGTCTGTTCCATGCGGTTGGTAGATTGATGCGGCCCATGTGAGACCCCACGACTATAAAGATGGTCTCTGTATTCAGAACAAACACTAGGAGATTTTGACTGTCCAAATGGTATCTACAGAACAACTTTCAGGATCAGATTACCTTGCAATTAAACATAATTGAATACGATCTCCTGCACCATATACACACCTACACACACTCACATGCACACACAGATACACAAAGCAAATACCCCACAGGACCCCTAAGGTGTAATCTGTGTGGCACCACGTGGGCAGAAATGGATGCGTGAGCAAAGCCAGCTCAGAAAGTGTCTCCGGCACTTATTCATCCTCCCACTGCCTCCTACCGCCTCCCAAAACCATTGTGTTGAGTTTACAGCTTTGAAAATGTAATTAACACGTTTACTCCTGGGAGAGTAGGTCCTGAGAATTACACCAGGACATGCTAGAAACTAATTCTCAAGGAGCAGGGATTTACCCAAAGGATAAAATAAGTACGGCCACCATTTCTGGGAACCTGGAGACCAGCATGGGCTTAGGTCAGCCTTTCCTTGAATGCCACTGTCATGGTCACATCCCTCTGTCGGATTTGAAAATTAAACTGCACTGAGTATTGCTCCAAGCAATAGCATAGGGAAAGCCCAGAAAAGCCGTTTGAATCAACAGGACTAAAGTGTTCTGGCTTTCTGCTCTAACTTCCCCAGGCACTCCCACGGTGTGGGGATTTCAAGAGCAGTGTCCCTGCCGAGGCAGCTGCTTGAGTTGAGGGATGTTGTGAAGCTCCTCTGGGACCCTCTGGTCCCCAGATGTCTGTCTTACAAGTCTTCCATGATGCCTGAAAGCCCACGTGAAATGACATGCATTTACTTAGAAGACACAAAACTGTCTGTATTGGACAATGATTTGGCATAATCTTGATAAAGAAGACCCAGGACTGGCAAATTTTGGTGAAGAGACGCAAAGGTCCGGACCAGGATGCCCTGAGCCAGCGGGAAGGACTCCGAGCCTGACATGGGGAAAGAACTGGACAGCAAGGAGAGAAAGGCCCTAACAAGGTAAACCCACCCTTCTACCTCGAGCTGAGAACCGGAAGGAAAGATTGCAGACCCTGCCCGGGAAACTACAGGCTAAATTACAAACCTTCGTCCTGCAACAGCTGCTTTGTGGAAAGATGTGAGGAATATATTACTTTTCTACTAAAACCAATACAGACTTGCTTTGGGGTTAGTTGCAAGATCCACGTGGCTTTTATAAAGAGAGGAAAGGCAGGAGGCTTCACCCTCAAACATCATGTGCACAGTGGACTTTTAGATGGTGACCCAGACTCGGATCTTCTCTGCTCAGTCACTTGCCCTGGCTAGTGACACCTGGAAAAGCTGCTTGCTCATGAACTTCGTGGATATGAAATGAAGAAGCCCTGTTCCGGGAAGTCACTGTCAAGAGCACAGTGTGTTCTTTTCAATCAAAGTTCTTGAGGAATTATTTTCCGGTTGAAAGCCTACCAGGAACTATAAACCCTTTGTGAGTTTGGACAGGTCAGAATGCAGGGCGTGGAATGCAGGGCATATAATGCGGCCGGTTTGGGTCCAAGCCACCTGGGCTCCTCTGGTTCCTTTGGAACCGAGGAACACCTGCCACGCACACCCAATGGAATGTATTTCGGTTGTGCTCAGTGCTGTCTGAGGTGACGTGCTTCCAATTACAGTTTTCCCTTGCCTGGAAAGTTTAATACATTTCTAATACATTGGGTTTAGCCTCTCATTTAGTCTCTGTATCATTAAAAAGCTGTGTGGCCGGGCAAGGGAAGCTGTACTAGTGTACTGGCCAATAAAAGGCACATTGAAGTCCCCAGGCTGTCCCTTACCAGCTGTGTGACTGTGTGGTGGACCCTCTTATCACTCTGAACGTTCCATCTGGAAGATGGGTGTGTGAATTGCTAGACCGCTACCCCACGGGGCTGCCGAGAGAACCAGAGGAGTCATGAGAGCACCGGTCTGTGAGCGGGGGAACTCAGGGGACTGACAGGACCTGTTCCGATGGGGCCCATGTCATCGGTTGAGAACCATTTGCTCCCCGTCGCATCTCGATGTTTTTCTGCTGAGGTGGGGAGCTGCCACCTCATCAACTTTTGCTAGTTTATCTGTTCTTAACTGGTTGAAAAAAGTGCACCAAGATGCAGACTTTACTTGTGCAAGTGATGTAACTTTTCTGAGGTTATTTATCACCAGGCAAATGGGGATCATAAATTAACTTGGAGGGTTGTAAAGATTACAAGTAGCAGATACATAATACATAATAATTACGTATTATTTTGATGTTCTCGCTCCCCACCTGTGTTCCTAAGTATTTCCCAAGGGTCTCAAAAGATGGCCTGGATCCTTCAGTTTAAAGAAGCCTTCTTAAGGAACTTGGGTCACTTCCCATTTGAGCTGTGTTACTAAATAGACTCTTTAATAGATATAGGGCTATTTAGGTGATCTATTCTTTGTGAGGGAGCTTCAACAGTTTGTGTCTTTTGAGGAATTTAGAAGCGGAAGTGCTATTAGAAACCATCAGCGGTCTACAGCCATACCACCCTGAATACGTCTGATCCCGTCTGATCCCGGAAGCTAAGCAGGGTCAGGCCCAGTTAGTACTGGGATGGGAGAATCCATCTGCAAAGTGGGTCTCAAATCTTAGGGACATCAGAATCACCACACCCTCCCCCTAGACATGAATTCTAATGGAAGAAATACTAAAATGGGGAAAACTGTATAAGTATTAATGTTTTTCTTTCCCCAAAATTCCTGTAAAATATAAATTATTACATAACTAGAAGCCCTGCATTTGTAAAAAACCAGATAGCTCATTATGTTAGGAAAACTATGTGTTGCAAACAGTAATTACTGAAGCACCATCTGTGACATTGTGTTTTTTGCATGAGCTGTGACTGTCTAGGCAACTTTTCATGCCTTTTAGCGCAGATGGGGAAGAGAACGGGGTGTGACCGAGCAGAAGTGTGGCGTGAACTATCTGATCAGTTGCATATGCTCTGCAGTTGAGAAATTTTTATTTGTTATCTAGTGTAAGTACACTCATTTTCCTAGAAAACTTTATTTAAAATCTATATTCAACTTTATATTCTCCCAAAGATCCTAAACATTGCTCCCAGAATGATTCATACAAAATGCTTGCTTCCGCACAATTTACAATAGCTAAGTGCTGGAAACAACCCAGGTGCCCATCAGTAAATGAATGGATCAAAAAACTTTGGTACATTTATACAATGGAATTCTATGCAGCTGAAAGAAAGAAGGAGCTCATACCCTTTGCAACAGCATGGA
>CM052538.1:184886640-185011736 GCA_028533065.1 Trachops cirrhosus | reverse complement strand
TACAGGAACAAATATAGAGGACACATGGACAAAACTACGGGGCTTGGAAATGGAAGGGAGGTGGGGAGGGATGGGTGGGTGGGCTGGAATGGGAGTAAAAGATTGAAACTGTACTGAATAATCTAAAATAAAAAAAAATGCTTGCTTCCTCCTCAATCCTCAGGTAAAGCTTAACCTCCTTAACTTGGGATTCAAAAACTTCCACGTTGCAGTCCTTCCTGAGTCTCCAAGTGTAGCTCTCATGACCAGCCTACTCCTGCTGCCATTGCCCATGCCCATCCAGCCAAATTTATATTCCAGTGGCCTCCAGATATATGGTCCCATGAGTCTTGCCTGAATGCCTATCCATAGCCTCTCTCTCCTCTCTGGTTGTCAATATCGTGCTGATCTTCCAAGGTAACACACTTCATCCAGTAATTTCTCCTATATGCTCTCAATAATTGTTCTTTAAAAAACATTCATATGAACTTCCAGTCAAGATGGCAGCATAGGCAGACATGGCCCACCTCTTTGCACAACCACATCAAAATTACAACTAAAATATGGATCAACCATCACCTGGAACTGTCAGAAATCGAGTTGAATGGAAGTCTGACAACTAGGGAATTAAAGAATCCATCCAGGCTGGTAGAAGGGGCACAGATGCAGAATGGGCTGGTCCCTCACCCACGTGTGGTGGATAAAAATCCGGGAGGGATTTCTTGGGAGCGAGGAGTCCCAGCCCCACACCAGGCCCCAGGGTTCCAGTGCCAGGAAGGTAAGTCACCACTTCTGGCTACAAAAACTAGTGGGGATTGAGTCGGTAGAAGAAGCTGTTGGAGTTCCAAGCAGTTCCTCTTAAAGAACCCACACATGGATTCACCTATTCAGACTCGCACCCTCTGAGCTCCAGCACCAGGGTAGTAGCTTGACAGGCACCCGTGGTATACAGGGAGGAAGTGTCTGGAATCAAGGTGAGCAGAGGCCATTGTCCCTTTGCTAAACCCTCCCCCCACAGAGCTGATAAACTTGTGCCATACCTGAGACTCCATCAACCTGTCTAACACTCTTTGACCCCTCTTGGAGATCCCCTGAAGACTCTGACTTGCCCAAATTACAGGCCCACCCAAGCTGGTTTTCCATATGAATGGTCTTGCAACTATTTGTTGCAAACTGTAATTACTATAATTCACAACTTCCTAAATCCTAGCAAACAAGCAACAGCTGGCTTCAGTGAACCCCAGGCCCAGCACTAGCTGAGATTCACAGTTTGGCTTCACCTGGGAATCTCTAAGCCCAGCACAAGTAGCAACCATCTCAGATTGCTTTATAGCTCATGCAGGTATAGCCCAGGCAAAACACAGGTCAGGGCTGACCTTGACCTGCACCACCCAGGAAACCCCAGGGCCAGTGCACCCAGTGGATAGCTACAGACCAAATTGGAACACCACCACCCTGCCCCTGCACAGCTGATCCTCCACAGAGGGCGGAGGGTGATGGCCAGTGGTCACAGCCAGTCCTTGCAGCTGACCAGCCTGGGTAAATCCCTCCCATTGATCTGCCAATAGCAACCAAGGCTCAACTACAAAAGGAGAGTGTACTCAGCCCACATGGAGGGCGCATCTTGAAAACTCAGCTTGGGTGATGGGGAAGGCTGTGCCACTGGACCCTACAGGACACCTACTACATTAGGCTACACTACCAAGATACAAAGTCAAAGCAGCTCTACCTAATACATAGAAACTAACACAGGGAGACTGCCAAAAGGAGGAGCCAAAGAACATGGCCCAAATGAAAGAGCAGATCAAAACTCCAGAAAAAGAGCTAAATGAAATGGAGATAAGCAATCTATCAGATACAGAGTTCAAAACACTGGTTATAAGGATGCTCAACGAACTTAGTGAGGACCTCAAGAGCATGAAAAAGATCCAGTCAGAACCAAAAGCTACAGTAACTGAAATAAAGAACAATTTACAGGGAAACAATAGTAGAGTGGATGAAGCCAAGAATCAAATCGATGATTTGGAAAATAAGGAACCAAAAAACAACCAATCAAAACAACAAGAAGAAAAAAGAATCCAAAAATATGAGGATAGTATAAGCAGCCTTTGGGAAAACTTTAAGAGGTCCATCATTTGCATCATAGGGGTGCCAGAAGGAGGAAAGAAAGAGCAAGAAATTGGAAATCTATTTCAAAAAACAATGAGCCCTGGCTGGTGTGGCTCAGTGGATTGAATGCCAGCCTGTGAACCAAGAGGTCGCTGGTTCGATTCCCAGTCAGGGTTCGTGCCTGGGTTATGGGCCAGATCCCCAGTTGGCGGCACATGAGAGGCAACCACACATTGATGTTTCTCTCCCTCTCTTTCCCCCTCTTTCTAAAAATAAATAGAATTTTTTAAAAAATGAAGGAAAACTTCCCTAAATTGGTGAAGGAAATAGACATGCAAGTTCAGGAGGCACAGAGAGTCCCAAACAAGATAGATGCAAAGAGACTCAGTCCAAGACACATCATAACTGAAATGCTTAAGATTAAAGATAAAGAGAGAATCTTAAACGCAGCAAGACAAAAGAAGTTAGTTATCTACAGGACAGTTCCCATAAGACTGTCAGATGTCTTCTCAAAAGAAACTTTTCAGGCTGGATGGAATTGGCAAGAAATCTTCAAAGTCATGAAAAGCAGGGACCTACAGCCAAGGTTGCTCTACTGAGCAGAGCTATCATTGAGAGCCGAAGGGCAAATGAAGAGCTGCCCAGACAAGGACAAAAACTACAGGGGTTCATTATCACTACACCATCATTGTACGAACAGGGATTTATTTTTTAAAAAGATCAAAACTATGAACAATAAAATGGCAAAAAATACATATCTACCAACAATTGAATCTTAAAAACAAACTAAGCAAAGAAGACTAGAGACAGAATCATGCATAGGGAGATTGTTTTGATGGTTTCCAGATGCAAGGGGTGTGGGGGAGAATGGGTGTAGAGGTGAGGGGATTAAGAAGTACAAATGGGTAGTTACAGAATAGCCTTGGGGGTGTACAGTACAGGGTAGGAAATGGAGCAGCCAAAGAACTTATACGCATGACCCATGGACATGAACAACGGTGGGGGCATTGCCTGAGGGAGTCGGGGTGCTGGGTGGAGGGGGCAAAGGGGGCAAAATCAGGACAACTGTAATAGCATAATCAATAAAATATAATTTAAAAAATAAATAAAAAGCTTATAGAGCTCCTAAACTTTTATATCACTGTGTCTGTAAAAACAGCATGGCGCTTCAGTTCAGGGTGATATTTGTATTTTCTTAAGTCTATTGACGTATAATCTGCACACAGTAGGACTGACTTTTTGTGAGGATGTCGAGTTCTATGGGTTTTGTTTTAAAGAAGTTTCATTGGAGTATAATGGACATACAATCAACTGTGTATATTTAAACTGTAAAATGGGGTAAGACTGGCGTATGGAAACACTGACGCAGTGTGACGCAGGAGCTCCAAGCCCGGGATTTCGTGCTTGTGATATCCTGAATAAAACCACCTGGAGGACCGCCAGAGGGGGACAGGCTGTGGATGCGCAGTTTATTATTCCCACTGCAGGGGAGGGCACCGATGGCGGCGGATCCATGGGAGAGGGACTGCACCTGCCTCCAGCCTAAGTGCCGCTTACAGGGTTAAAGAGGGAGCCGGGGTGGCGGGGTGGGAGCCACTGTAGCTTGTCAAAGTGCTACAGGTTTGTGATAAACACAGGGACCTTGAGAGACAGGGTCCTTGAGACTGTTTTCTTCGTTCCTTAAGGCTGCTGGCCAGACAGCCATCTGTTTTCAGAGGTGGAAAGAGGTGGAAGGGCAATGTCCTGAGTTACCCCCTTACCATAATTAAGATAATGAACGTATCCATCACCTTGAAGTTTCCTTACGCTCCCTTGTGATCCTTCCCCCAACTCCTCCCTGCATTCCTTCCTCCCACATTCCTCCTCCCCAACTCCTGCTCCCAGGCAACCACTGATCTGCTTTCTGTCAATACAGAAGAGCTTGCATTTCCAAGAATTTTATATAAATGGAATAATACAGCATGTACTTCTTTATGTTTGGCCACTTTTACTCAGCACGATTATTTTGATTTTCACACGTCATACATATATCAGTAGTTCATTCCTGTCTGTTGTGAAATAGTATTCTATGTATGGATATGCCGGAGCTTGTTTATTCATTCACCTCTTGATGGACATTTGGATTGTTTCCAGTTTGGAGCTATTACAAATAGGTTGCTAAAAACACTCAGGTCCAAGTCTTTTCTTCAATGTATTCTTTCATTGCTCTTGGGTTAATACCCAGGAATGGGAGTGGCTGGATCATGTGGGAGGTGTAACGTTTAACTTAAGAAACTGCCTCACTGTTTTCCAACGCAGTTGAACCAATTCACAGTCCCACCACCAGTATATGATACATGGTTCTCCTTGTGCCACATGCTAACCAACACATGATATGGTCTATCTTTTTACAGTTAGCCATTCTAATTTGATTTTAATTTGCATTTCCCTAATGACCAATTTTGTTGAGAATCTTTTCATGTGCTATTTGCCATCTATGTATAGCTTCTTTAGTGAAGCATATGTTCAAATTATTTGCCCATTTTTAGTTTTTTCTTAATTGAATTTTGAGGGTTCTTTATATATTCTGAATGCAAATTCTTTATCAGATGTAAGATTTGCACATATTTTCTCCCAGCCTGTGTCTTGTCTTTCCATTCTCCTCACATCTTTTGGATTGTAAAAGTTTTTAATGTTGATGAAGTCCAATTTATCAATTTTCCCCTTTTTTGGAATATGCTTTCGGTGCTACAGCTAAAAAACAATTGTGTAACCCAAATTCACAAAGAATTTCTCTTATGTTTTCTTCTAAAAACTTTTATGCTTATAGGTTATACATTTAGGTCTACCATCCATTTAACTTTCGTATGCAGTGCAAGGTAGGAATCAGATTTGGAGAGGCTATTGGTGAATACTTTGACTTTGACTTTGAGATGGCTCTGAGATATCCAAGTGAAGATGCCACGTGAGAGCTGGAGATGAGGATCTGGACTCAGGAGAGAAGATGGGGCCTAAACACAGAGTGGGGACCACGAGCCTGGGCGTGGCAGTTGGGAGAAGGAGCATACTTACGAATGAGAAAAAGAGTGAGAATTGAAAAGGGTGGAAAATGGAACCCTGACTAACAACAAGATTTAAAGAAGGATGAGACAGAGAAAAGGATTTAAACTATTGGGCAATTTGGAGTCTTTCGTGAGATCCAGGGGTGCTCTGAGAAGTGGGAGCAGAACCCAGCAAGAAGTGACAGAAGAGAACTTCCAGAGTGGTCCGTGCCAATGCCAAGAAAGGTCAAGTGAGATGAGGCTAAACACGAACCACTGAGGCATCCCATGTTCATGAACAGACAATGTTAGGATGGCAATATTCCCCAAATAGATGTACAGATGTGATGTGATTTGCTAATGGGTACATGGTTTCTTTGGGGGATGGTGAAAATGTTTTTAAATTGATTATAGTGATGACTGACCAAAGGAGAATGTTATAAAAAACATACAACAACCACTGAATGTTATTAGAGAGACTTGTATGGTATATGAATAATACATTTTAAAAGCTATGTTTTAAAAAAGGAACCTTTGGATTTGTTCATTGGGAGGTCTCAGTGACCTCAGTGAGAGCAGTTCCCATGGGGGTAAAGCCAGATTCTAGAGGCAGAGGAATGAATGGGAGATGAGGAAGTAGGCACCAAGTGGCACCTGACCTTTCAAAATGATGTGGCGCAGAGGGTAGTACTAGAAAGGAGGAAGGTTATAAAAGGACTGTGAGAGAGAGAGAGAATCTAGTACAGAAAAAGAAATTAAAGCTATCAGATCAGAGCAGCTGTGGGGCAGGGGGCAGTGATGGTGGTTAAGTTCTGAAGCCCATTGAAACTTGAGTTTCAAATAGTGGATGAGGGTCTATCTTTTCTCTGATTTAAGTAGGAAAAACAAGTCTTCTTCAAATCTGTCCAGTCTGGCCTTTTCTTTCCTAAGGTAATGGGGGGCTTTCTCCAAGAGTTTCCATCATTTACCAACCAGTTACTCTTTATTAGTCAGGATTTGGGGAAGGGAAAACATTGCAAAATATATTATAGTCCCCAATGATTATAAATTAATCTTTATTTAATCTTCATTCTTTAATCTCAAAAATTCGACTTTAACATCAAGGCTGTAAAATGACAGCATCTCAAAAATGTTTTTAGTCAGCCAAAAATAGAACTAATGCCATCTACATGGGAGAATGTAAAACTGCAGTTATTTTCACATTACTAAATAAAAATGTCCCCCTAATATCTGAGCCCAGATAACTCTTTTGGAACTCTGGAACTTATCCATGAACCATTCCAGTTTACCTTTTCACTAGAATTTAAAACTATACAGTTATGGCCTTTTACCTAAACTCAATTTCTGGGCTCCTTATATTCCAAGGTTGAGTCCTGCCACAGTACCTCTAAAATCTTTTGGGTATTTTTTTTTCTGAATGCTTAAACTCAGTCCCAACTGAAAGCCCAATTGAAGTCGGTGGTGGAAACTACACTAAGAGGGTAGTGACGCGTTATCTTGATTAATTTTCCGAACTCTGGGCCACGAGTGATATCCTGAAGGGCGCTCTGCTCCTGGGAAATACCATTCAGCAATGTGACAGAGCAGCCGTGCCGTAGTGGACTGGTTCAGATGTGACATATTTGGGAGGGAAGAACTTCCGACCTCAGCCGTTATTCAGGACAGGCAGCCTTCTTGCCATATCTCATTTCCATCCGGTGGAAGCTCAATGATGTTAATTTTGGCTGAACAATTTGTATATGGATGGAATACCTTTTTAGCCATGGTAAAAGACAATTGCTAACCTTCCTTTTAGAGACATGCTGGCACAGAAGCCAGAAATTATGCAGTCCAGAAATAATTCTGTTGCAAAGATGTGCATAGCTCCTGATGCAGTTATGTCCTCCTTCTGCCCTCAGCCAACCTGACTCATTCTTTGCACTGGCGTTCACATTGAATTAACATAAATTCAAGACAGAAATACCTTTGTATCACCTTAGGAATTCTGACTCATTTATTTTTTTGTTGTATGAATAGTCCCTTATTGTTCATATAACTAATGCATATCACAGTCATTTTAAATGCTGGTAGCTTTATTTACAGGAGAAACACTGAGAGGTGATTCAGCACAGTGGTTAAGAGCACATGGGTGGGGGGCACATGGCTTGTATTTAAATCTCAGCTCCCTCGTTTAGGAACTTTATAACCTTGGGCAAATTACTTCTCTGTGACTCATTGTTCTCATAAAATGGGAATCGCAGCACCTCATGGTTCTGCAGTGGGAATTAGATGAATCAATCCACATCGAGTGCTTAGAACAGTGCCGGGTACGTACAACCACCTCAGTACGTGCTAGCCACTGTTACTAGCTCCAATTTGAAATTAACTAAGAAAGTGACCCACATTATAAAATGTCAATCTAAATATTAACCACAGTTTTTAGGAATTGGATGGTGCTACATACGCACTTGCAAACTTTGCAGAATCAGGAAAGGTTTAAAGCCTAAAGCTCAGGATCAAGATCGCGGGTCCCAGTGATGCCTGTGCCACCGGGCGCTTCCTTCACCAGCCCCACCAAGAGATTCTCTACATGCTCTCGGAGGTTACTTCCAGCCCCTGGCAAGCTGTAATGCCTTGAATTCACCGTTTTGTTCTTTCAGCTGAGTAGCACTATTTATACAAAGTTGAACAGAAACAAGGAAGCGTCTGTAAAATAGTTTTCATGAAGTTAAAGAATGAATAATAACATGGACAGATCCCCAAGTCCAAAATTCGAACTTGAGTGGTCCTGTCCCTTTGACACAGGTCCTTGTATGAAACTTTGAGGACAGCTCCTTAATGTGGGAAAGACGGTTCCAGAGCCTTTCCAGGATCTGCAATGCATAGATGGGGACCTCGCCCGCCCGACCTGCTCGGGGCTGAGCACAGGTGGGACTGCTGGCCCGCAACTCCATTTCTAGTCCTGATATTCTTATATGAACAGGGTGATAGCCCATCAACAGCTTATCTGGGAAACCAACTTTGTGGGGCATCATTTCAAATAAAATTAAAACAATGACTTGATTTTTAAGATTACTGGACTTCTGAAAGATTTGTTTTATCTGATATACCTAAGATGAAAACTCATGAAAAGTAACAGAGTGGTGGTGTTTTACACACTGATTTATTTTAAAGCATAATACATAGGAAAATGTAGAGTCTCTCACAAAGCATTTGATAAATAGTTTAAACACAATTTTTAAGCTTTAAATAAGTCTCTAATTAGGATAAATATACACACTTTTAGCCATAAAAGTGCAATTTAAGAGGCAAATTTCAGGCCTCTTAAGGTACATGATAGTTAAGGGCAAGCTTAAGAACATTAAAAATGTGTATGTATAAAAATGTGAGGAAATTCATGAAAATGTTTGATAAACGTTAAAAACAAACATCTACCGTGTAATGTGGGAAGAGCCTCCATGATCTACTTACAAATGCGGAAATCCTGTCTTTCATAATATTATAAAGGCATTATAAAAGTTTTAATTTACATCCTTATTTAAACTCCCTCATGTCATCTTCGCTAATATCAAGCACAGGTTTGTATTACATAGATGTATGTTTACACACAATTTTTCCCCTTATATGATTATACAAGGGGAGACCCCCCCAAAACAGAAATTTATTCTTACATGTTGAAACTCAGTCACCTTCAAAGTGCTCTCCATTTGCTGCAATACACCTATCGAGGCATCTTTTCCCTGCTCAGAGTTTGAGCTCGTCAATTTTGATGCCTTTTAGTGCTTCTGCAGTTTTTTGTTTCACCTCCTCCACATTGGCAAACTGTTTCCCTCCGAGGACTATTTTCATCCAGGGAAACAAAAAAAAAAAGTCCCTCAGGGTGAGATCGGATGAATGGGAAGGATGGAACACAGGGGTCATGCCGTTTTTGGTCAAAAACTGCTGAATACGCAGCACAGTGTAGGTAGATGTGCTTGGAAATCACCCATGATGAACTGGGCAAGTGCACTGAGTCTGCAAAAAAAACTCACTGAAGCTCAGCGCAGCCTCTCACAACACCACCAGCTGGCACACCGATACAGGTGGGTGCCTAGGACACTCACCTAGTGGGGGAGGCCTGTACTACAAGGGGCCCTCCCTCCAGGAGATGATTCCTTTTGTGGTGGGGAGGGGCCCTCTCTCGTGTAATGCCCCATCATAACAATATGCATTTGGTCTAAGGAACGATCAGAGCATAGCAAAGTGCTGCTTTAACCGCGCAATTAAATGTTGCGTGTCCACATGATCTGGAAACACTTCTTCGGACTTACAAGCAGCAACATAGCTTCTCTGTAGATCTCCAATCTGTAAGAAATACCAGAATAAGGCAACAGAATAAAACCTCCAAAATTAGTAAGGAAGTCAAAATAAGACATACTATCTGTATACAGTACAAACTCAAAGGGTTCTTAAGGGTAAATTGCTTTATTATGCTACTTGGGTTTGAGAATTCTTTCACTTAGCAAACAATTCAATCTTGAAAATTTGTGAGAAAAATAAAATAACCAGTTATATAAATAATTTCTGCTCCATTACAGCTGTCTAGTTACAAATTTATAAACCTGTGTTTTCTTTTCTGTCACTGATCGTTTAATAAAAATAAAACAACATTTGCACGCTGAGACAGCCAGCTCCATGTAGCCTGGGAAAGTGTTAGACGACTATTTGTAATGCCCCACAAGGACATGTCTGACAGACAGAAAATTCAAGCAGAAACTTGTATTTGGGATGAAACAACATGCTCTGCGAGGTTTTAAATAGTGATCGCACATTAACGTTGGAAAAATAGCTGGTTTTCAAAGTTTGTAAAGAGGGCCTCTGATTTCAATAAACTATGTGTTCGAGTCCAGTCCCAAAGAGAAACACACGCAGTATCTGAATCCATCTAAATGTATCTCGATTCATGTGCACATTTCTAAAGAGAGAGAGCTTTTTAGTGTGTGCACACAAAGCTATCTAGAACATTCAACGTTGAAGTCTTTGTTAACATGTATGTGCATTAAAGATGTAAGTTTCCATTTTTTAAATCCTAGCATTTCTTTTCAACATACTGTTTCTCTAATGGAAGTATAGCCTTTTGCTTAAAGCAGTATCTCATTTGAGTTACGTATTATTGAAGTTGATGATGCTCCTGAAAGAGAGTAACCAAGCCCTCTCTGCACAGCGCGGCAGAAAGCACCTGGGCGTCATCAGGAACTGGGTGTGAGTCTGCACCTGTCACACTAGAGAAGCCCTGTAAGCTTTTCAGGCCCAGGGTCCCAATGGAATATAAGCCGCATGAGGTAGAGGTTTTTGTCTGTCTTATTCATTGTTCATGTCTTCTGTGCCTTCGACACTGCCTGCTACATAGCAGAGGCTCAATTTTTTAAAAAACGTAATTTATATTAAAAAAAAGCTGAGTAAGGAAAGTAAGGGATGCCTACATGGCAAGGTCGTTGTGTGGAGTGCCTGGAACAGTGGCTGGCACTTAACAAGCGCTCAACAATGACAACTTATGAGTGACAGCTTATCTCATCCTCAAAATAGAAATGAGAGTGCGGATGGCTTTACGTTCACGCTGTGAAAAATGACGTCTTTATAATGTCTGGTACACTAAAAAAAGGGTCGTCACATCAGCAAACGCTTTAAGCCATTTCCTTCTCCTCAAAACTGACCTTCCGTGTCAAACGGAGGTTTCCAAGCCGAAGGTAGTTATTACATGTCTTCCGTTTTCTTATTGTTATTGAAAATGGCACAGGACTCCTTTTAGCTCTTGGGTATTAACTGACTTGTAACAGTATTAAGAGTTGAATTTTCCCTGCAGTGTTCATGGCTAAAATAGCTTTTACTGCCCCTGATTTACAGCAGTTGTGCCAGAGACTTGGTGGCAATATGATGTACAAACAATACACAGGACTTTCTTGCTATAAAAGCAATGACTAAATCCTTCCCAAACCAGGAATTACTTGGTGAGTATCTTTTGAATGACTAAATGTCGTATTTTAAAACTGCAATCCAATCTTCTGGATTGCAATCTAAAATTGCAATCTTCTGCAATCCAAAATGGTGTTTAGTCAATATTCAGTGATCAAGTTCTTTAAAGTTTATTAAACTGTCCCTTGTGGGACAACACATGTTATATAAAAGTTGTGTTTAAAAAAATCATTTCTTTCAGGAAGTTATAGTTAGAATGTCCTTATTTAGCTGTACTTTTTTTAAAACTGAGGGGAAAAAAGAAACAGATCAGATGGTAAATTGATAAAGAAAGAGAATACCTTATCAGAGATTGTTGCAAAATTAAAATGCGGCTCATACATATGGGGTGCTAAAGATGACGCAGTTTGTAACAGCGCTTTTGCCTGTGTAAAAAAAGAAAAGAAAAACCAAAGGCATATGAGCATAGATCAGCACATATTTGTGATTTTTGTGTTTTTTTGGTAAAAGAATCCTGTACCCAGGAAGGGACCTTCAGAAACATGGTCCTGTGATGAATATAGATGACATTCCTCATGAAATACAACTTACTGATACACAACTAACTACTCAGATCTTGCCAAAACTGCATTAACAATAAAATGTTTTGACATATGGAGAAAATAAGAGAATAGGAAACTTAGAGTACGTTTGGTTATTTGATAAACACTGTTCTTGCATAGTTTCTATTTCAGTACGACAACTCAAAATATAAGCTTCTCAATGCTAAAAAAAAAAAAAAGTCTTGTTATTCTAGTTTTTCTGCTGTCGACCGATTTAGTGGGCTTCTAAATTTCAAAGCCCCAAGTTCTGTGCTGGGTGACAGTGAGCAAGCATTTATTACACCGGTGACCTGAAAATGACAACTGAGTGCACCTGAATATGACAAGCCTTCTGTTCTCTGAGGCACAGAAGAAAACAGAATCCACCCCACTGTTTTCAGCCCCTGCAGGCTCAGAGGGATCACGCACTGCAGGGCCGGGACTGATGGGAGATGTTCACACGCTCGGCGTTAGGACCGCAAGCTCGGCGTTCCGAGCTGCCGGCCGAACAAGCCTCCGACTGGCAGCTAAACCCAAAACCTCTATCCGTGACCCTGAGGACAATTCGTGTATCTTTTGATTTTTGATAGAAAATGAAATTCCAGTTCATATAAATGGAACATATTTTTTTGTTTTATGACTACCTATTTTCTTTTTTTAATTGAAGTATGAGTGATAATAAAATGGGGTTAGGATCATGAAACCTTTTACCAAAACATTTCAAATCAACTGGACACTGGAGAAACTACGATAAGTCAGCGGGAAAGAAAATCACAAAAAGCACTTGCTTCATATGGACCTGGGAAAAGTTTCGAGACAGAATGAGGTGTTAGTTTTTATCTGTAAAATACAAACCCATCTTATTTACTTTGGGAGAACTGGCGAAAGAAAGGCAACATCCAATAACGTTTCCTTCCTGGTTCGGTTAAAAGTTCATCCTTCTGCCTAGAAGGCCAGGTGGCGTGCTGCTCACTACGTCTGTGACCTTGGGGAGTTACCCACCCGCCTCGAGTTTCTCCTTCTCCATCTCTAAAGTCTGGAATGTAATAATATCCCCTGATTACCACTAATATTGTGTACTTAGCATTTTAAATTTCTGTTACAATGATGATATAATTTCTTGAGCATCTACCACGTGCTCAACACTGTGCTTCTACTAGGACGAGGGCTTTGCGTGTGTGACCTACTAATCTTCGCAAGAACACCACCAAGTGCTGCTCCTACCCTGCGTTACACGCCACCCAAGTGTTTCACACCCAGGGACCGAGCACCCGCCCCTGGCCGGCACCGTTTTTGACGCTGAAAATACAGCAGTTAGAAGCCAGAGAAGGTCCCTACTTTCTCGCAGGTGACATTTGGCATGTGAGCATGAAAATACATGAAACAAGGATAAGCACTGTGAAGAAAATAACAATAGGCTGTGTGACAGTGCCCGAGGCCCCTTTACACTGATGTTTGGGGGGGCCTTTCTGAGGAGCTGGTAATTAAGCCAAGGCCTCAATGACAAAAGGAAAAGTCTCTGCAGGGTCTGAAGGAACTTTCCCGAGGCCCTAAAGGAAGGAGGGTCACTGCGTGTGTGCAGGGCAGCAAGGCAGCTGTGCGTCCGGAAGTCAGTACAAAAGGTGCCCGGCAGTCCTCCCTCATCCCCATACAGTCTGGGTTTTTTATTACACATACACACCTGTGATAAAGTTTAATTCCTAAATCAGCACAGTAAGAGAGTAACAACAATAATAGTAACACAGAACAATTACAACATACTGTAATGAAAGTTATATAAATGTGGTCTCTCTCTCTGATAACCAATCTGATAACGGAGAGAGACAGCTGCTGCGTGACCAATAAGCAGCGTGGACGCGCTGGACAAAGAGATGACTCACGTCCCGGGCAGGAGGGAGTGGGACGATGGCGCACGATTTCATCATGCTACTCAGGATGGTGCACAAGTGAAAACTCATGAATTGTTTATTTCTGGAATTTTCCATTTACTATTTTAGGGCCATGGTTGAGCACAGGTACTAAAACCAAGGAAAGCAAAATCGTGAGTAAGGGGGATGACAGTTGTGACAAAGGTGTAGTCTGAGAGGCAGCCAGAGGCCACATGAGGTGGGGCCTTGTAGGTCAAGGTCTGAAGTGCAGATTTACTCCACATGAAAAGGGAAAGCCTTGGGAGCATGCCAAGCAAAGTAGTAACAAAATAATTTTGTGTTCTTTAAATCCCTGTGGTTGTTCTGCAAGGGATGTACTCTAGGGCACACTTACTTGCTGGTGTAAGTGGAAACAGACCAGCTAGGAGACCCCTGCAGTCGTCCAGGCAAGAGGTGAGAGCAGTTTGGAGAAGGGGGTGGTGGGTAGGAAGGTGGTTGGGGTCAGGATGTGGCTTGGAGGTAGACCTGACAGGGGCTTGCCGACCACGCTGGGGACATGGGGTGGCGGGAGAGGTGGTCGGAAAAAAGAGGCTTCCAGGTGGCGCCTAGGATTTTGGCTTGAACAGCTACATGGTGCAGGTGGGGGCGGGGCTGGGGGTAGGGGGGTTGGGATGGAGCAACATTTCCCTAAAATAGTGGAGACTGGGAGGTACAGATTTGTCCTGACAAAATCAAGTGCTCTCTTTTGGATACAGGCTTAGGAACCCGTGCAAGGGCGCGTCACTAATCCGTGACGGGGCTGGGATTCGAACCCAGGCTGGCCAGGCCCTGGAGCTCAGGGTTCAATGACAGCACGTGAAGGCGCTACACGTGACAGCTTTCCTGTGAAGAGAGCAGATTGCCACCGGGCCTCTCGCAGTTCACTGACCTGTTCGACGTGGCCCTTCCGCATCTCCAGCACAGCCAGGTTGTTGTAGGCCTCGGCGTGGCCATTGTTGTTGGCCAGAGCCAGCCGGAAGCACTGATGGGCCAAACCCGTGTCTCCTATCCCCTACGAAGGAAAAGCACGCATGCGCACACACAGACCCATGCGCCTCCTCCCGCCGTCCCCTCCCATCTTTCTTCGTATAAATCTTTTCTGTTCCCGCAGGAAAAGCAGCAAGCACCAATCACAGGAGTCAAGTGTGAATTGTATACAAGAGGACTGAGCCTGGGAATATAAAATGAGTGACGGTGACTCTTAGCAATCTCTGAACTGCTACATGGGACTGTTACCAATCCTGGATTCACAATACCCCAATACGGCCTCAGACTAACCTGTGCTACCTTTCCCCTGACAGACATCGGATCAGAGGAACAACGTACCACAGCGACATGCCCCAAGTTGTACCAGACGTCAGCCGCCTCTTCTTCATTCTCCGCCAGAGCAAGGGCGCGCTCAAACGAGGCCAGAGTCATGTCGTACTGCTGGGCGTAGAAGCAGCAGAGCCCCAGATTGTTGAAAAGCTGGCAGTTATAGACCCCCATCTGCAGGAGGCGCCTTTGAAAAGAGCACACGCATTTTTGGTGTCAGACCGACTTTATAAATAGTCAGACACATGTATTTTCACTAACTTAGAAATGGATGTATTGTATAATTTTAACACACCCAAAGAGAAGTAAAAAGTACTGCAGTCAATGAAAAACATGTTAAAGCAAAATACAAAAGTAGGTCTTTTTTAAACAGTGCTAGTTATGGGAAATGGGTCCAAAGGCAAGGTCAAAAACAACTTAGGTAAGTTCCCCGCCCCAAAAGCTTTGTTAGAGAACCAAACTAAGAAAAAAAACAGTCACGTCAAGTAGAACCCACACATTTTTGGTTCACAGCTTTAGTGCCCGTAGGTGAGCGCCTCGGGCCCTCTGACCTGCTTCGAGGACTATGTCTGGCATTTAGCTCCGGCTGTTGAGCCGCGTTGGGTCCTGGTTTTGGTTATAAGCATTTTGTGGTTCAGCTGCATTTACTGACCTCCAACGGCTCCCACCAAGGAAGACAAGAGCACCAGTGGATCCCTATGGTACCCGCTTGGCTTTCGTGCTACAGCTCAAGAAGCCCAGTCGGCTTCTGTGCATCATTAATCCCAAAGGACAAAGGACAAGCAAGTTCAAGTAAGCAAGTGAAATCTACCCCTGCTGCCCTGAGGAACCCACGACCCACTTTAGGGCCGGGGACTAGAACCAGCTGCATGTGACAAGACAGCCTTGCATTATCGTGTTTTATGTTTCAACATGTATTTGAGGAGAACTCTTGCCGGCTGCCAGTTACCTCCTTGTATATTACATACGGGCCAAAGAGGAAATCAAGATGTAAAAACTAACCCAGAAACCAGCTGTAGGATAAGATGAGTATGTGTTTGAAAGAGAACCAGAGAACAACGTTTATGGAGACGGAAGAATTATTTGGTCAAAAGTTGACAATACTTCCCAAAACCCGGGATCCTGTTTCTGGTCCTTATTGGGGCTCAGAACCCAGGGCCTGCCACTCTGCAAATCTCATCACCATTGCAGCTTCGAGGTCTTTATGTCGTACACAGCGGAACTAGTGCAGGCAGAGATGGTGAGAGATGCTGCTAGTCACTACTCAGCTGTTACCGGCCAACGAGAAAATGGCTAATTCATACGCTGCCGCAGTGCTAAAAACTCAGGCGATTATCCAGGTGTGTCTCTACAAGATGCCAAGTACCTGTGCGTTTCCAAATTATTAGATGTCACTTTCAATGCTCGCAAAACATCTGGGTGTTTGAGTTTTTAGTCTCACACAGACATGGCGTATGTATTATTTCTCTACATTTTTATTCCATCCTTATTACTGTTTCACCAACATCGCACAGGGAAGTAGTTTTACAAGGCAACGGTAAAGCGCACCTGTAAAAGCGGAGAGCGATTTCTGGCTGATCAGAGTAGAAGTGGTTACTCCCAATGCACGCGATGGCTTCCATGTGCGTGTTGTCCTGTTTCAAAACTTCTTTGTAGCACTCGGCAGCAGAGGACATGTCGTTCATTTCCTAGTTTCCGCCGAGACAGGACAGCAATGCTTTATTAATGTTGCCAAAGTATTACTTTCATTCCGACTGATTTACATTCTTTCATTCAATGAATATTCACTAAGAGCCCACCATGTGCCAGACTCTGTCCTAGGCCCTGGGGACACAATGTGGACAGGAAAAGATGCAGTGACTCTCCTCCAGGAGGCTACATCTGGTAGGGAAGACAAACCAAGGAACATACGAGACATGACGAGGATAAGGGAGGGGTGCAGAGACAAACAGAGCCGGATAAGGAGACAGGGCGGGCGCTGCCCCAGAAGGGCTCTGGAGCAGGCGCCAGGTGAGCAGGCCTGAAGGAGGGGAGGGACTGAGACCTGTGCACACCGGAGAAGCAACACCTGGGCAGAGGGAACAGCGACTGTGAGAGCCCCAGGTGGGAACACTTGCCGCACGTAAGAAGCACACAAAAGCAGGTGAGGCTGCAGAGGGAAAGTGGCACGGAAGGAGAGCAAAGAGGCAGCCAGGAGCTTTGGTAGCCATGGTAGAAACCTCAGGTTTTTTTCTAAATTGAGGAAAAGCCATTAGAGTTCAGAGCAGAAGAGTAACATGATCGTCTTCACATTTTTTAAAGAGTAACGTGCTGGCTACACACAGGACACACCGAAGTGGAGAAGAACGGTAGCAAGGGTGTAACCGGAGTCTCCCCGACAATTGCAAGTAAGTGTATTTCATGTTGTTAATAATATTCACAGCTCTCAAGTCCACCTTCAAGGCCAGGTCAGGCTCCACATCCCTCATGGAAATGTCCCGAATGCCCTCGCTTCACACAGCTCTCTTCTGTCTCTCAGCTGACGGGGCACTTGCTATGTGAACCACTGGCTTGTTCTTACCACATAAGGACTCGTATCTTTCGTTTGATTTTAATCATAACATGTTTTCATAAATCCAAGACTCCAGTGATTGTTAAGAAGCACCACACAATGCTTTTTTATCCCATGGAATTTTTTTTAACCCCCATGGATTTCAGTTTGGGTTTTTTTTTTTAATTTAAGGACTTTATTTTTTTAGAGCAGTGTTAGGTTTGTAGTAGAATTGAGGGGTCATTATAAAGATAAGTGCATTTCATTGTTCAATATCAAAAATTAGATCCATTAATATTACCACCAATCTCATCAATGTTAGCATTATGAAGCGAGTTTTGACCTCATGGACTCCTTGAAAGGGGTCTCAGGACCCCCAGGAACCTCTGGTCGGCACTTTGAGAAATGCTGATATTAGAACGATATTTGGGGCCTTTCTCCCCACCCCCGCTCACTCATCCTCATGAGGCACACAGAACACGCATGTCTCAGCCCCGCTGGGTCTCTCTGGAAGCCGGCCGGCCCACACGGCGCCCATGTTCTCTGCCCTGCCGTGTGGCGCAGGCTCTCCCGGGTGCAGAGGCTGTGCCGGGTGGACAGTCAGGTCAGACACGGTGGCTTAGTCCATTTAACTCAGAGGTGGGATGCTGTTAGGTCCTCTGGGTCACAGATCTAAAGCTGCCTGCTCCAGTTCTGCCTTTATCAGTAACAAAGCTAATGGTTTGCCCTCCATTTGGCTGCATATTATATCAGCCTCTCAACTGTTTCTCAACTTGGGGTGAGGGCCCAGGGTTTTACTTAGTAGTCCCATAACACCCCAATAAAACATTCATAGGTTGATCCAAACCCATGCTTTACATTTGATGTTCTTACTCCAAGTCCTGCCAGCATTTAGCTCCTTAAGAGAAGAGGTAACCAAAATTTTCTTCAAAACACAGAAGCACCTGGTGTGCTTGTTAAACGAAGTCCTGCATCCCACCTGCTTTCGTAGGGAGAAAAGGGGCCACACCTCTCAGACACCTCCAAAGTCATTTTCGTACCCAGTCAAGTTCACGGACCACAGGCATAGTATTTCCTACAGCGATGCTTCCAATTTCAAGCACTTTTTAACAAAGAACAATTCAGATAAAGACCTGCATTGTGGATGAATAAACTAAGTGCCTCATGAAAAATTCAAACCCCAGCTAAATAAATTTAGCAAGGGTAAGTCAGTTTAAACGAGTTTCTGTACAAAACAACTGATGAGCAGTAATAGGCAGCACGACACGTTCATTTTTAAAGAGGGAAGATTTAAAGGGCACAAGGCCAACACGAAAGTGACAAATAAAAAGAAAATAATGTAAAGGAACGAAGTAGTATGTGCATATGAAAAATCTCTAAAGGCACTTGCAATCAGAACAGACTTCACAAATGAACTCCCGAGCCGCAGCCACCAAGAGAAAAAGGCAACACCAGGCACCTTTGCGTGGTCGCCTTTGCCCGAGGGAAGTTACCTGTAAACTCAGGGGGAAACACGGAGTCCGACCAGTTCAAGTCCGTGCTTAGTCCTGATCACCCCACTTGTACATGACACTGCCCCCACAGGCAGGATGCTTTCCTCTCCACTTCTTTCTTCCTGTGAGTGCAAAGTCAAATTCGACCTTTCTCACAAAGCCCTCCCCTGGACGCTCACAAAAAGGTAGGTTCCTCCGACTCCCGGCCAGAACAGAGCAGGGAAAGGAGAAGGTGGCGGATCACAGGACCTGCACGGGGCCTCGGCCCGTCCCACCCCTGGCAACAGTGACCACAACAGAGGCTGGGGAGGGGTACTGACCGGCAACCACATGTGAAAGATGTCAGCATTCTCTAGGTCTCTCTGCCAGCACTCCCGGCCCGAGAAAAGGCCAGCAGAGGGCTGAAGTGTGCAGAAGGCAGAGCAGGAAGGTCCAAGGGCTCTGACTGCATCGGGATGACCGACACTGTGCAGGAATGCCACTGGTTTCACGATCTATTTTATCGTCCTTCCTTTCTAAGCCTCTTGGTCAAAATTCTGTTCATGTTCAATGTGGAGTCACTCAAAGATACAGAGGTACTGATGTATTTTTATTGAATGATCGAAATCTCCTTACATGTTTATTATAATTATATTACAAAAGGGGAAACAATATTCATAATAAAATGTTGGCTTGACTAAATGCATACACTAAAATCTCTTACTCTGGTTAACCAGAGGCCAACAATCTTAGTTTTATAAATCCTTCTCCTTGCTAGGACCCCACAAGACTATGGGCTGACTTAAGAAGCACATAACCTCAGTTTCACTTTGTTAACTCAGTTTCAACTTTTTAAATACCTTGAACCTCACCTCATGGATCCTGGCAATTCCACAAAGGAGGGTTACTTCTCCTGGGAACTTATCTAATCCTTGTTTGAAAAGGTTTAAAGCAGTCACAGGTTGGTCCAATGAGATGTAAACCTAAAACCAAGACACACTTCAGTAAAAATACTGGTTCTTAAAATAATGCAGTATTTGTTATGACGAGTTTATAATAATTGCTTAGTAATAAATTATCTCCTAGGTATTACAGTAAAACATTGTGTAGGATTAATTTCCAACAGTGATGTTATAGCTCTATTTCCACATGTTGTGGAAATAAAGCTTTCGTTGGAGCTTTCATTCATTCATTCCTTCAACAAATGCCCGTTGTGGGCTTACTACTGTCACAGAGCCTGAGCAGTAACGAGACAAGGACCAAGGGCAAACATTTTTAGGCGGGAACAGACGTGAGTGTGTCTCCAGGTCGGCACAAAACACCGATGAGAAGCCTGAAGATGAAGACACGGGAGAAAGAAGGTGTGGTCTGAGAAGGAGCAGCAGGGGAGAGCTATGGAGAGCGTGGTTTCGGAAAGGGCCTCGGAAATAGAGGGGAACAGGCTTGCGAGGTGAGGGTCGGGGCGTGAGCGAGTCAGCACTTGGTGGCGTCCCCCCACCTAATGAGCAATCAGCGCGTGAGCATGGACAGAGAGCCCAGACACTGAAGAGGAGTCTCCAAAACAGAGCATCATGTTATGTGGAGAGACATAAGATTGTGACTTTTTCCTTTATGACTGCAGATCCTCTGTTTCTTCCCGGGCAGCTGGTCTGTGCTTTGACGGAGGCCCAAACAGACACCCAGAAAACTGCTTGGTGTTTACTGCCAAAGCAGGAGTTCAGAGGGATAAGTATGAGTAAAAATGTTTCAACTTCTACCTTATATGTTTCTAAACTGCTTGTTAAAATACAATAGATAATATAAGCTAATGTGCTAATATAAAATATTTAATATTTTAAAATTAACCATCCAAAATTTCAAGAAATAGTGCTGTTCCTAAAATCTGCTGGTCTCTATTATGCAATAATCATTGCTTCATATATTAAAGAAAATAAGTGAATTTTACCTCTATACACTCTATAGTGGATTTAAATAAATTAATTTATGAAAAAACAGCTTAAACCATGTACTTAGCAATAATTGAAACTAAGAGTACATTTTTAAACCACGTGGCAAGAGATTATCAAATACTGTGACCTGAATTTTAATTTCAAGCTGTCAGAAAAGTAGGAGACGACTGTGATTCTTAGAAACCTTTTTAAGAATTTAAGTTTAACATATAATGGACAGCAGGTTTAGACACCGGATAATGTCAAGCATCTTTGCAAACCACTGTACATGCACTGAGATTAGCACACTAAATTTTATAGCTCCGCTTGCATTCGGTTTCCTTCTAGGATGCTAATTTTTAATACCCTTTTAGGAAGAAGTAGCACTTCCTTTTATATCTCAACCTCTTTTCAACTGCTTTCCCACACTTTTTAATTGAAAAAATTCTTAGAGATACAGCAGATATTTCTTTTAAAGTAGCCTTGGTGAGGGTCAAGCAGCAACTTTGTCCTGATGCTGAAAATCCTAGGTTGTGGCTGTGGGGGGCGCTAAGGGGCAGTGAAGTAGGCTCTAGAATCACCACGTCCTGGGGCTGAATGCTGGCTCCTAAGAGCCAAATGACCCTGAAATCTTATTTACCCTCCTTACCTTCTCCCTAAGAGTACAAGGAAACATTGAACCCTACCTTGAGGGGTTGCTAGAGGGCAGGGGTGTCAAACTCATTTTCAGCAGGGGCCACATCAGCCTCGAGGTTGCCTTCAAAGGGCCGAATGTAATGTTAGTACTGTATAAATGTAACTACTCCTTAACAGTTAAGTGAGAGCTCCGCGCTGCTGCCCGGTAGAAACAAGGGCAGGATAAAACAAGGGGGAGGGCCGGATTCGGCCCATGGGCCTTGTGTTTGCCACCTGTGCTGTAGGGGTTAAATTGCATATGCAATAGACCAGATACCAGACTTTATACTGAGCAGGCGGTCCACAAAGGGGAAATATTGTTTTTCTTGTTATAGCAGAGCTGAGAAATAAAGGACCTACATGAGAACAATCCTGTCCTGTACAGTGTGCTTGGGCAGAAGACAGAGCGTTGGAGGAAACGCCCCCATCTCCACCCAGCAGTCTCTATGGGGCCTGTTACCCAGGGGATACGAAGCCCGTGGTATTTTCTTCAGCTCCAATGCTTAATCTTTCAAAGGGGTTTTCTTATTTTTCAAGGCAATCAATTTCTCCTCAAACAGTTACTCTTCTTATAGTCTCACATTTTCCCTTGCTAAAACGAAAAATAAGTTAAATCTGAACACATTAACTTGCCAAAATATTCCTGAAGAAACTGGCAACACTCCCCATGCATTGAAACAGTTATTCTGAGAAGACAGGTTTCACTCAGACTAAGAATACTTACTTTTGCCAAGTAGAGAAATGTATCTATCATTTCCTGCTGTTTCAGGGCTGATTTAAACTGTTTTTCTGCTTCACGATACATTCCTAACCTAAGAATAGACATTTAAAAAGTTAGGCATTCATCTTAAAAAGAAACACTATACAGCATTTATTCATACCCTGAGGATATGAATAGAGACAAATTATATCTATAAGAGTAAGTGTGTAATAAAGGAAGTAAAGTCCTACACCTATATTAATATTAACATGTAGTTTATATAGTTCAGCAAAAAGTCGCCATTTCCCATACTCACTATCTCGCCCTCGAATGCCGTGTAAAGAGTCTGTTGGCAGTAGAGTCACAGCAGGACTAAAAGTGCTGGTGAGCCAGGTCACACTGGCTTATGATCAGCAGGACACATTGCAAGTGACCTGAAAAATGCTCAGAGTCTCTATTTTCCTGGAAGAGCTAAAGGATGGCTTTTCTTGGAAAACATCTTTTGCTCTGAGACAAAAATCTCATTTTTAAAGCCACTCTTACACAATTTCAGTGTAAGCAGTGACTGCCACTTGAGTATATAGCTATACCATTTCATTATTCTGGAAACATTTTCTTTTCCTTTTTTGGTGTCTGATACTGATTGCCCTCATCTACAAAAGAGAGACTTGTTCCTTGCCTAACTGTAACCGTCCTGATGTCCCCACCCAGCTCTTCTGCCCTGGGAACACTTTGTTACCCCTAAATCAATCACTAAAGCACACTTCAGCCTGTCCTTAACAGGTCTGTCGGGCCTTCTAAGAACTAATCATCCCCAGCATCTAAGAGCTACTTAAGCACTTTAATATTGCTTTTTTTTAAAGATTTTATTTATTTATCTATTTATTTATTTAGAGAGAGGAGAAGGGAAGGAGAAAGAAAGAGAAACATCAGTGTGCGGTTGCCTCTCACCTGTCCCCAATTTGGAATCTGGCCTGCAACCCAGGCATGTGCCCTGACTGGGAATCGAACCAGTGATCCTTTGCTCACTGGTTCAATCGAACCCGTGCTCAATCCACTGAGCTACACCAGCCAGGGTAATATTGCTTTTATTTTGTGAAATAAAGTCAGGACAATACACAGTATGTTCCCCTGTGCTACTTTCATTTAAAGGCTTGAAAACATAGCTTTGGTCTTCTTCCCTAATCTAAGCCTCAAGGGTTGGTGTGGCTGTCTCCCAACATCTCTTGAAAGACATAGGATTACAGGGGGTAAAAGTGAACCCCCAAAACCTGTCCTAAAATGAGAGGATGTGCGATACGGCAGAAGTCCCCACCTCTTCAAAGGTGTCACAGCTTTTACAAGGAGTATTTATAAAACTTGATCAGAGAACTCTAAGAGTTCCGGAAAACAACATATTTATATCACAGCTTCAATTAAACACGCAAGTCTAAAACACGTGGCTGAAGCTCATCACTGATTTCCACGAACACCTCCTATTCCATGAGCGAAAGTGTATTTTTATCTCGTAACTTGTCTCTTTTTCCCAAAATGATTTAAAAGGGATCACAACAAAAAGACACATAGGACAAGAATATAAAAAGAGAAATTGATTTTTTAAAAAACAATGGAGATGGAAAGATAAACAAATGGTTTTTTAAAAAGCAAGAGCTATTGAGCTACCCAGAAACCAAAGAATAAGAAGAAAGGATGGGTCATATGTCTTTTATTACTGCATCCTCAAAAGATAATTTCTTCTAGTACTGTCAAAAAGGGATTTACCACATGGGTTCTCGTGCAAAGGAAATGGAGTGGGCCATGTTTAAAGAAAGTATAATGAAATCATCAGTCAAGTTCATGAACACAGAGTCAGAGTGCAGAGATAATCCCAACCAACTGCCAACTTTTTCTCCAATTTAATTCCATAAACACCGTGAAGCACCAACTGCATACACATTTCATGATGGTAAGGAGATGCCAAAATGGAGATAACAACCATGTCCGGAAGGCACCAATAAAGACTGAAAGAAAACATGCTCACAAATAAATCTGGTATTTTGACCATGAGAAAAAAAGTGCTGTAAGAGCACAGAAAAGGAGTGAACCAATACAGCTTCAGGGAGGAAGTGACAGACAACATTTTGGCAGACGGGGGAGGTGAGGATGAGGGGACGTTTCAGACAGAAGCAAACAGGAGAAGCGCACAGGCAGGAAAGCAGAGGGCATGTCAGGGGGATGCCAAGTTGTCCCGGTCTCGCTGAAAAGGAGGAACAGTACGGAAGGGGGGAAGTGAGAGACACGGGCGGGCACACAGACTGGACAAGATCGTGGACATCACACCTGAAGTCCAGACCTCGTTCCAAAGGTAATGGAAATTTACCAAGAATCCGACAAGAGCTGTTTTTTCACAACAGTCTTTGGACCGTGCATATAGGAAGGACTGAGTGGGGCAAAAAGAAAAAAAATAAAACAGCAGAAAATTCAAACAAGAAGCTAACGTAACAGTCAAACAAACGACACTAAGTGCCAGAATGAGGGCAAGGGTTGGTAAGGGTTGGTAAGGGTTGGGTAGTAAGAGAGCAACTGTTGGTGCAGAGGAGGTGCCGGCAGAAGCAAAGAGACGAAGTCGATTTGGGGCTCCATCGCCTGGTGATCCATCCCTGCACTCTTTGGCTGCTCAGTAAACACTTTTCTGAGTGTGTGAGTGAATGAATAAAGATGAATAATGCATCCATAATAAAGATGAGAAGCTATTAAGAAACCGAGGAGAATTATAATATGACAAAATATACTCATTTAAATGTCATCCTATGTGGATGGCAGAAGGAACCTGAGTTGTGCTTGTCCTTAATTATTAAACATTTCTGAAGGTTTTGCCTGAAGGCTCACAATTTCAAGCTTGTCTTTGGAAATTATATTCATAAGAGTTTAATGTTATAATGGTCTAAAATTACCTTTTAGTAGAAAACACTTCCTTAATCTAACAGGAGAAAAATAGAGTTCGATGCGAATATATCTAATTAAAAAGTAGTTCTTAATTTCAACAGTAAAAGAAAAAGCATCCCTTTGGTTTAATTTACATATTTCCTTTTCCTCACAGTATTTGCCTGAAAACTGGAGCTTATAAATATTGAAGGATGCTCACAGTAACCGGTCTACCTTGTTTTTGAATAATAAAAGACATTTATCTTTATAAAATATAATTTTTCCATTTGTCTACTTTTCAAATGCTCCAAGTGCATTACAGTATCAGACAAGGTTCAGATCTTATTTACAAGTTGCTGTATAATGTTTACGAACTCGATTAGAACTTTTCTGACCTCTCAATTAATTAGCTTAAAAATGTACTTAAATTGTAAAAATGAAAGAACATTCAGACCCTACACAGACACTATGGAGTTGTGCGAACAATACGAGAACTAGCAGCAAAGTGCTGAGCTGATCAGCCACGTGAACTGGAGCAAATCACTTCCCCTTTCTGAGGCTCAGTTTCCCTCATCTGGACAAGGGCTAATGGCAGCAACTCCCTCCACGGTGCTGTGAGATTCGGTGAGATAACCGTAAAGCACTTGACAGGTGTGAGGCAACAACGCAAACAAACACCAGAGCGGAGCTGTGCGCGGAGCAGTAATCAAGGGACCGACAGGTTCCTGATGCAGAGCACAGCCTTTCTCTGGCCTCAGCTTCCTCGTCGGTAAAGGGGGGTTGGGCCGATGGCCTCAAAGTTCCCCCTCTGCACTTTCATTATTCTAAAGGTGTGTCGGTTCTTTGTGCCACCATGCAATGGCTAAGGAAATGCTTTCTCAAGGGAGCCAAAGATTTTCCATTTCTTCATGAGAAAAATCTATCCCTCACCCCCTCAAAAATGATCAAGTTTGCAACTCGCAAATACGTTGCCACTTCTAAGCCCTTCACGGATAACCCAGGTTTTACCTGTAGTAACATTTGCCAATCTGCACTTTCCACCACCAGTCCTTGTACTGCGAATGCTCTGTGGAAAGGGCAGCCAGATCCAAAGCCTTTGAAAACAAGCCATTTTAGGTTAGAGTTTTCTTCTCTGACAATAAACAGAAACAGCAAATAATGCAATAAGCCATATAATTAGCATCAATCACAACATGCGTTAGAAATCAGAGAGCAGCTCCAGTCGCTCGCGTTTCCAGATGGCCCCGCCGGTTTTCCCCGAACAATCCGTTCCAGACCGGAGGGCTGACAGCAGAGGAGACGTGAACCCTGATTAAAGGGGAGCCGAGGCACAACATATGCAAGTGCAATTTTACTGCACCGGGCACAAAACTGCCATTTGAAAACCCGTCAGTTTTTACCCTCTCCCCACCATGGATCGACTGTCTAATGATTCAAAATGCCTCCCAACTGAGCGGCAGGCAAGCCTTTGGTGTGTTAGCCTGGACTAATCACAGGCCCCGCTGTGACTAGAGATGTGGAGAAACAGAAAAAGACCAAGCAAGCAGGTAGAGGGAGGTTTGGGGAACAGGATCATGGAGAAGCTGGGAGCTTGGGCAACCGCTGTCTTCAAAAACCTTCATTCCGTTATTCTGACGTCACCTCGCATTCCAGGAACTCTAAGGGCCAGACTTTCCTTGGCTGCAGACTGAAAAAAAATCCCCTTGATTGCTTTCATGTTTTACATGTGTTTATCCCATCTCTCTCATGTCTTCTAGTTTATTTGTTCCTTCTCATGTTTATTCAAGATCCAACAAGAAATGACTAAATAGGAATCAGAATTGTATACAGAGGAAGTGGAAACCATTTGGACAAGAGAAAAGCAAACCAATCTTTATACAAATTTGAAGCTCATAGAAATCTGATGTAAAGATTTGGTGAATGAAAGCTCACATAAAGATTCTGTGAATAAAAACTCAAACTATTGAGAATTCCGATTTTTAAAATAATACTATTTTTTCTCTCAAGGTTGAAAAACTTTATTCTTTAGACAGCGTTAGTGTAATCATGACAGCCAACAATTTAGTTAAAGTAACTCTTAGGTGTTCAGTTCTGATTATCTCAGAAGGTTTCCCATATTATTGTCCATTTCTTAATATTAACTCTTTTAAAATTGAAATAAATGCCAGAAACATTCCTAGGATCTCCTCCTGCAAAGCTAGTAACATTTCTTTGTGTTCCCCATCTCCTCTTGCTCCAAGAAAGACTTCCAAATATGCAAACGATTTAAAAAGCGGTGTCACCATGCTGGGGTTCTAACAGACTAGAAAAATCAACATCTCTACTTGAAGGCTGTGGAAATTTGAAAACAAGATGCATACAACTATCACATGCTTAGAAATTTGGTACCACCCAAAGCAACCGGTATGAAAGCACCTCTGATTTCTTCAGCATGTTAAAAACCAGAATTCTTATTTTTATTTTTTAGCTCAGTTTCAAAACATACAAAAAGTCTAAGAAAATGCATGCCTTCTGTTCATTGTCTAAATTCTTACTCCATTCACAAAATAGCATTTGTGGGGAAATCTGAAGTGACAGTTTAACGGAACAATCTGATCCAGCAGGGAATTACGACGTGTCAAGCCCTGACCAGTGGGAAACGGGCACAGGACTTCGTCCCACTCAGTGCCTCCAGAACACGACACAGGGCGAACGCATGGGCACTCAACGAGTACTTGTTCAAAACATAACCCCACCGAACAGCAAACCAATAAGCAAACCAGCGAATAAAAAGGAAAAGAGAGGAACCAACAATTTGTGCTTTTTACTAAGTAAAAGCAAAACAAATTGCTTAACTGTAAGTTCCATAAGACGGTGTACATGTATTGGAGGTAAGCAGATAAAAATAAGAAGCAGAATATGATTATAAGTATTTTATTTTCTTACTGGCCCCCACTTACAGCTAAATTTATAAATGAAAACTTGCTATGACATTATTATCGAAAATTGTGGGTGGGGGTTGAAGTAAAATTAGACTTAATCTCCATTAGTGCCATCAGCTGGAACTTTTTTACTTGCTGTTGTAATCCGAGCTGGCACAATGCATGCATTCCACAAATGTCTGTAGAATTAATACACCTTAATCTCCAATACTATCGTTTTCATTTTTAGGTAACACCTTACAGCCTCAGTCATAAATATATCTTTTAGAGTTACAATTCTATTTAAAATACTAAATGTATACTCAGCTAGCTTAGCATTATAAAATAAACACTTTTCTTGTTTCTGCCTAGTTTTTATGATTATGATTTTTAATGGCTGTATAAAAGTCATTTGCTCAATTTATTATAACTTACTAAACTCATCTTCTGTCATTGAACTTTTAAATTGTTTCTCAGACTTTTTGCTACAACAACTAACACTATAATGAACATCTTTGCGAAGACGGTGCTTTACTTTTTCATGATATTTCTTGAGAAGTGAAACTACAGAAAAAAACGAATATCTTTATAGCTACCTGCTATATATTATCATAATGTTTTCCAAATCATTATACCATGTAAGATATCATCTAGAATATATAACAATGTACTCCATTTTCCCCCAGCATGTTTTCAAATTTCATAAATATAAAATCGCAACTCCCAAATTCCTTTAATTTACATTTCTGTTGTTAGTAAGAAAGTACTAACAAATTAACACAGGCTCTTTTATAGTTAACAAAGACCAATATCTTTAAATCATGCCTGATGTATACATTTCCCCCTTCTGTCATTTCACTTGTGGTTTTATTGCCGCTCACTACACAGAGATACCTATCTACGAACCAGGAGGTTGTTTTCCTTCGTGGTTACTTTGTGAGTCCAGCCAAATCTGTGAAATATTCTGTTGTTTGCTAGCTTACATTTTTTAATTTCTTCATAGATCAAATCTCTAAAAGAAGTCCTTAAACTAACTTTCTAAACAGTGTTTTTTAATAAAGTATAAGATTCTATTTCAAAAAGAGTCAAAAATTGTGCTCCAAGTTACTTGTTTCTAGTGCATTGTCTCTTTCTCTGTTCCCAAGAATAAAACTCTAACATTTATAAATGGAGACTCCAGTTCTCAACAGCATTTTGTATCACTGCCTTTTACTACGATAAACTTGAGAGTCATTTCTGTTGTGCCTTTTCTCTGATTTCGTTGATTCCTTTCACAGAACCAGGAGACACGCCCGCTCTTGTTTGTTCGGTTGTTATACAGAGCTCAGGCATTCAAGTCTGCGTTCTGAAGTTAGAAGGCCTCGTGGTAATCACTGGTTTTCATACCATGTTCTAAGCAGCAGTCCCCAATCATGGTTGAAACCTTGCGATGCCTGTGGAGATTTTATTACCAACACATTTACCAGATTGGGATTCTGATTAAAGAAGTCTAGCATAGATCCAGAAATCCATTCTTTTCAAATTCCCCAGGTAGCCCTGGCTGGTGTGGCTCAGTGGATTAAGTGCCAGCCTGCGAACCAAAGGGTTGCTGGTTCAATTCCCAGTCTAGGACACATGCCTGGGTTGCAGGCCAGGTCCCCAGTAGGGGGCACGTAAGAGGCAACCACACATTGATGTTTCTCTCCCTCTTTTTCTCTCCCCTTCCCCTCTTTAAAAATAAATAAATAAAGTGTTTTTTTAAATAAAATAAAATTCCCCAGGTAATTCAGGAACAGCCTGATTTAGGAACCAGCCAATAGTCCTAGGAGCTCAAGGGAGGGGGAAGGGGTGGGGCAGGCAGTGGGAGGAGGACCAAGGAGGAGGCCCAGTGGGTGTGTTAATGTCTGCTACTTCTGATTCAGTTCAAGCAGCTCCAACTTCTGTCCGCTTATGTTTTAGGGTCTGGGTAAGATCTCATTTTTTTAAAACAGGTTTTCTGCTTAAATAAAAAATTTAAGTGTCATTGCTCTACTAAGATCAAATTTTTAAAAATCAGATAAAGAACTGTAGAAGCATTCTATAATACTTACATAATACGTAAAGGGTAAAGTCTGCTATTAGACTATAAACTCAGTTATGGCAGAGGATAAATCTTTGTTTTCAACCCAGTTCCTATTCCTCAACATTATGTAAATGTGAAGGTGCAAAATGGCCTCCTCAACATGAATATATTAACAAAGACATCGCCACTGTGGCTGATCTACAAACAGCATTTGACCTGTCTGCTTTCTAAGTGCATTGCCTACAACCTCCCTGCTCACAGACCTTCCTCCAGCCACTCTGGCCTCATTACTGTTCCGTAATCAGCCCAGTGATGCTTCCATGCAGGACCTTTGCAGTTAAGGCTCTCACCGACCGGTATGATCTTCCTACATAAAGCTATAGAGCTAATCCCCCTTCACTTAGGTCTTTGCTTAAGTGTCTTCTCAGAGTGGACTTCCATGACTACCTCCCACCCTCCATGTCCTTATCAACTCTTACCTGCTTTCCTGCTTTTTTTCCCAATTGTTTATGATCCTATGACATTTTATAGATTTTTAAATTTGCTAATTGTCTCTATTCCTTGCCAAATCAGAATTATAATCCCCCGAAGAGCAGAGATTTTTGTCTGCTGGCTTCATTCTGTAATCTCAGGCCTAGAACAGTGCCTGGCACATGGTAGTGGCTCAAAATACACTGGCCGAAAGAATGAATGCCTCTTCAATAATTGAAGCAATCTTCAGAAAGTCAAGATATAGCTTTGTGGTATTCTAGTAGTCATAGATACATTTTAGATACATTTACTCATTTACGAAAAGAAATGGTGTTTGGTGTTTCTTTTTAATGCCAGTGTGATGGTGTGATTTTATCTATCACACTGAAAGCCTCTGACCAGGCTTCACTTTACACTAAGTGAAAATGGCATATACTGACCTTTTTTTTTAAAGATTTTATTTTTAGACAGAGGGGAAGGGAAGGAGAAAGAGAGGGAGAGAAACATCAGTGTGTGGTTGCCTCTTGCACTCCCCACACTGGGAACCTGGCCTGCATCCCAGGCATGTGCCCTGACTGGGAATCGAACCAGCGACCCTCTGCTTCGCAGTCTGGCGCTCAATCCACTGAGCCACACCAGCCAGGGCTGTACTGACTTTTATTTACAGGATTGTGCCCGGATTTTCAGCTGCCCCAAATCTAGTTTCCTCTTGTCCCTCGTGACCACACCCACTAGCACTTCCTCATAGAGAACTCCCGCACTCTGTCTGCCCGAGCCGGGCTCTCCCCTGTACTTTCGTGCCCCATCTTTGCATACATGCTGCGGCATCTCCCCTTGGAGGGTCTTTCACAAGTTCACACTCAAAATGCCTTCAAGGGAATTACTCAGCTTCTTCACTAACTGACTTCCTTCTTCAATTATCCTATTTCTATTAGTAAAACCATTCTTTTTGCGGCATTTTTAGGAGGCAGATGTGACTGACCTGTGTCTTTCCTTTGCCCGCCGTATCAACTCTGCTATCGTGTTCTGATACTTATTTCATTAGCACGTCTCTTTGGCACTTTCATTTTTCAGGATATGGCCTATGTCTTTCTCACGCCACATCCCGACCACGTTTTTACCCTTTCTTTATGTTTATTTTCCTCCCTTTCCAAAAAACCCTACTTATTGTAAGGATCAGTACTAAAATTACCCCTTCTGATATTCTCCCTTTGCCACTTGGTAACAATTTCACAGTTTGGCAATGACCTCTTTGTTTCATCATGTCAAATGCCGTTTCCTCTGCTAGACTGCATGGTTTGCAGACGCAGAAAAATACCATTTTTATTAGTTTTCCTTGTACAGCGCGTAGTGGTTGACATGTATTCTCTCGTTCAATATTTTCTGAGCCCCGACAGTGTGCCAGGCGCTGTTCTAGGCCCTGAGATTATAGAGTGAAGCCAGCAGAAAACAAAATTGAGAAAAATAATTTTATGTTCCTGAATACTTACTATATGAATATAAAGCTGCTTTCTTTTTCTTTTCTTTTCTTTTCTTCTTTCTTTTTTATAGAGAGAGGGGAAGGGAAGGAGAAAGAGAGGGAGAGAATACCAATGTGTGGTTGCCTCTCACACACCCCCTACTGCAGACCTGGCCTGCAACGTACACATGTGCCCTGACTGGGAATCAAACTGGTGACCCTTGGGTTCGCAGGCCTGCACTCAATCCACTGAGCTACACCAGCCAGGGCTGCTTTCTTAAACTAATAGAAAAATACTATCATTAGACACTGCAGAATCAACTACATTCGATTTAACAAAATTTGTCAGCTTACTGTTCATTTGCATATTAACATGCAAAAATGAAACAGATGGAGAAGTCATATGCATATAACCTTCAAATTCTCTACGAAGAGGCTACAAAGATGAGTGGTTACTGTTGAAGCTGGGTGATGGGTGATACAGGCTCATTTTATTATTCTCTCCACTTTTATATGTTTGAAATTTTCTTTTTTTTTGTTTGGAGGGTTGTTTGATTTTTTTTTCTTTTGTTTGCACATATGTTTGAAATTTCCTATCATAAAATGTTAATAGGGGAGAGGGGTTGCACTATAAAGAAGCCAGAAATAGATGTGTTGGTAAACCTATTTTAATACACGATTCAGATTAAAGAAAAAACAGATCAACAATGCTGACTATAGAAAATAAACTTTAACATGAGCATATTATGTAGTATTCTCAATGATCTGTATTTGTCCTATAATGGAGATCTATGCACTCTATAGATTAGGCACAATTCTTACTACTTCTATGTTTACACAAATTTTTCTACTGAAGTTGAACATGGATTTGAAAGTATTAGTAATTCTCCAATCTTTAATAATTCCATCTGTTCATAAGATAAGAAAGGAAAGAAACAGAACATTTCAGAATCTAAATCCCCAAAGTCAGAAAATTTAAAAGAAAATAGCACAAATTCAAAACTTACAGTCTTAACATCATTTTCATGATGAAAGATATACTCAAACAAAGCCTACAAAGAAAAAAAAATGCATTAGATTTTATTTTAACAAAAACACACCATTATTATATCAAAACTCAAAGGCAGTTTTGACAACAGCTAGATTGAACCTAAATAAGAAGGTACTCTGACGTGCATGGGATTTATAAATAATGGGTCTCTCCATCATTTGTCATAATCATCCATTTTAAAATATGGTATTCACAACTAATTCCTGTTTTTACAGAATACAAACTGGAAAACAAATAACATTTTTTTTCATATTATACGAACTATCTTAATACAAAGGGACAAAGGAAAAACTGACTTTAGGATTGCCATAAAATAGATTCAACCAATTTTTTACACACTTTACATATATTATACAGTGATTATGATATTAAGAATGACACTTTATACATAGCAAAACCTAGACATTCCTTCCAAAACAAAGTCGAGTTTAAGTATAAAGTGCAGTGCTTTTTGCTTATTATTTGGATGACTCTAATGAGCGAAAAGGGCTGAGAACCATTATTTTAATCCTTCACCCAACTCATCTGGATAAATCAGCATTTACCGGATTATCTGTTGGTAGTACTATGTTTGCCCATAATAACATTATTTACACATGTAAAGAGGCTAGCGCCCTGGAAGATGTCAAGGTTATTAACAGAGAGGGCTTGGAAACAACTTAGAAAAAAGAGAGTGTGCAGCTGGTGCTACGACTGCCATGAAAAAGCCGTGACAGCCCCTCAGACATGCCGGGGGGCTCCGCAGACACCCTAAGCAGTAAGCCAGCACTAGAAGCGAGTCCTGCGGAGTCCAGGCCAGTTGGGGGCCAAAGACAGAAAGACCTGGCATCACTTCCACCACACACTGAAAAAGTGTGCAACCTAGTTCAGTCTAAATCTAGGCACGGAGGTCTGTCCTGGAAGCACCGTAATTTAACCGGGAAAACGCCTCCACCGACTGCGCTCCTTGCTTAGAAAACAGCACCAGCACCAACTAGCCATCCAGCCACCTCAAGTGAACGGCCCAAAAAGCTCAGGGACCAGGTATTCCGTGCAGGTTGCTTTTAATGCTCCACTCTCATAAAGGAAAGAGAAATGAGAAAAGCTTTATGATGCTGCTAGCCGAAGTTGACTGGATTGCTCTCAAGTAAGAAATTAAGAAAACACCATCAGCATTATTATATCTGAGTCCCTTTCTACCTACCAGCATTTCTCTTCCTGATTTAAACTTGGAGTCTGTATGGCTGTGCTCATTGTGGTTTTTCCTAGAGTGTTTGATATTTTGTAAATATGTTAAATGCCATTAGAACTGAGATCAGAAATGAGTTCAGGACTCTCATGCACAGACTCACAGAGATGACAGTTAAAATGCTGAGCCAGGCTTAAACCAGTTTCCAGAAGATAAGGCTCCTAGTTCTGAATTATTCCACACTCACTGCCAAGTTTTTTTATACTGGAAAGGTCACTGATATCTCTCTCTCTCTCTCTCTCTCTCTCTCTCTCTCTCTTTCTCACACACACACACACACACACACACACACTCTCTCTCTCTCTCTCTCTCTCTCTCTCTCTCTTTAATTTAAAGGAGCATTTAATCTTCGAGTAGTTAGAATTACTAAGGTAGTTGGCTTGTCACTGTCTGGTTTGAGTAATCCTTATTGAGATGCCTGATTAATTACTTATTAGAAGGAGTACATGCTTTTTACCTTCTTTTTGACAGCCCTAAAATCCTCAAAGATAGAAAATTATTTTTCTGAGAAAAGACCAAGCTGAAAAAGAAAAAAAATGCACACATATACAGATGACCGCCTAAGCTTTACTCCCTGAAGGTGATGCTGTTTTCTGCTTTCCCTGCTGTAAATTACTGTTCTTTACAAGAAAAAAGAGAATTCCCTTAACAATGGTACACTGGATATACTATATTTCTGATTGACTTTCCTTAACTCCAGCCTAGAGGAATTTTACATGTTACAGTAATCAAAAATATCCATTTCAATCAAAACACGGCCTTTCCTTCACAAATTCTTATCCATTTCCTACAATGTTATTACAGTAATACTTCTAATATTACTTCATAACATAAAATAACTTTAAGTACATACCTTTGCCAATTTAGGTTTCTGGGCGTATTTTGTTAAATTCAGTCTAGATAAATTTATGAAAGGTCCATCAGGACTTGTAAGCATGGATGCCTATGGAGAAAAGTGATAATATAAGAAATAGAAAACTTCCTCTTGAAACCAAATTAAAACATGTACATAAGAATTATAAAGGCCACATAAGGAGAAAGGATCACCTTTGAAAATCTGCCATCTACTCCTGCATTACAACAACAGTGAGAAAGAACGGGACCTAACGCGGCGATGGAGCTACGCGGCTACGCGGCTATGGGAGGGATGTCGGAAGTTACCGTTCCCAGCCGCACGAATCTCCCGGACGAGCTGGTCACCGGGCGGGCAGTGTAGGCGGCTCTGGGCGTCCTGATGGCCTGCTCCATAGTGCCTGGCCTCCCGCCTTGCGTGCTGGGTCTCAGGAAACCTGTGATGGGTCTTCCAGCTTGAGTGAGTGGCCTGCGATGGTGGCCAGGTGTGAAAATACAAAGAAGACGGATAAAGATTCTCAAGCAGCCTGGTCAATATTTGGTGGCGGAGGCACGAAACAGAAGCACATACCTGACGGCTGGACTGGGCACTCCTGCCTGAGCCATGCCAGGGAGTTTCAGAGATGTTCCGGGGCCTGTGAGGTGAGATGGTAGGTTCAGTTTACACAGTATTTATTAAATTGTAACAACGGTCAGCTAAGGAACTTTCAAAATGTGCCGGCCTGCTGAAAAAGACATTAACAACAGGAAATACATTTTCAGGGAAATGTGTTTGAGACTAGTATTTACTGCACACCTATCATGCTACTTATATTGTCATATTTAATCTTCACACTGAGTCTGTCAGGTAGGTAGTATTGCCCCATTTAGCAAAGGCTTAGCCAGCGATCTTCAACCAGGGTGCCACGAGAATTTCTGAAGCATGCAATACTGGACCTATTTAGCCAGGGGCACTGGCCTTTCTTCCCTGAGATCATCGAAAATAAAAAACTGACAACAGCCAACACAACAATAGCTGTCTGGTGTGAATGAATCAAAATGATACCTATTTTGTGTCAGATCGGCAAAAAATGTCTTTTTTGGTGTGCCACAGAACTTTAGCAATGAGATCACATGTGCCACGAGACGAAAAAGGTTGAAAATCACTGACTTAGAGTTGAGTCCATTGGCCAACCGTTAGGAGAGCTGGGACTCCAGCTGGAGACCGGCAGGCTCCGAGGCTCTACAGCATCAAATGATGGTTTTATATGCTCAGTTGATTTTTCATACAAATTTCTCCCCATAAAAGATCATTTACCATCATATGTAGAATTTACGCATTTTAACTCAAAAAGAGCAAAATGATGGGGGGAAAAACATTTTAACACGAAACATGTTTTTCTTGATTTCCATTTGAAGCTTTAAAATAGCTATTACCTTCCAAAAATACAAATGATGATTAATTGTCATAACTGATACATTACCAGCAAGACTACCATATGTCATGGTAACCATCCAATGCCACTGGTACTCGCTCACCGGAAAGCTGGGCCTGGGCTTCTGTGACAACCCTGACAGGCAGGCACAGCCCTGCGTGTCGCCCACTACGTCACACCTTGCATCCACGCAAACGGTCTTCCGTTATTAAAGCAAAGTGAGGTTTTTGGAAGATCATTTTTAAAAATCCTCTTAGAACACTTGTTAATCGGATGTTTCCTATGTTTAGACTCTCACAATAAACAATCTTCTGATATATTAGGTAAGCAGATCACATAGAGTGCATTTTCATAACATATCTTTAAATGAATAATATAGCTGTTACTGAAAATTGTTATACATCCATCTCACACCTTAACTTTGAAACAATATAACTGAATTGTGGAAGGGAAGTCATTGTACTAGAAGGTGGAGTAGAGACCATTTACTTGAGGTAGTGTTTTCTTATGTATATAATGTCTTGTGTTCATCTTATAAACACAAGATCTCCTCCTCCTAAGGGCACTTCACGTCCTTAACTGGAAAACCAACACTCACGTGGAACTTGAGCAATAGCGTTTTCATCCAGGATCATCTCCGCAATTCCTTCCCGATGGACGTCAATTTCATCAACGTACACCATTTCCGTGAGTGCTCGTGCTTTCAAAATCCAAGCTGCCTAAAAAAGCATGGATAAAATAAAGCATATATTAAACATCATCAGAGATACTGCAAAGCCTATAGAAGCCAGCCATCCTTCATTATTATCTAATTGATTAGTAAGCGTGTGCGTTATATTAATTCAAAGGGCTATGTCATGAAACTAATACAAGAAGGAAAGGCCATTATTTATCACGAAACAACCAACGTATCAATTGCCTGATAAATAGAAGTATGATAATTATCTTGTGGACTTCTAACATGCCCTTTTCTAAATGAAAGATCTTTAGAGAAAATTTTACTGGAACGATCACTGGAAAACAGATAAAGATACAACCACCGTGCTCTTTCTGCCTTCCTCATCCAGCGCCAAGTCCTTCCAATAGATGACTTACTTCCCAGTAGCTCAGCCCCAACCTGCTTCCCTCTTGTCTGTCTCACGGAGCATTCTCTTTTACTTCTATCATTGTGCACTTACCATACTCGACAGACACTACAATTATTTGAGCATAGGTTAGCCCTTTCTTCCCCAGAATACAAGCTTTTCTTACCTTGTTCACTTCTTAATGTTCCATAACACCTATGTCATGTTTTGTGCACAACAGGCATTCCAAAAATATTGAATTAACTAAGATCAATCTCTCTCTATTCCCAATAACCAATCTTGGTTGCTTTGTATTCTAGCCAGTAGAACATCTGCTAGAAAGGGGGCAGGAGAGGAAAACGTAATTAAGGAATCTAGAAAATGTCTTAATAGCCTTGCTCTACCTTGAGAAATTAGATGGAAAGGTGTACACAAATAAATATTTTGTTCAACATGTGAAACTGCTGTGTCAGAAACATGTATCTCTATACCTCACTACAGAACAGCAGCAGAGAACAAGAAAGCATGACGTCCTGTGGACAACACGGAGAGAAGGCAGGTTTCAAGGCAGCGGCACAGAACTGGCTCTATGGTCTAGAGGAGGCAGCAGCAAGGGAAGCCTGGGGTAGGGTCAGAGCTCACCATGCTAGGGATCTGGCTGGGAAGCCTGCTGGATGGACGCCAAGGGACGCAGAGAGCAGCATGTGAGGGCGACCGGAGGTCCAAACAGCCCTCATGTAAGGAGCCCAGGGCGCATTCATTCAGTCAGGTACCCACATCTACTGAGTACCTCCTAACTACAGCAACGGCCGAGGTTCTAGGAAGGAAACAGGAGATGAAACCACGGATCCTAACTTCCCCGAGCACACCGCCGACTGGAGTATATGGCAAGGCAAAGCAGGGCAAGTGTGTGTGGTATGGAAAATAGTTTTACAGAAGTTAGAAAGTGGGGTCGCTTTGCGGGCTAACGTCGTTGGAATGGGAATAAAGACTATCTTCACGATATATTTAGGTTTCTAAGGTGAAATCACATTTGTTAGATGATTGGGTTTTTTTGGCTTGTACTTCTATGGTTGAGGTTTATTAGATTCTTATTAGATAAATTAGAATAAAACGTTTCAAATGTTATATGTATATTTGATACAATTAAATGAATGGAATATGGACTTAAAAAACTAATTTGTTTGTTAGAAGAAAATCAATTTCATTTGGAACTGCATCTAACTGTGGGGACCACCAAAGTAGAGAAACAACCCGAGGTTTTCACTCATAAAACACCAGGAAAGTTGCCAGATCTATACAACTATCCTTAGGGATCACAGAAAGTAATCACTGGCTTAAACTAATGGTTTAATTTAACTTCAAAGATGGAAATAAGTAATCCTGATTCAAGCCCCCACAGTTCATACTGCTCTGAAAGTATGTGATGGCTTCAACTTTCCAGAAGGGCATTCTGTGCTCAGCACCCCCTGGTGGGCGGGAAGAAGGACTGCGGCATTTTCTGTTGGAACAGGGAGGCAGGAAGTGGGCTTTGCTGCTTCAGCGGGATGGTTCCCACATCTAACCCAGGAGCACCTACTGCTTGCCAGGTCCTGGGAACGGAGGTGAGTAGGCCTCAGTCCCAGTTCTAGCTCACGAGAATTTCAGTGTTATGTGGAAACTGTAATCACAAAAGTCTGGAGCTGTGGGAGGAGAAAGGCACCCTGCTGCCTGGGGGTAGAGGGACGAGTAGAGCGTTTGTAGAGAAGAGCTGGTGCCAGACACAGAGAACAGCGGCAGGACAGAAGCAGGCGAGTCTGGCAGCTCGGAGAGAGCTGGTACGGTGGAAGACTCAGGTTCAGCCGGCGCAGCAGTCAGAGAAGAAGCTGGAGGAACAGGCAGGAGCAGACAGAGGAAGGACCCCTATGCCACAGTGAGGAATAGGGATTTTTATCCCGATGAGGAGGAGCTAATAAAGCTTCAGAACAATGATTTGGAGTCTTTGTTGACTTTCTAAAAGCCAAGTTTTTATTGTTATAGTATCATTTATACAGTTGGGTATCAATTATTCATGCACATATTTTTAAATTATTTTCCTGTCCAGACCTTATCTCAGAGTCCAATCCATCATGCTTCTTGGCATCCATCTTCCCACTAGCCTCTCAAATATTAAGGAGCTGCAATGTTTTTATATTAGGCAAAGCACACATAGGAGAGTAAATCTGCTATTCCCTCCCTCACCAAATGAACAAATAGTTCAGAAACCAAGTAAGAACATTCTTTCACATTTTATCCCATAAGTCACTTTCTCAAAAAGCTAAATAGAACTATATCTGTTTCAGTTCCTAAAATCTGATGTTTAAGTAGAAATAATGATGTGAATTTTGGATATTTAAAGCTCTGTAATACAATCCACTTAAACCATTATTAAATTATAAATTTCATCAGCATTTGAGAATATTAATCTTCCCGACTTTCCTTCTATCCTAACAAAAAATGACCTTGACCATCACATACCGTTGCTGGGTGGAAGATCAGACTGTCTTCAAAGAACCACTCTTGGCAATGTGAGCAATTCTTGAGATTTTAATAAAAAACAACAGATGGGGCTTTGGCTTTCAAACAATTAAAAATTTTATTTTGGAAAAAAGCCGAGTATGTTTTACAGCTCTAAAATCCTCTGTTCAAATTTGTTTTAAAAAGTTCAAAACTAATCAGTGATTAAAATAAAATGCATAATAAAGCACAAACTGTGATCCCAAACTGCCCCTTCAATCTGAATAAAAATATAAATTAGCTTGATCAGATATGTCTAACTTGTTGACAAATGACAGGGTCATGCAATTTGTGTAAATAATTGGAATACCTATGTATTGGAAGTACTGTGAAGAAACAATAGATGCTCAGGAACATTTTTTAAAGAAAAAGCATAGATTCCCCCAATCATCACATCAATTGCTTTCCTTTGTATCTGTGAAACATAATCCCATCTCACTCACCTGCTGACTCAGTCTACAGGGCATTGTTCTGGAGGCAAATTATCTGCTAACATCAGGAAAATATTGGCGTGTTCTGCCTTCTATAAGGTCAATCCAATTTTAGTTATAAAAATAAACATATGAAAAGGTAAAAATTATACTGACTGAGGGAAACATGTTTAAAGTGTTCTGTTCCTCTTAATACACAATGCAAGGCCAGTAGTTAAAAGCATGTAGGAAATAATTTTGCAAGGTTATTATTAGAATAAAACGCAAAGAACAGTGTCTAACCCGATTTCGACATCATAAGAATCTGTAAATTTGGGACTGCCTAGTCTACGAAAATGAAAACAGGAACAAAACATTTCATTATTATAGCAAAGCCTCATTTATTTTGAAGTTGTAAAAATGTTCAAAAGAAAAAAGGGAAAAAGTGTAAATAGTGAGCTCAGAAGAATCCGGCCAACCTTGTTCCTTTTATCCTTTTACCTCACTACCCAGTGAGTAATTAAACCCACATAACAGCAAAGTAATACTAAGTATGGGTCTTTCATGAAGTCCCTGTGCTAGCTTGAAACTTTCAAAGGCCACTTGCGGTTTTAAAACCATAAAAAGAATGCAAGTTATTGATGTTTTAATTTAATTTTAATCAAAATGTTCCAAAATTACTGAGAACAAAAAGCACATTACTTATTCTATTTATAATTTAGGTCCTTCCTAAATGATTTGTACATATTATGCACAAAATAGTTTTGCACCATCTATCAATTTGGAAATCATGGTTATAAACATTTCAAAGACAAACGGCATACTTTTAAAGAACAAGGTACTACATTTTAACCTATTTATGATGTTTGCTTAAGCCTCCAAAAGAGTACTCTGTATATTGCTTTCTTCTAAAAGGTTTGATGAGTATTCATATGAACCCCATATAAAGGTTCAAATCACTTATTTACCTAAAAAAAAAAAACTCTCACTTGGCAGGGCAAACACCTGGCAATATTGACACTCTCTGATTTACAGCTCTTTCCTCCCTTCTTATTTCCAGACTTAGTGGCTAAAAGCTTCACCGGCCAGGTGTTCCGCTAACCTGCTTCCTCCCTCCCTCGCTGTGTCCTATCCAGTTATCAGGCCTCTCCGACCACCTGCCACCTCTAACCCAGTGGATTTGGTAGACGCAGCTGTCTGGCCAGTGTCCCTTCCTTTCCTCTTCACTTGTGGCAGGAACCTCTGTCCAAGATCAAGTCCTTCTGAAGCAGCGTCAGACCATTCTTTACCAAGACAGGTCCTATCCATCGCAGTCTTTTCGGACACCTGGGGCTCTGCTAACCTCTTGCTCCCTTTCTATCCCCTGCTTCCCCGGCTTCCTTTATTTTTCCCACCCGTCTGGTCAACATCGGTTATTTCTACTTAAGCTCCAAGGCTCAATGAACAGACTGTATGAGTTCTACAAGGAGACCCATCCACAGACACAAGAGTATTAGAAATTTAATATTTACATAGGAAGGTACAGAATGCAATGCCTGACGGATGTGGCCGATTTTACAACACCACAGGTAGATATGCAGCGAATTTTCTACTCTAGAGCAACAGCGAGGCAATAGTAATTAAGTATTCTCTAAACTAAAGGTTGCAGCTAAACCTTTACCTGAGATACGGGCAATTCTGGATCTGGTTCCTGGGAAGCATTAAGAAGGCAGTAAACATTTTTAAGAAATACAGGTTCTAAAACAAAAAGTCTTAATGACTAACCAAGTATTTGTAGGTGAACTCAAATTCACTCAATAAAAATCAAAATAATAACTTTAACTTTTCTCTGCATGTGCTCCCAGGGGTTCTATAAAACTAATACACTCTGAAGAGTACTAAATGTTCTATGATCGGAAAGTCCTAATTAACCTCATTTAGAGCACAGAGAACCTATCTTAACTGCTCGTTTAATGGAGACGCAGTATCCCCCCAAATTAAAAACACTTTGATAACTGTACCAAGGAGATATTTCTTTATATTCAAAATAAGTTGATGGTGGTTAAAACATTCAGACTTTAATCATTTAAGGAGGAGAAGGAAAATATGCATACTATAAAATGACTAAAGATAGGAAATGAATTCTGACTGTAATGTGCTCTGAGAAATTTTTATAAATAGACTGTGTGATATATATATATAAATAAATATATAAATATATATATATATAAAAAATAAATATATAAATATATATATATTTGTGCCAGGTGCTGATAACTCAGGAGGTTTTTTTCTGTCCAAATTAAGTATTATAAAAGTCCATTGGTTAAAAAATCAGACTAACAACAAATTTATTTATAAAACATCTACACTTACATGTCTACAGTCAGCAGCCTCTGCTGAATACCCGAGCATGTGTTATTGAGGAATCTACTTAGAAACAGAAAGAGGGAAGAAAAAAAAATCTTTGCTTGCCTTGCTTTCTGCAGCTCTAAAATCCAAAAAGAACACCCTACATTATGTGTGCAAGCAATGTGTAAACCATCTGGTCCCCGAGTGAGGATAAGGAGTTTCTTTAGGCTGGAGCACGGTAGGAACACGAGAGAAAAAGGCTACGCTAGGGTAGACAGTGCAGGCCATAGAGGGTGGGCTTTAGAGAGTATTTAAAGTCAGCTGAACCTAACACAAAACAGCAACTAAGAATACACAGCAACTGGGGGTTTTCAATGCCCCTGTGCATAAGAAAGACCTAGGAAAAGTACAGATGTCCCACAGTCCACACTTAGAGAAATACACTGATATGGAAAACGAGACACCAGAAGTAACCCTCTATTCTCTCTTCTGTGTATTTGTATACATGTCTGTATGGCCCGTTATCTCATCTCAGTCTCATAACAACCATCTGAGAGAGGCAGGTAAGTGTTATCATCCACCTTACAGATGATAAAACAAAGTCAGAGAGGCCGTGTAATCTGTTCAAGGTTACACAAAGAAGCCCGGGCTCTTCTTGCCAGTGCATCTTGGAGATAAAAAATGAGTTGGTCGGATTGTGTGGGAAAAGCATAGGAGAGACACAAGAAAGTACTTCGTAGAATGGGGGGGGAAGTTTACCAGAGGTGATCATAGACGATGCTTGAAATGGAAATGAAACCAGCTCAGGGAGATGCCTGCTACTCAGCCAAGGGCAGGAAGATTCCCCCAGTGGCCGAGCTGACACCAGCTCAGCCTCAGAGCGCTGATGGAGGCCTTCCCGCTGTCTGTCTCACCACACCGTCCCTCAGGGACATGCTTGCAATCTACCATGCAGGTGAAGCGGCACATGGGAAAGTGGTGGGATTGAGAAGGCGGGAGAGGAAAATGAGAGGCCTGGAGGATGAGAAGATGTAGGGGCAGGCGAGGTCGTATGAACGGAGGACAGAGAAGAGGCCTACAGGAGAGTGAGGCAGAGAACGCAGTAATTCCATGGCATTCCCCGGCATCCCTGGCACTCTGCTAGGCGCCAAAAACATGCTCTGGGAGAAAGCACATAATCTAACAAATTACAGTACAATATGTTAAATTCTACACTTAAGTTATGGGCCAATTATAGATGACGTAGATGGAGGTGAGAAAGGAACGCAGGAGAGATAAGCTAGTCAGAGGAAAGGGAGAGAGATTTTTCCGAAAATTACTGTGTGCCAGTGACCCATGAACTATATTCAACAGCATTCCATCATCACTTTCACTGCACGCTTTTCTCACATGCTTTCCAGATGCTTTCCAGCTTGCCAACAATCCTTTCAGAAAAGCATAAAGGACAAAACCCTACATGTGAATACCTCTAGCTTTGTAGGCACAATAGCAGCTCACATTTTTGATCACTTACCATGTATTAATGAACTTAACCCTCACAGCAACCCTTTGAGGTAGGAATATTACCATCCCCATTTTACAGATAAGAATACTCTGAGGTCGAGGTGTACAGGCAGTATCTGAACGTAGGCAATCTGGCTCAACGGAATGTACTTTGCTGAGAACGTGAGATCACAGCAATGCTGGAAAGCAGACTCCTGTAGGGCGTGGGGAGACCAAGGCCAGGGATGGCTGGTCTGGAGGTCCATTAGGAACAGCAGGACTATAACAGAAAAGACTCGGGATGTTGTAATTTAGAGACAAAGCAAAATTTTTTAAAAATCACTGAAGCCTACATCTCTAGATCTCTCTCAATTATAGCTTTGTGACGTCAATTAACCCACCATATTAGGAACCACAAGTCAGGCTATTTCCATGGATATCCACACAGTTGAGTAGAAAGCACCAGGCCTAGCCCTAGAGTCAGAAGACCTGGGCTTGATCCTCAGGGAGCCGCTTAGCTGCGTGACCTTGAACAAGTCATACAACCTCCATTACCTAGTCCTCCTCTCAAATGGGAGTTGTGGTGCCTACTTTACAACATAAAACCTTGCACTTTTTAGAAAATTTAATAATTTCCAGAATTCTTACATATATACTCTCACTGTTAATGAAGCATAAAGTGGTAGCATCTTCAACAAAGAGTTATCAATCAACCACAGAGAATTTCTCTATAAACACTTACATAATGAATGGAAAAGCACCAAACTCTACTACTTCCCTTTTCAGAGCTCAGAAGGAACTCCCAGTTATGGCACATCCAATTAAACCTTCCCTGTGAGTCTCCTTCAAAACCAGCAGGAGGTCACGGAAAGGGGAGTGGCACCGCCTAGAACCAGCAAATGCTCATTAGCATCAAGTTCGATTCACATCAGTTTGCTTCCTCCCTTCCTCCCTGTGGTAAGGCTTTCTCTTAGGTTGCTGCTATTACTTCAGGGAATTAAATCTCCAGCTAATTCTGAATACGACTTCCTAATTGCCACCAACACTCACTCTGGCTAATGAATCTGCTCTTCTGGGTTATTTATTATTTAGAACTTAACAATAACAGGAAGGGGAAAACATGTAAGAGAACAGAGAAACGGATGGAGTTTGGAAGGTTAGGGAGAAATCAGTGACCAAGTAGGCAAGTGGGAATGTAACCTGTGTAATTCATAAAATGAACTGCTTCACGGGGTGCAGAGTCAAAAGGTAAGCGTGGCTAAGTCTCCATGGCCCCAAAGAGGAAATAAATTAATCATACAGAAAGATGTTTTTTGGCTTGGGTGGCCAGATCATTGTCTCAACCAACCACTAACACGTAGCTCAATGGGGAGTCCTGGTTCCCTAGCTCTCGCCTAAGCCAGTGGCTTTCAGCCTGTCTCCAGCTTCAATGTTAACCCCCTCCTCCCTGTCACATCTCTAACTACAAGCAGAGATTGGGGGTGGGGAAGGAGAATGAGAATTATCCCCTTTCTGACATACAGCTAATACTCCCACATCCAGAATTGCAAATTTTAATAATTTGGAAATCTATCAGATATCTACCCCGCTGTCATTAAAAATCCCCACTGCCTGAAAAACCTCCCTGCTTTATGAACTGTTTAATTATAATGGAGCTAAAGTACCAGGCCTGGGTTTAAAGCCCTGAACCCAACATATGGAACACGAAGAACAGTAATCAGATTAAGCAACTAATCAGGATGACCCACATGAGCTGTAAAAACAACCTTCCCCTCTAGGTCAGGCTGGTGTGCAGAAGACCATTCTGTGCTCCTCCCTTTTACATCTTATAAATTTTAACTACTTCTTCAGTCACGACTTAAAGACCACTTTGAAAAAAGACAACATCTCCCGATGAATTGCTTGTTCTTACTGCATTTTTTTTATCAAACGGGGAAACTATGCCACTTTAAGCAGTCACCCTTCTCTCCCTCTTCTCACCTACCCGGAACCTTAATTAATGTCCTTCACGCTCACGGACCCTGCCCTCCGGTGCTCGCCCTTCTGCATCTGAGAAAAGCGGTGCGGAATCCATCTTCTTCGCCGACGCTCCCCCATTATCAACCACCATGCTATTATACCCAACCTGCCCTTCAGTGCTCCTGCATCCAAACAAAAACGCACTACCCTAAGGAGACAGGCTGTTCCATGGCAGGGTGTGCTTCTTGGGCCCACCTGACTACCCCAGTGTTGGTTGGCAAGAACCAAAATGAAATAAAATCCAAATGTCCTAATAGAAAGTGCAAGGCACTAATTAAATATTCTTTATCGTAGTGTACTAAAATGCTATCTCTTTAAGGAGAAATAAATGTAGAAGGAACAGTCTCAAAGGTGGGCTTTATCAAAGAGGCTGATGTGGGAAGACCTAAATATTATCTTTTTGAAGCTCCCTGGTCAAGCTTATAAAAAGATTAACAAATAACAAAACCTTTTAGAGAGGTTTTTGGGAGAAAAATAAGCAAAATCAAAAGTGAAAAAAAAAAACATCAAAAGCTGTTTCATTTGGGAAAAAAGGAAGAGCGAAAATGAATCCATTTGGCACCTGGGAGAAATTTTTAAATTTCCTTGCTCTTCTACGTGTCCCAGCATTGCTTCAAAGTCACTCCTTTGTATTTAAGTCAGCTTGGTGGCACAGGAATGGTAACTCAACTCGCTGTGGAGGGAAAGTGTTCTTCTGTAAAAGGTGGAAGCTCAAAGACAGAAGGAAGGAAAAAAAAAAAAAAAAACCAGGAGACTAACGGAGCACACGAGGACAAACAGCCAGCTGCGGGCCGAGGACCGTCTACTTCTGCTCTCATGGCATTTCTGTTAGCTCTTCACAGACTGCAGTCTCCGCGTCACTTAACTTGCTCCCCTGAAACAATGAGAACTCCTTAAGAAATACCAGGGAGGATACTATCAGACATCTCCTGGAGGAATCCGGGAGGAATTTTCTGGACTAATTAACAAGAAATGAATTAAGTATGTCCACAATGCAATTACACCTATTCAAAAAGATAAGTGTACATTTAAGAACCTACGGTGCTGAGAATTAAGGATGAGAGGCAGGGAGTGGAGAGACGATCATCGGGCAACTAGGATGAGCTTCGTACACGGAGGGGAAGCTGGCACGCAGAGCAACGCCACCGAAACGCACGTTGGACGTGATCGACGCACCCATTCAGCAGCCAAGACAGCCCCGTGTGCCAGAGTTTGCGCATACCATCCAGATCTGTCAAGTTTTTACGCAGAGGAACCTCCTTAAGCTTCCGAAAGCTCTTCATTAATTGCATCAGCATTCTAACATAAATATTTAAATTTTTTTGAATTACAAAAAGCAGGGTTTCTTCAAGCTTGGAAAAATCAGACTGGGAAAATTCCCAAAATGAAATAACAATTGGGTTCAAAACACTACCTAAACTGGTACTCAGAAAAGCATACAGTGCAGCAGCGTGGTGTTTAAAGATTGGCGCAAAGAAAAACTGACAGACACGAGTGAACCCCGTGAACTTTTCGGCAGCCCTATCCAGGTATCAAAAGCCCGGTTTGGCAAGGTAACATCAAGTTAAACTTCTGTTCCTGGTGAAACACTAATCATTGTTCTGGCAACATACCTAGTTCCTCTTAAACAAACTGCCTCAGCAAAACAAGTAAAAAGGATTACAAAGGAAAAGAATATGATAAACTTTTTGTAGCTCTGATACTGATTCTCCTAGGCCTACTCTTGACATTTGTGGGAGCTGAACATATCAACCCCTGCTCTTAACAATAAAACACTGATGAAGAATAACATTTTAAAAAATATCTATGGCGCCCTGGCTGGTGTGGCTCAGTGGATTGAGTGTCAGCCTGTGAACTAAGGGGTCACCAGTTCCATGACCAGTCAGGGTACATGCCTGGGTTGCAGGCCAGGTCTCCAGTATGGGGCGTGGGAGAAGCAGCCACACATTGATGTTTCTCTCCCTCTCTTTCTCCCTCCCTTTCCCTCTCTAAAAATAAATAAAATCTTAAAAAAAAAGTATCTACAGATTAGGAATTAATTATATGTTAAATTGTGAAATATTAATATTTCAGATCCACTTAAATAGGCCAATGGAATAGGCCAGAACCTAACAAGACCTACTGTGATACTGATCTTAACTATGTGTAACGATAAACTAATGACAACAGCAACATTTCTCAGTATGAACCTGTGTCTTTTTTTTTCTCTATTATCATTATCAAAATCACAGTTCCACCAAGCATACCTTGTGGCAAGTTTTAATCTTGCAAGAGGGTCAGTCAATACGGCTTAATGGGAGCTGTGTAAGAAGCCAAACAAAAACATCCCGTATCTTACCTTGTTTAGCTGCTAATTTGGGAGACTTTAAACGGAGGACTTAACTTGTTTGTCCTACTCTGTCTCGGTAAAAGGAAAGAACTCAACATCTCCTCTGTGCCCCTTCTTAACCACCAGTAAAAACACTGCTGCTTTGCCAGGCATCTCCCAAAGCAATAACGTCCGCCAGGATAACCAGGGAGACAGCTGTACCTCTATCTCCCAAAAGAGGACCCAGTGGTCAAATAAGTTTCAGAACACTGGCATAATAAAGGATGGGCAGATTTCTTTCCTCCAGACTTCTCAGGGCCTTCAATCCAACCAAGTTCATAGATATGTCAACATTCTTTACCTCTTAGCAAAAACCTGTAAAAAGGCACAATAGATGGGAAAATAGACTGACAAAAGTTCAGAAGCACACAATTTTGAAAAATTATGCATTTTGCCAAAGAGGCAGGACAGTACAAAGGGAATGGGTTTACCAGCTTTGTGATTTTGGACAAATTACCTTGTGCCTCAGTGTGCTCAACCTGTAAAATGGGGGAAAGAGTACCAACTTCCTAAAATGGGTGAGGATTAAATGAGATGGATGACAAATAAAACCCTCTGAACCAAGCCTGACACAGAGTAAAGACTCAATAAATGTTAGCTGTTATTTTTGTTATCTAGTTTGCAAGGTTATTCTAAGCATAGAAATACATACAATTGATAGAACTTATGTCTGGCAAGCAGTAAGCACTCAATAAAATGTCATTAAATTGAACACACATGAAGTCCTAATCGCAGTGCCTAACACAAACTGAATCAGAATTCATAGGTGCAGTACAGTCATAGTTGAATGTACTATGAAGATGTATTATTAAGATTATAGGGTCTTGCGCTGGCTGGTGTGGATCAGTGGATTGAGGGCCGGCCTGTGAACTGAGCAGTCACCAGTTTGATTCCCAGTCAGGGCACATGCCTGGGTTACAGGCCAGCCCCCCGCTGGGGGCATGTGAGAGGCAACCAACTGATGTTTCTCTCCCTCTCTTTCTCCCTCCCTTCCCCTCTCTCTGAAAATAAATAAATAAAATCTTTAAAAAAAAAAGATTATAGGGTCTTAACCATTAATAAAAACACTGTAGTTCTGTCCACAACATTTCTCAATATGACAACATCTCACTAGGATGGTGACAATAAAGATATTTGACCCTTGCCAGCTGCCATAAAAGGAAAGCAGTGGTCAAATAAGTTTCAGAACTATTGGGTTAATAATAATTAGGCAAAATTAGGTTCCTTTTCTTCAGAACTCCTTAGAGCCTTTAGCATGAATCCTGAATCCCTAAGAAGGGAATATACATTCCCCAAATGCTTTTAATGAGGAAACTTTCACGGAGCAGCTCTTGGAATTGCTGTTCTCTGCAACACAGAATGGAAACTACCCTAACTCAATGGAAAAATGGAAACAGCATGTAAAGTTCTTGAAAACCATCATGTCCAGAATAACGTCTGGTACATCACAGGTCTATAACTAATTTTTGTCATACAAATGTAAATGAGTCAATATTTTGTCATGATTCCCCTATTTGATAATGGGGAAAAAATTTTGAACAGCATCTCTGCTATTACCATCCCAAGACACACACTTGGAAAAATGCCTGTCTACAGACACACAATCCTATAAAATAACAAACAGAACCTCGCTTAGCATTTCCACGGACATGGATTGTTCAGGACAGATGTATTAGCTACCTGAAGGCCAAAATGTTCACCTGGATAGGTTACGCTCTGTCAATTTGCTGGGACCTAAGCAGAGCCTAGGAACAGTGTTCACACCATGCCTCTGCTTACACTCATGCACCTCCCCTCAATTCTTTTTTCTTTCACTAGTGGGAAGCTGGAAAATGAGAACTGTATCTCGCATTGACTAGAAGCACTGACAAACTGCCACAGCTCTGCTCCCATTCTCCCTTTCCCTCCTTTTTGCCTCTTCCAGAAACTACCTGTCCACCAGACCTGTAACTCACATGCGTAGTATACGACCTTTTCACTCACTTAGTTAATATCACACCTTATTTAAGAGAAGTTAAACTATTACCGTAGTTCATTTAAGATCTCTTTTAATCAATGCCACCATTCCTTCTTTTAGGGGGAAATTTCGCCCCATCTCTCCCTCTTGATAGTAAATGTGTCTTTTCCACTCCTATATTCCTCTAACTTGCCTTATTTTCCTCAAGTTGAAGTCATGTCCCTAAACCAAAGGCTCCTCCTCACTCTTAAATAACAGTCTTAAGATGAAGTGGAAGGATCATACATTTCATCCAAAAGAAACAAAACAGGTATTTCAACAGAAGATGAGAAGTTACAGATCTTTATGTTTAAATGTAATTGTTTTAGAAATTAACGCGCATGCAGCGAGCTTAAGGGCCCGTTCACATGCAAGTATAAATGATTAAAGTTCCTTAAGGAGATAAAAGTCAGGGCTTCAAGTGTTCCTTTCAGGGACCCCTGAAGTAAAGGGGCTGCCAAAGTTTGAGGAGGGGCGATCATGGCACAGAAATCGTGGGTCCCTCCAGACTCGGGTACGCAGCGGACAGGCACCCGCAGCGGACGGCTCCAGGGGTCTCCCTCCAGGTGCCTGAGCTGACCGCACGGTCAACCTCACCCTGGACCTTCCCCTTGAAGTCCCCACCCGGGGGCCTGGGCATCCCCCAGGGCGCTCTACCACGTCGCCAGGATCCACAGGGGCTGATGGGGTCCAGCAGGTACCTGGTCGTAAGGGGACTTCTCCAGCATCTGCGTGCAGAGATCGGCGCAGAGCTGGAACTTCCTGCGCCTAAAATAGCTCCAGGCCAGGAGCAGCGGTTCCATCTCCGAGCCCATGGCTGCCGAGGGCCGCCAGTGAAGGACCTGGGCTGGACCCAGGGAGGGCGGGGACCGAGGAGCGGGCGGCGTCCAGCTCTGCTTGGCAACGCGTGGCGACCGGGGCCTAGTCGGAGAGGAGCCCGCCTAGCGCCTGAGAACAGGAAGAAGAAAAACCACCGTGAACAGAACTCATCTATGGGCTTGCCCATAAGCTAGGACTTGCCAAAGTTTGGTGCAATAAAATGTGTCCTTTTAAAGGCTACGCATTTTATTAATTTCGAGAAGAAGGCAACGCGACTAAATTAAGAGGCGGTGGCTTAGACACCTTCGACTGGGGGACGGGGGTCCTCCACCAACTTGGAGGCGCGGTTGCCTAGCAGCCGAATGCTCTTACTCTGCTAGTCCCAGAAAAGTCGTGGGAGTTGACCGTCTAACGGGTCACGGTCCCGTTCTTCCTCCTTCGTGTATTTTACCCTTATCAATTACCCTTCCGACTCTATAAACACCAGTATGCGATGAGCTTTTTTAATACCATCCTGCCCATTGGAACCCAAAGCCCTACCTAAATCCTAAAACTCTCCAGTCTGTTTCTTGAAGTCCTCACCAAATCTCAAAGTCTGACTTGGAGATTGCTTAGTCCAACCTATTCATTTTACAGATGAGAAACTGAGGTAGGATGAGAAAAGAAAAATTACCTAGGTCGCATGGAGTAAGCTATCTATCTGGGCTGTAATCTGTGACTACAGGCCGTTAATACTGTTTGTTAATTCGATGCAGGGTAGGGATTGTGATGATAAATTATTCATTTTTACCAAACGAAATAATCTGTGCAAAAAAATTAGAAACGAGCCTTTGAAACACCATCCCCAAGAACTTGCTGTTTGTCAGATGTTTACTTGTGCAGAGTAATTTCTTCAGGCACAATCTGACTTCCCCCTAGAGATTTATCACACGACAAATATCTTTAATGGTTATGAAAAGAGAAGTGTGATCGGGCTAAATCCAGGTAGACTTATTATGGAAAACTAGAAGATCTTTTTTTTTTTTGCCTCCTTCCTACCACAGTGGGAGAGGCAAGATAGGAAAAATTAACTCAATACTGAATAAATTTCTGATCGGGTCTCAATCTCCTTTATAGATAAGAAGTGGACAGCCAACAGCTCTTAGGAAAGACAAATCACTTGCAATTTTCTCAAACCACTAGGGCACCAAAATGCAGACATATTTCATCCAGATGTTTATACAAATATACACGTATTTTATAGATATCAAAACCTACCTTTCTGAGAATCGGTTGTGAGTAGTTATTTTCCCCCACCTCCTCTACTAGTAGTCTTTCTTGAAATTTTGCATCTTGGAGGCCATTAATTATAGGGATTATGATGATTACAATTATGTTTATTAAAGTTAGTCCATTGCTTTTCTCTGGGAGTAGCTGGAAAAATGTAGTCTGCTCTAATGCAGGAGCTTATTGTTTCGGGTGTCAGGTTTTTAGGACCACACGTGCTGGCAATGGGCAGTTGGGCTCAATATTGCACAAGGTCTGTGTGTTTTCTGCACACTGTAGGCATATTCTGTGTGAGCAACTCCCAGTCCTGGGTGCACTGATTTAGATTTAGGAAAAGTTACAAAGGTACTACAGAGCGTTCCCTTCTGCTCCTCATCCAGTTTGCCCTAATTTGTTAACATCCTACGAAGCCATGGTGTGCATGTCACAGCTAAGGAACCTCTATGGCTTACTATCAACTCCACGGTTTATTCACATTTCATTAACTTTCTCTAATACCTTTTTTCTCTCCCAAGATCCCACTTTGGATACTGTATTGTATTTAGTCATCGTGTCTCCTTTCACCTCCTGTGGACTGTGACAGTTTTTCAGACTTTCCTTGTTTAAGGTGACCTTGACAGTTTTGAAGAGTGCTGGTCAAGTATTTTGTAGAATGTCTGGGGAGCTTTTAAAAATACAGATGCCAAAATTCCTTCCCTAGAGATTCTGACTTGAATGGTTTGAGGTAGGACTGGTGAATCACTGTTTTTTTTTTAAGTTAATGCTAATGGGCAACCAAGAATGAACCACCACTGTTTTCTAAATCATCTTGTATATATTGAGTTATTGTCAACTTCCTGGAGAGAAACAAGATTTTTGTAAATAGGGTACAACAATCTTTAAAATAAACATATTTTAGAATGTAGGACAAAATAGTCATTCAAAATATGTTAGGAGCATATAATTCATCTTAGCTTCTTTCAAAATGTTGTTACTACTTTCTCTTCAGAGAAGTCAATGGATGAGGAAAATTGTAGAATACTTAACAAATTGCAAAATGTTAATTATATCCAAATGTAGCATAAAATGTACCTTTAAAAAGTAATACACCTCTTCTTTTTAATCATGTAAATACGTTTATGTTAATTTTATGAATGTATGTTTTTTTAATCATTTCTAATCCGTAATGCGGAAACCATGTTTTAAACAGCATGCTACCAATGGGAAAAGCAGTGGTTGTAAGCGTTCCTGCTGAAGGGAGTAAACTAGAATGTCTAGGGCCATTTTGCTGCTGGGGGAAATGAAGGTGAGCAGAACAGTGTAGCTCCCCTGACAGGGTCAGTCTCACATCAGAGCTAGATCCCAGTTCACAGCCTTATCTGTTGGTCTCTAGCAACTGGGTACACCTTTAGGTTAATTCGGTTTAAAGTCAAATACTGAAGATAATGTAACTTCAAATGCCAAAAGTTAAATTTTCTTAAATGTCAAATTGGAATTATTCAGGTCATTTAAACTTAACACATAAGAAAAGCAAAAGTATAAAATGAGATATTCTCTCGGTCAACAAGTATTTGTGTAGACCCTTTGCACAGGACAGGTCTCCTGCCCCAAGGGTATTTATATACAGGGTGGGGCAAAAGTAGTTTTACAGTTGTTTGTATGGAAAATAAAGCAATAATTAATTAATAATAATACAAGAATAAACTGTGTTTTGTGTACTCACAACGGTAAACCTACTTTTTTCCCACTCTGTATAAAGAGTATTTAGTGGAAAGAGCATTGAACTTCAGTTCAGACTTACCATGTTTTCTCGGACAAATTGGGAGTCAATATCGTACGGTGATTAAGAAGTGGGACATGAAACCAGATTTCCTATATTTGAACCCCTTTGTCACAGGAAAGAGAACCGGGCTGAAAGGGGTCTGCCCCGGCAGGGCTTAGAACATGTGAGTTCTTGGTGCAGGAAAGAAATCCTTGTCAGTGGGTGATTTTGAGAGTATGTGTATTAAAACTTGGGGCAGGGAAACAGGAAAGGCTTAGGATAGAAGTACGATCACAGCAGCAGGAGTGAGCCTAGGCTGGGCTCCTCCCTGAGAAGTGAAAGCCTCAGTGACAGAAGCAAGCCAGGTCAGGGCTGCTCACTGAGAAGTTAGGCAAAGGAAGGCCCTCGGAGAGGAGCATAGGAGAAAGAAAGTGAAATTATGCACGGGAAGGAAGGGAGATGCCGGTGTGCTCAAATCTCAACAGAATATTCATCAGCTTCTCAGGTGTGTCTTCCAGTATGCTGATGCATTAAAATGAGAGTGTAGTGGGGTTTGGGACCATTTTCTGGTTAGCTTCACCTCTGCCTTGGATTTATCTAGCTCTTATTGTTTATTGTTGTTGTTGTTGTTTATTCCCCTGACTTTATCCGTCCTGGGATTTGCTGGCATTAGTGGTGGCATCAACCGGGTCTCTGTTATCCATCTCCCTGACCAGGCTGATTTAAGCTACTCACTCCCTGCTTGGAGGAGCGTAAACCATCTGCTCCTAAGCGTCTTTGGTTAGGAATGGTAGAGTCTTGTGATTTATTAGCTTGCTGTTAATTGCTCAGCCATTTAACTATTTTATCATCATTTCCCTCGTTCCACTTGTCGAGGAATTTTCCTAACTTCTTATTAACTTTTCTCACCTTGACTCTGCCATGCACAAAATGTGGGGACCTTGATCAAATGGCCCTGTGCCTCAGATATGTGCTTTATCAGTCATGTGACATGTGTTGGCTATACTCTAAGAACTTTTTGACTCCAGTTTAAAGGACAAGAAAAACAAACGGGATAGATGAAACTCATAAGAAACATTAAGTATAGGTAGTAAACAATTAGCATGTACAACAAGTTAAACATACAATAAATAGACATTTATGTGTTAAACATAGATTAAGAGGATGTGTTAAACAGATTAAAAGGATGAAAGAAACAAATGAAAGCATTACTTGTAGATCGAAATAGATGGTAAGCAAAATATACCTTAAATATTCATAAAGCATAGATCAGGTTTATTTACATCAAATTGACCACCCCTTGGTATCAGCCACTGCAGCCCACTTGTCTCATGCTGAAAACATACACCACGGCTCCAGAGTAGGTCTATGGCCTTGGGTACTTGCCTCTTCCTCTCTCCAGTAGAGTAAGTGTGTATCAGCACCACAAACCTTCCATCTCTGAAACTTCCTGCCTGCCCTCCACTCTGTTCCTTGTAACAACACCATCTGTGGGGAGGGAAAAGGACGCAGAGAGAGAGACACAGGAACTTTGAATGCCCACAGGCATCATGGTCCTTCCACCTGCTTGCACCCCATGTCTTAAACTACCCAATCTCTCTCCTTTTGCTTCCCCATATATGCTTTACATTGATTTAATGAGTGATCTGAGCATCTTAATGGGGTTCATGAGCCTTTCAGTTCCAGGACCTCCGGGATAGCCTGCCAGGTTGCGTAGTTAGAGACCACCCTAGTATTTCCCCAGTGCATATAAAACGGGGATGATGATGATGACTATGATGATGACAATGTCAGTGACTGTTCATGGGATCGTTGTGGAGATCAAGTTAATTTAATTCAAATAAGGCATAATTGCATTGTCTTTTCAAGGAGAATAGAAACCCATTGGGGTAGGAACCAACCATGTATGCGACCAGGGATCTCCTCACTTTCCTGTCAGACAACATTTATTTCGTGCTAGAGACTGAGCACTTTGAGGTACTATCAAGGAAATTAGAGGTGGTTTTTTATATTTTTTCAGTTTCTTGCAGAGGTGTTTGATAAGTACCAGTTGATACTGATATTTATGCAAAAATGCTTTTAAATGCTACTACGAGATGCAAGAGATACAGAGTAAATAATGCATGTAGACAAATTAGTTCAGTATAACCTATCAGGGTAAATGAGTGCAGTGAAGGCACGGGATGGGGCGATGCTACCTTTGCACGGGGTGGTGGGTAAAGAGCTCTGCAGTCGGCAGCTCAGGAGAAGTTTCACAACAGCATGAAACCATGTGACCAGGAAAGAGGATGAGGAAGGAAAAAAGAGGCAAAGGTGGGCTGAGGGCAGATCCTCAAGTGAGGGGAACATCATGCCTCAGAGTTCGCATATTCAATGAAAAGCTACCAGAGGTTTTACCAGGATAAAAACAACTTGACTGACTATGAGTGAAGGCAGGGAGGTCACTTTGGATACTATTCCAAGAGTCAAGGTGCAAAATGCTGGGAGGAATGCAGATGCACGGTAGTGGCTCAAATATATTAAAGAAATAGGATCAATGATACTTGGACACAGACTGGATACGTGGAGGGCATTTGGCTAAGAGAAGAGAAAGCTAGGCTCGCTCCCAGGTTTCCAGGTTGTGAGTGTATGGGTAAGGGGGCCAGTCACCAAGATCAGAATGAAGGAGAAGGAATGAGTTACCAAAAAAAGAGATTAAATTCAACTGAAGTATAATGATTTTAAGTGTTTTGGGGACAGCCAGATGAAGATGTTCTGTTGGGCCCTGGCTGGTGTGGCTCAGTGAACTGAGCACAGGCCTGAGAAGCAAAGGGTCACCAGTTCGATTCCCAGTCAAGGCACATGCCTGGGTTGCAGGCCAGGTCCCTAGTAGGGGACACATGAGAGGCAACCACACATTGATGTTTCTCTCCCTCTCGCCCTCCCTTCCCGTCTCTCTAAAAATAAATTAAATCTTTTAAAAAAAACTCTTATTTAAAAAAAGAAAAGATCTTCTGTTGATAACTGGGCACAGATACATGTCAGAGGCCATAAAAAGAAGTCGGGTGGAGATAAAATGTGATATTGTTATACGTCTTTTTAATGGACAGGACTAGATTACCTCACAAAGTCCTGACTGGTAGCTCAGTTGGTTGGAGTGTCATCCTGATAAGGCTGTAGATTCGATCCCTGTCAGAGCACATAGAGGAAACAACCAGTGAATGCATAAATAAGTGGAACAACAAACCGATGTTTCTCTCTCTCTACCTCTCCCTTCCTCTCTCTCTAAAAATCAATAAATAAAACATTTTTTTAAAGATTAACCCACAGAGAGTGTGTTCAGAAAGTTATAGTCAATTCTATGAGCAGAATAAGAGGTTTGGCTATTGGAAAAGCAGAGCCAAAATTATTATTATTTGCCAATTGCTGATAATTGTTTTTCTAGGAAATTTTGTCATGTAGGAAAGCTCTGGTTTTTTTTAATATTTATTTTGTATTCTGTAATTGACTGGATACTGATTTAGTGATTTGGAATGACACCTTCATTATAGGCTAAATTGTAGCATTGAATGTATACTGTTTGGGGTTGTATATTCAGGGCCATGGATGGGAAGGTCAATATTTATGATGTTTAACACAGTTTTAATTACTGTAACTCTGTATACAAATATTCACATTTTTTTTCAGGCCTTCAAACTCACGTGAATCCTTATTCTCACACACACACACACGAAACTATTTTATGCTAAAAAAGTTAGTCACAATCCTATATTACTGGCTTCAAATATTTGAACAATAATTTTCCTACCCTGGTTGAGAATATGCCTTAATACTCTGCTACTATTATAGTAAACTCCAATGCAAAAAGCACTGTTAAAGTAGTGACTTCCCTGAAAATAAATAAAATGCTTCTCAATTTCTGTACATGCACCACTTTGCATTCACCTCAAATTACTGGCCATCTGCCAAGATCCATTTTCCTCTTGTGGCTTTTCCAGTGAAGTTACCACCTGGTATTCTGGCAAAGGTCACAAGCGAGGAGAAATACAATTATTAAACACTCCCTTTCATTCTAAATTTGCTTGCTTCCATCTGAATTTCATAGGCAATTACACACCCACCTAAGGTGAGCCATCTAGAGTGTTCTTGGAAATACTCATCATCCCTCTGACTCATATTATGCACGACAGCCCAAACAGTTTGAAACCAAGCGCATCAGGAGAGGTTGATTACATTCAACTGCTTTTTCCATCAAGCTTCTTGCACTCTGAAAAGCAGATTCTGAAGTCTGAAAATGAATTAATTTTCAACAACTGAAGTAAGCTTAGAACTCTGTTGGTATAAATTTTATTTCTGTGACAACCGCGTCTGGCCGCACCTTAGCCTGATGTGGCTGAAAGCGGTATGAAAGAGTGCCTTATTTTCTAGCCACCGGTAAGAGGTATGCAGATTCTTTTGAAATCTTTTCTTTTTAAGTAAAAAGTTTTAGTTAAAATAATGATATTTCTATCGAACCAAAATCTACCCATCAAATGGCATAGGGAATCCTGGTATACATATTTAAAGTGCAAAATAAAAGTACCGATTTTTATAATGCAGTACACACTATATTCATACATCCCTGCCTTCTACTCTGATCTGCCACAAGGACACATACGAGTGAGGAGGGCAATGAGTAAGAAAGCATCTTTGATTTGGTGAGGATGCAGCTCTTAAAAATGTTACATTCTGGAATGTTCTAATACCAACACCCAAACTCCCTATCAAGTCCTAAAAGTCCCACAGGTTTTAGCTCCTGGCTACATCTCTGACCATCTCTCACCGCCTTGGACTTGGGTATTTCACTCAGGAGACACTGGTTTCCCTGCTGGTTCTTGGCTGGGCTCAGCAGGGCAGTTTTGTGCTTGCTGTTTGCCGACGGCCACACTCGTGCCCTAGACATCCACCTGCTTCCCTCTGTGACTTCTCCCACTTCATAAAGGTCCCTTCTGAAATGTCACTTCATTTCAGAGGACCTCCTGCAAACCACCCCCTTCTCATTTCCCTACCACATTTTTCTTCCTAACACTTACTACAACTTGATATATTTCATAAGTGTGTACATATACAGGGCCCGGCACAAATAACACCCCCAATTTATTACAAAATCTTTTATTACAAAGTCATAAGCATGTAATTCTGTACCATAACAATATCACATGCAAACACACCATAAGACATTTTAGGTGAAATGTTCAAATTGCTGTCTATCTCATGTGAGACATTCATGTCCCCTACCAACCACGCTCCAGCAGGCGTACTTCAGTTCCTGTATATTATCTTCTATCTCTACCACTAAGCCCCCTTCTCCAGAATGCAAGCACCAAGAGTAGAGACTTTGCTACATTCCAAGTGCCTAAAACAGTGCTTGACACATAGTATGTGCTCAAAAACTATGTGCTGAATAAATGGAATAGAGTAGAGAAGCCAGAAACAGCAGCAGAGATGTGAAAATTTAGCATATGTATTTAAAAACAGTGAGGAAAAGATAGTCTTTTAAACAGATTGAAGGGGATAGTTATCTTTCTGCTAGAGAAAAAATTGAGTCAACCTCACCAGTATACAAAAATAAGGACCTCTTGGTTAACATAAATTACAAAAATAAAAGAGGAAAAGTTAAGAAGCCTGAAGCTTTCTTTAAAAAATAAAATAAAATCTTGGGCTGGTCTTTGCCAAACAGGTATAAAAACTTTAAAATCATCACTGGAAAGACTGACTTATTTGACTACATAACACATTTTAAACTCCTGTAAAGCAAAAGAAACTAGGAATAAAGTTTAAAAAATGCACAAATAATAGCCTTCAAATTGTAAAATACATGGTAGACAAAATATAAACATATAAGAAGTCACTCTGTCTTCCTATTAATTGGAGAAATAAAAATTAGAGCAACAGCTGTTTTTCACCTGGCAGATTAGGAAAAATCAGAAAGACAAAGCCTGTGCTGGCAGGAACACGGGGAAAGCAACCGTATCATCCACTGGGAAGTCTGACAACCTTTTTGGAAAGTAATCTGAAGTTTCAAATACAAAAGTCCCTCGATTCAGTGATCTCACTTTTAGAAATTTATTCTTCAGAAAAGAAACACACTTCTAATATTTTTAATTGTTATAAGGAACATTTATATATTACTTTTATAATGTTAATTAAAAAACCCAGTATTGTTCTCCCACCTTCCACCCCATGTGCACCCCCATTCTTTTGAGTAGCTTTACACATTCTGGGAACATCCTCCTTTGTCCCTTACAAGTTATCTACCTACCAGTTATTTGGCTCAGCTTGAATTACTTCTTCTCTCTAAATGTTCCTTTATTCCTGCAAAATATACCTGTGGTCCTAAAAGCCAAGTTCTTGCACTAGCTCAGAAGGCTCTATCAGGACTGTCTGACCTTCTGGCATCTCTGGGCCATGCTGGAAGAGAAGAGTTGTCTTGGGCCACACGTTAAATACACAAATACTAACGAAAACTGATGAGCAAAAAATAGGTTTTAAGTAAATTTATGATTTTGTGTTGGGCCTCATTCATAGCCATCCTGGCCCACATGTGGCCCGTGGGCCATGGGTTGGACATCCCTGCTACGGGATCTACCCCCTCATCCACTCCAGCCCTCTGACCTTGTTTGATGCCACTTGACATTGGCTCGTGTACCCAAGTCACACAGGCTTCTGTGTCACTCCTTGAACAGATCAAATGTAGTCCGTCTCAGGGCGTTTGTACTTCCTCTTTCCTCTATTAGGAATGCTGGTTCCCCAGATGTCCCTGTGGATCGCTTCCTGTCTTCCTTCATGTCCCACAGCCAGTGTTACTTCATTACAGTGGTCATCCCTGACCACCAGGACTAGCTACATCATTTATTGGGCTCAGGGCAAAAAGAAAATACAGAGCCCTTAGTTATTAATAATTTCAAGACATCAGCAACAGAGCATAAAGCCAATCATGGGTGCATGACACACACCCATGAAGCCATCCTGGCTGAGAATGTCACATAAAAAAGGCAACTTCACCTGCAAATTCCTTATCTCCTTATTTTCTTGTATTTTTCCTTACAGAGATAAGTATCTATATGTTTCTTATTTGAGTTTCCCACTGCAATGTAAGCTCCATGAGGTAAGGGATTTTTGATTCTTTCTTCACTATCATGTCCCCAAGGACATAGCCAACACTCAATATATATTTGTTGAGTGACTGAATATTCCGTCATAACGTGTTTTAAGTTTTGAAAGAAAAGCATATGAGTCCATATTTGGAATGTAAAAATAAGATGAGATGTATGAGTTCATGCCTTTAAAAATGGAAATAAGTCTTCAGTCAGTAAATTGCTTGCTTTCTAGGAAAATGTTCAAAGCCAATACGTGTTTTGCTGTCACTCTATGTTAAACCACTGACACAAAAAGAAGACAGCTAACTTTCCTAGTGTTAATGTTGTTTTATGTTCCTGCTATATGCATTAAGACACTCCTATAATAATGTTTCCACAACTTTTATAATTTGTCTAAACAGTATTTCACAAGGTATGGAGCAATAAGTATTAGGAAAATTAATGATTATTTAAAGCTGTATCAGATGATGTCAATATTCAGCAGTACACTTCCTAAGCTATTCTGAAAGGCGCATTGTGTTCAAAGGCTACAAACCCTTCAATTTATGATTATGTAGCTAAAGGCCATCTCATATTCTCTTCCAACTGCAGTAAAATATTTTCTAAACAGTGATTTCTGACACTTTTCTGAAATCTAAACTTAGCCCATCACATTTTTTATTTGTTTGTTATCTTTATTCCAAAAGGTACAAGCCATGATTATACGTTACTAACCCGGCTTTCTTCCCATGGCACAGATTTCCATCTAGGCATATTACCAGTCCCTGAGTGTGACATCGCTCGAAACAAATCTTTACTCTTCGCCTTTGATAATGACGATAACACAGTAATCGCATAAATATTATGCGATACCTTCGTGATGCTGCGCTCCTTTTTCATTTGCCAGTTCATTGGAACTCAACTGAAGGTCATCTAATGTCTAGCAAACTGAGGGCAATCAATGCCATTGAATGATTTCAATTTAATTATTTGTTCTTTTTAATTCCTGTTTTGATAAGCATTATTAATTAGCCAAATCACTGCTTCCTTTAAAGATATTCCACAACTCTTTTCTGAAATGACCATATTGTTTATGTGTCTTCTTAACACTTACTTTCTTCATGTACAATGTATAATGTTAATATTGCTTTTCTTGCAAATAAATTTTATAATCTGTTTTCAACATTATTAAGTTTTCCCCTTTCTCTCTAGTTGTCCACTTTAACCTGTGCCATTTCCTCTAGGCTAATGCTTTAAATCATTGTTCAAATTTGAGTTGTTTTTTTTTTTCACAGTCCTAAGCAGAAGACAGAATAACTCAAATAACTCATTGAAGAATGAGTTAAATGAGACTATTTTTCTTGTAGTCTTCCAGAATCCTGTGGATCTAATAATGTACCGTGTGAATAATGTTGGAATATTGGTCAACATAAATTATGAGATATTCAGCTCTGGCTGGTGTGGCTCAGTGGATCGAGTGCCAGTCTGCGAACCAGAAGGTCACTGGTTTGATTCCCAATAGGGACACCTGGGTTGCAGGCCAGGTACCCAGTTGGGGCGTGCGAGAGGCAACCAATTGGTGTATCTCTCGCACATTGATGTTTCTTTCCCTCTCTTTCTACCTCTGTCTAGAAATAAATAAATAAAATATTTAAAAAGTAAATTATGAGATATTCATAATGTTTGCTTTCTATAATCAAATTTTTATTTCCAGGCCTGTGTATTATCCAATTTTTAAACATTAATAGAAAAGGATAAAAAGATCAACAACAAAGATTAATTTGCATGAAAGAATGTGTTTAAAATGCACAAATATTCAAAACACCTCATTGTGTCCTTTTTAAAAAAATTTCAATATACAGTAGGCTAGTTGTTTGTCCTTTAAGCAAAGTGAATTACCCTGAGTGAGATTTTTATTCTAACCATTCATAGAAAATTCTCTACAGAGTATAATGAACATCATGAACAAACTAAAGATATTGTTATATGCATTTTTCATCACCAGAGATGAAAAGAATGATATTCTAAATCAGTAATTTATAATCTTTTATTACACATCAAACGCTCCTCATGAACAGCATGCCTAAAAGATTATGTGTACCAAACTGCAATCATTAACTATCAATTTATTTTCCAATGCTTATGAATCAACATTTCATACTGAAATGTATGATTAATTACCCATGGGATACTACTTAATTGTGGGTCATTATAGTGGAGAAATCTGGTAGGCAGTATCTTACATTTAGATATCATTTGCCTCTGGATGTGATGTTCTGCTTTTGGTATTACTGCCCAAAAATGTATACTCTAAATCTAATATTGAGAAAACATCACACAAACCAACTGAGGAATATTCTACAAAATAAATGATCTGGCCTAGCCAGGTAGCTCAGTTTGTTAGAGTGTTGTCCCTATATGTCATGGTTATGGGTTTGATCTCTGGTCAGGCACATACAAGAGGCAACCAATGAAAGCATAAATAAGAGGAACAACAAAGTGATGTTTCTCTCTCTGTGTCTCTCAAATCAATAAATAGATAAACCAGCTTTGGCTGGATTCAGTGCTGGCCTGCAAACCAAAGGGTCACCAGATCAATTCCCGGTCAGGGCACATGCCTGAGTTGCAGACCAGGTACCCAGTTGGAAGCCTGTGAGAAGCAACAGATTGGTGTATCTCTCACACATTGATGTTTCTCTTCCTCTCTTTCTAAAGGTAAATGAATAAAATCTTTTAAAAAAGTATTAAAAATATAAAAATATTTAAAAAATAAATGTCTGCCCTGGCTGGTGTAGCTTAGTGGATTAAGCGCGGGCCTGTGAACCAAGAGATCACGGTTTGATTCCCAGTCAGGGCACATGCCTGGGTTGCAGGCCAGTTCCCAGCAGGGAATGTACAGGAAGCAACCATACATTGATATTTCTCTCCCTCTCTCCTTCCCTTCCCCTCTGAAGATAAATAAATAAAATCTTTAAAATAAATAAATAAATAAATAAATAAATGTCAGTATTCAAGGAATCAAGAATATGGATAAAAATTAAAATATACAAGAATTGTTTTTATCATTTCTGTCAGTCTGAAATTATTTCAAAGTTAAAATTTAAAAAATAGAGGAAAACAAAGACTTTTTATCAAAATAAAATAGCCATGATATCCAAGATGAGATTCAGCCTAAAACAAATTGATATGTTAGCTTGTGCTGCAAAGTATACTTTTTTTTCTATATTTGAATGAATACTATTTTCACATTACAAATGTAAAGATAGTGCTTAGAGATAATGTTTCATTTGTTGACTAAAATACTTTCCCAATATAGTAAAATCTGTGACTTTAAAACATACATGGCATTTCACTGCTGTCCTGTCTTTTATGTCTGGGCTTTATCTTCTTTTATCTCCAATTATCATATCTTCTTTTTCTAGTAGAACTGTACCATCTACAGCTGGACTGTACTGGCCTCTCCAGGAAATGTCCTTTGACATCAAAATCAGCTTCAGACTAATCTTTTCATAACTACTTTGCACCTATGTTTCTTTTTTTTTGAACAACTATGATAAATCTATTTTTGTTTCTTATCTTTCCTACATCCACTCTTTAAATGTAATAGGTGTTAATGATGAGCAGAATTCAATAAAGTCTCTTTTGATAGGATCATGTTTACCCTATTAATGCTTTTATAACTTTTTAGGTATGGTATTTAGTTGGATTAAAAATATGTGTATATATTTATATGTTATTCACTTGTTTACCTTTTCACTTATTTTTTAAAGATTTCATTTGTTTATCTTTAGAGAGAGGGAAAGGGAGGGAGAAAGAGAGGGAGAGAAACATCATTCTGTGGTTGCCTCTCATGCACCCCCAGCTGGGGACCCAGCCAGTAACCCAGGCTTGTGCCCCGACTGGGAATCAAACCAGCAACCCTTATGCTTGGCAAGTTGGCACTCAGTCCACCCAGCCACACCAGCCAGGGGTCTTTTCACTTATTTTTAAAGGTACCTATGTTTTTTTTCTTGATTTCCTTTTTCATACATAAATTCTTCAAAGCACAGACTGAGTTCATTTTCCTTGGTGACTCCTGCACGGTATCAAGCCCAATGATTCACATGTGGGTGCTGAATATATGTAAAGGAATGATTACAGCAGTGGTTCTTAATGATTTTTCCTCCTGTGGCATGCTTTTGGATAGAATTTTTGGTGATAGACTTGAAGGCATTAGAAACCTGAGAACTTGAAATAAGTCAACAATCATTACAGAATAATCGCCATTCCAGCTAATAATAATGTCTCTCAGTATCTGTGCCAGCAGCCACATAGTTCCCTTCCTGTTTGAGTACAATTGTTTCTTGTCCTGAAGGTGTTCGGTTAAAAGTTGATTGAAAAAAAAAATATTGAGACCAAGGGTCCCCTACACTGAAAACAAAATATGACAGCACTGGAAAAACCAGAATTCTTCACTCATTTACCTCATCTGGGCCCTGCAGACATTTGACTTTGCAAATTCCTGAGAAACAGGAACCAAAAAGGCATACACCTGTCCGCTCCCAGCTGATCCCAGCTTGGATGAGAAGACTCGGCATATGCATGTGGATAAGAGCTCAGGATCTGCCTAAAACCAGAGATCTGAAAATTCTTAGAGATGAAAGGGCATGTGGGACCAAGCCAGAGGTTCTATCGCCCAGCCTTAGAGAAGTCCTTTGATAACAGCCCTGGCAGATGTTAAGCCTGGCAAATGCAAACCTCACTCCTTCCCAAGATAGACTGTTCAACGACTGAAGCTCTAGTGGTTAGCCAAGCCCTACCACTCCGTTACTTCTAGTTGTTGACATTGCTTGTACCCATCTGGAAAACATTAAACAAGTCAACTCTTTGGAAAAAAAAAAGTTCATTGAGCAAAAATTTCTCATGTTTTCTTTTAATAGATTGATGTCAAGATATGCTTTTCACTTCTTATTGGTAGCTAGTTGTACCAATGCTATACCGAGAATGACAGAACTCTTGGCATCTAACAAGTCCATCCAAACCTTTGCACGGAGTCCAGATTCTCATGGCTCTAGCAGCTCAAGGCCATGTCCCTGGAATGACCTCAGACCACCTTAAAATGCCTGCCTGAAAATCAGCTGAACACTGTCACTCCTGACAATGTTCAAAATTTACTATTTGTTCAAGCCAAAACGTGGTGTTAAGACAGACAGGCCCCTGAATTCTCTCTTAGAGGAGATACTTTAGAAAGCTTGCAATTAATCGTGAATCCTACTTCTGCCCTTTGAGATGTAAATCTACCATCCAAAACTGTTTCCTCAAGGACTGGAGAGCTGTGTCTTTGAAATGCAAATGTTCAGGGAGATAGCATTCTCTTCCTCTCTGTCCCTGTGTCTGCATAAATAATTTCCTAAAATTCAATCTGATAATGGCTAAGTGGAGGACCAGCACAGAACTTCAGTTGCTGCCTTGCTTCAACTTCCCCACTGCCTCTTGTGATAAAGAGAGGAGAGGTTAGTTTATTTCTCCACTGGATAAGCTCCAATGAACAAATTCAGGTGTCCTGGTCACAGGGACTAACTAATGCCCCTGAACACGTGCCCTGTCTTTCTCTTAGCACACCAAGCATATAAAAGGTCTCCAACCCTTTGTTTCAGGGAAGTTGAGTTTAGCTAACTCTGGACCCTCCTCCCTATTGCTATACAGTATTACTGAACAAAATCTGTCCTCATTTTTTAACTAAAGTCCAGCTTAGCCTTGGACAACAGCATGTTGCATTACCTGCTTAACTCAATATTCTCGGTTGCTGCAGAGACAAATTTTACATGTCGATCACAAGTTGGTAGCATTTCTACTGAGGAAAAAGTGCATGGCTGCTGAATGTTGCATCTGTGTTAGGAGACAGCATCACAGGTCTTCCCTGTCTCTGCACGTCTTGTTTGCAGACAACTGGACTGCTTTTTCCTCTGTCTTTTCTAGGATGTTTGTGTAGTGAACAACCTTGGAAGATAAAGGGAGGTTTGTTTATCGTCCAGTATAATAAAGAGGATGTCTCCATTCAGGGCCTTCAGGTCCAGCACCCTGCCCATTGTAAAAGATTTGGGTTCCCTGACTATGGTTGAGATTCCTCTCCTGTAATGGAGCTCACTGTGTGTAGTTACTGTCTGGCCCTCTTTGCATTACCCTGTGGGAACCGGGGCTCAGGGAGCTAGTGGCCCAGAGATCACAGAAGAAGCTATTATAAATGATGCAGCCTGGAAATGTGGACATTAATACCAACTCCCAGTATTAGCCAATGGGAATGAGGAGACGGGGTGGTGGGGAGTGAGGGGGGAGTGCCGTGTAAACAAATTCCCCTGCCTTCTTCCTCACTCCTTCCTTCTATGCCTTTCTAGATGAGAAGCCCCACTTCTCTAGTTTCTGTTTTTTTAAAAAAGACCACCTAACATTTCATGAGTTTAGCAACTTTAAGATTTGAGAGGTTTTGACCAGAGCTGCAGGCCAAAATTGCAGCTTTGCCATCTTTGTGACTTAATTCCTTCCTCATCTTTCTGGAGCAACAAATTCTTTCTCAGTCTTCGTGAAGAACAGTTCTGTCCACATTTGGCTCCTCTGGGATCTTATTTTCTGTGCCAAGCACCTATTTGGACTTTTCCCCTCTTGAACAAACATAATTGCCTTCCCATGAGGAACTCTGATAAATAAAATTTTCTGGGAGGGAGGAGGGGAGGGATGGGTGGGTGGGCTGGAATGGGAATAAAGGATAGAAACTGTACTGAATAAACTAAACTAACTAAATAAATAAATAAAATAAAATTTTCTTATCTCATTATATGATTATTTTTTAAAGAACTCAGAAACATACCAATAAAAGTATAAAATTATTCATATTACAAAATTGTTAACATTGGCAGTTTTTGTCCCAGTCTTTATATGTTTCATAACTGGCTCATTCTGTACATAGATTTTTATACTAATTAAAAAATGTTTTGTATTCTATTATGGGAAAATTCATTGGAATTTTAATGAAATTAAATAGAATTTCATTATAGAATGTAAATGAGCCAAAATTCATTCAAAAATCTAATTTTCAATGGTTTTATAATATTTTTCATGTGGGCTGATGTCTAAAGTTTTCCCTATGGTTGGACAGTTTGGTTTCCTTTTTATTTTTATTGTCCTTAATGATGCCATAATAAATATTTTGGTACATACATCCTGATCTGGCTCTAGCTGGTGTGGCTCAGTGGATTGAGTGCTTCCCTGCAGACCAGGGGGTCACTGGTTCAATTCCCAGTCTAGGGCACATGCCTCGGTTGTGGGCCAGGTTCCCAGCTAGGGGCGCGCAAGAGGCAACCATGCATTGATGTTTCTCTCCCTCTATTTCTCCCTCCCTTGCCCTCTCTAAAAATAAATAAATAAAATCTTTAAAAAATCTTGATCTGCATTTTTAATTATTATATTATAACAGGTAATTAGATGAGAAATTAGTGAGTCAGAGGATGATATTTCAAGGCTCAAGATGTCTAGTGCTAAATTGTTTCTAGAAAAGTTTCTTAAAAAGGGGACAGTATGATCGGACACATGATTTTTACAGATAACTCAGACTGCAAAATCTAAGGAAAAGATGACTAGAACTTGAACCATAGCAACCAGGATTGCGAGGGTGTGAGTGTAGAGATGCAGGTAGAGTTTGGGAATACGTCTAAAATACTCAAAAGGAGTTAGTAACTGGTTATTGGGAGGTGAGAAACAGTAAGGAACCAAAGACAATTGCCTAGTTTTCCTACCTGCCTAATTGGGGAAAAGTAGTTAGTATAGAAACAGAAGACAGTAAAATGTATAGATCACTTGGTTTGCGATTTCTTTGGCTTGCCTGCATCTGGGCTAGCTTTGGAATTTTTTTTAGAAAAGGGTCTTTACATGGCAATGTGGTTAAAATCTTGTCTTAAAGCTGCATTTATTTAGCAGACACCTGTTTTTCAAATTTAGATTTTATGCATATTTGGTTATACAAATCGAGGTCGGAGAATGATAAATTATCAGAGTCAGCCCTAGGCAGGCACTGCTGGCATCCATTCCTTCTTATTCTTCTATTCCCACTTCAGTTTTCCTTAGGAGGTTCACCCCTCTCCCACTCCCCCTTTTTGTGGTCCTAGTGCTCCTAATTGAAGTCAGCCAGTCAAAGCCAATAGGGTTGGAGTCCTGGAGTTCCCACGAGAACTGCTGAAAAATGCTCTTTCCACAGGGATTTCGAAGAGGATAGGATGTAGACCTGGAGCTGTTGGCAGCTGATTTGCTGGTCTGGCAAGAGTCAACCCAAAGGAAAGCAGAAGTGAATTAATCCTAATGACCTCGTTCTGATGGCATCTCTTAAACCCTGGATCCACATGCATTGATGACAACTCTAGGACTTTCAGTTCCATGAGGTATTAACATTTCTTTTTTATCTTAAGGCATTTGAGTGAGCCTCTGTCACAGACAACCAAAGAAGTCCTGGCTGATACAGTATCGGAGACCAGAAAACGTCTCTACTTTTCAAAAGTTTCATCTATTCAAGGTAAAACTGAGAGGAATCCTACACGTAACTATAGGAGCCTTCTCTTTTATATTTAATGACTGACAAAGGTGTATGGAGATTCTACTGCAGTGCCAGTCACTGTGTTAGGCTTTGTACACAAAACAGGTTAATTAAAGCTCTAGTTACAAAAATAGTTTTATGGAAAGCTTATTAAAATATCATTACAATCCTAAATTGGCAAATTAGCTAGCTAGAATAGTGTGAATTTTGGCTTTTAGGTTTTATATACTTTGCCTTATTTGTCTCTTCTAGATATGAGGGTAGCTAAATTCAGTAGCCAGCAGAAAATTTATTTGCTTTAATTTCAGAGATATTTCAAATGTCTGGAATAGAAAACTCCATACTAAGAACTCAAGTTTCATGATATAGATAACCAAAGGGTATTGTAGCTTATATGTAAAATGTGTAACACATGTCCTTTCACTGATGTGTAGAATTTGGGGGTCTCCCTCCTGCATCCTCATTTCCATTACTTTCAAAGGGTACAGATGGTGGAGTCTCATTTAACAATAAAAACTTGCTTAGGCATTCTGATGTGATGTTAGCAATAGATTATATAAAGTTGTAGGAAGAAGAACTAATCAGATTTTTTTCCTCTAATATTCATGAATGTTTCATTTTTCAGCCACTTTTGTGCCTCAGCTGTCTCTTTTGGTCTTGGGTTGTCAGTTGTGGATGGTTTAATTAAGAATGTTTTTGCTTCATACGCCACCCTTGGGTCATTAAAAATCATAATGGAAAACATGATAGTGGAAAAATATTTAAATCTGTTATTAATATGACTATTTAAATGTGTATCAAGGGACTCAGAACACATTGTGTTGAAAAATCTAAAACACGGAAGAAAGTATTCACCATCCTGTATCTCAAAAAAATTACATGTAATCAACCAGCAATTAATGAATGTACCACAAATGTATAGCAACAAAATACCCATCTTTTCTAAGGTCACTGCTTAAATTCAAATTATTCTTTTTCTCACCAGGGACTTTTAAGGAACTCACTAGTGAGTTAGCAAACATATCCCTATTAAAAACAAATATAGGTGACAAGCACCATGGCACCGTGGTCTTCTGCCTGCAGAGCCACTTCTCAGGCCTGAGTTTATTTTCTTTCCACCAGAAACCCCATCTGCATTCCTCTCTTCTTTCTGCTAAGATTCCCGTTATCCCTAGCAGAAGGCAAGCTGTAGAATTGGGCATATTTTCCCCACTCCTGCTCACTACCGTCTTCTAATTCTTGGCTGCTTCTGAAAATTAGGACAAGGACCCTTTCATTACAAGAATTTTATGACTAATCATTCTGAGAATTGCAAAAATAATAAACTTGAGGACCTCTGAAAGCTCGGGAATTATTTTTCTGCGTCATAGTTCCTCACTACCCTGTTAGGTGAAAACAGTGAACCCCCAGTGAATTGGACTTCTCCTTTCAGCCTTCCTAACAGAGTTCACCAAACCTTACTTCTTTTGAGTTTTTCTTGACATTTATGCAAATTCCTTCCTCTAATATGGCCCTTTTCCCCTCCATGCATACTGGAAGTTAACCAAAACTATCCTCTTGTCTGAGATTGGTGATTTGCATGGAAGTAGAGACTGTGCAACCACCATTTGAAGGTATGGATACCATATAGGAATCATCACTTTTAAGCAGTCACCTTTTCTTAAAAGGATGCTAGTTTATTCTAGCTTTTGTCAGATCTCCAAGTTTTAGTATTCCTCAGGGAAACTGATTCCTCAGTGATTTTTAGACACAGGATTCATGTTAGCAGTTAGAATTTCTTGTTGTAAACCTTGTGGCTATCATCCTGCACTTACAACCTCTTAAAATGTGGATTTCAAATTATTTTTTGCAGGTACTCGTTAACCTTGGCCATATTCCTATGAGAAGGGAGCCTTCAGGAAACAGAGTAGCAGAGGAATTGACATAGCCAGGAATCTATTGCATTCTGCAGGATCCAAATATTCAAGCCATTACTACAATGCAAGAAGTATCAAGAATTTATTGGCGTTCAAAATAATACTTTTTAAAAATTCAGGTACCATGGCTATTTATTAGTAAATCAGATTTGGCATGTCATTTTACGATCTAAATTCCTTTAGCTTTGAAGGTCACCTACATAAATGAGAAAATGTACAGTTAGGAAATCAGGTGTTATCCCCAGTGTCTGGTGTAGCGAGCACTTTGAAACAGCAAGAAACACACGAACGGTATCAGGGGTAAAAAAATGAGGTTAGCATCCTGGTGTTGATCCTCCCAGGCATGAATGTAGTCCTGGACCGGTACCGAAATCTTGCGAGACTAGCAGGCACTTCCCCGGCGAGGACTCCCAGCAATAGGGGTCTTGGGTCACCGAGGGTCCGCCCGCGACCTGGGCGTCTTCCTGAGGGCTCAGCTCCCCGCTCCCGGGAAGGTCGGAGTCAGGGCGCCCGGGTAGCTGGTCAAGGCCGCAGGTGGTGGGGCTAGACGCTGGAGGAACGCGACGGCGCAGGAGCGGCGACCCAGCTAAGGCCCCCGGGATCACGCCGCGTTCTCACGGCCCCGCGTTGGGAGCGGAGGGGCGGGGCAAGCGCGCCTGCGCTGGCGAGTGGGCGGGGCCACGCGGGGCCGCTTTTCTCGGCCCCCAGGCGCGCGGCGCGGGCTCGTGGGGCAGTGGGACGCGACCGCGGCGCAGGGTGGACGCCGCAGGTGGCTCGGGCTGGGAGCCCGGTGCGCGGGCGGCCGCTGGGGAGTGGAGGCGGGAGGCGGGCCCTCGCTCACCCCGCTCACCGCCCGGCGCCGCGGGCAGAGACGTAGCGAGCCGGGGCGCGCGAAGGGCGCGCGGCACCCACTTGACGGCTGGCGGCGCTCGCTGCTCTCAGCATGTTTCGCGAGGCGAAGGTTTTCCTCCCGCCCGTGGGCTGAGGCGGTGGCGGCGGCCAGAAGAAGCGACATGCACCTGCCAGGCACGGTTTAGAGGACGCGGCCAGGCGGAAAGTCCCGGCCGCCAGCCGGAGGGCTCTTCGCTCGACCGCCGCCGCCGCGAGCCAGAGCGGCAGGGTGGGCGCCCGGTCATGGCGGCCCGGAGCGCCCCGAGCTGCCACCTGCGGCTCGAGTGGGTGTACGGCTACCGGGGCCACCAGTGCCGCAACAACCTCTACTACACAGCGGCCAAGGAGATCGTGTACTTCGTGGCGGGCGTCGGCGTGGTGTACAGCCCACGGGAACACCGGCAAAAGTTCTATCGGGGCCATAGCGACGACATCATCAGGTACTGGGGGGCGGGGGCGGCAGCGGTCACCGCGGCGCACAGTTCTCGGAGTTTGCACTTGCTCGACCTTCTGGGTGCGGTGACCGCGTCCTGCAGGAAGCATCGTCCCCAAGAGCGCCCTGCAAGTGTCTTGTCCGGAACTCACCCTGTTCACCCCCTACAGACGCCTTTCCCCATCTTTGGGTTCTAGAGTCTCCCTAGGGGCGGAGCGGTGACAGCAAGCCTGCGACTGGCGTTGGGTTTTCTGTCTTTGTATCCTCCCCCTCCAACAAATTTAGGATACTGCAAAAAGGTTATTCGGGTAGCAATGCACTCTAAGTCCCGCCCGATATTTCTCATTAAACGAATTCGTAGAGCGCCGGAGGGGATCCTTTACCTAATGATGAACTGATCAAAACCAAGTACCGCCGGCTGTAGGCTGGTCCTGGGGAGCGCGCCCAGGTGGCATCGTGGAGGGCACTCACCTCTTCACCATAATAATTAGTTCAGGTTTCACCGCCTGCTGTTATCAACAGGGAGAAAAGAAACCCCGGCAACCTTCAGGCAATTCATTAGACATTAACATTTGCCCACCTAAAGGCAGTTTGGGGGTAGGTTTCACCTGAAAGAAACTGCCAAAAGCATTCTTACCGTTTTCCAATCCCCTTGTTTCCTGTTCTTTAAAATCATCCTAAATAAGTTTACTTTTGTATTTTTTGCTTAAATCACATTTTTTCCCGTTTTATATAGTTCTCCTTTGGGCGGTATCCTAAAGTTGGTCCTAGTGCTCGTTGAGATTTCTTTAGTGGATGGTGTCTTTGACGTGTAATTTTCAGTCTGTTTCAGCAGAACTTTTGTGGCGAATAAAGTTAAAAGCTGAAGAAATTATTCTAAGCCAGCGATTTTCAACTGGTGTGCTGCGAGAATTTTTGAAACATGCAGTACCTGCCTATTTAGTCAAGGACACTGACCTCTTTTCCTTTAGATTGTCACATACAAAAATAACAACAGCCAACACAACAATAGCCTTCCTGTGTGAGTGAGTCAAAATTATACCTATTTTTTGGTCAGATTGGCAAAAAATGTATTGTTTGGTGTGCCGCAGAAATTCAGTTTGGTGTGCCATGGGATGGGAAAGGTTGAAAATCGCTGTTCTACGCCATTGATTACTGCTTCCTGCACGGCGCACTTGTCCTTGACAGAAGCAGCATATATTTAAAATATTTTGAAAATGTGTTTGTGTGCTGCCTCTGGAATTTTAACAGAAATTCTGTGGTTGGATTTGGTTACTCCATTTTATTTCCTTATTTATGTTTCACAGGATTTAAATTGGGCATTTCAAATCCAGTATTAGAGTTTGGTGTCTTACAGGCAAGAAGCCTAACTTCCCTAAATAACAAAGTTGTTTCCTTTTTTAATATTGTGTGTCTGTACATCCTTGCTCTGTCAGGGGGAAAAGGAGGCCTAGGACACACAGGAGGTCGGGTGAGGAGTAAAGATAAGCTGAGTGAGAACTGAGATTGTAGAATAGGGAGTCGGGGTGTTTTGGGTCCATTTGTTTGTTAACCCCAAGAGTACACTTGACCCCAATTCTCTTGCCTTTTTCACTAATCCTTCCCAGTTTCTTTATTGCCCATGTGTTACGTTAGGTTGCCCACAGTGCAGGGGGCAGTAGCTGTACCTGGTTAAAGCAGCCCTCCTCTACTCGGTCTGTTAGGTTGAATTCCGTAGGTGGGGGAGGCATAAAGGATTTTGAGGTCTTCTCAGAGTGTACTTCTATTGTTTGTACTTGGTGTTTGAGAGCAGTATGGTATGAGGGCCTTTTAAAACTAGATATGATTTATTTGATGGTGCAAACTATGCTTTTGTTCTTCCAGCAGTAATTAGAAGCTGTGTCACTTGTCACACTGCTTGAAATTTTATAATTGTGTCAGTAAACTCTAAGGAAGGTAATGTTTTTGCCTTCCTTTGATATATATAGTTGCACAACCTATACATTCATTGTCTCAAAATATTACAAAATGGGAAATTACTCTGATTTTTGCCATAATTGGATACATGTTGTGATTTTATACAAAGGATTTATCCTTAAATCAATTTATGACAATAAAAAACTTCCTGAAAATTTGCAGTGGAATAGTAAAATCTGAATCATATGGCATCTTGAAATTGGTGGCACAAATTTAATACGTCTAGTGTTGCTGTAAATGGTGCCACGTGACTTACCATTTCTTCCACGTTGCTTGTTCTTTTTACTGTGTATCTGTTCTTCTCTAGCAGTTTAGCCTTTAGTTGTATTTATGTCAGTACTGATTTATGTAGAAATTAGTTTTGCTGTCAGAAATAATACAGGACTTTTATTGACCCTTTTTTTTGTTTTTATGGGGGGGGCAGGTTTACAGCTGTTCACAAGGAAAATAGTACACGAATTAAATCTGTTTCGAGTGCCCACAACTGTAAACCTACTTTGTGCCACCCTCTGTTCTGTTGCAAGTTGTAATGATGCAATTTTCTAATTTTTCAGCATTTATTACAGGTTTAAGACTTGGTTATAAAATATGCTAGACTACTGATTTTAGTATAAGATGCACATTTATAGCTCGATCTGTATTTTGAAACTTTTGCCAGTTTTCCCAAAGGATGTGACAGCTTTTAAAATTTACTTATTTTTTAGATACTGCCCATCAACACATTTTTGACAAGTTCTTTTTTTTTTTTTTTTTAAAGGTTTTGTTTGCTTATTTTCAGAGAGAGGACAAGGGAGGGAGAAAGAAAGGGATAAAAACCTCTGTGAGGGAGACGTCCAGGAGAGAAAGGAGCATCCATTGGTTGCCCCTTGCACACCCCCAACTGAGGACTTGGCCTGCAACTGAGTCTCGTGCCCGGGCGGTGAATTTAACCAGTGACTTTTCAGTTCACAGACTGATGCTCAGTCCACTAAGCCACACCAGCCCAGGCAGGAAAGTTTCTTCTTGAAGTAGTGTTATCATTGACAGTTTTGAAATATTTATCACCAGTGAAGACCATTGATAGAATATAGTTGGTTTTCTTGGGTGAGTGAACCTCTACATTGAACTCCCTGAGCCCATTGTTTATATATTATGTAAGTATGGAATATGAAGTTGTTTTTTCTGAATGTGGTGAAAGTGTCTCACAGGTGGTGATGAGCTTAAATGACATAATGCATCTGAAATACTTTGTAAAGTAAACTATGTTATACGGTTGCAGGTTAGAATAATATTCATTGCTTCTGTTAGGTTTTCCAAAAAGTTTGGTTTTTTTTTTTTTTCAATAAGCTGGCTCTAGTAGCACTTAGTTGTCTTTAACTTCATTCAAAACAATTTTGTTAGATTGTATTATAATAGCTGGTATATCAGTGTTCATTTGAAAAGCTTACCAAGTTGGTGAATTTTTGTGTAGCTATTTTAATATTGAAGATAGAAGGAAATATGCAACATTTTTGGCCTGCTATGCTTTATTATTTCAAGAAAGGTAAAAACGCAACTGAAACACAAAAGAAGATTTGTGCAGGGTATGGTGAAGGTGCTGTGACTGATCGGACATGTCAAAAGTGGTTTGCGAAGCTTTGTGCTGGAGATTTCTCACTGGACAGTGCCCCATGGGTGGGTCGGCCAGTCGGCGTTGATAGCAATCAAATAGGGACGTTAATTGAGAACAGTCAACGTTCTACCATGCAGGAGACCGCTGACATACTGAAAATATCCAAATCAATAAAGTTATTGGTGAAAATTAAAAACGTCTTTTATTTTATAGAAAAAACCGTACAGACTTTTTGGCCAACACAATAGATAGGACTTTTTTATTTTAGAAAAATGACAGGTGTAGCTCTTTCCTTCAGTTGTGGTAGATGATATTCTTAAGAAAACGGATGTGTCTGTATGGTATATATTTACATATACTATATGAGCAGGAACCCAAAAAAACCCCAGAATTATCTTCTGGAGGACGGACCCCTTGTAGTACAAGCCTCCCCAGCCAGGTGAGCGTTCTAGGAACCCGTCTGTATCAGTGGACCCGCTGGTGTTGTGAGAGTCTATGGCCTCCGTGAAATTTTTTTTTGAAGACTTTCAGCATGTTTGCTCGTTGTATGACGGGTGATTTACAAGCACACCTGTCCACGCTGCACTGAGTGTTCAGCAGTTTTTGACCCAAAAGGGCATGAGCCCTGTGCCCCATCCTCCCTCTTCACCTGGCTGTCCCTGAGTGATATTCCCCTCCTTGGATGAAGAGAGTCCTCAAAAGGAAGTGTTTTTGCTGATGTGGAAGAGGTGAAACAAAAACAGCAGAAAGCACTAGAAGGCATCAAAATCGACGAGTTCAAAAACTGTTTCAAGCAGTGGAAAAAACATCTTGATAGGTGTATTGCATCAAATGGAGAGTGCTTTGAAGGTGACTGAAATTTAAACATATAAGAATACACAATTTTTTATAAATAAATTCCATTTTTTGGTTCCTCCTTGTATACATAATACATATGTACATACTATGTACATACTTTGTGTGTGAATATGAGGTTTACATTGTTTATCTTCCCCACAGTAGATACAGTTCCATGACGGTTGGGAATTTCATGTTTGGTTCGTGGCTGCATCTCTAGTGCTAAGAATAGTTCCTGGCAAACAATAGGTAATCAATAAATATTTGATGAAAGAATAAGTAAACCAGGAAATGCCTATTTCTACACTAACAGGTGTCCCAGACACAACGTAAAAAAGCATATTAAGAAGGTGGAGTGACCACCTATGGCAAATGCTAATAAAAACTCAAAAAAGATGAGAACAGAGAATTGACCACTGGATATGGCAGACGCGGAGGTCGTCAGTGAACTTGGCAAGAGCTGCTATGGTGAACTACAGTAGAGCCAAGACTGGGAAAAAAGGCTAAAGATAGTACAGACAACTCTTTCAAGTATTCTCTCTTCACAAGAGGCCACTGCATATGCTGCTACCTCTTCCTGGGATGCTATACCTTCACTCATTTATTCTGATGACTGTTTCTCTCTGTTTTTCTTAAAGACCCAGGTGAAGTATTATATTCAGGAGGAAACATTGCGAACTGTTATGTCTCCGTGTTGTACATGTGATATGGTATATCACAGGTACACTAGTGCTATCCCTAGTACACATAGTATTCTAACTGATTCTTTACTTGACCAATTGTGTCTTTAAACTCTGAGTACTTTAAGGCAGGGGTCCTTGCACAAAACAGATGCCCAATGAGTATTTCTTTGATGAGTGAAAAGGCCTTGAAAGAACAGTAAGTTCCTAATAGCTTCTAAGAATTTATTATGTCATATTATTCTTACTGTGCAAAGTATTATTTTATTATCTATTCAACATGAAACAAATAATAAAGGAAAATAGTTATTATAATACAAACCTAAATATTTGTCTTTTCCATAATTAAATAATAAGTATACATTTAATGTGCATTTATGACAGTGTGAACTGTTCTAGATAATTCCTGCCTTTCCATGAAACCATCTGTTAATTTTATTCCTTAAACTATGCAGTATTTCAAAAACAAATAATGATAAATATTTTTATATGCAGATGCAAAATGAAATCTCACAGAATAGAATTATATAGTCTGTGAAAGTTAAGCTCACCTAATTCTAGTTACTTAAACACTGGGACATTTTACTAAATCTGAATATATTCTCTTATCTTTTGAAGTACTGCTCCTAGGTATTAAACAATGCTTAAGAAAATTCTGGTAATAGGGTAGAGGGGAGGGTTTACATACATTTCTCAAACTGTTTATGTTAAGAATTCTAGGAATGCACATTTGAGAATACGTATTGGCAGTGTGCTTCCCAAATAGAATCATCTGGGGCATTTTTTAAAATACAGATTTCTGGGCTCTGGGCATAGAAGATTCTGACTTAGTAAAGCTGAGGAAATGCCTAGAATTGGCAAAAAGCTCCTTAAATTATTCTGATTATCAGCCAGGTTTGGGAAATATTGACCATATATCTGGAGACATTAAGGAGATAAGTAGGTTTACATTAATCCCTGCCTGACCCAAAGAAGTTGCTACCCTGAACCCATATAAACACAAAATATATTGACCCACCATGGAAACTTACATTCTGAATTGCTTTTCCAGCTAAAATTTTGACTTGTGTTGAGTAAATGAAGTTTGCACACCATAAATACAGTGCTGTTAAAAACCACTCTTTACAAGATTATGGGGAGGCCTGGTCAATTTTCTTTCTTTAGACACCACCTGCCTGCCACGTTGAAGGAAAGAGCTCTTGCACCATATATAACTAAGGGCCAAGAGAAAAGGCAGGAGAGTGAGAGAGAGCCTATTGGGAAGAGCTTCGACAGGTGTCGGATGGGGGCCAGGAAGGCCTCACTGTGCGGTATGAAGGTACCACTTTAGTGGAGACTTGGAGGTGAGGGAGTGTGCTGTGTGGATATCTGAGGGAGGGATATTTCAGACAAAGGGGCCATGAAGTGCAAAAGCCCTAACGTGGAATGCCGAGTGTGTTTGAGGAACAGTTGAAAGTTAGTGTGGTTGGAGTGGAGTGAATTTGGGTGAAGTAGTAAGACATGAGGTCTGAGGGTATGGGGGATCTTACAGGCTCTCGGGAGGATTTTAGCCTTCCTATCTACGTGAGATTGGAAGTCATTGGAACAATTTAATCAAATTAGCGATGTCATTGGACTTAATGTTTTATTTAACAAGGTCACTCTGGCTCCACTACTGAGAACAAACTGAGGGAGAGGGGCAGGGTGGAAGCAGAGACCACTTAGGAGACTGTTGCAATGACCCAGTCAAGACACAGTGGTGGCTTGGACCAGAGTGGTACCAGTGGGAGTCCTGAGAAAGGCTCAGATATATTTTGAAGATAGAGGTTATTTACTGGTGGATCAGATATAAATTGTGACAGAAAAGAAAGGTCAGTGATCATCACGGTTTTTGGCCAGAACAGCTGAAAGAATGGCGTTGCCAGTGACCGAACTGGGAAAGACTGTGGGAAGAGCAGGTTTCCTGTGTGGGGGAGAGGGGAGACCCTGAGCTGTGTTTTAGAAGTGCTCCGTTGGAGACGCTCGTGGACAACCAAGTGGGGCTGTAAATCAAGCAGTTGAGGATGGGTGTCTGTAATTCAGGGAAGCTGTCTGAGCTGGAGTAAATTGGGGCGTTATCAGTTTATAAACAGTTGTTAAGCCATGAATCTTACTGAGGCGGTGTAGATAAATAAGTTGCTGTGGTGCGCTAGCATTTGAAAGTGGAAGAGACAAAAAAAGGGTGGACAAGATGTGGCCACAGGAGCAGGAGGAGCAAAACAAGAGTGTGGGGTCTCGGAAGTTTGTGAAAAGAGTATTTCAGGGAGAAGGAAGTGGTCAGCTGTGCTAAGTAAAGTGAGGAGTGTTTCACCTTAGTGGAGATGTTAGCTGTGTTGCAATAATTGTATGGACTGTAATCACAAGACACTCCAGGAGGCTGTATGCTCAGGTGATCAGGTGAACAGGGGGAGCAGAAAGGTGTCTTCAAAATGAGTCATGTTATTATTAGTGTACAAAACTGACCTAGTTTAAGATTTGTGCCAGCAGCTTCTAGCTTGCTTGGTTATTTGAAAAATTACACATGGCTGGCGGCTGTAGAGCCTTGCTACACCAATGTGTGGTCCTCGGACGAGCAGCTTCAGCTGTCACCTGGCAGCTCCTTAGAAATGCAGCTCTCCAACCCCACCCAGACCTGCTAAATTAGACTGAATTGTAACATTCTCAGGTGATTTGTAAACATATTCAAGTTTGAAAAGCACACTCTTTCCAGATCACCGGTTTTCAAAGTGTGATCCGTTAGCCAGCAACATTAGCATCACCTGGAAACTTGTTAGAAATGCAAATTCTCAGTTCACCCCAGATCTAATCAGAAACTCTGGGTATGGGGCCCAATAATCAATTTTAATCAGCTCCAGATGATAATGATGTATTATAAAGTTTGAAAACTACTGCCTAGATTTCTGATTCTCAACCCTGGCTGCATATTAGAGTTACTTGGAGAGTTAGGAGCAAAGCAAACATAATAAAACCACCAATGGCTGCGTCTCATCCCTAAAAATTTGATGTGTTTAAGGTGGGTCTCAAGTATGGTTTCTTTGTTGTTGTTTCCTTCTGTTTTTAATTTTTAAGCATTCCAGATGACTGATATGCAGCCAGGGTTGAAGAACACTACTCTAGATACAGTAGTAATCCATGTTTAGCTGGTGGGCTAGGAAGTCAACCTTAAAAAACTCAGGGCTTAGACACATTTATTAATTGACTATTATGCATAAATATTGGGTTGGCCAAAAAGTCCATTTAGTTTTTTCCATAAAATAAAAGACACATTTTTCATTTTCACCAATAACTTTATTGATTTGGATATTTTGAGTATGTCTCAAATAGTGGGAGCCAATAGCGGGAGGGGGCTGTCTCCTACTACTGGCTTCCAGGGGACAGAGGCCAGGGGTGCTGCTAAACATCTTCCGTTGCATAAGACAGCCCCACAGCAAAGAGTTATTTGGCCAGAATATCAGTAGTACCAAGAAACTTTGCAAACCACTTTTGACACATTTGAGCAGTCACAACACCTCCATACACTACATGAATCATTTTTGTGTTTCAGTTGCATTTGAACCTTTCTTGAAATAATAAAACATAATACGCTGAAAATGTTGCATATCTTCTTCCATCTTCAGTATTAAAATGGCTGCATAAAAATTTACCAGTTTTGCTAAGTTTTTAAAAAATGCATGCTGACATGACAGCTGTTGCAACAGCTGTTGCAGTAGAATCTAACACAATGTTTTGAATGAAGTTAAAGAAAACTAAGCACTACTAGAGCCAGGATACAGAAAAAAACTAAACGAACTTTTTGGTCAACCCAGTATAACAATGTGGATACTTTGCTAAGTGTTGAAACCCCTTTAAAAACTTTGGGCCTTGTGGCTGGTGTGGCTCAGTTGAGGCATCGTCCTGGAACAGAAAGGTTGTGGATTCGATTCCTGGTCATGGCACATACCAAGGTTGTAGGGTCAGTCCCTGGTCCCGGCAGTGGTCTGAGTGTGAGGGAGGCCACCAGTCGATCTTTCTCTCTCACATCAGTGTTTCGCTCTTTCCCTTGTAGAAATCTACTGGTAGAAAAATTTATCAAGGAGAAATTTATATTCATTCTCTGCCTTCTGCTGATGTCCATGAATTCTTACTATTAGGTCTTTATCTTGTTTTTAAAGACTCATAGATTATTTTTTATGAATTATGAGTGAATTTTCTGTTTGTTAAATGTGATTTGTACTTTAAGGTTGATACTAATGTGGGAGTGCTACTAAATACTATTTTTGGACACTAAGATTCGGTCTAACTTTATCCTGTGAAAGTAAAATGGGAAAGAGGGCTTGAAAACAAATGAACACCAGATGAGGAAGTGGAATGTGGTAGGGCTGCTGCTGCTTTGTTGCTGGGGTTCAGCTGAGCCTTGTGCGGACCCTTTGTTGGAAAAGTTTAACACGCACTACATATATCATATTACAGGGATTATGAAGTCTGTCATTGACTGTTTGGCACAAAGACTATTGAAGTAGTAACTATTAGCATGGATTTTTATAAAAGTTATTTTAAATCCAAATTATTTTAAATGGATAAAGTCTCATTTACACATTGGTATATGTTACATATACAAAGTACTCCAAAAGCTCTGTGAGTAATTTTAAGTATTTGTTTTGCAGCCTTGCCTTGCATCCTGAGCGAGTGCTGGTGGCAACAGGGCAGGTTGGGAAAGAGCCCTATATCTGCGTTTGGGATTCATACACTGTACAGACCATATCAGTTCTGAAGGACGTTCATACGCATGGTATCGCTTGCCTAGCGTTTGACTTAGATGGACAGGTATGTGATCATTTTTTAGACTATGTTTTAAATATGTGTACTGCAAGAAATTACTACAAATCTATAAATTTTAAATCAGAAAACAGTTATTGAAAAATATGTGTTCAAGAAGGGAGGTGGGTAGATGGGATGAGTGATTGTTGCATTTGAGAAAAAATAAGAACAATAAGGGGCTTTTTTAATTTTATTAAGTACTTTTCAATTGAATAAATTACTACCATGAAAGTCAAAGAGATTCTGATTCAGTGGACCATTGGTTGTTTTAGAAAATTTTCCAGGTTGTGTATATTGACAAGACAAATGGAAGACATCTTAGGAAAATTAAGTTTCTCTAAGTAGAGTTGCATACATTTTAATTTTTAGTTAAAGTTTTCTATTAACTTTTTGCTATTAACGTTCTATTACAATTTTTCTAGTAACTTTCTATTACAATTTTTACTGAGAAGAATGAGGCAGTTCCAAATGAACTATTTTTATACAAAATCAAAGTTCAAAACAAAGGATATAATTATCATTCCACTAACTTTACTACTAATCAGCTCCCAAAATATTATTTAATTTTAGTCAGTGATTTCTTAAAAATTAGGCAAGGCAAGGGCTTTTTTCTGGTGCTTTAATGGACTTTGTTATACCTAAAACATATTTAAGAAGTTCGATTTTGCAGATGTGGTTAAGGTATAGTCTTTAAAGGTTTGATGTTAAAATTAGACTTTAAAATTTATTTTCACTTTTAGGAAAAATTTTTCCTAAATTTTTTTTAGGAAATCTGCATTTCAATTCATAAAATTCATAAAATTTAATTTCACAGACTTAGATTTAACAGGAACAGATTACACTGTGTTCTCTTCCCTTGAAAATGATAGCCATAAATGTTTTATTCATAACTCTGAGGAATAGCTCCTTTGAGTAGCAAAGATACTTATGACTTTCTGATAAGAGTCTGGTAAGGGATCTATAAAGACTTAACTGGAGCCCTGGCTGGCATAGCTCCGTGGATTGAGCGCGGGCTGCGAACCAAAGCATCGCAGGTTTGATTCCCAGTCAGGGCACATGCCTGGGTTGCGGGCCCGGTCCCCGGTGAGGACCACATGAGAAGCAACCACACATTGATGTTTCTCTCTCTCTCCTTCTCCTTCCCTTCTCCTCTCTAAAAAGAAATAAATAAAATCTTTTAAAAAAAAAAAGACTTAACTGGAACCTCTCATTTGGGGAAGAATGTGCTTCTTGGTTTAATGTTGCAGGTAGCAGTGATTAGCAATTACAGAACCTCAATTGGTGTGACTTTTGCTCTTATTTTTCAAGTCCTGTAATGTCCTCAGATCAGAATTTTATTTTCTTTTTTAAAAAGAAGAGAATCATATTCTACCTACTTTACAGGAGATTTTATTTTATGAAACAGAACTATTAAGTTGTTTTAAAAAATAATTTAGGAAAGGTGTAATGAAGTCCAAGATGTTTTAACTGTTATATTTTAAATATAGATGATTTCTTCTTAATTTTAAAGTTGCTTTTTCTACATGTAATAGACTGCATTGCTGAGGAATTTGTCTTACATGTACATGGAGAAATTATGCCCATACCTTTTCTTAGTTGAAAACCTTTAATTTCACTTATTTTAAGCAACTTATAAGAAAAGTCTAGGGTACATATATTTTATTGTCACAGATCTTCATGAGATCATGTTACTTAAAAATGTAAACTTGTAAAAAACACAATAGCTAAAAGTTATTGAGCACATACTAACTATGAGGCATTGTGCTAAGCCTACATTAGCTCATTTAATCCTCACAACCCTGTGAAACAGATACTGCTATTATCTCTCTTTCACAGATTAAGAGGCTGAGACTTAGAGAGGTTAAATAACTTGCCCCAGGTTACACAGCTGGCAAATGGAACCAGTGCGGGTCACTCACACTCCAAAGCTCATGTTTTTAACCGCAATGCTCAACTGTCCCCCAAACATGCAATTTAGGAGGTCGTTATTCATATTTCAAAAGGAATTTATCCATCTTAAACACAGTGAAAGCTTTTAGGGAACACTACCAATTGAAGATTAAGTTAAGAAGAATACCTTTGAAAATTATGTTAATGAAAAAATGCTTTAGTTTAAAATATTTTTAGAACATATCTGTCCACTAATATCTATAAACGGTGAGATACCAACTAGGAAATAGTGTATAATTTTTGCATTTTCTATTATAATTGAAACTATCAATGATCAATTAAGATTCATCCAAGGAATGAGTTTCCCTGTTGGTAGTAATGCTGAATGTTCTTTTCCTACAGAGGTTCTTCTGAATGGATTGAATATCCATGTTCAAACTGGAAGGAAGTCTGCCTCATTGAGAATAGTTAGGGCCTAAAAAGGCTCTTTATGTAAATCCACATAAAACAGGGACTAAAAGCTTATAGTAAATAGGGGAAGAATATGAGGAAGGGGAATCAGACTGGTGCTTTATCTTGAAAATATAACCATAATTTAAAATGATAAAAGGATATCTCCCATATTTAACAAAACCTGAGTTATAGTTACAACTCTGATAATTTATGGAATGGACCAAGAATAAAGTACTAATATTTTTAACCTAATTTGTCAACTGTATGCTGGTACAGAATAAAATGCTTTAGTTTACCATTGACTTTTGGCACATGATTATGAAGGGAGTCATTTTTACAAAAATACTAGAGGAGTTCACTAATTTTTTCCAAGGGCCTCTCTGTAATCTCTTGATATCTAGACATATCTCAATTGCCTGTAGCATTATTTTTGAGTTTTTTCTATTGCTGTTCCAGATCCTAACTTCTAATGGCTTTCTATATGATTTGACTGATATTTACTCCATTAAGTTCTGCATCTTTTGCAAAATTAGTGATTTTTACTTTGTAGCATTGTAACAACTAGTTCTTTTTAAAAAAGATTTTTTTACATTATTTTTAGAAAGTGGGGGAGGGAGGGAGAGAGAGGAGAGAAACATCAATGTGTGGTTGCCTCTCATGTGCCCCCTACTGGCAACGTGGCCCACAACCCAGGCATGTGCCCTCCCTGGGAATCAAACCTGAGACCCCTTGGTTTGCTGGCCGGCACTCAATTCACTGAGCCACACCAGTCAGTGCTAACAGTTCTTATAATGAACACTGAGATCACAAGGGTCCTCAAACTAGAATCTTTTTGAAGTTTAATTGTCTATTATTTAAAAATGTTTCACAGTTGCAGGAACATGTGGAGTGTGTCTAGTTGTGGCCATTGGAATATTTTTCTTATTTGATTATTTAGTATGCTAGAACTTCTTACTAAATACTTCCAATTCAGTTAATAGACACAACCAAGGTTTTGTTTGGTAATAGGATCAGGGAGGAATTTGGGGAGCTAGCTGGATAGAGGCTTTTTTTTTTAATTCAGTTTTCTTTTTCCTCTTTCACTGTACTTCTTAGTTATCTTTAAAGGAGCCTTTCCTTCTGCCCACTTCTTAAGTGTCAGCGTTTTTTAGGAGTCTGTAAGCTGTCTTGTCTTTTCACTGTACCTGTTCTCTCTAGGTAGTTATCTAGATGCATGACTTTAACTCCCACATCAGTTACAGTGGCCCCAGCTTCTCCCTCAACTCCACAGACCCTCCTTGAATGTCATGTAGAGATACCATACATTGCACATTTAAAATGGAATTCTCTCTCTATTCCAACTCAAGTTAAAAAAATAACCTCTTTCCTCTGGCTCCTGGCCTACCTCCGCAGCCTTGTCTCCTGCCATTTCCCAGGTGGCACCCCTTCCCTCAGCCACACTGAGTTAGTGGCTCTTTCCTGAGAGCACCACGATATGTCTAATCTGGGTGTCTTTTGGCCTGGAATGCACTTGCTCTTACTTTTCTACCCAACTGTCTCTTACTTTGTCTTGCAGGATATGGTTCAAGCACTACTTTCACTGGAAAACTTTAATTCTCTTCCTCACCCACAAAGGCTGGGTTAAATGTGGGAACAAATGATAAAGTAAATGATAAAAAGCTGGGAGAGGAGGCAGTATTTGCCTGGTAGTTTCTTGCTTTTCCTTTCTGCTGTTGTGTAACTTATGCTTAGGGAGGTTGATTTTGGCCATGACAGTGTTTATCGTGACTACAGAGGAAGTGCTCCCCCGTCTATTTAGTCACTACCTGTACAGAGCCAGATGCTTTGAGGCTCTGTTGAGACACATGGAGTTTTAAACCTTTTGGCCAGTTGTGGTTTGCTATGTGTGAATGATGAGCTGAGCCAGAAAGAAGAGGCATTGGGAGAAAGGACAGAGCCCCTCTATTACTCACTTGATAGTTGTCTTGTGAGATTTTGATCTCTGCACAGTTTGCTGTAGCAAGAGGTGGATATCTTTGTTTTAGTTAGATATTTGCTGATAGCCTCTAGTTCCCAAATATTAAAGACCTCAGGAGAAGCAGATTATCTCCTCTTGTTACCTTGAGCTTTGTACTAGTGTGATTTGCTGGAGAACCATGATAAACTATTCTGTCTATGTGAGCCATTCATTCCACCCACTTGGGGGTTTAAGTAGTAACTGCGCTTTGCAGAAACTGTTTCTAACTGGGTATTAGATGGCATTCCTCATTCGGACAGGGAGATTATGATCATGGTAAACTGATGGTGGCGATGATAGCAAACACTAATGTAACAGCTGTATTCCAGGCACTCTTCTAACTTCTGTATGTACAGCGTGGGGCAAAAGTAGGTTCACAGTTGTTCATATGGAAAATATACAATGACTAATAAATAATAATACAAAAATAAACTTTGTTTTGTGTACTCATAACTGTAAACCTACTTTTGCCCCATCCTGTATGTTAATTTTCATATTAACCATATGAGGTATGTATATTATCCCAACTTAATAGGTAAGGAAATTAAGGTACAGAGAGGCTGAATAACTGGCCAAAGTCATCCAGTTACTGAGAGGTAGAGCTGGTGTTCAGGTCTAGGCAGTCGGGTACCAGAATCTAGGCTCTAAACCAGAGACTGGTGCACGTTCTAGAACAGGTCCGGATGGTAAATAGTTTAAGCTTTGTGGGCCGTGTGGCCTCAGTGACAGCTCCTCAGCTCCGCACTGTAGTGTGAGAGCCGTCGCAGACAGCTTGCGAAAGAGTGTGTGGCGTGTTCCAGTTTGGCCTGAGAGCCAGAGTTTGCCACCCCTGCCTCGAAACCAGTGCTTTTTAAAGTATGTGTTGTGGGTTGGTCCTTGCAATTTCTTCTTTTGCTCTTCAGTTACTTGTGTTTGTATTATTAATTTCCAAGTATTTGGAGGATTTTCTGCACAACTTCATATTAGTCCGATTTTTGTTTTCATCAGAAACTAATATTAAATGGGGATAATAAAAATACCTCAGAGGGTAATAGCTTCATGTTATTCTGATTTCTGTTTTTGAATATATAAAAATGTACTTTTTATTTTCACTTTTAAAAATCTGTTTAGGCTTGTTTTGTAATTCAGTATTTTGTGATCTTAATGAAGAATCATGTGCACTTGGAAAGGGTATGGAAAAATACACGTATTCTGTTTCTCTCCTTTTGTTTATTGTACTGTTGTCATTTTATTTCTACATGTTTTGTAAGTCTCATAATAATGTGTTATTTTTTCCTAGAAGAGTTAGTTTTAAAAGCAGACTATTTGAAAAAACAAACTCTTTACCACTTGGGTGCTCTTCATTCATGAGTAAATTGATTCACTTCCTGTTAGGAATGTCTGAAAACATTTGTGTCGTATTATATTTTGTACAGTTTTCCAGTTGTTTATGCCGGGGGGTCCGTAGTCAGACCCTGATACTCATTCACAGCCAGGAGTTCGTTTCTCCTGTTTCTGAGCCTCTCTCCTGCTGTCCATCTCACTGTCTCCTCTTTCCCCCTCTTTCTTTACCCCCTCCAACCGCCTGTGTAACTCTCCCACTGAGTTCGTAGTTTCATTTTTTTTCATGTCTGGAAATTACCTTTGCTTCTTCACATCCGCTTGAGTTCTTACAGTCTCCTCTTTGCTCATATGAAGATATTTTGAAGTCCCACACTTATTTCATATAATGTGATGACTCCAACGTCTGATGTTTTGCAGAACGGATTTTGCTGTTTGCCATGACTTTTTGATTCTCACTCAGGTCTCTTGTTTTCTGTGGTTACTGAGTGGGCGTTGTTTGTTTATTTTTTATTTTATTTTCGTCGACTGCTACCTTTTAGAATTCTTTGAGGATGGAAATTTCAGTCCTCTGCGTAGGATTTGTATTTGCCTGTGCACCGTTGTTGAGGATGCTTGAAGATTCTGCAGTCCTTAGGACTACTGTGAATGAAAGTGTTTCCTCTTGAGGGAGTCGTGATTAGTGTGGATTTAGGCCTTACAGCCGCAAGAAAGCTGCTTGTGGCTACAGATTTTTGGGTTGATTTTCTCCCCTTCATGCACTGCCACTCCTCTTTCAGAAAGGGTAGTCTCTTGTTTTCCCTTCTCTGAGGATTTCACTGCTTGAGAGGTGTGCAGTTCATATTCCTACCTCGGGCATGTTCTAAACTTCATCTCCTACTCCTGTTCAGCCTGCAGAACAAAATCAGGCTTACCAGGATTTAGCTGATACCTTTGGAGTAAAGTGGATATAGAAGCTGTCTTTCTGTTCAAAATTCCCATAGGAAACCACTTTGTTTTTGTTCAGATTTCTTAATTTTTGATAGCACAGCAGTGTGTTTAAAAGATGTTATTTTTATCTAATATTTTTAGTTTTTGACAGGAGAGATGTTTAGGCTATTTGTGAGTCTTACCGTTAGACATGGAAGCCATTCTTCTGTTTTTTATGTGATTCACTACACATATGTGCAAATATTAGCAAGATGAAATATATTCAGCCTTTCTTTATGAGGTCTATAAAACATGACTGCATAAGTTCTGATGTTTATAATGCCCACGAGTAGAATTTGTTTGCCATTTATAATTTGGTTCCTTGTTTATTTGTTTCCCTATTTATTCCCTTTGGACTTCTTGGACATAAAATCAGCGCTTGGTTTCAGTTGGACTTGATTCAAAAAATGCAGTTTGTATTTGGGATTGGAAAAGGGGAAAAATGTTGTCTATGGCTCCTGGTCACACGGATAGAGTAAGTATTCCCCTTTGGGGCTTCTAATGGGCATAGGATGGGAAAGGGCCAGAGGGTGTCAGGGGGGTTTCTGTTTCTGTGTTCTGTTATTGACAAATAGTGCATACGTAATTCAGTGTGTAAAGTACAGTTGAAATTGGGATGCATATGTATTATAGATTCAGTGGATATAGTGTTGTTAGCATAAAACTTAACTACTTCAGCAAAAACGATGAATTTTATGTAATTGAAACCTCAGTTAAAAAATTGAGTGGTTCATGCCTAGGGTCTGCTCAGTTTGGTTTACCACTGATTGGTTACATATGTGTCATAGTTAAGGTGAAAAAGATATTTTGTGTGTGAATTTAAAATTTTTAGGATTAATATTTTTAGAAACCTAACATTTTTACTTTTGAAACTTTTAAATATATTCCATCTTGTTTAAAATTAATGTAAAGAAAATGTTGTAGTCAGCTTTTTAATTAAATATTATACTACTTTTATAAACATACATCAGACTTTTGTGATAAACTCTTAAAAATGTCTGAGTTTTTTTGTGCGTAGTAAAATCCTAAACCAGCACAGGAGCTACAGTCATTGATTCTGTCTGCGGGAAATGAATCCGTAGAAGTTGTATAAAAACATTTGTGTGAATTAAAAAAAAAACACATTTGTGTGAATTTGTCTTTTGGTTTCTAACAGATTCTCAAAGAGACCTCTTACACACACATACATATGATTTAGATGAAGTGTTAAGTATATTTTATTAAACAATTGCGTATTTTGACTGAGAACAAAGCATTTCATACATTAGTCCTTTGGATTTAGTAAATGGGCTGATTATTGTGAAAAATGATGCTGCCTTTCCGTTGGAACTTTTAAAAGTATTTTTGTAGTTAGTACTTTAAATTTGTATCAATGTGTTTTTCATGTAATCTGTATTGTGGCGAGTTGTTAACATTGTAAGATGAAACTTCTTGACCAGTGCAGAGTGTCACTTTGTACGTATCTAGAGGAAGCAAGCCTTTTACACGGCTGTGCTGGCAGGCGTCAGAAACGTGGCGAAGACCACCAGGTAGCAGAATTCTTTTCTGCTATGAAATCATGTTTCAAATATTTTTCTTTTAGTTATTATTAAAGTACATGTTTCTAATGAATATGTTATTTCATCTCTTTTTTTTCTTGTTTGCTTTTGTAACAAAAATGGTTTCTGTGTATATAGAATTTATGGAATCTTAGCAGAGAACAAAGCTTGGGGATCTCCAGAATTAAAGTATAAGTTAATTTTGTTTGACCTGTAAAGAATAGAGAGAGCTAAAAAATACAGAATTTTTACTGTGAAATAGATGTTTGGGTTCCTTATGTAAGCAGTTTTGCATGATAGCTATAACAGTGTTCTCTGTCTGTAGCTGTATGTGGTAAGTGTATGCTCCATTCAGATTTCTCTGTTGTAGAAATTAGGCAGGTTCCTGCTTCATTCCCTAGTTGTGTCGAACCAGTCTTGTTATTTATGGCCTTTTAAAAAAATTAAAAATAGAGTTGTTTATTGTTATTTTACTGGTAGCTTCATAAATTAGAATCTAAGAAATAGTTTTTGTTTCTTTTCATTTATGTATTTATTTTTCGTAAGATTTTGAAGGATAGGATTCTGATTATTATTTGTTGAAGAATATTACTTTACAATAGGTAGGACTTGAGGGCTATTTGGTCTTTCAGACAGCATTCTTAAATGATTCAAAAATAAGTATTTTAACCATGCATCTGATTTGTTCACAGATATTTGATATTTCTTGGGATTTGTACCAGCCAAATAGGCTTGTCAGCTGTGGTGTAAAACATATCAAGGTACTAGAAGGTTCTTATTTTATAATAGTTATCTTTATTTATTCTCTGCCACTGAGTACATATCACACTATTTACAATTTAGGGTAGGTTTAGGACTTTGACAGTACTTACATTTAAATGTCAACATTTACAATTTTTAATGTTTAATCTAATAAACATTTATTGTGTATTACTATGTGTGTAAGGAACCTATGGAAGGGAAATAGGTATGAACAGAAAATTAATAAATAGCTAGTAGGTGGTGACGCCAGATGACTGGGATGCGTCATTTAACCTGTTTGATCTTTCCTTCACATCTTAAAACTGCGGCTGCTGTTGCCACGTCACAGAGCTGATGATTAAGTGAGGCAGTATGAATGTCATAGTGCCTAGCACGTGGTCAGCTCTCTGAAAGTCTCATCTTCTCCTCTGTGCGCCTGTGCCGGCTCACTTGATCGCAGCCTTTGATTCACACTGTGCACTTCGCATGTGAAAGCCCGTGTGGTCAGTGGTGGGGGTCACTCTGTGTTTATCATTACTTTTGAATCCCTGATGCAAATTGGAAATGCTTACTTGTTTCCCAGTATCTGATGTAACAGTTCCTGTAACTGTGAACTCCTAGTAAAGAAGGTTCTGCGTGCACATTCTTCCGATACTCCCACTTCCAGCCACATTTTCTCCAGAGTATGTTTAGCTGCAGCTGCAATCCTGGTTTTCATATTCTGGTACTGATTTGATAATGGATAATATTAAATTTTCATTTTTTTTCAGTAAATATTTAATAGCAGAAGGCTCTGTGCTAGGCTTAAAGTATGTAGTATAAGCACTGTGAAGGTAGAAATTTTTGTCTGGTTCATCTTTGATGAACCAGATAATGTTTGACACAGTACTTGATACATATTAAGTTCTTTTTTTGTAAAGATTTTTTAAATTTATTTTTAGAGAGAAGGGAAGGAAGGGAGAAAGAGGGAGAGAAACATTGACGAGCGAGAGATACATTGATCAGTTGCCTCTCACACGCACCCAACTGTGGATCTGGTCTGCAACCCATGCCCTGTGCCCTGACTGGGAATTGAACCAGTGACCTTTCGGTTTGCAGGCAGGCACTCAGTGGACTGAGCCACACCAGCCAGGGCTGATTTATATTAAATTCTTAACAAATTGTGGGCAAGTTGATAAGTAAAGAGACCTTATTGCTCTTTTATATTGTAAATAAAGCTGAAATTTCCACTTTCAAGTTTTTAGAAAACTTACCTTCTCAATTAAACTAAAACTGTATTTTTTTACTGTGAATATCTTTCTTTACATTTGGTGGAGGCAATGAATAGCATGGTAGCTCTCTTTTCAGGCAAAAGATGATCTAGAACGGCTCTAGCCAATACAGTAGCAACTAGCCACATGTCGCTATTTGAATTCAGTTAATTAAAATGAAATAAAATGTAATATTCATTTCTTCAGTCACACTGTCAGTATGTTCAAGAGCCACCTGTATGAAGTGGTCACCATACACACACACTCTCTTTCATCATCATAGAAAGTTGTATTGGGCAGCACCAATCTGGATTCTAGAACAGTGGTTCGCAACTCTTGCCAGACATTAGAATTATTTGGATACCTGGGCTTCTTCACTCTCCAGAGATTCTGTCTCAGTTTATCTTAGTGGAGGACCAGGTATACTATGTTTTATAATTGCCCCCAGGATATTCTAATGTGCAACCAGAACTGAGAATCACTAATCGCAAAGAAAACAATAGATTGAAATTGGAACTTACTGAAAGAGAACCAGCTACCCTTGGGCACAAAGTTATGGAACTTTTAAATTTAAAAATCATAAAATTTCTTTGATTAAAACATTCATTATTAGTTATTTGAGTGGATCAGCATCATAATTTTTAGTTCTTTGAGACTTCATGTTTTAAATTACGATCTTTTGGTCTTAAAATAAGATCTCGGAGATCAGGTAAGATGTTTAAGTATATAATATCAACAAATTATATTAAATAGTAATTTACTTAATATAAAGTTGAATATAGTCTCAGGCCCTAATTGCTTTATGCACAGCTATTTAATACATATATTAAGTATTTAATATATATATACACTTGCCTTGCCCCATTTTTGGTTTTTTATTTCTCTTTGCAAACCTTTACACTTTACCTGAACCCACATAAAAGAACAAAAACCCTGGTCACAAAGAGTTATGTTTGACTTCCCTGTGTTTACCCAGGAATGAACCAATCATTCCAAATGTGTATCTTTCTTATTTTTGAGCTTTAAAGTAAAGGCATTGCTCAGCCTTGAAAATACCGGTGAGAGCAATGTACTAATCCTTTCATTTTTCCCTGCCTTTGCGATCTTTATCAGAGACTGAACATTAGTTTCGGTCCCTTTTCCTATTAGTATATGGTGTCTTATCCTCATATTCATTACTAACTCATTCTGAACTTTTCAACCTAAGTTTCATGTTGATTTTTTTCAGAAACCTAATGGAAGCATAGCATATTTTAAATGTAATGTAGTTCATCCCCCCTTGAAGGACTTTAGGGACTGAAACCAGTGACTTACCCGCTATAACGTAGCTGCTGACAGCACTAGGGTGAGGATGCGAACCTTGAGTGCTGTCGTCTCACAAGGGAATTTTTTAGGTGCTTTCTAGTCTGCTGCTCTAATATAGCCTCAAAGAATTAGGAATGTTTTGCTTTGTTTTATAAGCATTCTTTGGTGATTCGACTGTACTGTGTGCCTTTTAGTTCTGGAGTTTATGTGGAAATGCTCTGACCCCAAAGCGAGGGGTCTTTGGTAAGACTGGTGACCTGCAGACAATACTGTGCCTGGCCTGTGCAAGGGACGAATTGACGTATTCTGGTGCACTCAGTGGGGATATATATGTTTGGAAAGGAATCAATCTTATACGGACGATCCAGGGAGCCCATACTGTAAGTATGTTTAAGTATTTCAAACACTTTTAGATGTTAATTGCTTATCTTCTTGTCTTAGGACAAAAGATTACATAATTTAGCAAACTTTCTAATCAGTTACGCGGAAAATGTAACCGAATTAATTGGTTTTCAAGATTTCAATGAAGAAACATTATGCAATTAGACATATGGGTATTTATTAAATTAGTACAATTAGTATCTTGTTCAAACCATTTCCTTATTATAGTGTCTTTCTCAGAGTAGAGTTGAAAAAAAGCTTGTTTAAAATCAACCTAAAAGTATTCTCAATTAACCACACTAGAATAAAGCTAGTGCTCTTGTGGCTAATTTACTAATGGGAAATTTGGGCTACTTCTAGAAAAAAACAAATTTTTTTTATCCTCGCCTGAGGATATTTTTTCATTGCCTTTAGAGAGAGGTGCAGTGATGTGAGCGAGAAACATCGATGTGAGAGGGAAGCATCGATAGCCTCCCACATGCACCCATGCTGGGGATTGAACCCGCAACCTATATACGTGCCCTGACTGGGGATTGAACCCGCAACCTATATACGTGCCCTGACTGGGGATTGAACCCCCAACCTCTCTGTTACGGGATGATGCTTCAACCACCTGAGCCACCCTGGCCAGGGTAGAAAAGAAATACAACCTTTAAAATTTAATATCATTAATTCATTAAGTGAGTGGAAAAAGAATTTTTATACCTCATGAAATTGTCATATAAACTAATCATCAAATCAGGGAAAAATCTGTTGTTAAAACCTTTCAGTGGTTTTGATTTGGGCTTGTTAGTAGTTAGGTCCCTCACATAGCGTGAAGGGGGCTGGAGCTCACGGGGCCACTGCATTATTGGCAATGAGACCTCAAGTGGAAAAGTTAGTGAGTATGTTGAGTTGGCCGAAATGTTTGGCTTTTTTTGTAAGACGGCTCTAGTAGCACTTAGTTGTCTTTAACTTCATTCAAAACAATTTTGTTAGATTGTATTGTGTCAGCTGTCATATCAGTATGCATTTTTTAAAAACTTTCCAAATTGATGAATTTTTGTGTAGCCATTTTAATGTTGAAGATGGAAGAAAACATGCAACATTTTTGGCCTATTATGATTTATTATTTCAGGAAAGGAAGAAACACAACTGAAATGAAAACAAAAGATTTGTGCAGGGTATGGAGAAGGTGCTGTGTGACCAGTGAAACATGTCAGAAGTGGTTTGCAAAGTTTTGCGCTGAGATGCTCCACGGTTGGGCAGACCAGTTGAAACCGATAGCAATCAAATTGAGACATTGAGAACAATCAGTGTTCTACCATGCAGGAAGCAGCTGACGTACTCAAAATATCCAAATCAATACTGTTATTGGTGAAAATGAGAAATGCGTCTTTTATTTTATGGACAAAACTAAACGAACTTTTTGGCCAACCCAATATTAACATGAACCACTATTAAATATAGATTATGTATTAAATATATTAAAGAAGCATTTACGCAGAACTTGCTTTAAGCAAAATGCCTAAAGACCAGCAGTACCAGATTCTTTTCCACAAAGGTGGTGGCAGTTCACATTTTTACCATCAGTACGTAGGAATAGTCGTTTTTCGTCTCGTGGTCATCAGCACAGGCCGTGACTGCTTCTGCAAATTTTTGCTTGTCTGCTGGGTAAAATATAGTGACCTCTTGTTTTAATTTGCTTCCTGACTATTTGTGAAATTTCCTATGTTTATCAACTACTTAATTTCCTTTTCTATTAACTGGTTTTTCATATCCTTTGCTTGTTTTTATTGAATTTTCCTCCTTTTATTCATTTGTGTATTAGGGATATTAACCTCTTGGCAGTCACGTACACTGCAGGTATTTCCCCAGTCCGTTTATCTTTGCTTGTGATAGCTCACGTGGAGATCGAAAAACTTTCCTTTATAGCTTGTGGGTAACCTGCCATGCATTGAAAGGTTTTTCACAGCCCAAAGTTACTTGCATTCTGACTCTTTTCTAACATTTATTTTCTGTTTTACATTTAGAATTTTATGCTTATGTACAGTTTATTTTTATATGGTATAAAGTTTAACTTTATTGTCTTTTATGTTATTCCCATAGCATTAAATACCTCCTTAGTCATATATTGAGTTCCTCCTATACATACATAGACTTATTTCTAGATTTTCATTGGTGTTCTGAGATGCATTTGTTTATTCCTTTGTTACATCAAAATCTTTTAAAGTGGGTTTCTACCTTCATATAGTAGATTTTCTTTAAAAGTATATATTGTTAAATTATTTCCTCTTCTAGGCAGGGATTTTTAGCATGAATGCTTCTGAAGAAGGCTTTGCTACTGGTGGCAGAGATGGCTGTATTCGTCTTTGGGATTTAACTTTTAAACCAATTACTGTGATTGATCTCAGGGAAACAGACCAGGGATACAAAGGTAATAACAGAACAAATGTCTCATTACTAGGCAAATTCTAAATATATCAAGGATTATCTGTCTCTTTCAGTAAACATCAATGTATGTTTTGTAAATATAAATGAGACTTACATTGCCTCTTTAAACTGTATACATTTAATTGAAATTCTTCAGCTGGAGAAATTTTGTGTAAAGACGGTTTGGGTTTACTGTTACGACAAGGATTCTTTCACATGTCCGATGACCGTTATAGTGGGACCTGCGGAGGGAGGTGGTGGGCACTTCCTTGACAACCCTGGGTCTTGAAAATATTTTACTACTAGAGTGTTAGATGTAACTGGAGCAAACAAACTGCTGAAAATAAAGTGTGATATGTGTTGGAGGAACCTTTGTACACAGCACCTCTGTGTTGGTCGGATTGTGTAGATAAGAAACCTGCGAGAGACTAGCTTTCCCAAAAGGAATTGTGGAGTGCATAGAAAAAGTAGGAGCCTTTTTTTCTTAAAGATGTTATGGGCAGATTGAAGAAATGAAGTGTAGACACATGAAAAGCCGCTTTATTGCAAGTGATAAATAAATACTGTTCTATAAAGGTAGCTCCTGAATCCTTACCTTTTGGATGATGCGAACTGCACTGGAAGATTTGGGCTGAGAGGAGCCGTCTGACTGTGACTGGGCCCGTCTAATGAGGAGGAAGAGTGTGTGTTGGCGAGTGTGTGGGGTCGGGTCATCCCACGGAGAAGACAATATAGAGAGTTGAAAAAAGATATGTGGATGGCAGACTTGTGGATTCTTTTTATTGATGTAGCCCATTGGAATTCTGTTACTACAGCATCGCTCTTAAATCCAATTCCCTCTCGACTAGGTTTGTCTGTGAGGAGTGTGTGTTGGCGCGGGGACCACGTTCTAGTGGGAACACAGGACAGTGAAATTTTTGAAATTGTGGTGCACGAAAGAAAGAAACCTTTCCTGATCATGCAAGGGCACTGTGAGGGCGAACTGTGGGCGCTTGCCATCCACCCTACCAAGCCTTTGGCCGTGACCGGGAGTGACGATCGTTCAGTCAGGTAAGCAGATTGTGTAGGCTGGAATTTGTCCTTAGATAAACAAAACAAAAAATTTAAAAAATACATAGATTTAAATTTTGTCAACTTGTGCTATACCAGATAAACGTAATTAATAAGCACTTGAAAGTAATAGAATTCACTATTTATAAGATTTGTTTTTTTCCTATTAAAAACATAAGTTGGAGTTTGTTCCATATCAAAATGTACGAGCTACCTCCACCTTTTTAAAATCCTATAATATTCCACTACATAGATATACTGTAATGATTTCAACTAATTCATTATTGATGTGAGTTTAGTTTCTTCCAGTTTTGTGCTATTAAACATAATACTTCCAAGGAATGTCCTTATACCTATGCCATTGTGTACCCGTGTATATATATATATGATTATCTCTGATAAATTCTTAGCAGTGTTCAAAGAACATGTGCGTTTTAAATTTTGATAGCCTTGCATAGAGACAGTAACAGTTTCCATACCCATCGCAATGCATGGCAATGCATTTTCCCACACCCTTGCCAACATTATTACTCCAAAGGCTGAAAAATATCTTGCTATTGTTTGAAAACGTGAATTTTTCTCATATTGAAGGGTGTTGAGTATGTTTTCATTTGTTTAGAGGACATTTATATTTCCTTTTCTGTGACCTCTCCGAGCTCTTTGCCTATTTCCTATTAGTTCATTGGTCTTTTTCTAATTATGCTAAAACAGGGTCTAACAAAGTCTTTCTGCATATTAAAAAATCAGCCCATTGTCTCTGACAGGGGCTCTCAAAGCGCGGCTCCTGCACCAGCACCGTCAGCATTACAGGGAATCCAGGGCCGAGTCGCAGGCGTGCGCCACTGTGTGGTGTAGCGGGCCCTCCGGATTGATGGCTGTGATGTGCACCGCAGTTTGAGAGCCCTGGTCAGGGGCAGGAGCTGAGGTATTTTTTCCACCTTGTCGTCTTCGTCCCCTTTGTCATCTGCAATTCCGATTACATCTCTAAAAGGTGATTCTAAACATCTTCGCAGTACCACACAGCATTCCTTCGGCTTTTTAGGATTAGGCTCCATGTAAGGTCCATAGATTCCCACTGTTGACCTATCCCTTAATCTCTGTTATTGCATAGCTTCATTTCCTGTTTTTCCTTTCTTCCAGTGTATCTCTTGAAGAAGATATTTGCCTTCTAGACTTCCCCACGTGCTGAATTTGGTTAATTGCATACTCATAGTGTATTTTAACACCTCTCTTTCCTGTATTTTGTAACAAATAGATCTAGAGGTTTGATAAGACACAGTTAGGAATTTTCACTAAGATTATTTACAGGAGGTAATGTGTATCCCTGTTTGGTGGTGTGTAATACAGGGTCGGGCAAAAGTAGGTTTATAGTTGTTCTTATGGAAAGTAATAACACAATAAATAATAAATGATACAAGAATAAACTGTATTTTGCCTACTTGCAACTGTAAACCTACTTTTGCCCCCACCCTGTATTTAGTTCCTTTTTGTCTTAGCAGTCATTGATGGTTATTATCTAGATCAGTGTTTTTAAACCTCCTTTTTTAAATTATTGTTTTCTTACACTTTTTAGACATTTTTTCCCCAGTCACATCTCCCATGAAATTTTAACACCACAAAAAACTGTACTCATATTTGCACCGTGTCCCTTTAGAGAACCACTAACCACTGTAATATTTAAGATTTTCATCCCTAAGCACTAATTTTTATCCTTTTCGAGGTAGTATTGACCCTGTTGAGAATGCATGATGTAGATCTGTTACTTGTAACTGTGTTGTTCATTATCCATTATTCATTTGTTAGCTAGCATATTTCTATAAAGAGAATTTCTGCTCATCAACTACTTGGTTATCTTGTGTACAATTTGTACAGGAAAAGCAGAAAAGTGCTTAATTTTTTCCCATTTAGTAGTTTAAAAAATGAATGTTTGGATCCCTAGAATTCTTTCCGTGATCTGTTCACATGTCTTGCCATTTTCTTCTGTAGGGTTGTAGATCTTTTCTCCTTTATTTTTAACAGATCTTTATATGTTATGGGTATTTATTTACCTTTTCTTTGTGATGTAAGTTGTAAACAGTTTTCACCCCTTTGTTATTTTACTTTGCTTAGTTGGTTTTTTACCATGCAAAAAGTTTTTTTTGTTATTTTGTTCTATGTAGCTGAATTTATCAATATTTTCTTTTATGATGTTTGAGTTTTCTATCATGATCTTCCCCACAGTTAAAAATTTTTTCAATATATCCTTCTAGTACATTAGTAGTTTTATTTTTTATGTTTAATTCCTGATCTCTGTAAAGTTTACTTTAGTGTAAAAAGTAAGTGGGGAGGCAACCTGACTCTTTCCAGGTAACTGCGTATTTTGTAAGTGGTGTGTTGACCAGTCATGCTGTTCACTGCCCTTGTGCCGCTCCAGTCGCAGGGGGTGGGAGATGCCATAGCTCTGTGTCCATCCGTGGGAAGTTGCTGCGGGTTACCCTCACCTACATGCTTTGCTATGAACTGTTCTGTGGTTCCTTTCATGTTAGACAAACTGCTGTTACCAGCTCCTGCATTGCTGTTGGAAAAAGGGGAATTAGTCTTTTAAAAAGTAATTGCTCAGACTACTGTTTCTATTGACAAGCAAGTTCTTTGGAAAGAACTTTTCCATTGAAAACAACTAAGAATGCTAGTTAAAGTGTAAATCACCTTAAAAATATTCAAAGAACAGTCAAGATAGTAAGGAACTGCCAGCCAAATTATGGAAGAAAGTGGGAATTTAGGACCACTAGTAGGCCAGTCACTTTTGCCCTGAAGGCATTTTTCTTCCATTGAACAAACTTGGGCTTTGTATATGACTCTCTCCAGGGCCAGGGGGCCAGAGAAGTTAAGACTTGGGGCCCACCCGTGGAATGAGGTCCAGTACACCCAGCTAGAACTACAGATCAGGCTCTGAAAATATATCCCCTGCAAATGTGTGTGGGAATGGAGATCTTGTTTCTTGCTTCAAGTTTTGATAGCACAGGGAGTGTATAAAGCAGCTTGATGTTGTTATTCAAACAGCATTGATTGTTGTCCAGGCAACTTTATCCCAGTACTACTTGCACATGTAAGTGCTGCTTTTGCCTTATAATTTTAGATTTAATTCATTAAGAAACAGTATCAAGTCTGTAGCAAAAGCTAATTTCCAAAGCTATTCAGTGTTTGATAATAGTAGTTGAGAGCAGCTATGGTTCAGGAAAATTTTATTCTTGGCTGTGAGATCAAAATATTATTATAAAACTTTACTACTGCTAAGCCATTAAACTGCTTTTTAGTATGGCAAGTCAGAATTTTTAACTTCTATTACTGACGAAAATTCAGAACTGACAGATTAAATCCATAAGAGCTATTGAAGCTCACGGTTAACACTGTTGATTCAAAAACATGATTTAATTTTTTTTAGCAGAATACTTATGTAAGAATAATGCAGTGAATTCACAGGCTTTGTAAAAATTAGTCAACAGAAACCTCGTTTAAAATAAAGTCAGGAGGCCATAAGGGGGAGCTCTCATGCCCTGTGGTCACAGAGGCCAACCGGGAGAACTCTATGACTCCCCCGACTTCTCTGTAAAAGGCTTTCCTCTCCTTTGTCTGTCTGGACTTGTGTGCAGTTTGCCATTAGACCACACATTCCCAGTTGCAGTTCTTCTTCCCAAATAAACCCATTTTCCTGGAGAAACATCCAGCTGTCTGTTTAAGTAGTGTCCATACCTTATATTTTCACAGGCTTTATAAACTAGCCGGAGGCATTTTCCCCATACATATTTTTCACCGTAATTTGATTCCACTTTACATGGCATTAGATTAGTGCTTTCTCATTGAAGTCTTTGAAAGTGTTCTAGCCTGTAGTTTTTCCACACAGACTACTCATAGAAGCCATTTGTTCTCCACTGCAAACTTGGCATTGACACCTCAAATAAACAACTGAGTAGTATCCATAACATCTGTTGACTCATCAAGATTCAAGAAAAACCAACCACTCGAAATTATTTGCCTTGTTTTTTAATCAGCTGTTGGTGTTGTTCCCACTACTCTCAGCTCTTTGAACAACTGTTCTCACCGAAAAGCTAATAGTCTTAAATTTTACTTTCTTTGGACATATTTCTTCAGTCGCTGCAATTCAAATAATTTAGTTAATCTTTTACTAATAAACACCTTTGTTTGCTTGGCTAACAAATGAGCCACCCAGAAACTTACTTTTGTTGAAACTTCATTTTAATTTTTAAATTTTAAAGAAATTCTACTGCAATGAGATATTTTGTATTAGATTTTCTAATTTTTCCAACCGTTGCTTTCCTGTGAGTTGAAAATAATTGTGATGAGTGCTTAGTCTGGTAATAATGCGTATTTGTATTCTTTTAGGACAGATAAAAGTGTCATTGCATACTAAACAGTGCTTTACCATCTTATTCAGTAACTGTATAATTCATCTCTGCTGTGCCATAAAAAATGCAGCATTCAAAGTTTACTTGTTTTTTTCTTGTTTTGACATGATAGGCATGTACTAGAAACTAATAAAATGTCACCATATAATACAGGTGGCACTCAAAATTCTATAAAGTTGCAACTGTGTCACTGAAGTCTAGTGTGCTGACGGAGCCATGCAAAGTGATGTCAGTGTCACACACTGTCTGCCGTCGTCACTGAGTGACTCAGCTGTGCCTCCCTAGTGTAAAAGCTGCTATGACAATATATGCACACAAGTGTGCGTGCAAACAAAAGCTTGATTTACATGTTTGAATTCCATAAATCCTCTTATGTGTCAAAATGCTATTCTTTTAATTTTTTCCAACCATTTAAAAATATAAAAACTGCTCGTAGCTTGCAGATGGTGCAGAAACAGGCAGCAGGCTCACTTTGGCCCCCAGGCTGTGGTTTGCTGACCCCTGTGACAGAGCACAGAAAGTCTTCAGTAAACATTAAAACATGAAAAATTTTACTTAGAAATCAGGAACAAGACTATGATTTCCACTTTTACCATTTTGTTTTTCACTGTTACATTCAGATGTAGACTAGAAGTTTTGTCAGCACAGTAAGGCCAAATACTATTTATATGTGATAGGTGTATATTTACATGTAAAGATATATAGATACTTGGATTGGAAGAGAAGAAACAACTGTCATTTGCAGGTTTTATGACTGTATGTAAAACATTGAAAGGAAGACAGAGAAATTACTAGAATTAAAACATCTTGCCTTGGCTCGTGTGGCTCAGTGGATTGAGTGCTGGCCTGAGAATCAAAGGGTCGCTGATCGGATTCCCAGTCAGGGCACATGCCTGGGTTGTGGGCCAGGTCCCCAGTAGGGGGCGTGTGAGAGGCAACCACACATTGGTGATTCTCTCCCTCTCTCCTTTCCCCTCTCTAAAAATAAATAAATAAAATCTTAAAAAAAAATTAGAAAGAACTTAGCAGATTTTCTTGGATATAAAAAGAATATACAAAATCGTTCTTCCTATAAGATGGCAACATACACAATAGTTTTGTTGAAAGATATTGCTATGTAGCCACCTGCCCTGTGCTCCCCTCCCCACTTTGCTGTGTCTGCTTAAGTGAGTAGTGTGACCTGCGGGCCTCGGCCACCCACGTGGTGCAGCCCACCCTCCCCATTGGTGTCATAAAGTGCAGCTTGTCCCCCTCTACCCAAAGGCCATCTTCTCGAAGTGGTGCTGTGGGACTCTGCTGCCAGGCTCCTGCCACACCTCCTCCTGGAGCTAGGCAGCCACATGGCTGTGCCCCTTGTAGAGGCTTCTTGTGTCTGTGCTCAGTGCCACTGAGCCACAAGAGACCAACACCTCAAAGCCCGTGTCAGCCCACAGGTGCGGCGAGGCCAGGCAGTCCCGGTAGGGCTGGCGGAGCTGCTGGGGCGTTGGTGGAGCAACGCCTCCAGGTGCTGCTTTACAGCGCGTACGGACGCGGGGCTTCTGTTTCTCCGATGCTTCCTGGACGCCATAGAGCTTAGAGGCTTTAAAAAAAAGGAAAACAAAACCAAAAATAAAAAGGTAGTGCCATTAAAATGGTTAAGACTCTATGTAGTTTTACAGTCTTTGCCAGTTCATTAAGTTGCCACCTTGATTTTATAATGCCTGCAGAGTTCTCCCCAAGTACTATTGCAGCTATATCCCAGAAGATTTGATGTAAAACAATTTTGTTATAGGTTACTTCAAAATATTAACTAATTTTCATTAGTTTTAGGTTATTTGGAAGTATAATATTAATTTTCAAACAATGGGCATATTTACCTTTTTGTCATAGATGTTTAACATTAGAGTCTGAATCAGACTCAATCTGCAGTCTTCATTTGAAGGACCATATACATGGTATATACCATATACCACTGTACTACCTCCGGATCTCCCCTTTGATCAGGGTAGAAATCATCTACCTAAAATGAATCATAGGAAAAAATTAAAAATTCGTGTCATTACATTGTTCTGTCAGCTGTTGTCATGTTAAGTATGAACAGTATTTCTGTTTTCATAGGTAAGAATTCCTTGGCCCTGGCCAGGTAGCTCAGTTGGTTAGGGCCTCGTACAGATACGCCAAGGTTGCAGGTTTGATCCCTGGTTCGGCACATACCAGAAACAACCAATGAGTACGCAAATAAGTGCAACAACAGCAGTGCTTCTCTCTCCCTTCCTCTTCCCCCTCCTCTGTCTCTGCAAAATCAAATAAAAATTTAAAAAAAGAATTCCTTGCCACGAAAGCATACACTTAAAAATCTAGATTTGTCTTAAAACGAGATTATTATTTTAACCAAAATCTTTTCAAAGAGTCTGTCATTTTTTAAGCATACACTAGTTAACTGTTCTTTTATTTTAACTAAATGTTACAGGTTATGGAGCCTAGTAGATCATGCATTAATAGCAAGGTGTAACATGGAAGAACCGATTCGTTGTGCAGCGGTAAATGTGGATGGAATCCATCTTGCCCTCGGAATGAAGGATGGCTCATTCACTGCACTTAGAGTAAGGTATGGCATTGGGGTAGAAGCAGAAACAGTAATTTTTCTAAGTGAGATAGACTGTATCATCATTGTTTCTACCCATTTTCCTTTTTATTAATCTGCATATTAGTTTTATTAAATATGGAAATATAAAAATGGCTTTGACAGAAAATTATGCTAACTCAGAAACCCTAGTTTAGAGATTAAGAATGCATAATAGATTATGGCTGAAACTTGAACTGTAAATTTGTGGGTCCTCACTTTCCTTGGTATTACTGATTTTCAGTGATGATCCTCAGCCATTGAAGGGGGTAGGGTGGAGGGACATTGAGGGTTTAAAAATGGGTTATTGACTTTGTCGTGTGCAGCTTTATGCTTTGAAAAAAATTCCTACTTTTCTTCCTTGGGGTCATTGCAAAAGTTTGAAAAGTTTGTTAAAGCGATTAACATCTGGTGTTGAATTATAATACGGTACATTCCATTGAACTTTACACAGCCATTAAAACGTGTGCTATAGCCCCCTGGCCAGGTGGCTCAGTTGGTTGGAGCGTCATCCTGCTGCACCAAGGTTTCGTGTTCCCTCTCCGATGGGGGCACATGCAGGAGTCCACCAGCGAATGCATGGATGCGTGCATCAGCTAGGGGATGTTTCTCTCTCTCTCTCTCTTTCTCCCCCGCTTCCTCTCTCTTTCTCTTTTTCAAATCAATTTAAAAATTAAAAAAAAATGGTATACATCCACATGTGTTCCAAGGGTAAGTACTTATGAAATCCTTCTTCTCTAGCTCAGTGAGTGGTAGGACCGTCCACCCAATTGCCCAATCCAGAAACCATTAATTCATTTCTTTCTGTTGCCTTCTTTGTCTAGTTAATCACAGAGTTCTGAAGTATCTACTTCCTAAATTGCTCTGAAATTAATCTACTTCCTTCTGTGCTCACAGTCGTATTCTTGCGTAGGCTTCTGCCCTCTCCTAACTGGATTGGTGGGATAGCATCGCAGCTGGTCTCCTTACCTCCTGTTTCACTTTCCTGAAAACCTTTTTCACTCTACAGCTATAGCGATGCCTTTTAAAACACACTCATTTTCATCCCTCCTCTTTCTAAAGTATGATAAAAGCTGTATACTGTCCTTAGGGTAAATGGCGTAATTCTTAATTAACATAGCCTGTAGTGCCCATCCCTCCAGCCTATTTATTTCTACCTCAACCTCTTTCTTTCATATCTTTTGCTTTTTCAGATGCAACACGTTCTCTTGTACTTCTTAGTTTCTGTAGAAGCTGACTCCTCTCTTTGGGCCAAGTTTTTAGAGTGAGATATGCTGAGATTTTTCCCTTAAATTAATTTTATTGTGGTACAATATAAAATTTACCATTTCAACCATTTTAAAAAGTGTAAAATTTAGTGGCATCAACTACATTTGTGTTGTTTTGCAACCAGGAATTCAATATGCATGTGAAATACTTAGGACTTCCTATCATATAGCTTGTTGCATTAAAAAGTCATTATTTTTTTAAGACTTACCCTTTTAATTATTGTTTGCAAGAACTTGGCTAAGCTGTTATATCTAATAAGTCCATATTTTAGCAACTCAGTCCAAAATTGCTGACAGGATTATTAGAATAGTTGACTATTAAATGTATTTGTAGTTCAACCACAAAATTCTAACTCACAAAATAGTCTCAATCCTTCTAAATTTACCTGGTCACTATTACTCCTTAGTTTGCTTAACATAAAGTAGATTCTTAAGTATAGCAGTTAAGTAAGCATAACCTCACAGGAGAGGTTACGTTGCGATTAGAGGCACACAAAATAGATGAGAATTGAATACATTGGTGGTTAAATTTGGGTACAGGGTGACGTGTCAGGGCATAGCCATATAACTTCCTAGACCATCTCTTCTCCTTGTGGTAAAAAATGTTAACAATTTTATATTAAAAGAAACACTGATATCATGGAGTCAAGTGAAAGATTGCAAATATTTTCCTAATTAGAAGACAGACACATAAAACTGATTTGTGGTGAGCTGCGTTATCCACATCGAGCTCCTCAGAGACATTCATTCGTTCCGTGAATGCTTAGGGAGACTTCCGTGGAAGAGATTGAGAAGCAGCAGCTAATCAAGTGTGCTGGAGATGGAGTGAGGTTTCCTGCAGGGCTTGGGGTAGCCCAGTCATGAAAACATTGACATTTTAGACTCTACCAGCGGCTAGCCATTAGTCTCTTCCTGACAGTTTCACTACCATGTTATATCTAATTTAAAAGGATTGGGATAGTTTTCCCTAACTAATCACACACATTTAAAAAAGTTTTTCAACCTGTTTATATTTTACCCCATTTTCTTGGGACTAATAGATTTCAAAAGTTGTTTCCTGATTTTACAAAAGTAACTCTCTGTATATGTCTATTTTTTCACATCAAATTTTTTTGTCTTTCTTCTCCCCCCACAAAAAAATGTTCAAATAAGTTTTATCTTAAAATTCCTACCTAAAATTTAAGTCCTTCTCCAGTTATATCACATTTTCCCTCTTTCACAGTAAAATTTTCAAAAAGCTGTCTAATTTACTCTTTTCTTCCAATTATCAGCTTTCTATCCCCATTCCAATACAGCTTTTGCCTTCATTTTTCATTGAAGAACCCTCACTAATAAGTACCCTGTTACCTAAGACGGGAGACATTTTTCAGTTCTCTTCTAAAATCCTCAGCAGTGTTTGACCCCCTTAGCTACTTGCTCCTTCTCCAAACATTCTCTTCCCTGCCTTTGGGTATTAATTCTCTTTGTTTTTTTCAGCCTACTTTTCTGGCTCCATTTTCTTCGTAGGCTCATTATCTTCTGCCTGCACTGGAGTGCCTCAAAGCTCGGACTTGGGCTTTCTGCTTTTCTTTTTTCTCCACTTTGTATTTTGTCCCTAGGTAAGCTCACCTTCCTCTAGCTACAGGGCTGGTTTTCATCTGTCTTTACAGGATTAACACCACGGTAAAGCGCAAACTCCTTGGCAGTTTATTAGATCTCTCTCTAACCCCAGCAATCGCTAACTTTCCCATTTATTCTTGTATCCGTGTTATATTGTCCGCTCTGTGCCAAATGCTTACATGCTTTGCTCGTGCCGTGTCTTCCTGGAAAACCTTCCCTCCTCTCTTATACCAGGCAACTCCTCCGCTCTTATACCAACATATGTACCACCCTTCCTTGTCCCTGCCTGCTTTAGTCTCGTCTTTAACCCTTTTTTCAGTGCTTCCTATAGAACTTCACGTATATCTTTTGGGCACTCACCACATCTTACCAGTTATAAACTATAATTACTTTGCATCCATCTCTCACAGAAGATGAGTTTATGTTTTATGTGTGTAAAACAAAGTAAGTACTTAGTGCTACTGGAAGAAATTTGAGGTTGATTGCTTTCAGTTGTCCACTTAGAAACTTCAAAAACTGTAAAAAATGTCCTTTCAGTCTTCTGTTTTGAAATCATCTATTTGGAGCATTTCACATTGATAGCACAAAATTTATATGGGGGGGAAAAAGACCCTGGCATTAATTGAAAGTAGGAATTCTTCTTTATCTTGCCCTTTTTCCCTGGCTACCTCTGTCTTCTCCCCCGCCCACCAACTCCACAACTTGGGAAACTCACTGTTGTTAAACCAAGTGTATCCGTTTTTGTGACTATTTACAATACTGATATCATTTTGGAAACTCAGTTACAAGGCATCATTGAACAAATATTTAAATTCACTTCTCGACATGTGCCTAATTGGGAAGAATTTGCATTCTGTTAAAAAGGTCAAAGAGGTTGAAATAAAAATAACTAGTTATAATTATATAAAGATATATTCAAATGTGTTACCAAAATAATACAAATGAGTTCTTCCTTTTCTTACCCCTCAGTGTGATTTTGCATACTTGGCTCATTATAAATACTTGTTTGAAAATTATGGTGTTAGTAATGAAGCATTTTTCATAAACTCAATATTTGTGACTTATTTCCTATATTGTATGGCTCCATAAATTTTAGTCTGAATCTCTAAACTACTTGAAGTAATGTAGGAACTGAAATTTAGCATTTTCCCCTATTTCCAGCACATACGATATTCATATATATCTGTTCAGCAAAAATAATTATTTCTTAATTAATACTACTTGTCTCATTTATATTTGTTTTATGGTTTATAAATACTGATACAGCCTCACCGTCATTTTAGACACATTTGGAAATTTAATTCTGTAGTGACTTTTTTTGTATGGTCTATTTCTTCTTCTTTACAGAGATATGACAGAAGTCGTACACATTAAAGATAGGAAGGAAGCAATTCATGAGTTAAAATACTCCCCAGATGGAACTTGCCTTGCTGTTGGGTGCAATGACGGCTCAGTGGACATTTACGGAGTTGCTCAGCGCTATAAAAAAATCGGGGAATGTGTGGGGTCACTTAGTTTCATCACTCACCTGGACTGGTCCTCAGACAGCAGGTATCTGCAGACAAATGACGGAGATGGTAGAAGACTTTTTTATAGGATGCCAGGTAAAGGTTTCTAATATTTATAATTTATAGATTTTTAGTGCCTATAAAATATTTTAGGATTTCACTAGAAGCCAAGTAAGTTATATTTGATAAGAGGAAATCAGTGAAGAACTAAGCTAATATTTTGGGCATTGTGATCTTTTCTATAATGCTGCCCTGTTATACTGAAGTCCTTTTAGTTCTTAATTAAAACTTCTTTGCTTAGTGGATCTACAGCCTTCTTTATGTTGAATTCCATATCTTGTGAGTAGTGTATGGTAAAGTCCTTCTATGTGTTAGAAAGTAAAAAATGCCATTTTTATGGATGGAACTAATTAAATATAATTGCTACAAATATCTAACCATAAGTTGTTTGGGTTTTTCTGGTTACCTCAAATAAACTTTGCAAATATTATTTTTTTAAATTTTATTTATTTATTTTTAGAGAAAGGGGAAGAGAATGAGAAAGAGAGGGATAGAAACATCAATGTGTGGTTTCCTCTCACGTGGCCCCCACTAGGGACCCAGCCTGCAACCCAGGTGTGTGCCCTGTCTGGGAATCGAACCTATGACCCTTTGGTTCGCAGCCCACTTTCAATCCAGTGAGATACACCAGCCAGGGCTAACTTTGCAAATATTAATAGTACAGCTAACAAATTAAATTTAAGAAAGTTTTCATCAAAGATTTAAAAAGAATAAAACCAGAGCAAAATATTCTTAGTACTTTATTTAATATGATGCTTAGTGAATTTAGTCACTGTTTTCTAATAATGTATTTGATAAAAGTAGATACATAAATTAATGCATTTCCTTAAAAGTATTTTTATTAACAATCTGTATGTATGAAGACTGAGTCAACCCTAAAGTTCCATTACCTAATGTAAATGTATAATGTCTCACTTGTCTTTCCTTCTCAGTCGTTTTCAAAAGTTCTCTTTTCCTCGACCATATATCTTCTTAGGTTTCTTTTTTAATACTTAATTTGCTACTTTCTTCCAGCTTTTACTTTTTCTTCTAACTTCCCCTGTTGTGACTAATCCGTAGTAGCATGATTGTAATAGGGTCCGGTTTTATTCTCCACAGGGTGAACCTGCGAGGCTGCATCATGATCAGACCTGTGTGTGTCTCTGAATCAGTATAACTTTGGTCTTTCAAAATTTCTGGCATTCGACTTTCTTCCCTGCTTACCGTATTTACCTGCCTGCTCGTGTATTCTGTTTTGACTGGAGTGGGAAGCTATTTAAATGTGGGGGTTTACCATGTTAGCAGTACAATTTATGCTTCAGTAAAAATAAGATGAAGTAACTTATTAAATTAAGACTGATTTATTTTTAGGAGGAAGAGAAGTGACAAATAAAGAAGAAATAAAAGGTGTTCACTGGGCTTCATGGACATGTGTTTCAGGCCTTGAAGTAAATGGAATTTTGCCCAAGTATTCAGATATCAACGATATAAATTCAGTGGACGGAAACTATATTGGCCAAGTTTTAGTTACAGCTGATGACTATGGAATTGTAAAATTATTTCGATATCCTTGTTTAAGAAAAGGTACTTTTTCTTTCAAAGTACTATTTATAAAGGAGCTAAGTTCTTGCAAAAATTATTCTTGAGATAAATAAAAGGTTTTATATTTTTTAAAATATGTGTATTGATTATTTGGTGAAGTTTCATGAAAATGAACAGAATTAGCTACTTTTATTTTGCTAAGTAAAAAATTGTCACATGTTACATTCAAATTTTTTGACATGAACTTTTTGTTAGAAAATTGTTTCTGAATTCATAAATTATTACGGACTAATACTTTACCCCTTTCTTTTTAAAGAATCATTTTTCTCCCCACTTCATATAGTCAGACTGTACAATGATAGTAATACCTTTCTTATGGTTTATTATGTTCAAGTATTTAACTTGTTGAACATACATCTTTTAGATGATATTTCTCTAATGTCTCTTCTCAGTAATTCTGATGAAGTAGTGAGCAGTACAAGTTCAGGTCATAGTTTGGAATCTCTTTGTTCATTGGTTGTTTTCACATGTGAGAATTGTGTTTTTGCTTAAGTCCTGAATGTACGGTTAACCTTTATTTATTTTCTATAACTGTGGGGTTAAGAAAATATAAGGGGTCATTTTCTTTAACTTGTGAAGGCATTATTTATTGAGTCATTTAAAAAACTTCAATTACAGTTTACACTTAATACTATTTTATTAGTTCCAGGTGTGCAGCACAGTGGTTAGACAGTCACGTACTTTACAGTGTTCCCCCTCGTATTTGCAGTACCCGCCTGGTCCCACACATAGTTCCTGCAGTGTTACCGTATTTCCTGTGCTGTCCCTGACATCCCCCTGAATACGCTGTGACTACCGGTTTGCACTGCTTAATCCCTTCACCACTCTCAGCCAGCCCCTGAACCCCCTGCCCCCCTGGCAGCTGTCAGTCTGATCTCAGTATCTGTGAGTCTGTTCCTGTTCTGTTGGTTCATTTATTTTGCTCTTTAGATTTAATGGGTTATTTTTCTATACATTTTATGTATCAACCTCTTCTTCTTGGATCTGTTCTAAAATGATGACATTAATCATTCTGTTCATAGTTCTGGGGAATAGTTCTGGGGAATAAATAAAATGCTGTATTAGTCATTTATTTCATGCTTTGTTCCATGAAGTATTTGAGTCAGCTTATAGCAGGCCGACAAGTTCTAAAATAATTGCGTGGAGAGTTAGTATCAGGGGAATACCATAGCATTAAAACTAGAAAAAGGAAACAACAGTAATCAAACATCACAATCGAATCTGAGCTTCCTGGAAACCAAAAATAAAGCAGGGCACAAAATAATTTTAATTTCAGCTAATTTTTTAAAAAGCATACTTGCTACTCAGGGAAATCAACATTTCTGCAGAGATTTAATTTTCCAAGAGTTCTCTCCTGTAGTATGGTGGTGCGTGTATTCATAGAGCATCAACATCTGTAGCAGGTGCGATAATAATTTTCATCTGGTTGTTGATAAAAGCTCTGGGCAAATGTTAAGATGCAGTTTAGTGAAAGGTGATTATGGGAACAGCTGAAGTAGTTTTATTCAAATAAGCAGTCCATTGATGTCAGACTTAAGGACCCAGTTTTCCCAGGAGCTGGTTATTTCTGTTGTGCCCGTGGGTGAGTTCCAGGTCCTGCCGTGTTGCTGGTCCCTGCCTGTGAGGTGTTAGCTTCCTAGGTGTGTGTGAAAGTGCATCCGTGAGTAACGCTAAGTGAGTTAAACAGGGCTCGCTCAGCCTGTAGTGATTCAAGTACCCTACTTCCGGATCCCACCACGTACGTAGACAGCACGTGAGAGTCACCAGGAACAACAAATTGTATTGTGACTCAAATTGCTACTTGCCCCATTAGAAGGTGTGAGATTCAGTAAGATTAAACACGATGACTTTAATCTTGGACACTGCTTGTCACTGTTTCACATACTGACCTCTATGCAAAACCAAAACTACTTTCATTTTCTGAGTTTTCTTAGTGAAGTGAATGGGTTTTATTGACAATTTTTGTCTTTTGCAACAAGGAAGACTTTTTATTGCATGGTTATTTTCTTTCTTTTTTTTTTAAGATTTTATTTATTTTTGTTTAGGCAGAGGGGGAGTGGGGAAGGAGAGGGAGAGAAATATCAGTGTGTGGTTTCCTCTCATGTGCCCCCAACTGGGACCTGGCCCACAGCCCAGGCAAATGCCCTGACTGGGAATCGAACCGACAACCCTTTGGTTCCCAGGCCGGTGCTCGATCCACTGAGCTACACCAGCCAGGACTTACAGCATTTATAAAATGTGTAGTAGTCGTCTGAGTTGCTGTGGGAATATTTTACCGGAGTCTAGGAAAATCAGCCTTGTTCAGTCACTGCTTCAAAGATATAAGTATAAACTGTTTCTCTTGTATTCCTTTGTGTTAGAAATTTATTTTATGTAAGGCTTTTTGTTTCTAGACACTTGTGAGTCACCTTGAGACTATGGGTAGATAATTAGAGCAGAAGATAGAGCAAGACTACTGCATATTTAAAGGATTAATAGGAGTATTTTAAGATTCTGTGTTTCCTGACTTTACATACTTACATAAATTTAACAGTGTTACTAGAAAACTGTCTTTTGGATTAGTTATGAAGATGTATATTATTTAATACATTAAGTTGTGTTACTGAAATTCTTACTTTTAGTAGGGTCAGAAAGATACCTGGGGAGAAACAATTATGTCTCGAAGTTTTAAGGACATTAAAACATAGTAAATGGGAAAAATGTTCTTTTATATTGCTATAATTTATTGAAGAGCTTTATCTCATTAACTTTGTATTAAAATATACCCTAAAACAAGTAAGAAAATAAATGAGATCGTCAAAACATTAATATTTTAGTATACTACTTTATCCTACAAGAATTATTATTCTCTTATTTAAATTAGGAAGGCTTCTGACCCTTTCAGCTTGCGTTAGTAAATGTTTTCCCTGAGATATTAGTCTCAATTGGTAACATACTGTTTAGGCCTCAAATATTTTATCCTTTTCTATCACAGGGCAGAGTTTTCGCAGTGAAGGGACTTTGAGAGCTTCTAATCCATTTATGTTGAAATGGAAGTGGAGCCCTAGAGAGTTACGGGATGTGCTCCAGCTCCTCTGCCGACAGTCAGGTTGACACTCAAGCTCTGGTCTTCTGATTTCAACTCTAATGTTCTTCCCATCATACTTTAGTCTCCCTTTGTTAATTACAAGGGTCGGAGTCATGTTCATGCTCTCAGCTTCTTTCATTACCCTTCTTCAGTCCTCTGCAGTCTAGCACTCGGGTCAAGTGTACAGGCACAGTAAAGAAGGAATGTGGCTTCTCTTCTTTCCTTTCCTGTCTTTCCCTCTTCAAATACCTAATCAATGTTTGCAGTGTCCCAGGCATAGGGATATATAGCAAACGCGATCAACACCCCGTCCTCAAGGGCCTTACAGTTTATTAGAGGAGTTAACAAGTCAATAGGCTGTTACACTTCAGGATGGTAAGTATAATCACAAGGCAGGTAATTACAGAGAGTTCTGGAAGCACGTAGGAAGGTATGTTTGGTCCTGGTGAGGCAGGGTCACTCTTATGAAAGATATGATATCTAAGTTCACTTTTAAGATGTCCACTTATCATAGTTAGATAAGCAGTACTGGTTATGAAATAGTTATTAATACAATCTCTTTGATCAGGAATAACTGGCTTCCCTTAGCCTTATTCCACAACTTCCTTGTGAAACTGCTTCAGTTCTTCCAGAGGGACTGGTCTTGGCAAAGTCACAGAGAAAACAACTTGGAAGGGACTTCAGGACAATTTACCCCTCACTTGGGGCTGTCACCCAATGTAGTCAACTAGGGTTGATGCTCCGATCACGCTTCTTCTTTGGCCCTAAATGTAGCAAAATTAGTACATCTTAAAAACTTAGAATTTAACTTGCTGGACTTTCTGACTTTACCTTTTAAAGACTCTGAATGCCTAAGAGTACTTAAAGGGCCCCATCAAAGGAAGCAGTAGCCAGAGCTCTCTTGGCAGGCCAGTGACTCATTCTTACATGTGAGGGGTGAGACTAAATCTTACCTTATGGGGCTTTGCTTGGTGAACTGTGGCAAGTTACCCATCTAGAAAGTTAACAGACTTCTATTAAGCTGCAAAAAAATTGATGTCTAAAATAATAGCATTACTATTAAGCCTCAGTAAATTGTAATTTAAGATGAGTTTTGGTCAAATCTTTATGCTTAGATTAAGATGGCTATCCCTGAATTCATGGCCAAGGTGAGTTTTTCTCCAGATTTTAACGGAGGAGGCTTTGTCATCCTGACATGCAGACCTCCTATAACTTAATATAAAACTTTAAAAATGTTATCAAAATGAGGCCAAATATTATATATCCAGTGTACTTTAACAGGGATGTGTGTATGTTGCCAAATACCATGTTTATCTAAGCAGAACATGGAGAATGTATTCTGAACTTGGAAATGCTTACTATCACGCCGATTAAAAAAAAAAAACTAACCACAAAGTAAAACAGTTCCTTTGCAATTGACAAAGTTTGGCGTGTACCACCTTAACTAGATGATACAGCCTAACATGGTTAGTGATAGAATGGTGCCCCTTAAAATGGTTTATTCAAAAGAACACATCACCTATGCCAGAAACACACCATCTGAATCTAATCAAGAAGAAACATCAGGCAAACTCATGTTGAAAGCATTATATAAACTGGTGAGATTTTAAAACAACTGTAAAGGACAGTTGTTGAGACAACCACTAGGTATATTTTATTTTGATTAATGTGGCATATTGCATTGATTTTTGTCTGTCGAATCAACCATTGCTTTCCTGGTATAAATCCCATTTGGTCATGTTGTGTAGTCCTTTTTACATGTTGTTGTATTAAGTTTGCTAGTATGTTGTTGATGACTAAAGTTGTAAAAGGATCCTGTGGCTCCTGGTGCTAAGACTAGCAGGGGGATAGAGTACACTGGCTGAATGTCACTTAAGACCAAAGGCCTCAAACCAAAGCATTCAACTATCTTAATAAGAAATCAGTTGATCCCCTTGTGGCTGCAGGCTTTTTGCAAAGCAGTAAGATCATGGCCTCCCTCACAGCCTTGTGGTTCCCATTAAATTATATTGTGAGTCAGTGAAACAAAAATTTACATTGCATGGTGTAGACTCATTCATTTGTTTATGCAACGAATTTTTGAATTAACATTTTTCCCTTGATCATAATTGAGATAGTGGAAGGAGGATGCATTTGTTTACATATAGGAATTGTTTGTCGAGGTGGTATTTTTGTGTGCTGGCATTTGTTTGTGAACTTAAAGGAATATTTTTTGTTATAGGGGCCAAATTTAAAAAATACATTGGCCACTCGGCTCATGTAACGAATGTCAGATGGTCACACGATTATCAGTGGGTTATTTCTATCGGTGGAGCAGATCACTCCGTCTTTCAGTGGAAATTCATTCCTGAAAGAAAACTGAAAGATGCTCTTCACATAGCACCCCAAGGTGAGTCGCAGGACGTGCACCCTAAGTGATTTCTCTGTCAGGTAACTCTTCAGTAACCCCCAAATGAAATTCCACTGTTGAAATGTAATCTAGCCTCATAAGTTAATTGTATAGTGTACTAGGGGAAATTTTACATTCAATATCAAGCCTATGTGTTTAAAGTTAGATGTCACTGAGCATGGAATACAAAGTGCTTTCGGTTGTGTTTTAATTTACCAAATGATGAATGAAGAAACAGTTATGTTAGCAGAGCAAACATTTACTGTATTTGAGGGAAGATGGGTATCTAGGTTTCATATATGGGGTTTTTTTGACAAAGAAAATTGTGTCGGTTCATCTATTAATCATAGTATTTTCTAGCTACTTTTCATGTTAATTATAGGTTTTGTTCACCTATATTTGTGCAGACATTTAATTTGATGTAGCGGTCGTTGGGGGGCCAGTGGAGAGATTTAAAGCAGCTGTTGGGTTTGCAGTGAGAGGAGAGGAAGGTAATCAGTAGTGCAGCTCAGTCGCACCCGTGTCACTTGAATAGGCAATCTCATTTGATTGTTTTATGGCTCGTCTCCACGTCAGCCGGCACAGTCAGCTCTTAGTAATTAATTTTACGGTGCTGCTTTGAAAATGGCTCTTTAAACAAATAATGCTTCATATTTTAAAATTACAGAAAGCCTGGTTGACTCGAATAGTGATGAATCAGATTCAGATCTGTCCGATGTCCCAGAACTGGACTCTGAAATTGAACAAGAGACGCAGCTCACTTACCGCCGGCAGGTAATTTTTATCATCACATGATTTTTCCCTGAAAAAAAACTAGTTCCTTCTTCATCTTTCTCCCTGCTGTTTACTCATCTGTTATCTTCCGTGGTTTTTAATTTTCTAAGAAATATGTGGCCATTCGTTTCCTGCTTTGAGTTAAAGTACACTTTTGTGAAATGTTCTTTGATCATAAGTGCTTGATATATTAAGTGTGCCTGTATTCTGTTTGTCCATAGCTTTTTGTCACAGTACACTCCTATTTATTCCACTTAAATATTCTCTTAAGAAGTGCAAAAATATCATGGAACACAAAATACGTGTTTGTCAGTGTGATGCATAGAAAACGTAAATGTAAATTAGTTCCATCCAAGGAGGTAAACTTCATGAAGTACTTTCCTATTTAAGACAGTTGTTAAAACTTCAGTGATCAATAGTAAACACAATGTCTGAAAATTACATTAGGAATCTGTGAAAACCTTTGTTAATATGTATTCTAAAAATATTTCTACATCATTTAAAGGTTTACAAAGAAGATCTACCTCAGCTTAAAGAACAATACAAAGAGAAACAAAAAAGTGGTACTTCTAAGAGAAGAGAGCGGGCTCCGGAAAACAGTATTCGGCTACACTTTGTCCACGGGTACGAAACAACTGTTTTTCACTTATGTGTTTGCGTTTTGCCTGCATTTACTAGCTGTGTGATTTTGAGCAAGTCGCGTGACCTGTCAGTGCCTCTGCTTCCCGTATGTAAGTGGAAATAGCAGAAGGTTCTTGACAGCGTTCTGACAAGCAGTCAGTAAGCAGATAGTTGTGGTGACTCAGAATATTGTCTGGTGCATAATAAGCACTGCATATGTTAATTAAGTTAAAAATTAGTTTGTCTTATGGAAGTTCTATATTTGTAGAATTGGATCTCTTATCTTTAAACACATGAATACATAAAATGTAAGGGATTATCATCTCCCCTAAATACAAGTATGTCTAATTTGGAATGATATTGTGTATTCATTTTGCCTTCATATTTTGATTTCAGTAAAATACAGTTTCTGGATTGTCTTAGAACATTTGGCAACACAGGTCTCCCATGTCACCCTGAAACAACAGATTCTCCAATCTGACCGTTTTTCTCTTCACCCAGTGATCCTTTTCTTACCTGACTGATAACGCTTTCAAGAATTTCAGAAAGGATTTATTTAGCAAAAGTATTTTTTTCTCCTGTGTGAATAGGCAGTATTTCCATGCCCTTACGTTACAGGGATTGGTTTTATTTGAAGTACAAAGAAAGGTTGCTATGAATGGAATTGTAGTCATCATGTTTAGAAGATTTGGCTGCTTTTCCTGGATGAGTGTAATATTTTTAAGTTACTGTTTGAACTTATTTCTGTGTCTTACATTCTCATGGTTCAGCAGTGTGTGTGAAAGGCCATGCTTTAAAACTCCGTTCCCACCTCTGCCCTCCAGCCATTGTTTCCCCTGCACCAAGAGTAGCCACTGTTCCTTCCAGAAGTTCTTATGCATATGCAAATACAAATGTTTATTCTTTTCTGTGCCCTTTCACTTATAAAAAGCACCTATTTTTGTTTTACAGTGTACAGATTTAGTACTGTGCTCACGTGCGAGTAGCAGTGTACTGTGTACATTCACAGGCACCTTGATTTTTTCCATTCAGTAGTATAGCTTGGATTCAGCTCTTTGTAATGAGAGCAATTCATAAAAGCTTATGTGATTTGAGATTTTGTATTTTGTTTTAATGGCTTAGTATCTTGTAAAACCAGACACCGAATGACCCCAAAGGTACCTGCTTCTCCTCTATGGAGTCCGTATTTATCAGATAAAAGGCCACAGTTCATATTATGTGTGTTTTCTGTATTTAGTTACAGAGGCTATGACTGCCGAAGTAATCTGTTTTACACGCAAATCGGTGAGATCGTGTACCACGTGGCAGCAGTGGGCGTCATTTATAACCGACAGCAGAACACACAGCGCTTTTACCTGGGCCATGACGACGACATCCTCTGCCTGGCTCTTCACCCTGTGAAAGACTATGTGGCAACGGGCCAGGTGGGTCCTTGGAAACCTGCAGCGGGCCAGGGAGGTCAGGCCTTCGTTTGGCTTAAAGTTAGACGAGTCCACTTTTTAAAAAAACCTATGCATATGTTTTGTTGTCTAGGAAATAAGGAGTAAAGAATTCTTTAGAGTGGGATTTAGTTTTCATATTAAAAATAAAATTTACCACAACTCTTCCCTAGAGTTTTTTTAAAGTTTCTTCTTTTTATTATTATTATTATTATTTTAATTTGACTTTGTAACTAAAGAGCTCTGACTTCTTTCTGTGAGGATAATATTAACTACAAATTTGTGAGTAAAAATTACAGAAAACATAAAGACTAGAAATACGGTGTCAAGTGATCTAAAATAACATAACTTATCTAAAAAACATTCTGTGACAAAAAGGGTGACTGTGTTTTTGTTTTACAACCATGGTGGGACACCTATTCAGGTTTACCAAAGTACAAAGCAGCGATACTGAAGTAGAAAACACTGAGAAAATCTTAAGTGATACCTCTCTCTATGGAGACTCTTGGAGAAGGATGGAAAGGGGCGAGGTTTATAGATCGTTACTGTTTGTAAGCACTTGACTGGTTTCCTAATGTATAATTATTTTATTCTGTCACCTCAAGGAGAATGACTCAAACCAGTTCCTCCAGATGTTCTTATTTAACTAAAAATATCTTGTTCCCAGTGAGTTTGCAAAATTTATCTTAACGTCTTAGTGCTCGTTATCTCTAGCATGGGAAGACTGCCAATAATAGGTGCTTGGTAAGCATCATCTTCACTGCAGGAGTACAAGGTAAAATTTAGGAGTCACATGGTTCTGGGACATTTCTAGGCACACGGAGCCTATCCTCACTAGCTTTTCAATAAACGTAAGAAAGTTAGTCAGTCATATACACAGTGTGCTTTATATTTTTCATTTGGTGAGTGTCAGTAGCAGATGCAAAAAAAAAAGCTATATAATCCATTTTATTTTTTTTAAAGGTGTAAAAATAAATGATTTAATTGTATAAAATTGCTTTTGTAACTCTTCTATTTTAGGTAGGTAGGGACCCCTCGATTCACATATGGGATACAGAGACCATTAAACCTTTGTCTGTATTAAAGGGCTGCCACCAGTATGGTGTCTGTGCTGTTGATTTCTCAGGTAAGGCTGTTTCTGTCTCGGCGGGAGTGATCGGAGTGCAGAGGCAGTGCGTAGCGTTTCAGTCTCAGAGAGTGTCGCTTAGACTTGCCGGATGTCCATATCATTAGCCTAACAAATAGGACTGTGTGAACGTGGGCTTTCTGGCTATTTTATAGTTGTAATTTGATGAGTAATTTTTAAACTGAGTTTTACTTTTATTTTTATTTTTTTTAATCCTCACTGAAGATATATCCATTGATTCCAGACAAAGGACACGAGATAGAAAAAGATAGAGGAAGAGATAGATAGATAGATAGATAGATAGATAGATAGATAGATAGATAGATAGATACAAACAAACAAACACTGATGTGCAGAAACATCAGTTGGTTGCCTCCTGAATGCGCCCCCAACAGGGCACTGAACCTGCAACCTGGGCATGTGCCCCGACTGGGAATCAAACCAAACCTTTTGGGGATGATGGTCCAACCAACTGAGCCGCACTGGCCAGGACAATGAGTGTAGTTTTTGATACCCATTAACATAAATATGTTTCTATTAAAATAAAAATGTTAGTCTATATAACATCTAAGGTCATCTCAATTACTACAAGGGTATATAGTTCCCACTTTGGGAAATTCTGATCACTGTGTCTTAGAGCCACGGAGTAAACTTTGAAAATGTTTAGGATGAAAGCTGAGAAAGAGGTGAGACCTGAAATATTTCTTTTATAACATTTCTGTGAAGTGACAATTTCAAACTGGCTTATCTGAGTAATTTCAGATCATGTCAGCTCTTCACTGTGCATTTGAACAGTTCACAGAATTGTGCATTCACAATTACAGGTAGATCGAAATACAAAAACAGATCTGCAGTGGAAGCTAGAGTGTGGATCGGGAAACGGGAAATACCATTAGTAGAGGATTCTATGTTAAGAAAGCGTAAATCTGTGCTGTCTGCTGCTCTGACTGAAGTGGTAGTGAATTATTCATAGTAGAGATTTTTGGAGAAAATGTATATACGCATTCAAGGATCTGCTAAACTCAAGAAACAAGACAATGAGTGGCACGCTAAGGGAGTCACCAGGAAACATACCTCTGGTAGCGCTGATGAACTGATTGGGGTTTTCAAAAAGCATGACAGACAGAGTGCCACACATTTTATTGTAGTTTCAGCCATTACAACTTACAGTAGACACGTGCACACCCGTTAGCGTGACTCAGCCCCAGTCACTGGTCTAACGTGTTCATTACTGGTTGCTTGATAATAGGAACAAAATAATTGGCCTTCACTAAAAAGAGTCATATTAATGGCAATATGTGGTTGTAACCTACATCTTTTTCAATTCATTAACTTCTCATAATCACTGTGAGTTTTTGTATCACAATAGTTTTCTTAATGGTGAAATTAATTGAGTAAATCTTTTCTTTCTTTCTTAGTTTTTTCTTTTCATTTTTTAAATCTTTTTTCCACTTTTCTGGTTGTCCTTCTTTCCCCCATCTCAGCCTGATGGATATGGTAAATGAAGTCACAGAAAATGTCAGCAGATATGTTTGGATTCACTGAGAAACAATTCTCCTCCCCTTATAAAGTCCGGTTCTTTTTATAGCTGTATACACACCTAACATTTAATATTATTTTATAAAATTTTAAATATGGTGCTGTGGTTTTATAATGTGTACTGAATGGTTTTTATCTTCTGAATGGTGATGGTCAGTATGTCTCTCAATTTTCACAGCGGATGGGAAACGTCTGGCTTCGGTCGGCATAGATGATAGCCACACTGTTGTGCTGTGGGACTGGAAGAAGGGAGAGAAGCTTTCACTAACAAGGTGGGGGAAGTTGGTATCACATTTCAAAATGCTGAAATTGCTTTGGACTTAAAATTTTAAAAAATTAAAACAGCTTTGAAATCAAGCAAACATGTAACCTTTTTCTATTGCTGTGTTTATCACTAAATAAGTAATACAATCATGGTAAAAAGACAAATGATTACAGGATTCATTTGCAAATTTAATCCCTGAGAACCACTTTTTAATGTAACCACAATGTGACATTGGAAATAGCTACGATCCTTTTATAGGCAGAATTCTAACTGTATGATAAGCTATTATATATCTATTGGAAAGCATGATAAAATGTTCATATTATATTTAAGTGAAAAAAGATACATATATACTTATATATCACAAGCTATATAGATTTTTAATTTTTTTGTTATACTTTTTCTGAATTTTCTACAGTGAGCATGTTATTTTTATTTATTTATTTACTTTAAGATTTTATTTATTCATCTTTAGACAGAAGGGAAGAGAAGGAGAAAGAGAGGGAGAGAAACATCAATATGTGGGTTGCCTCTCTAGCTCCCGGCACTAGGGACCTGGCTGCAACCCAGGCATGTGCCCTGACTGGAAATTGAACCAGCGACCCTTGGGTTCACAGGCGCGCACTCAATCCACTGAGCCACGCCAGCCAGGGCGAGCATATTATTTTTACAATGAAAATATTAACAATGTCTTTGAAGTAGGAAATAGTCAAGTGTCAGATTACATGATTAACTGACAAAACAGCAGGATACAAAGTCAATATTAAGAAATCGAAGGCATTTTTGTACACCAACAATGAACTATCAGAAAGAGAAACTAGGGAAAATTCCATTTACTATAGCAACAAGAAGAATAAAGTACCTAGGAATAAATCTAACCAAGGAGGTGAAAGACCTGTACTCAGAAAACTACACAACACTGAAGAAAGAATTTAAGGAAGACACAAACAATTGGAAGCATGTACCATGTTCATGGATTGGGAGAATTAACATCAAAATGTCCATACTGCCCAAAGCAATTTATAGAGTCAGTGCAATCCCTGTTGAAGTACCACTGGCATATTTCACAGGTACAGAGCAAACATTTCAAAAATTTATATGGAACTATAAACGACCCCAAATAGCTGCAGCAGTTTTGAGAAAGGAGAGCAAAGTAGGAGGGATCAGAATACCTGATCTCAAACTGTATTACAAGGCCACTGTAATTAAAACAGCCTGGTACTGGCATAACAACAGACACAGACCAATGGAACAGAATAGCCCAGAAATAAACCCAAGTCTCTATGGTCAATTAGTATTAGACAAAGGGGGCAGAAGCATAAAATGGAGTAAAAATAGCCTCTTCAACAAATGGTGTTGGGAGATCTGGACAGCTACATGCAAAAAAATGAAACTTGATCACCAACTTACACCATACACAAAAGTAAATTCAAAGTGGATAAAAGACTTAAACATAAGTCATGACACCATAAAAGTCCTAGAGGAGAACATAGGAAAGTCTCAGATATTCCACACAGTAATATGTTCACTGGTATGTCCCCTAGAACAAGGGACGTAAAGAAAGAATGAACAAATGGGATCTCATCAAAACAAAAAGCTTCTGCATGGCTAAAGAAAATATTAAAATAAAAAGAGAACCAACTGTATGGGAAAATATATTCACCAGTGGTACCTCGGACAAGGGTTTGATCTCCAGAATATTTAAAGAACTCACACAACTCCACTCCAGAAAGATGACCCAATTAAAAAATGGGCAAAGGACTTGAACAGACACTTCTCTAAGGAGGACATACAAAGGGCCCAGAGACATATGGAAAGATGCTCAGCATCACTAGCCATCAGAGAGATTCAAATTAAAACCACAATGAGATACCACTTCACATCTGTCAGAATGGCCATCATAAACAAATCAACAAACAAGTGCTAGCGAGGTTGTGAAGAAAAGGGAACCCTAGTGCACCGTTGGTGGGAATGCAGACTGGTGCAGCCACTGTGGAAAACCGTATGGAATTTCCTCAGAAAACTAAAAATGGAACTGTCTTTTGACCCAGCAGTCTCACTGCTGGGATTATACCCTAAGAATCCTGAAACACTAGTTCAGAAGAAGCTATGCACCCCAGTGTTCATAGCAGCACAATTTACAATAGCCAAGTGCTGGAAGCAACCTAAGTGCCCATCAGTAAATAAATGGATCAAAAAACTATGGTACGTCTACATAATGGAATACTATGCAGCAGAAAGAAAGGAGCTCCTACCCTTTGCAACAGCATGGATGG